>CM027401.1:2997105-3111190 GCA_015711505.1 Sylvilagus bachmani | reverse complement strand
ACAGTCTTTTTTCACAGTTTCAGTTCATTAGCACCACACATTCATTAGGTTCTAATCTCCTGTTATTTCACCCCCACGCCCAGAGTCAGGTTTTTCTGCTATGCTCAGGGCCGGTGCAGACCTGAGGTTGCCCTGCTTATGACGTATGTCCAAAATGGCGCCTGCTCTTTGTCTTGCTCACCTTTGAGAGGTGGGCGGAGAGAGAGAAACTCGTGTCTGTATCGGTCACTTTTTTCTTTCTCTCTCTCTTCTAGTTAGCCTGGTGAACTTTTCCCCACAGAGTTTCAAGCCTTGTTCGCTCTAGTCTCCTCTTTCCGTTTCCCTGCCGGTGTCTCGGGCTATTGAGGTTCGGCTCACCTTGCATTCCAGCGCTGGTGCATTGAGTCTGCCGCTGGTGTCCCGAAATGCGGACTCCCACGCTCTCCACAAAGGTCCACTGTGAATCACTAGTTCCAGAGGAGTTTCCTCTGCTGTTTCTTCCCCTCCTCTTCCTTGAACCTGCAGTATCTCCACTTTTATTAAACTGTCTCTCGCCGGACTATCAGTGTGCTGCCTTCTATTCCGCCATCTTGCCGCCAGCCCCATAGTAATATTTAAAAGAAAGTAGTAGGTTTGTTAATATTCTTAAGATGCAGACTGAAAAATGAATAGCCAGTTAATATGTTTCTGGGATTGCCATTGTGGTTTATTATTCCCACATTTTGTTTTGATCTTTACTTCGATCTTGATTTTTGATATTTTTCACCTATAATTATTTCCTTGCATTTTGAAGAAGTAATAAGTATTAGCCAAGCAACTCGATTGGACCTATATTGCCTTTTTATATAAAGTAGAAATTATAACAATGTTCAGAGTACCTTGATGGTCCCATGATGAATAAATGATCTCCAAGCCAGATACTAAAGTTCAACAATGTTCTGGAAGCATGACTTATATCATCATGGATTTAAGGGATATCTCCTTCAATGTAGTGATTTTCACTTTCTTGAAATTATCTAAATGAAACAGATAACATTTTGCTGTATTTCTACTCTAATGACTATAATGTTCTTCCATGAGATGAGTGCATTTATCTTTTCCTGTATGTCCATTAAAATGAAGAGTGGACTGATGTTGTGGGAAAACTACACTTCAAACATTTTACATGACAGAGGCTGTATTCTTTAATTATGAGAATTAAGTTGTTAGATTTAGTCATAAGTTTCTGCTTTTTTCTTGACATTAATTTTAGCTTAATCTTTAACTTACTCTTAAAATTAGATCATGTTTTTTTAAAGATTTTATTTATTTGAGAGGTAGACAGAGACAGAGAGATCTTCCACCCACTGGTTCACTCCCCAAATGGCCAAAATGGCTGAAGCTGGGCCAATCCAAAGCCAGGATCCAGGAGCTTCTTCCAGGTCTCTCACATGGGTGCAGGAGCACAAGGATTTGGGCCATCCCCCACTGCTTTCCCAGAGCTGGATCAGAAGTGGAGCAGTGGGAACTTGAACTGGTATCCTGAAGTTGAACACCTGGGACTCGGACCGGCACCCATGTGGGATGACAGTCCCACAAGCTGCAACTTTACCCACTATGCAACAATGTCAGCCCCAGATCATTTTACTGTTTTGAACAAAGTTCGTGTATTTATTTTCATGTACTTGAAAGGCTGAGTCATACACACACACACACACACACACACACACACACATGGAGGGAGGGGAGAAGGGACAGAGAGTGTCTTCCATTCACACTCCCCGAATGCCTGCAACAGCCAAGGCTGGACAGGATAAAAGCTGGAAGTCCACAATTCCATCTGATTCTCCAGTGTGGGTGGCAGCAGCCCTAGTGTGACAGCCCATCATTGCTGCTTGAGCATGTATTAGCAGGAGACTGAATCATAAATGGAGTAACTGGCACTCAGACATTTTGATGTGAATGCAATCATCTGAAATGGTAGCTTAACTGCTGTACCACAATGCCTGCCCCTGCATCATTAGTTTTTAATAGCTTTATTGACATATATTTCATATATCACAATTATATGACCCAGTGGTTTTTAGTGTGCTCAAAGTTGTACAGCCATCTCCACAATTAATTTTAGAGTGTTAAAATCACCCAATCAGTAAACCCCATATTCATTAGCAGTAATTTGCAATTTCTGCTCCAGTCCATCGTATTACCCCCACTCCTAGGGCTAGGCAATCATTTATCTTCTATCTCATTTTAGTTGTCCATTCTAGAATTCTTTCTCCTGCATGTAACTGTAGCTGTATCTGCCTGACCAATCTCACATTCCCCACCAATCACCTGAGTCTCTGATAGCCACCATTCTACTCTGTGTTCTGTGAGAGTAACTTGTCCTATGAGTGAGACCATCCAGTATTTATCTTTCTCTACCTGGATTTTTTTTCATTTAATATAATTTTCTCTATCCGTGTCCCAAATGGTAGTATCCCCTTGTTATGGCTGAATGTTATTCCATGCCATGCCATGGCTGCCATGAGCAATGTTGCAATAAGCATGAGAGTGCAGATGTGTCTTCAACATATTGGCTTGATTCCTTTGGAAATATGCCTGTATTGGAGTTGCTGATCTACATGCTAATTCTATTTATAGATTTTTGAGGACACTCATATTATTTTCTATCATAGCTGTACTAACTTACATTTCCTTCAACACTGTGCAAGGATTCTCTTTTCTCCATATCCGCATCAACATTTGCCTTTTTTCTTTATGACAGTAGTGATTTTAAAATTAATGAGGTGATATCTCAACATGGTTTTCATCTGTGGCCATTTGTGTATATCCTTTTAATTGCCTATTTCGATCATTTTCCATTATTAAAAAAATAAGACTTTTTTGCTATCAAGTTGTTTGAGCTGTTTGTATATATTGGATATTAGCCCCTAATTAGATTTGCAGTATACAAAAATTTTATCCCATTATTTGTGTCAGTTAGCATTTAAAATATCTGCTTTCTTTTTTATAATGAGGTGAATTCATATAACGTAAAATCAAACTTTTTCAAATGTACGTCTCATGTTGTTACCACCTCTAAAAGAGAACTTTTACAGATTAAGCAATTCCATCAATTTCCTCCTTTCCCTAACCCTTAGAAATCACCACTATGTTATTTCCCTCTACAGGCTTACCTATTTGTATTTGATATGATTGGAATACATTTCATATAAGTTGAAACATACAAATGTAACATGCTGTCTCTCCATCACTTTACATATCATGATGTCTTCCATGTTGATCTATAATACAGGATGTATAAATACTCCAGAACATTTTGAGATTAAATAATAATCTACTATACAGATATACCCCAAGTCTTATTTCCATATTTTGGATATTAAAGCATTTGGATATTGAATCATTTCTATGCAATTATTTTTTGATTATATATTTGCAATTTTGAAAGGGTTTATTCCTGAGTAAAAAAAAAAAAACACTATATCACGTCATAATATAATGTTTACATTTTTGAAAAATTAGGCCGGCACCGTGGCTCACTAGGTTAATCCTCCACTTGACGTGCCAGTACCCCAGGTTCTAGTCCTGGTTGGGTTGCTGGATTCTGTCCCGGTTGCTCCTCTTCCAGTCCAGCTCTCTGCTGTGGCCCAGGAAGGAAATGGAGGATGGCCCAAGTGCTTGGGCCCTGTACCCGCTTGAGAGACCAGGAGGAAGCACCTGACTCCTGGCTTCAGTGCAGCACGCTGGCCGTAGCAGCCATTTGGGGGATGAACCAATGGAAAGAAGACCTTTCTGTCTGCGTCTCTCTCACTGTCTAACTCTGCCTGTCAAAAAAAAAAAAAAAAAAAAGAAAAAAAATTACCAAATTTTCTTTCCATAGTGCTGCATCGTTTGACATTCCCAACATGTATAATTCTCCTAATTTACCTATCTCCAACATTTACTATTATTCATTTTTATTATAGTTATCCTAGTGGGTTTCAACAGTATTTCCTCTTGGTTTTAATTGCATTTCCCTAATAATTAATGGTATTGAGTATTGTTTCAGTGCATGCTGGATATTTATGTATCATCATTGGAGAAAGACCAATTCAAATATTTTGGTCATATTTAATTGGGCGGTCTATTTTTTGTCTTGCTTTGTGAGAACTCCTCATATGTGATAGATTCTAGAATGACAGAATTCTAGAATCTATCTGATTCTATTCTAGAATCTATTCTGTCATTCTAACCTATCACATGATTTGAAAATATTTATCTTCATCTGTTGCCTTTTTATTGTCTTGATAATACTTGATAGTGCTCATTTATACACACAATTTTTAATATTTTATAAATACCATTATCTATTTTCATTTGTATTATCACAGTCAAATATAATGATCCATTGTCAAATCTACAACTTAATACATTATCCCTTTTAGTATTTTTTTTGTTCTAGTTAATACTATTGGTTGAAATCTGTAATTAACACACAATTATTCTTAGGTGTTGAAATTTAACTGAAAAGTGATCCCTGTTAAATATAAGTGTGGGAATAAGAGAGAGAGGAGATGTACAGTTCTGCACATGCTCAATAGAAATGTGCCAGGGGATTCCAATACAATCCCATCAAGATTGCATGTATCAATTCCATCTCACTAGTCCAAGTGATCAATTTCAGTTCACAATTGATCACACTGATAAGTCTAAGAGTCAAAGAGATCACACAAACACGACTAGTGTCTGCTAATACTAACTGATAGAATCAAAAAGGGAGAGAATGATCCATCATGGGAAGTGGGATACACAGCAGACTCATAGAATGGCAGATGTCCTAAACATCACTCTGGCCTCAGAATCAGCCCTTATGGCATTCGGATCTGGCTGAAGAGCCCATGAAAGTTCCATAGGCATGGAAGGCCAAGACACTCTGGCAAAAAAGAAAGAAAAAAAAAAATGACCTAAATGAAAGATCTCTGTGAGTGAGATCCCAGTATAAGGAATGGGCCATCAAAGGAGGAGGTACCTTTCTCTGAAGGGAGGAGAGAACTTCCACTTTGACTATGACCCTGTCGGAATAAGATTGAAGTCGGCGAACCCTAAAGGCTTCCATAGCCTCGGCAACTCATGACTAAAGCCTAGGGAGATTACTGATGCCATAAACAAGAGTGTCAAATTGTTAAGTCAACAAGAGGAGTCACTGTGTACTTACTCCTCATGTGGGATCTCTGTCCTTAATGTGTTGTACAATGTGAATTAATGCTATAACTAGTACTCAAACAGTATTTTACACTTTATGTTCTGTGTGGGTGAAAACTGTTGAAATCTTTACTTAATACATACTAAATCAATCTTCTGTATATAAAGATAATTGAAAATGAATCTTGATGTGAATGGAATGGGAGAGGGAGCGGGAGATGGGAGGGGTATGGGTGGGAGGGAAGTTATATAGGGGGGGCATTGTAATCCATAAATGGTACTTTAGAAATTATATTTACTAAATAATAGTTTTTAAAAAATCCGAGATCATGAATTGTACCTTAATTTCCTTCTAAAACTTTTAGTTAGACATCCTAGTTAGTTGATCTATTTTGAATTAACTTTTGTATTATGACGAGATGTAGCAATCCAAGTGAGTTCTTTTGCATTTGGATTTCTGTTTTCCCTAGAACAATTAGTAGAGGAAGCTCTACTACCCAATTGAGTATACTTTGAACCCATGACAAAAGCAAACTGACCATAAATGTCTGAGTTTATTTCTTAGTTCTATTCAATGTATGTATATACCTTTATGTCTATGCCAGAATTGCATAATTTTACATCAAGTAGCTTTTTCATAAGTTGTGAAATAAGTAAATGTGGATACTACATCTTTTTTTTTTTTTTTTTGGTCAGGATTGTTTGGCTAGTTACGGTCTCTCAGAAATCTGTGTCGATATTTGAATTAGCTTTTCCTTTCCTGTGAATCTTTGGATCACTTCATTTTTTAAAATATTTATTTATTTATTTGAATGTTAGAGATACAGAGAGAGAAGAAGAGAGAAAGATCTTCCAACTGCTGTTTCACTCCCCAGATAGTCAGAATGGCCAGTTCTGGACCAGGCCAAAGCCAGGATCCAGGTGCTTCTTCTGGGTCTTCTACATGGGTAGCAAGGGCCCAACCACCTTCTGTTGTTCTTGAAAGGCCATTAGCAGGGATCTGGATGCAAAGAGAAGCAACTGGGACAAGAAACAGCTTTTCCCTCGTGCCACAATGCTGACCCCATATGGGGTCACTGTTCATCATAGCTATAGTACATGTTGTTGTTTATGAACAGGGAATGAATATCCATTTATTTAGGTCTTTAATGTTTTCCAGTAATGTTTTGTATTGTTAGAATTCTTTGGTTAAATTTAAACAGATAAAGAACTTTATTCTTTTTATATGATTTTAAATAAAATTTTTTAAGATTTCACTTTCAGATATTCTGTAAGTATATAGAAATACAATAGTGTTGTGAGTGTTGATATAGCTGGCAATTATGCTGAATTTTGAGATTAGTTCTAATAGTTCTCTTGTGAATCCTTTTTTTTAGAATTATTTATTTATTTATTTGACAGGTAGAATTACAGACAGTGAGAGAGAGACAGAAAGAAAGGCCTTCCTTCTGTTGTTTCATTCCCCAAATGGCCACAACCGCTGGGGCGACACAGATCCAAAGCCAGGAGCCAGTAGCTTCTTCCTGGTCTCCCATGCGGGTGCAAGGGCCCAAGCACTTGGGCCATCCTCCACTTCCCTCCTGGGCCACAGCAGAGAGCTGGACTGGAAGAGGAGCAACCGGGGCTAGAACCCGGCTCCCATATGGGATGCCGGCACCGTAGGGGGAGGATTAACCTAGTGTGCCACCGCACCGGCCCCATTTTGTGAATCCTTTAAGAACTTTTATATATTATTTCATGGCATCTTTGAATTGAAATAGTTTTTACTTTTTTACATCCAATCTTTTTTTTTTTTTCCTACAATAATTCCTTATCATTCTGGCTAGAACTTCAGTGTAATGTTGAATAGAAATGTTCGAAGTGGGCATTTTCTCTTCTCCCCAATCTTAGGAGAAAGGATTACGGTGACGTTGTGTATGATGTTAGCTGGGGGTTTTCTTAAATGTTCTTTATCGTATTGAAGAGGCCCCTCCTTTCTAATTTACTTAATATTGTTACAATGAAAAAGTTTTAATTTTGTAAACTGCTTTTTAGCAACAAATGCGATTGCCGGCGCTTCAGGCCAGGGCTTTAACCCGTTGCGCCACAGCGCCAGCCCCTAATTTCTGAATGTTAAACAAACTAAAAAACTCAACTACAATGAAAAAGAATTTTTATTTAAAACTGGCGGGCCTTTCTCTCTGTCTCTCTCTCTCTCACTGTCCACTCTGCCTGTCAAAAAAAAAAAAAAAAACTGGAGGGAAAAAAATTTTATTTAAACCTGGAAAAATGGTCTAAATAGTTACTACTCAAAAGGAGAAATGCAGATGACCAAAAAGTATATTTTAAAATGTTGAACTGCTAAAATGCAAATTAAAAATCATGTGAATACAAATAAAACCTGAATGAGATGTCATATCACTCATTAAAGTTACTGTTATCAAAATGACAAGAGGTGGACATTGTTGCTCAGTGAGTTAGGCTATTTCATAAGGCATGCACATTCCATACTGGAAGGCCAGTTTGAGTCCTGGTTACTCCATTTCTAATCTACTTTTCTGTTAATATGCCTGGGAAGGCAGCAGATTATGGTTTAAGCACTTGGGTTCTTGCCACCTACATAGGAGATTGGGATGGAGTTTTCCTGTCCTGACCCAACCTCAGTTGTGGGTGTTTGGCGATTGAACCAGTAGATAGAAAATCTCTCTCTCTCCCTCTCTCTCTGTCACTCTTTCAAACAAGTAAGTAAGCCTTTTAAAAAGACAAAAAGCAGCAAATGTTGGAAAGTGTGTAAACTTTTGCAATCTGTTGATGGTGGTGTGAATTAGCACTGTTATTTAAACATTCTAAATGTTGCTCAAAAAAAATAGAAATAGAACTATCACATGACCAGTAATTTCAGTGCTGGTATATATATATATATATATATATATATATATATATATATATATCCAAAGGAAATGAAATCAGTATGTCAAAGAGATATGGCATATGTTCATAAATAGATGAGTAGAAAAAAAAATCCATGTGTAGTATATAAATGGGAGATAATTTTATAATTTACATATATTATTCAGCCATAAAAATAATGTAATTCTGTGATTTCTAACTACATGGATGAGCCTTTCAAACATTATAGTAAGTGAAATAAGTTGGGTACAGAAAGACAAACACTGAATGTTCTTACAACTAGTGAGAGAAGCTAAAATGTGGAAGCTGAAAAATTGTGTGTCCTATAGGTAGGGTAGAATAGTGCTTAACAGAGGTTGGGAAATGTAGATGGAGTTAAGCAACAGGGACAGGATGTTTAATGGATACAGGGTTAAAGTTGCATAGAAAAAATGTTTATAGTTGTCTAAAACACATTATGAAAACAAAGATACTAAGATTGAAAACAGTATATTGTGTCATGCAAAATAGCAATTAATGAGGATTTTTAATCTTCCCAACATAAAGAAATGGCAAATGTTGTAAGGGCTGTTTATGCCAGTTGCCTTGATTTCATTATACAATGTATGTGTGTATTGAAATATCAGCATATTCCCCATATAGCTGTACAGTTATTAAGTATTAAAAAATTTAAGAATAATAATTATATTTCTGGTAATATTTTATGGTTTAAAAAGAACTTATTTGAAATGCTTCTAACATATATTTTGCTGATAATTTTGCATGTAATTTACTGAACTGAATTATTGCTTTTTCCTGGAAATTTTATATTTCCTGAAATGTGTACGTGTGTGTGTGTGTGTGTGTGTGCATGTTTCACTTCTTTTTCTTCAGGCTCTAGTCTGGATTGCTAGGTAGATCCTTCTAGCTATATCCTTCCAGTAACAATTGTTTGTGCCTTTTTTCTACTCTTAATTGCTTTATGGTAATATAGAGATAAGGCAATAACTAAAACCTTGACTAGGGGAAAAGTTATGTTAGATCAAGTAATTATGAGAAACAAAATCGGTGTAACAAAATATGAAAAATCAGACATGAGTTCTAAATTAATTGGCCTCAGTGATGTATTTAAAATGGATAACAAAAATATTACATCCAAGTGAACACAACCGATTTTCAGTTCATTGTTATGAACAACAAAGTACTACATAGTTTGCTTTTTAAAGGAATTTTATGATTTAAAATGCTGAGATTCTAATAACTAATTTATTCTCACAATATTTGGGGAATTAGCTAGCATAAGCACCATTATACAGAGAGTAATTAAAGCAGTGACATTACTGTATTAGGGCACAATTACAATTTATCAGACACACTTTGATTTCACTGTTTCTACTTTATTACAGAATTTTTCATGTTTCTCTGTACCATTAAGTGCATTAATTTAAATATAAATCACCATGGAAAGATGACAAAATTTGAAAAGATTAAGTTTTCTAGCAAAATTAGGCAAATTCAATTACTCCAGCTGTGTTTCTCCTCACTTCTGTCATTTGTAAGTTTAGTTTCATCTCTGAAATGAACTCAAGTGTGCCTTTTCAGATATTTGCAGTAAAATCACATTCAGTTTTAAATGCTGATATACACTCATGAAGTTGTACATGATAAACTTTAAAATGGAGAATATTTAAACATTTTTGAAAATGAGAGCTAAGAAATTTATCTAGTGTGCCATTTTGAGTATAGAAGTTGTGAAAAAATAGTTAATTTCAAGTTGGATTTTATTTTAAAGATTTTATTTATTTGAGAGTTACAGACAGTGAGAGGGAGAGACAGAGAGAAAGGTCTTCCTTCTGTTGGTTTACTCCCCAGATAGTCACAACGGCTGGAGTTGCACCAATCCAAAGCCAGGAGCCAGGTGCTTCTTCCTGGTCTTCGTCATGGATGCAGGGGCCCAAGGACTTGGGCCATCTTCTACTGCTTTCCTACGCCATAGCAGAGAACTGGATTGGAAGAGGGGCAGCCAGGACACGAACCTGCACCCATATGGGATGCCAGCACTGTGGGCAAAGGATTAACCTACTGCGCCATGGCACTGGCCCAAAGGTTGAATTTTGAGACAGATTTTTTAAAAGGGAGAATAGTTTAGAAAATGATAAAAAAAAAAAATAAAAGGGGGGGGGGGCAGGGGGTAGGGGGGCTGGAGCTGTGGCGCAGCAGGTTAATGCCTGAAGCATCGCCATCCCATATGGCTGCCGGTTCAAGACCCGACAGCTCCACTTCCCATTCAGCTTCCTGCTATGGCCTGCGAAAGCAATAGATGATGCCCCAAGTCCTTGGGCCCCTGCACCCACGTGGGAAGACCTGGAAGAAGCTTCTGGCTCTTGGCTTTGGATTGGCATAGCTCTGGCCATTGTGGTCATCTGGGGAGTGAACAGGCAGATGGAAGACCTCTCTCTCTCGCTCTTGCTTTCTCTCTCTTTCTCGCTCTCTCTCTGCCTCTCCTCTCTCTATGTAACTCTTTCAAACAAATAAATAAATCTTTAAAAAAAAAAATCGCTGATTATAATTGTTAAGTAATGTCTTGGGAGGAGAAAGCTTTTCTGTTTCCAATGTACCTTGGAGTTGTTTGCTGATACTCACTTCTATCTACTAAAATTACAGCTGAAAGCATATTTCCTGACAAACTACTCTTTTCTACTATGAAAATTACTTAATGATATTACCAATCATAATATTTTTATTGCTCTTCTGTCTAGTATTGTAATTCTATGCATTCTTGTACTATGCATGCAAAATTCTTGGTTGATTTCTACATAGAACAAGTAATATTTACATTTACAAATATTTCTCATATAATTTAATGCCAAAATATGTTCTGCTATTGTCCAAGACTTAAGTGTTTGCCTCTGAAGCTGTCTTTACATAGATGAGCCCTTTTGCTTTGTCGCCACGTACAATCAGTTCACATATCTAGACTCAGAAATGCATTTTCCAAATTAAATGATCATCAGAAATTATTATGAGATCCATCTGAAATTTTATGCCCCTCATATATTTTTACATTTCTGTGCTTGGGCCCCTGCACCCACATGGGAGACCTGTAAGAAGCTCCTGGCTCCTGGCTTCAGATCTGTGCAGCTCCGGCCATTGTGGCCAACTAGGGAGTGAACCACTGGATGGAAGACCTTTCTGTTTCTCCCTGTCACCGTATGTAACTCTACCTCTCTTATAAATAAATAAAATCTTTTAAACAAGACCTGTTTTAATATTTTCTTTAAATGTTGTAATGAAAATATGCAATATATAAACCATGAAGGGGTATATATAAAAATAAATTAAGGGGCCGGCGCTGTGGTACAGCAGGTTAAAGCCCTGGCCTGGAGTGCTGGTATCCCATGTGGGCACTGGTTTGGGATCCGGCTACTCCACTTCCGATCCAGCTCTCTGCTGTGGCTTGGGAAAGCAGTAGAGGATGGCCCAAGTCCTTGGGCCCCTGCACCTGCATGGGAGACCCAGGGGAAGCTCCTGGCTTCTGGCCCCTGGCTTTGGATTGGCATAGCTCCAGCCATTGTGGCTATCTGGGGAGTGAACCGGCAGATGGAAGACCTTTCTCTGTCTCTCTCTCTCTCTCTCTCTCTAACTCTGTCCTTCAAATAAATAAAATAAATCTTTAAAAAAATAAGTAAAAACCTCTTTTTTAAAGACACACAATACTTTTCTCTTTAGAAAAGGGGAATGGATAATTGAAGCAATAATGTGTGATTACTGTTATCAAACATTTATAATCTTTTTAATCTGGCATGCATTTTTTTGATAATCAAAAATTTTTGAGATACCTATTTTTTAGTACCAATACTTTATCATTTCTATAAATGCAGTGAGGGAAATAATTTACTGGATTGCTTATAGCTTATTTAAGCATTCACTTGGTATTTAATATTTCATTTTTGTAAACAGTACTACACTGTCTCTGAAAATATTACTTTGTGATCATTTATGAGCAATTCATGGAAGATACTGAAAGATATTATTGCCTCATTAAGACAGGGTCACAATTTAACTTTGAAGAGATAATACCAAATTGTTTAAAAAAAAAACTAAAATAATTATACTTCTATTATAGACTATGAGATGATATATAATTACAAGCATTGAATCTTAATATCCATTTTTACTGTTGTTAATAAATTGTTGAAACATAAATATGCATTTTTGGTTTTAAATTTGCATTCACTGATTATAAGATAGTAACTCTTTCCAGGTTTACAGACCAATGCCGTCCTGCACTTGTGTGAGAAAGCAATTTGCTTGATAACTTATCCGTGCTTTTGTTTTGATTCTCTTAACGAAGAACTTACTTATTTGTTTGAAAGGCAGAATTACAGAGAGAAAGTAAGAAAGAGAAAGGGGAGACATCTTGCATTCACTGGTTACTCCGTAAGGGACCAATGGCCTGGGCAGGGCTGGCCTGAAGCCAGGAGCCAGGAGCTCCATCTATGTCTCCCACGTAGGTGGCAGGGGACCATGCATTGGAGACATTTTCTGCTGCTTTCCCACCATCAGCAGGAAGCTGGATTAAAAGTGGAGCAGCCAGAATCAAGTAAGTGCTCATGGGGGATGCTGGAATTGTAGCCAGTGGCGTAACCCACTGCACCACAATGCAATTCCAGTCACTTACATTGTTCACTGCTCCATCATGGGCCCATTAGAGACACAAAGAAAATATCCTTTATGTTGTGGTTAGGAAATAATTAGTAAGACAGCATACATTTGGATTTATTTTTTCTTCCATACTTCCCTGACCCATGTTATTTTATTCCTTCTTGCTGTTTGTTGAACTCTTTACTTAGTGTATGGTTAATCTTGTGTGTATGAAGCAAACCAAAAGTAGAATCATTGTAAAAATTGAGAGAGGAAGGCAGAGGAAGGGTGGGTGTATCAGTATGTTCCTAAATCTGTATGTATGAAATGCATGAAATTTTGTGCACTTGAAAAAAAATAAAAATAATGAGTTAATTTAAAATATCATTTCTTTTAAAATAAATCTCTAAAAGAGAGCAGGACAGGTGCATTTGTTCATAGTAGGAAGAGAGAAAATGAGAGTATGTCTGAGTGTCGTGATTTTTAATAATTCACTATAATTAGAATATTGATGTTTGTTCTGTCATGGAGAGCTTTGTCATGCTCTATCTTTTTGACTCACAGATTTTGTATCTTATAAAGGTCTTTTCTTCCCAATATTTATATGTTTATTTCATTTAACCTATTAAAATATTATTGTTTAATACTGATCATTACTTTTATTGTGCTTTTATTTTTATCTTCATTACCTTCAGCTATGTAGGTATTATTTTACTAAAAATGCGATGCACATGTTTTTAAATAAAATAGCTAATTACCTTAACAAAATACATTACACAACCTTTATCATCTCCACTGATGTAAAATGCTAGCTTTATTTTATTATTAATTTCCCACATATGACTTTGTCTGCTTCCAAAACCTTTATTCCACCAATACTTTTCTTTTTAGATAAACACTTTTATACTGTATAAATGTAAAATTGTGTGGTGTACCTGTTTGTGTATAAAATATTTCTGTATATGTATATATTTACATACATACATTATTACTAAAAACAATGGAAATTTATATCAAGGAGAATATAATCTAATAGTTTTTTTTCTTTTTCCTTGTATGCTTGAACAAAATTTGTGAATAAGTAAAACATTTCAATAAGTTTAAAATTACTCACAAAAATGTCTTGCAAAATCTTCCTCCATCATGTATCCCCCATGCAGTTTCTTTATTCTTTATATTGCTGCTCCCATCCTCAATGTAACCAATATTATTCTGAGTTGGGGTGCAAGGAAAGAGGATTAAGTTAATTGATCATACATATCCCCTAGTTCATAGCATATCATAATTATTAATATCTATAAGATCCCTCTCTTTTTTTTTTTTTTTTTTGACAGGCAGAATGGACAGTGAGAGAGAGAGACAGAGAGAAAGGTCTTCCTTTTTGCCGTTGGTTCACCCTCCAATGGCTGCCGCGGACAGCATGCTTCGGCCGGCGCACCGCGCTCATCCGATGGCAAGAGCCAGGCGCTAGGTGCTTTTTCCTGGTCTCCCATGGGGTGCAGGGCCCAAGCACCTGGGCCATCCTCCACTGCACTCCCGGGCCACAGCAGAGGGCTGGCCTGAAGAGGGGCAACCGGGACAGAATCCGGCGCCCCGACCGGGACTAGAACCCGGTGTGCCGGCGTCGCAAGGCAGAGGATTAGCCTGTTGAGCCATGGCGCCGGCCAAGATCCCTCTCTTTTTAAAATTCCTTTTATTCCTGATTTTGCAACTTTCATGACCTTCTCCAAACCCTACAGTCAACACTTCTCATGTGCTTAAATATCCTTTGATTAGACTTATTCTTATAAAATGAGTATTGGTTTTTAGTTCATTTGCTTTTTAAATTGTTTTCATTTATATAAGTGACAGCATGGTGTATATATAACAATTCTGTTCATATTTGGGCTACTATCTTATAATTATCTATTGGAATCTATGAGGTGGTCCCATAGTTTAATTAAATACTTAATAATGAGTGCACTCATGTGACTTCATTTATTTGGAGGACTGTTTGGTTGGTGACTTAGTTCATTTTGAATGCCCAGGTTGAGTGGGCCTCTCAGTATATTTTACAAGACTCCCTCGAAAATGATGGTAGTGGTCTAAGAACAAAAGTCCTAACCTATCCAATCTAGCATGTGTGATATAAGCTCCATTTGATTGTTTCTTGAGGTAGCTGTTAGTCCCTCCTTTATGGAATAGGAAATAGCTTCCCATTGATTGGGAATGCTACTTGTAGTTCACATAGATTCACCTTAGGTCTGAATCTTTATTTCATAGATCTTTCTCTTTCTTTATCTATATATTTTTCACTGTTTTAGTTATTGGTAAATACCCAGAATAACTAATCTCTTGTATTTCTTCCTTGGAATTGATTGGCTATCTATTTTGTGGTGTTTCTATTAACTTTAGAGTGTGTCATCTTAAACACTGTTAGTAAATTTATCTTACTCATTAAAAGTAGCCTACTTAATTATAAGATATTGGTATTTGGAGGTGATTTATTAAATTTATAGATCAACTATAGGAGTTTTAACATTTTTAAAGTAATGGAATAAACAAATTTCTATTCATTTGAGTCGTTGCAAAAGTGCTATAGCAATATAAATTATTCAGTGTTTTCATAGATCTTTCAGATTTAGATTTGCTAAACTTTTTTCAATACTAGCTCTCAATTCATTGTTAGTATATATAGAATATATTACTTTTTGAAATTATTTTTGTGCCCTTAACATTCTGAATTGTTTCATTAGAACAGAAAGTTAATAACTGATCTTCTAGCATT
Organism: Sylvilagus bachmani; assembly: GCA_015711505.1. Classification (NCBI taxonomy): domain Eukaryota; kingdom Metazoa; phylum Chordata; class Mammalia; order Lagomorpha; family Leporidae; genus Sylvilagus; species Sylvilagus bachmani. Next base: position 3,095,766 of record CM027401.1, on the reverse strand, counting down.
CCCTATTTTCAGTTATTTCATTAATGCTGGGTAACACATACAAATTAGAAAAGAGGAATAAAATGTTAATTATTTGAGAAGATAGATGTATTTACTCAATTTAGACTACATGATGTGTAGAGTATTAGGATATCACGTGATACCCCATGAATATACACAATTTTTGTGTCACTAAAATTTTTAAATTTAGTAAAAATAAAGTTGGATTACTTTACCTTTTCTTTTCAATTTCTAATCTTCTTAAATAACATCTTGTTATCACATTGGCTGTCATTTTGCTTTTGATTTAAATGTAATTCTTGATAAAGGACCTTTCCTAAAGAATTTGTTCACATTGAAGCTGTATCAGTAATGCTTTTCTAGAATCCTACTGTTACTTATTTAAATCCTCTTAAGAGTGACCCTTTGTGTCTTTTTTTTTAAGATTTTTATTTTATTTTATTTATTTGACAAGTAGAGCTACAGAAAGTGAGAGGGAGAGACAGAGAGAAAGGTCTTCCTTCAGTTGGTTCACCCCCCAAGAGGCTGCTATGGCCAGTGGGCTGTGCCAATCCTAAGCCAGGAGCCAGGTGCTTCTCCTGGTCTCCCTTGCGGGTGCAGGGCCCAAACACTTGGGCCATCCAGTCCAGAGAGCTGGACTGGAAGAGGAGCAACCGGGACAGAATCTAGGGCCCATATGGGATTCTGGTGCTGCAGGTGGAGGATTAGCCAAGTGAGCCACAGTGCCGTCCTCCCCACCCACCCAAACGGAATGCAAAACCTAAATAACTCTAAATAGTTGTGCAGAGATAATTTCAAAATAATTTCAAAACAAAACACAACTTTGACTTTCCTTTCCCTAATTCTCACCTACTCATCAGCACACATACATGATAATTATTTTTAAAAATTATAAAATTTGGATTGCTTTCTAAACATGTGTAGATACCCTTAACTTTTGAAGCAATATTTCTTCATGAAGCCTTATTGGGCATGAAGAAAATATAACTGGTGGGAAAATGATGCAACAATTGGTATTAATCATATTAACTTTTGCAGCATGGTTATTAAAATGTGTGTGTCTCCCCATTAACTAAAAGTTTGGAGGCATTTTCCAAAATTTTCCAGAAGAAAGAAAAGATTATAAATGTACATATTAGCATCAGGTAAAAAGTTCCTTCCCCCTACTTGCAGTGTCACAATTTTTCTTTATTGTCCAATAATCCCAATTAGAACTGACAATTCTCACTCCATGGAAGTCTGTAGTCACTGAATTTGAAATTCTCGGACTCCAGCTACAGACATCTACCTGTTATTTTGCATTTCCATCCTCAGGTACACTGTGCAACTCTCTGCACCTTGCCCCTGCCCCGGAAGGCTGCCTAAAATGCTCTGCATCCTGTGGCCAATGAGAAACCTGATGGATAATATAGGAAGGAATGAGGGACCGGAGTCTGATTCTCTGCTCTCAGTTTCTTGTCTGCTGATTTGTGAGAGATCAGTTTTTTAAATTACAACTCCTCACCAAACACTGGTTTCCATACATTTCCTTTCTCCCGGGTCCTAGTAATGGTAACAGCTTTCTTGTTACTAGCCCTCATGGCACTGTCCCTACCCCCACCTTGACCTAGGGAGAACCACCTACCTTAACTGAACTTTCCTTGTGGTCAGTTCACTTTAAAAAGCCATTTTAATGTACTTATTCATTTTTCTTTACTCTAATTTGAATTTTCCTTTTCCCTTCTAGAACCTGGTCTAACATAAAATCTCTCTTCAAATAAAAGCCTCATATATCAAAAAAGTTTTAGTAGCCCAAACGGAATACAGCTACATCCACATCGTCTGCCACCTTTAAAGATGTTCCCAAAACACACCTAGGACATGTAATTAAAGCACTCACTGCTTCCTGTAATTTGTGTTGATAGACAATGTGTCTTTCTGTTTCCTCCATAAGATTTAATACAGAGTACTGCCCATAGCAGATGGTGAAGAAATATTGAACTTGGTCAGATAGTATCTAACCCCAACTCCTGTCTCATACAACTCTTTTTACCCACTACTTCTTTCTTGCAGACATAAAATAGACACACTGGTAAGACTTTGTTGTTTAAATAATAAACTTTAATCTGTTCTTACCTCCTTTTGCCCTTCCTTCCTATTTCCACTTTTATACTTATAAACTCTATTTCCTTCTACTCCACTCCATTTCTACTAAGTCATCTTTGATCCATTTCACAACTCCTGACTGAAATGGATCATATTCAGAAAGTGGGTAATATTGAGAAAGGTGTTCTTTTCAGATTTTCATGTTGTTTTCCAAACCCAAAGTAGAAAGAATAACCAGTCTTTGAAAATCCTATCTGAGCCCGCACCTCGACTCACTTGGCTAATCCTCCACCTGTGGAGCCGCTACCCTGGGTTCTGTCCCAGTTGCTCCTCTCCCAGTCCAGCTCTCTGCTGTGGCCCGGGAGTGCAGTGGAGGATGGCCCAAGTGCTTGGGCCCTGCACCTGCATGGGAGACCAGGAGAAGCACCTGGCTTCTGGCTTCAGATCGGCGCAGTGCCTTAGGGGCCATTTGTGGGGTGAACCAACGGAAGGAAGACCTTTCTCTCTGGCTCTCTCTCTCTTAACTCTGCCTGTCAAAAAAAAAAAAAAAAAGAAAGAAAGAAAAGAAAAAGAAAATCCTATCTGAAGGCTTAGTGGTCAGTTTTGTGTCCTAAGCTTTTAAACTATCCACTAAATGATATAGGACTTTAGTATTAGAAATATGGTATATAGTCTAGCTAGAATGCACAAAATTCTTAAAAATTCTGACCTTTCCAAGTGTTATTACTCACTAGAAGTCATATACTTTTTTTTTTATTTGAAAGAGTTACACAAAGAGAAGAGGAGAGGCAGAGAGAGAGATGTTCCATCTGATGGTTCATTCCCCAATTGGCCACAACGGCTGGTGCTGCGCTGATCCAAAGCCAGGAGCCAGGAGCTTCTTCTGGGTCTCCCACATGGGTACAGGGGCCCAAGGACTTAGACCATCTTCCATTGCTTTCCCAGGCCATAGCAGAGAGCAGATCAGAAAAAGAGCAGCTGGGACCAGAACCAGTGCCCATATGGATGGAGACGCTTCAGGCCAGGGTGTTAACCTGTTGTGCCACAGCACCAGTCCCTAGAAATTATATACTTTTATAATATGTTTATTCTGATAAGCAATTAGGTATGTTGAGTTTACTGCAATTAAATTAAACATTTATTTCTAAATTTTCCCTAGAAGAATCTGTACCTTACATATTAGGATAACAGAGAAGAAGAAAAAATAAGAATCTAGTGTTCATAAATATATTCTATTCCTTTTTTTTAAGAAAAATAAATCTAACAATGAACACTAGGACAGAAGTAATTTAGCTTAAACGTTTCATTGTAAAATTTCTGTAATATGCTAGTAGAGATCCAGTGGGATGACATCTGTTACTTTAGTTCTTCACTAAATTTTGAAAACAAAATGCTTCAAAGTTCTTCCATGTCTCAGAGACATCTCACATTACAAATATTGCATAAAAGTCTGCATTCTAGTTATAAAACTTCGCTAAATGTGGCCATTCTAGTTCTTCTTTTCCAAATATGGCCACTCTTTGAACATCTTTGCTTTACAGAGCTATTCATATGACATTCTGGAGAATTCTAAATTTTCTAATACTTTAGTAGGAACAGCATTCAGTCTTGCAAGGATCAGTCTGGAATAGTGGGAAAAAAAACTAAATAGAAAAAAACTCATAAACTGGTGAAAGATGACTCATGTCAGCTTATGGTTTGTGTCCACGAAAAAAATCTGTTTTAGGTATAACACCATGGAAGGTGTCATTACAACATATTGTGTGTATGAATTTACATTTTAATTGTGTCAGAGGGAGAATTATGATTTTAGTATTTTACCTGTTCAGAATTTCTTGCCTTCCAATTGGAAAATATATTTTTAATCTTATTTAGAAGAACAAAATATCAATAATACTGTTCGCATGTATTTCTGAAGTACTGATCACTTGATCATATAGTTTGGATGGAGACTTCCATAACTAAAAAGCTCATACAAGTAGTTCCTAGGGCTTCTCAAATTCTTTTGCTCAGAAATTTTATTTCAAGTAATACGATTTCAATAATTGACTCTTAGAAAGGCTTTGGAAATGATTCTGTTTTAGATGTGAATGGCAGTGATGTTGACATACCTGGCTTACTCAATGCTCAGACGCACGGATCTTCACTCCTTTCCATTTACACCCACTGATACACATGCAAAGACTGGTGCTGACATCTGAGATGGTTCAGTTGATGGCGTTTGAGAAAGGAGAGCATCCCCATATTGTAGTTGGGAGTCGAGCCCCAGTGACAAGACATTGAAGTCAAACACAAAGAGAACTGATTAGTTGATAATCTCTGAGAACTCAGGACTGCCAGTGCTATATTAAGTTCCAGGACACAAAATAATCATTACTCTACAAGTCTTACAGCATCCATCATGCAGACCTTTGTGGTATCTGGAAGCATATGAAGTCATTGCTCTTGGCTCTGAAGATGTCAGAACTATAAGGAATATTATTTCCAATCATGATATCCTTTGGTAGCCTGTCAGGTGATAAATTTGAAAACAGAGTAGAAATGAGGTAACATGCAGATGCTGTGGAGTTCAGTGACCAGAAAACTGTTTTATATAATCAGACCCATTCAGAGACTGAATATTAGATAATTGGGGAATTATACATTATTCAGTTGCAAGACATAAGCAGCCTGGCCTTGCAGGATGTGGTGATCTCCAATAATTTACTCTTTATCAGGCTTCATGGCATTTGAATTACGCTATTCTCTATCTATTTTTTTCCTGTCTTGGTCAAATACTACTCTTTGCAAGGCTGCTGAACTGCCTTTACAAAAACACCGCAATCCTCCAAATCATTAGATATCCAGGTCTCAACGTCAGCCATAAAATTTACCATGATTTTTGCTAAAATTAATGCGTAAAAGCAGTAGCTGTTTGAAATACCATCATGTGTGCTGAGATTAAGTGCATTTTACCCCATACACCATACCTTACTGCTCCCTGTCCTTAGCTGGAACTATCTAAATAAGGTAGTGTGATCTAAATTCTGTATTCCTATCATTGTGAGAAATTAGGCGATTGGATAGTGTGTGAATGGGACTAGATCCTGTTGGTAAGAGTGAGAGCAAATTGAAAATACACATTTCTATTATTAATGTCTGTCTCTAGTATTAATGATTAGGAAAATATAGCCACGTCTGGGTTACTATATATAACTATATATAATTTATTGATTGAATTTATGAGAGAGAGAGAGGAGGGAGATCTTTCATGTGCCAGTTCACTCCTCCAGTGCTTGCAATAGCTGTGCCTGGCCAGCCTGAAGCCAGGAGCTTGCAAATTAATCCAGATTTCTCAGATGAGAATCAGGGACCCAGCTACTCTACCAATCACTTGATGCCAGCGAAGGTAGGAAGCTAGAGTTTGTAGTGATGCCAATACGTGAACCCTGGCACTTGGATTTAGGATCCAGACATCCCAGGTGGTGTCTTCCCTGGCACTTCAAATGGCCACCTGAAATATTGTAGGAACACTAGTTACACAGAAATTAGCAGTATATTTGCTTCTGTTTTCATAATCATGTGTTAAAATAGTCATCTCATGGGAAATATTTTATCTCATAATAGGAAAATAATGCGACTTAAGGTGAAAAGAACTGAAATTTTCTGCTTATTGACGATAAATTTGGGGTAACTTGCATGCATTTATTCTCACCCTTAAGCAAGAATGTACTTTTCTGCTGTCCCTGCTAATGAGAAAATTGATACTCATTGAAGTCAAAGACTCTATATCAGATCATAATGTCTATAGTTTGGGAAAACTGGATCATGAAACTATGTTAGCCTGTGTCAGAGGCTGTACTTCATTGAAAATACCAAGTGTTTATACATAAATCTTTTCAGGAACTCACCTAAAGCATAAATGCAGTAAAGTTCAATACTTCATAAATGGTATAATTAGCTAATTTATCAGACATTCAGAAAAATAAAATAATTTAGAAGAGAAAAACTTTAGTGTAATTATCCCCACCAAATCTGGCAATTCCACACAACACTATGTGGTCCAGTGGCAAAAATGTTCTACTAGAGTAAGTGATGCAGAGTTAGTTTTTACTCTCATCTCTCAGTCTGCAACTTCTATACACATGCTGACAAATATTAGACAAACTGTGTTAGGCCTAGTCCTGTGCAAGGTTTTATTATACTAAGCAGGCATAAAAAGTGGAGAGCATCGTAAATATTAATCAGAGCCTAATGAACAGTGGAGACTTCTGAATATCAATCTGTACTGGGGAAATTTTGAATTAGAGATACCACTTCCTAGGTGATAAATCACTGGTGAAAAATTGAAGGCATTTGCATGCATCTGCTTATGTAGGAGATCTCTAGTCCTACAGGGAAATGCAGTGCAGGTGCCACAGTAGATGGAATTTTATCACCCCACCCAGAGCTTCTGCATTTTTCACGGGACCATCTTTTTTTAAAATTTTAATTACCTTCCAAAGAGGCTGTTCTGTATCACAGAAAGCTTCAGGACAGTCATTAGAATGTGAGTTAAAATAGTTCAGGACTTGCAAGAGCTTGTCTCATTCCTCCTCATTAGCATTCACAAACCATTTCCCAAAGGGACCAGAAGTCTCAGGTGAAGAGGAGAACTGAAATGCCAAACTCGATTGGCTTATTGCTGTTATTAAATGAACCTATTACTGCTTTCTCTGAGCTCATGTACAATATATAATAGAAAAGAGATGATATCTTCCATCATAGTCTGTGCCTTCATAAATAATGTCCATATATCTACACACCTAACTATCCTTGGTGAGTATCCATTAACTAATTTCAAAATCTATTTATTCTTGCCACAGGGAATTCTGATAATTTTCAGCCCATATTTAGAATAAATGCTTTGAAAAGCCCTGAACTAATTAAAGACCCAAACAAGACAAAGAAAACTTTTTAATTGACTTTAATGGCAGAAACCTCCAAAGTTTTCCATTGTTCAATATAAGGTAACCACGGCAAAGCAGATATATCATTAAAAAAAAAAAAATAGGACCCAGTGCTGTGAAGTAGCAGGTAAAGCCATCGCCTGCAGTTCTGGCATCCCATATGGGTGTCTGTTCAAGTCTCGGCTTCTCTGCTTCTGATCCAGCTCTCTGCTCTGGCCTGGGAAAGCAGTAGAAGATGCCCAAGTCCTTGGGCCCCTGCACCTGCATGGGATATCCAGAAGAAGTTCCTGTCTCCTGGCTTCAGATCAATCTAGCTCCAGCTGTTGCAGCCATTCGGGGAGTGAACCAGCAGATTGAAGACCTTTATCTTTCTTTCTGCCTCTGCCTCTTTGTTACTCTGCCTTTCACATAAATAAATACATCTTTCCAAAAATAATGAAACAACATAGACATGATGGGGTTGGAAAATGAAACTTGTTTCTAACATTTACAGTGTAATAAATATTAACATTATAAAGGGAATAAAGGTGATCCTAAAACATAATAAAAGTATAGTAGTTCCATACCAAAAATATAGAAATGCACATTTGTGTGTATATCTACTTATCTATACACAGTTCTTTAATGCAAGCTAAAATGAGAAAGAGGTAGATAATTTATCTACCACAGTTATGTGTGTCATATTTATTTGATGATCAAAACACAAGAAGTAAATTAAATAAGTGAAATACATATATTTCATGTATTAAAAATGTTTAATCTTTCTGGCTTTAGCAGTGGTTAATTAAGGTTATTCAATATCGTAGGGTTTAGAGACATGCAAAATGTTTACTTTTTATTCTTAACGTTAAAAGCAAAATCTGTTGCTTCAATTAACTAGATATATCGCTTTTAATTATTTTGCTTTCTACAACATGAATTATAATTGGATGCAATAAGAGAATGACCTAGAGCAAGGAGGAGGGAAGCACACTCTAAAGATTAATCCTAACACAACTATGACACAAATTGCTGCCTTAGCCTGATGGTTAATGGCTGGGCTCACAATGGATCTTTCTGCCTGTCCACGATGCTTTCTCTATGGTAACCAATCTGTACTTTCCTGTCTAACTTTGGTTTCCATCTTTTCAGATTTGGATTTATTCTTCATAAAGATGAAGCTGCATTACAAAAAATTGACCTTGAAACCATGTCCTACATCAAGACAATTAACTTGAAGGACTATAAGTGCGTCCCTCAATCATTGGCATACACACACTTGGGAGGATACTACTTTGTTGGTTGCAAACCTGACAGCACTGGAGCAGTGCCACCACAGCTCATGGTGGACGGTGTAACCGACTCAGTCATTGGGTTCAATAGTGATGTGACAGGCACTCCGTATGTCTCTCCAGACGGCCACTACCTTGTCAGCATTAATGATGTCAAAGGTCTTGTGAGAGTCCAGTACATTACCATTAGAGGAGAAATACAGGAGGCCTTTGATATCCACACCAACCTGCACATATCTGACCTGGCCTTCCAGCCGTCCTTCACAGAAGCCCACCAGTACAACATCTATGGCAGTTCCAGCACGCAAACGGATGTGCTGTTTGTGGAGCTCTCCTCTGGGAAAGTCAAGATGATAAAGAGCCTGAAGGAACCTCTCAGAGCAGAAGAGTGGCCCTGGAGCCGGAAGAATAGGCAGATCCAGGACAGTGGCTTGTTTGGTCAGTACCTGATGACTCCTTCCAAGGACTCTCTCTTCATCCTCGATGGACGACTCAATAAGTTAAACTGTGAGATCACTGAGGTTGAGAAAGGAAATACAGTCGTTTGGGTTGGAGATGCCTAAGAGCCTGTTAGAATCACTGAGTGAAGAGTTTTACAGTACATTGCACTTAACCCATTGTTTAAATTTACAGCTTAACTTTCAAAGGTCCTATACTAGTCAAGCATAGTTTACTTGATCGGCTCAAATTGAAAAAAAATATTTTTAAGAAAGACATGTATGCTTCATTAATATTGGTTGACTAGAAATACATAACACAATAATTAATGAGAATCACAAGATCCAACTATACAATTATGTTTAGAACCAGGAAAATAGCGTTTTAAATTCTTTAAAAAATAACCAAACTGCAGGGAATTTCAGATGACTAAACATGATTTCATTTTGAGGGCAATTTATCTTTTTTTTTTCCTCTGTCCTTGTGGTATGCTTAACCTAGGAACAAAAGGCGTTGTGAAACCTTAAAATTCTTAATTCAAAATGTTTGTCCCGTCCACTGTTTATAATCTTTTGTGCCTTGAAGGGGATGTGACAGGAGGAAAAAGAAAGCTAAAAGCTGTACATTGAACACTCTCATGCGTATATAACTCTTGTCATTAAAAAATATTGAATATCTCTTGCACCAAAACATGCTTTCAGTCATTGATTCAATCCCCAGTGAAATATCGTGTGAAGGCATGAGTTGACTTTAGGTGGCATCCAGATGGCAACTAGTTAAGGTCTACCGTATGATCTGCAGCATGCTATTGCAAATGTGAAGGAAGAAAGGGAAAATAATTATGGTGAAAATGTTCGCAATGTGTTATCTACTCATTTTATTTCAATCACTGGAGTGCATTATATTTGTAACGCAAATTTATCTGGGATGTCAACTGCTTACTAATGTTTACTTTATTATTAAAATAGATTCTTTTCATGTAGCCCTGTGTTGTATCACCAGGATTGTATCATCCAGAATTTTCAGTTAAAAAAAAAAAAAAAAAGAATTAACCTGTGTCTGCTTAGAATGAACCACCTAGAGGGAAAATAACATTGGGGAGAAAAAACTAGCTAGAGAACTGGTAAGGTATAGTGGCTTCGGAGAATTGGGGATGGAAGCTGGGGCTTAAGTGGTAGCTTTAAACTGGTGAGTTAAGATGTACTTCTGCATTGCTTCTGCTACTGAAATGCAGCCCATCAAAGCCCATCACGGCTAACAATTTCCCTAAATGATTTCTTCTATTCTACTCCTGTATAATCCTTAAATGATCTCTCTTTAATGGTGTATGTAGTTTGAAACCTAACTAATCCTCTTATTTGAGACACTACAGAGAAGTTAAACTCAATGCTTCTTTTTTATTTAAAATGAGAAAGGGTCAGTTGAAGTAGATTAAAACTGGGTGAGTTGGTTTGTTGAAATAAGCAGATAATTATCAAAGTTTAAAATAATAGCTGACATGTTTTGAGAATCTTTTTACTTATTTTTGTTTTTATTGTTGCTAAAAATGTTAATGGGCTGTTGAAATGACCTCCGTTTCTGAAAGGTAATCCAATAAGGTCTTTTTTAAATAAAAATTTTACTCAAGTTTAAATTGTGTAAAACTGCTTAGAAACCTGGAATTTTATAGCGTGTAATATCTTACGTGTATATAGCATCCTGAGCTGTGTTGTACAGTAGATTTGTTCTTAGCTTGAGGAAACATTATGGGAGGTAGATTTAATAAACCACAAAAGTCAGATCATGTTTCTACTTAATAATCTGCTTACTTTCTAGTAATTCTGTCCCTTGTGAACATGAACCATATAATGTGTCTTTGACTTAATGATTTAATATAAGTCTGTCACACACATTTTCTTTGGTAGCTTACACCATGTGGATGCTCTGTCTGTAGACATTGCTTGTTAAAAATATAATAAATCTCTTAAATTTTAACCCTTGAGAATCCAGTGAATGATTTAATATGCATGCCAAATGGTTTATTATTGCTTCTAATAATGCTTCAAATCAGTATGGTACTCTGTTTTGTTTGGAAAGTGATGGAATGAAATGAACTTAATGGGAAAAGTAAAGTGAAATTAAGGAACAAAAAATTAATTTGCCGTTTTAGGAAAAATTTAATTATTATATCCCTTCATTATTGAATATTTAAAGCAGGCCCTATATCCTTTCAGTGATGTCTGTTTCCTTAGAATTTCTTGCGTATTAATAGAATGACTGTCAAAATGGAGTACCAAGATTATATGCAAAGTAAAATGCTAGGCTGGGCATTTGTCTCAGAGGTTAAGATGTCTGGGCTCAGGTCTCTGGCTTCTGATCCAATTTTCAGGACACCCTGAGAGACAAGAGGTGATGGCTGAAGTACTCTCTGCCACCCACAAGGGAGATCAGAATGGATCTAGCATCCAGGCTTTGGCCTGGCCCAGTCCTAGCTATTGCAAATGGAAGCTCAGTCTCTCTCTCTTTCTCTCTCTCTTTCTGTGTGTGTGTGCATGCGTTACTCTGCATTTCAAATAAAGAAAAAAAATTAAAAACTAGTTTTTCACATTATTATACTATCAAATGCACAAATGTTGAGGCACTTGGAAAAAGCATTGTGGGGCCAACATTGTGACATAGCAGATAAAGACACCACCTGTAGCTCCGAGAACCCATATGACAGTTCAGGTCCCGTTGCTCTACTTCAAATCCAGCTCCCTACTTACGTGCCTGGGAAAGCAGTGGAACATGAACCAAGTGCTTGGGCCCCTGCACCCACATCAGACACCCAGAAGCTCCTGGTTCCTGGCCCAGGATGTTGTGGATGTTGTGGATGTTGTGGATGTTGTGGATGTTGTGGCCATTTGGGGAGTGAACCAGCAGACTGAAGATTTCTCTCTCTCTCTCTCTCTCTCTCTCTCTCTCTATATATATATATATATATATATATATATATAAAACTCTTCCTTTTGAATAAATTATTTTTTTAAAAAAAAGCATTTCAGTAGTTACAATACAGACATTTATGAACTTAGATGCAGATGCCATGTTTATTTTATAATTATTTCTGAATAGATTTTTATCTTCAAAAGTAGGATAAAAAAGTAAGACAAATCCTGCAGCATCATCGTGTTAACATTATCAAAGTGGACGGCAAGTAATCATATCAGCAATCATGCTGGTTTACTCAAAAAGTGAAAGTGAAAAAAAAAAGTAGGATAAGATGATGCTTCAACAAGAAGCTGTGGATCAAAAAGTAAATTTTTACAGAAGGAAAGGAGTGTTGAAGTAGTATCAATGAAGGGCATGAAATGAGGAGAGGCATTGAAGGCTGAGTGGAAATAGGATGTAAGGAAGTAACTGACCAAAATTGCTTGGAAAAAGTAAATGATTATGGGAAATGCGGATGATATAGAGAAGGCAAAAAAGTAGGTTATTACAGATCTGTGGGGAGAAAGATAAAGATTGAAACCCATTGAAAGAATCTGGAGTTAAAACAATAGAAACTCATTGTATTTTATTTATTTATTTGAGAGACAGAGTTACAGACAGAGGAGAGACAGAAAGGTCTTTCATCCCCTGGTTCACTCCCAAAATGGCCACAATGGCCGGAGCTGGGCCAATCCAAAGCCAGGGAGTAGGAGCTTCTTTTGCATCTCCCCCATGGGTGCAGGGGCTCAAGCGTTGGGCCTTCTTCTACTGCTTTCCCAGGCCATAGCAGAGAGCTGGTTCAGAATAAGAGCAGTCAGAACACAAATCAGTGCCCATATGAGATGCTGGCACCACAGGCAAAAGCTTAGCCCACTATGCCACAGCACCAGCCCCAAGACTCCTCTATAATTTACCAAAGAGGCAGGACCCAGAGTTTTGATGTAACAGGTTAAATTGCTCCCTGTGATACTGCCTTCCCATATGAGCTCCAATTCTAGTCCTGGCTATCCCACTTCTGATGCAGCTCTCTGCTAATGACCTGGGAAAGGTAGCAAAGGATGGCCCACATGCTTGTGCCCCTGCCACCCATGTGGGAGACCTGGAGGGACCTCCTGCTCCTGACTTTGGCCTGGCCCAGTGCCAGCTGTTGCTGCCATCTGCAGAGTGAACCAGTGGATGGAAGATCTGTCTGTCTCTGTTTCGCCAACTCTCTGTGTAACTTTGAACTTCAAATAAGTAAAAAAATCTTTAAAATAATAAGTAGCATTTAATAAGTTTATTATATTTAATGGTATGAAAATGTAGCTGAAGAAAAAGGAATCAGGAAAAGATGTTACGTGGGTTTTGCAAAAATTGCATTCAGTGGTCTTTAAGGTATGGCGATTAGATTGATAGTATATGTTAAAAACAAGACGTGTTAAGGAACCATTTCTGAAATAGCTGGTAAAAAACGATGGATCATAAAAAGAGACAAAGTGATTTTCTTGAAAATGACATCATTGGTAGAAATAAAAAAGTCATGAAGGTGAACCAGATTCGGGTTAGAGAATGAAGATTTAGATCAAATATAAATTTAATGAAAATGTAGAGCAATTAATGTACCATCAAAAAGTATCATCATTTATAGCTAATTAATGTGATTTTCAGCAGTCATTATGCCTCTGTTTAATTATTTCTGTGTAGAATTGGAGCACTGTGAAAAAAAGAACTAGAAATTTACAACCTGATCACCTTTCAGACTCCCACTCAAATGTTCTTCATAGAATTTTCCTTATCCAATAAATGAATTGGATTAAATTTACATTCTGTAGTTCGGATTTTACAGGATGAAACAATATGTGTAATGCACTCTGGCAGCATCACCTTCCATACTTTTTTTTTTTTTTTTGACAGAGTGGACAGTGAGAGAGAGAGACAGACAGAAAGGTCTTCCTCTTTGCCGTTGGTTCACCCCCAAGTGGCCCCTGCGGCCGACGTGCTTTGCCAATCTGAAGCCCAGAGCCAGGTGCTTCTCCTGGTCTCCCATAGGGTGCAGAGCCCAAGCACTAGGGCCATTCTCCACTGCACTCCCGGGCCCCAGCAGAGAGCTGGCCTGGAAGAGGGGTAACTGGGACAGAATCTGGCACCCCAAGTGAGAAAGAAGTTAGTGTTTTTATACATGTAAACCAATACAACTTAAAAAAAAAAAGAAAATGGAGGGCAGCATTGTGGTTTAGTGGCTAAAGCCTTGCTGGGGACACCGGCATTCCATATGGGTGCAAGTTCATGTCCTGGGTGCTCCACTCCCCACCCAGCTCCCTGCTAATGGTCTGGGAAAAGCAGCTGCTGATGACTCAAATATTTGGACCCCTGCCACCCATGTGGGAGGCCCATAAGTTTCTGGCTCCTGGCTTTGTCTTGATCTAGGAGTGGCCATTGTGGCCCTCCAGGGTGTGAAACAGAAGATGGAAGATCTCCCTCTGTCTCTCCTTCTTTTTCTGTGTCTCTCCTTCTCTTTCTATAACTCTTTGAAGCAAATAAATAAATCTTTGAAAAAAAATGAAGAAAATGTACAATACAATCTCAAAATCTTACTCATAACAAGCTACTTCTAGTGTTACTTACTTCATACATCTTCTTTTAACATTTTCCTTATGAATGGGTAAAAATAAAAAAAAGACACATCTGTTAAAACTTTATTTTCATTTCTGATGACACTCTAATATCATCAAATCTCCTGAGAAACTTCATATGCGCAAATATGTTTGGAGGGTCTTGCTGGAGAAAGTCTGACCTACTGTCTTAAGTCAGAGCAAATTGTCCCGTGGTCCGAGAATGAGAAATCACATAAGCCTGCTATTTTGGTTTGCATGTTATGCATTACAAAGTCTATAAGTAACGACAGTGTTCCCTCCCCCCACCAAGGACAGTGTTAAGATGTCTGCGTCCCACATCAGAATGCTTGTGTTGGGTTCCAGGCTCTATGTTCGATTCCCTGACTTTGTCTTCTTACCAACGCAGTAGGTCTGGTCTGGTAGGCAGTAGCCAAAAGCTCATGCAGTTGGTTTCTTGCCACCCACATGGAACACCTGGATAGCTTTTCCCACTCTTGCCTCTGCCCCTGCGTTTGAGAATGTTTGGGAAGAGAAAACTGTTATTGTCTAGCTTAAGCCAAAATTTAATAGTTAAGGTTCTTGCCTTACGCTTAGAGAAAATTCTATGCTCAAGAACAAATGAGACAGGCAACATGGTAAGGCTTAAGATTTATCTAGAGTAAGAGAAACACACTGGAATGTGAGGGCTTAAGAGAGAGCGGCTCAGAAGGAGTAAGCGGGAAGCTCTATACAGAAGTCTGAGGAAGCAGGCCAGGGGCACGCAGGGGAGCTGCATGGGCAGGACAAAGGCCAGCAGCAGCAGCGAAAGCAGGTGGTGTGCCAGAGGCACACGGAGAGCAGGGCAGGCCCACCAACCCTACACCTCTTCTTCATTTCCACAAGGGTGGTTACATGGTCTGAATGACAGGTGGGTGGATACAGGTGAGATCATTCAGGAGGCAATGGGGCCTGGTCTCCAGCCTGTGAATCTAATCGATCTAATCCTCCCTCCCTGATCAGGTCCCATATTATTCCCCTCTCAGAGATTCCAGACCCTTAATCTTAAGAGGATGCTGAAGGGTGTAGACTTCCTATCTTCTATAGCTACTTCCTGCTGATCAGAGACACAGGCCCTCTCTTCCTATCTCATCTAATGCATTTGTTGCATGAGCTGGAGTGCTGTGTCTCCTGCATGGTCATCATTACTCTCAGAAGTCATTGAGTTCTGTAATATACAAGTTTATTAATCAGCATAAGCAAAACTGGAACAAAACATGTTGTAAGTGGAGTGCCCCTTAAAATGGAAGCAACATATTTTATAGACTCCCAGATGGGGGGTGATGATAGGCTATCCTTGTGCAGATTATAAAACCATTTCAGCCTGAGCATAGAGATTTTTAATGTCTCTTTGAGTGAATGTGCTATTGTTTGAGTAAAGGTGGCAGGTTCCATCAATCATTGCACATGTTCCTCCTTGTTTTATTAATACCTACTCCAAGGCCTGTCAATTGTCCATCACTATCTTGGACAGAGTATCCATAGACATAGGTACTTGCTGTAAAAGCTGGCCTGAAGTGTAATAGAAGACTCACTAAGGAGTTTTCTGACAATAACAGCTCCCAGAAAGAATCAAAAGAAGAGGTAGGGACAACATGTCTGCCTTAGCGTGCACCAGTCTTGATGGCACTAAAGCATTAGCTTTACTTATCTTTCTGCTTGTTGAAGAGCTACTTAAGATCTTGGATTGCCTCACAGCGATAGGCAGACGTGTCTTTCAGTTCACCTGCAAAGACTCAGGAGGTGGAAGTTTAATCCTTGACAAATGTACCCCACTTGGGATGCCCTGTAGGAGGTGTGCTAAGTAGCACCTGAGAAGGTCCCTTTCATTTAGGCGGTAACCGGTCTGAAGGGAATCCTATAAACAAGGTGAATGGATTCCTTAGGGATTCCTAATGTTAGCGCCTCTGTTAAAAGCTCTTTACTTCTTTGGAGCACCTTGTGTAGCTCCCCTGTCCAACAAAGTGGGCCTGTATTAGGGCTTTTTAAAGCTTCATACAAAGGCTTGGCTGTTAATACAAATCCTGAAATCCATATTCTACAGAATCCTGCCATTCCCAGAAATATTTAGTTGCTTTTTCCTCTGTAGCAACCCTATACACAGAATAGCTTCTTTTTCTTAACCAAACAGCATACTCTCCTGGGCTCAGAATATATCCCAGGTAATGTCCCTCTTGTTCAAAACTCTGAGTTTGTGCTGGAGAAACTCTGTATGCCATTGAGAGGCAAAGTTACAGACAGAGATAGGGAGAGACAGAGAGAGAAGTCTTCCATCACTGGTTCACTCCCAAAATGAATGCAATAACCAGAGTTTATGAATTTACAAGTTATCAATCAGTTATCAATTCAACCAGAATTCAAGGAATGATAGAAAACCTTCTTGGCTCCCTTTGTTTGTATGAAAATTCTTTACTCTTCTTAGTTTCCCTTTAATATACCACTGAGCCACTTGATTATCCCTGCTTATGTGAGGGTCGACATTTAGCTTCTCCCATGAGGTGAGTTCTCATATCACTCCTGTAACTAAGTATAAATGCTCATTCCCATTGGTAACTAGGCCTCTGTTCCATCATAGACTGGCCAATGCATCGGTCCACTATATATTCACTGAGCAGGTTCTGCTATGCCATATTCCTCATTACCAATGTTTCAATCTAGCACAATTTAATATTTTAAATTTTATTATTTTTATAATTTTAGTTGTTTGAAAGGTAAACTTACATGGGGCAGAGGAAGAAAGAGAGAAAGAGAAAGAGAGAGAAAGAGATAGAGAGAGAGAAATATCTTCCATCTGCTAGCTCACTCGCCAAATGACTCTAACGGCCAGAGCTGGGCCTATCCAAAGCCAGGAGCCAGGAGCTTCCTCTGGGTCTCCCATGTTGGTACAGGGGCCCAAGGACTTGGGCCATCTTCCACTGTTTTCCCAGGTAATTACCAAAGAGCTGGATTGGAAGAGGAGCAGCAAGGACAGGAACCAGCACCCACATGGGATGCCGGCACCACAGGCAGAGACTTGGCAAAAACCCCACAGTGCCAGCCCCTATGCACTGTTCTCTTTGAAACATTTACAGGAAACAGAATTAGATATGGCCTGTATCAATGAGAGCTCTTTGGAGGTCCTCCATGATTTTTAAGATTCTAAAAGGGTGATGAGACCAGGAAGTTTGAGAATCGCCGGAATAGAAGACGACGCTTGACCTGAGGACTGAAGGAAATGCACACACAAGCTATGCAGATATCTGGGGAAGTCTGTTATTTGGGGCAGATCAACAACTGGTCCTTTAAACTAGTTTAATTCCATACATAAACTGTGCCATCTCAGGGCTGAGATTTTTAGTTTCATCTTCTTTCCCCCTTTTAACAGATCTTTAAAGGCTATGTGCAGGCCACCTTATCCATGTGAGAGTCTGGAGACCTCACTACACAAGGCATACATATACATTTCCTCTTTCTAACTTATTATTGCTTTCTTTGTGTGTTTCTACTTTGAAAGGGTTGGAGAAAGATACAGAAAGAGAGAGACAGAGGAAGATCTTCCGCCTGCTGGTTTATTCTCTAAATACCCACAACATTCATTCTTTATTAAACAAGTTATTACTTCTCTATTTATCGATTTGAGGGCTGGGTAGGCTGATGTGGGGAACTGGGGACTCAATATAGGTCTTCCACAGTGGTGGCGGGAATCTAATCTTTTGAGTCATTGCCTACTGCCTCCTAGGATGCCCAGTGAGGACACTGAAATCTAGATCAGAGCTGGGACTTGAATTTCTCAATATTTCACCAACTACTCATGATAAAGACCAGAGGCAGGCAGATGTCCAGACATGAATGGCTTCCTTGGGAGCATGGTGTAAACAAGCAATCAGCTGCTGGGCGGTGAAAGCCCCAGTTCTTCTCTGCAAGGAGGTGAAAATGTTAGGCAGCTAACAGGAGTCTCACCCCCAGGGAACCACATGGATCCCGTGCTTCTGACAGCAAAGGCAGAACTTGTTGCCTGGGAGGGAGAGGTGGCGACCACACCCTTATTCACTGCTAAGAGGCAGGTGGATGCAGATGAATTGCTTTTGCAAGAGGTGGAAAGGAAGGGCCCGCTACTACTGGGGAATGGGTGGGGAATCGTGTCCAGTGGCATGTGTGTGCAGAAGTGCAGCACTTAACTGAGAGAGGCACTTGAGTTACACTTTGTGGCAAGATTAATTTGCATGACATGACTAGCGCTCCTGTTTTCTTACTGATCTTTGAATCATGTATCTCTTAGTCTCCTTTGGCTTTCTCTTTGCATCCTTCCATCTGAACTCCCTTTTAAACAGCATATATGTGGATCCTTTTCAGTCTCATGTGACTGCATCTGCATTTTGATTAGATTGTTTAATGCATCCACATTAAATTTGTCATGACTACCATTGGATTTACATCTCCCATGCTGTCTGTTCGCCTCCCGTGTTACCCGCTTCTGACTGCCTCCGTTACTGCTTTCTTTTGAATTAAGTGCATCTTTCCTAGAGTGACATTTCAACTGCTTTAAGGATGTTTTCAGATTCTGAAAATTGTTTTGGAATTGTTGCTCTAAGGCTTATCGTATACAACTAATTAGAATCAACTTCAGATTTATACTGACTTAATTCTAATGAAATACGAAAGTGCCACTCCTACCCATCTTTAATTACTACTTCCTGATCTTGTGATATTTTCCAAAAATGTATAATAATATTTATTGCTTTAAACAAATTTATGTCTTTCGGAAAAAAAAAAAAAAACAGAAAAAATGAGACTAAGTGTAAATGCTGTGGCAAAAAATCTGATTTATGATTTTTGGTTCTCTTTTAGATAATTATTTTATTTGTATGAAAGGCAGAGAGAGAGAGAGAGAGAGAGAGAGAGAGAGATCTTTCATCCACTTATTCATTCCCCAAATGTCTGCAACAGCCGGAGCTGGGCCATGCTGAAGCCAGTCTCCAAGAATTCGAGCCAGGTCTCCCACAAGGTTGGCGGGGACTAAAGTACTTGGGCACCTTCCACTGCTTCCCCAGGTACGTTAGCAGGGAGCTGGATCATCAGTGGAGCATAAAGACGTGAATCAGTGCTCTGCTTTGGATGCTGTTGTTACACTCTGTGCCACGACACAGAACCTTCTGGTTCTTTATAGGCACCTATGGATTTAGGTGCCCACTTTCTCATTCCATCGTTTACCATTTCCTTATCTTAAATATAGCTTTGATCCCTCTCACCTCCTTTGTAATGTTTTTGTCAAATATATTGCATACCTATGTGATAGGTTTAGCAATAGAATAGCATCACATTGTTTAACCAATCTTTTTATATCACTTAGAAGAAAAAAAGAGACTATATAGAAGCTGGTGTCTTTTTCTAATTGAAAAATATCTTTATTGGCACTCTGTGTAAAAGGACTGGGAAAGAGTGGGTCTGGGGTATTCCAACTATTCACTCACTTTCAGCCTGAAGACATTTGTTTAAACTTCTGCAAAGATTGATTTGATCCCAAGGAATTTCCTCAAATTTTATTTGTGTGGTAATATCTTTATTTAATCTCCACTTATAAATTTTAATTTATTCATTTGTTATTTATTTATTTGAGGGACAAGCAGAGATACAGATAGATAACTCCCATCTGCTGATTCTGTCCATAAATAGCTGCAAAGGCCAGAGCTGACGTTGAGTGTTCAGAACACAACCCAGGTTTCCCACACTGGGGACAGAAACTCAATTACTTGAAACATCTTTGCTGCCGCCCAGGGCCCACCTTAGTAGGAAGCTGGACTTAAGAGCCAAAACTAGAGCTGAAGTCAGGTATCCAACACAGGTATTTCGATGTGAAACAAAGTCATATTAACCAGTATCTTAACTGCTAGGCCAAACACCTGTCACTCACTTTCTGTATTTTTTGTTTATATTTGAAGGTTTGTTTGTATTTGTTCACAAGGCAGAGAGACAGTGAGAGAAACAGAGAAGAGATGGGAAGGTACACACCAGAAAGAGAGCTCTCATGTATTGGTTCATTCCCCAAAACCTACAACAGCCAAGGTTGGGTCAGATCAAAGATGAGAATTGGAAAATCCTTCCAGGTGTCTCATATGGATGCCAGTAACCCCCGTATTTGAGCCAGCACTGCTGCATACCAGGATCTGAAATCTCAAGAAGTTACTGGGAATGAAGCCAGCAATTAGAACCTAGGCACACCAATATGGAATGCAGGCATCCCCAAAAATGTAGTAATTGCTAGGCCAAATGCCCTCCTTTCACTTTTATTTTTAAAAGATGATTTGAGATTTTTGACTGAAAGCCTTTTTTTTTCTCTTAATAATTTGTATATATCATCCCTTTACCTTCTACCCTCTGCTGTTTTGGACAAGAAATCTGCTGTAATCCTGTAATCTTTATTTGGATTTTTTGTTCGGGTGACATTTCAATTATCTTTATATACAGAAGATCAACTTAGTATATACTAAGCAAAGATTTCACAGACTGCACCCACACAACCATACAAGATATAGAGTACTGTTCGACTAGTAGTTTTACTGTTAATTCTCATAGTAAAACACATTAAGGACAGAGATCCTATGTGGGGAACATGTACCCAGTGACTCCCGTTGTTGATTTAACAATTGACACTCTTATTTATGACATCAGTAATCACCCGAGGCTCTTGTCATGAGCTGTCAAGGCTATGGAAGCCTCTTGAGTTCACCAACTCTGAACTTATTTAGTCAAGGCCATATCACAGTGGAGGTTCTCTCCTCCCTTCAGAGAAAGGTGCCTCCTTCTTTGATGGCCTGTTCTTTCTGCTAGGATCTTGTTCACTGAGATCTTTCATTCAGGTCATTTTTGCCACAGTGTCTTGGCTTTCTGTGAGACTCTCAGACTTCATGCATTTCATAAGTGCAACACAATCATTTTTCCCACCACACCGGCCCTCTCACCCACATTCCTACCGCTCCTCCTCCTCCCTTGCCCATTGCTAGTCCCCTTCTCCACTAAGATCCATTTTAAATTAATTTATACAAAGAAGACCAACACCATATTATGTAAACAGTTCATCAATTAGCACAGTAAAAACAAAAATACAAAAACCAAAACAAAAAGTAACTTCCTCAACAGTAGAGACAAGGGCTGTTAAAGGCGTTGCATCTTGAAGTTAATTTCACTTCTTTTTGTTTTTTTAGAAACTTAACTAACTTTAATGAAGCACCCAAGCATAATACAATCCTCTTCCTCCTCCTTCACCACTTCCCCTTCCTCCTCTTCTTCCTCCTCCCCGTCCTGTTTCTCTTCCACTTCCTCCTCCTCTTCCTCTTCTTCCTCCTTTTCCTCTTCTTTCTCTTCCTCCTCTTCTTCCTCTTCTACTTTTCCTTCTCCTGCTGTTTCTCCCTCTCCCCTCTCCATCTTCCTCTTCTTCTTCTTTCTTCATTTATCTGAAACTCAAAGTTCCAGACAGAGCGAGAGGGATCTTCCATCCACTCATTTACTCCCCAAATGGCCACAGTAGCCTGCACCAAGCCAAAACCAGGAGCCTGGAACTGCATCCAGGTTTCCTATGTGGGTGGCAGGCAGGGGCCCAGGCACTTGGGCTTTTCCTGCTGCTTTCCAGGGCATGTTAACAAGGAGCATGTTGAGAAGGGGAGCAGCTGGGATTCAAACCGACGACTGTATGGGAAGCTGGCATGGCAGGCTGCAGTTGCACCCATTGTGCCAATGTCACAGGATTGCCTATTCTTCATACATCTATTTTCAAATCCATTGATTACCATCCGCCAATTTAAATCCACTTTTGAACTTTGGTGAAGTTTTACTGTCTTTCTTCGTAACTTTTAACACCAGACTTCTGATTTGCTTCATTTTATAAACTCTACCATTTTAATGATATTCTCCTTTTGGTAGAGAATTCCCCACTACTCTGTGTAAAGTTGGCAGTCCCTCTTCACAATAGCCAAGATATGCCTATTTCACTTTGCTGATTATTCAATATTTTATAGGCATCTAACATCCTATATGATTTAATATTTGTTATCTTTTGCACATCATTCTATATGTATATGCAGTCTAACCTAATAAGAAGGGAGTTTGTCTACTTTCTTTTTAAATATAATACCCAGAACAGGGCTTGGTATAGACTAGACATGTATTAGTCAGTAAATATATGTAAGGTGATAGAATTACTTTTTTTTTCAGACTTTTGCCATTCTTTTTTGTTTCTTTGTTTTTTTGATGTGATACAGAGAGGTAGTCTATAGAGCATACATTTAGCTTTTTGAGAACATCAAATCATTATGGAAAAAGAAAATGCAAGCCTTGAATATTATAATACTGTGATAACTAAAAGTGATATCACCCTGGTAGGGGGTTCTATTTAACATATTCTAATTCTCTATTGTATTAGAGCTAACAGTCATATCATGAACATTTGAACAGAGGATGTCTTTTTAACACATTTGACTTCTCACTTGAAATGTAATTGTTTATGTAAACATGATGTTTATTAAAATTAATATTTCATTTATTATTAAACTTCAAATTAATATAAATTATCTTGTAGTTATTTACAGATGCAGCTTGCCCTTTATGAAATAGCTTTACTATAAGAAGCAAGCTTACATTAAATAAATGCAGAATGTTTTTATCTATGATACCCTACATAAATGTCAGCATATTTGGGGATAATAATTTTTATTTCTGTTTTGAGATTAATTCATCAAATAAAAAGTGTACTACTGGTCATCAATGTTGAAAATAACTATGATTTCATTGAATCTTATTTTCATTGCTTGATAGAATTCTGCTTCTCACAACTCAAAATAATTTAGCTTATCTTTGAATTTTCTTACTTTCATGAATTGTGCACTGCATTATCCAATTCTATCCAATCTCTCCTGTCATTCTTAATTCATTTTCTGTTTTTGCTAATAATACTATTTATGATTACTGGGACTGAGAATCACAATACACAAAGATCACACTGCCTTAAAGAATATATTAGTAAAAAATAAATAAATGTATTCATCATAGTTATAGTGGTGAGGTTTGATAAGGAGAAATTATATGTGTAATTGACTCCGAAAATTGCTAAGTTCAACTTTTATTCTTTAAACTATTATTTTGAAAGTATCTAGAATTTTAGTTTATAAAACACATTATTATTACATATTTTTATCATTTGTAAAGCCTTAGTGCAGATAAACCATGAGACCACCTTTGGTGAAATGGACATGATTTGAAAGATTATGGAATAAATGAGAGTGTGGGAGGTGGATAAAGTTCATCGCTCAGTAAGACATGAGGGATGTACATCTATCCACCTTCAGGTAAACAAAAGTCAGAAATCAGCATCATGAAAGTTGAAAATAAGCTTTGGGGGACTGGTGCCGTGGCTCACTTGGCTAATCCCCTGCCTGGATTGCTGGCATCCCATATGGGCACCAGGTTCTGTCCCGGTTGTGCCTCTTCCAGTCCAGCTCTCTGCTGTGGCCTGGGAAGGCAGTGGAGGATGGCCCAAGTGCTGGGCCCCTGCACCTGCATGGGAGACCAGAAGGAAGCACCAGGCTCCTGGCTTCGGATCTGAGTAGCTCTGGCTGTAGTGGCCATTTGGGGGGTGAACCAACGGAATGAAGACCTTTCTCTCTGTCTCTCTCACTAACTCTGCCTATCAAAAAAGAAAAGAAAAGAAAAGAAGCTTTGCAGGTACTGAAATAGATATTAATTAGGTTATAAAAGGTCTAGGCTACAGTCTACGGCATCCTACTATTTGGATTAAATGTGGGATCTTAGTAGTACTGAAGGAGCCTCTATCCAGTTGACCTAGGTTTTGGAAGACATTACACACTTTCCTGCCACAGGTAATCCTTAACACAAGGTATCTTCTGGTTTGCCAGTGTGTGCTACCAAAGACTGATTTTTTTTTTTTTACCATTTTGGATAAAGTTCCTATTTGACTTGAATTGTACTTTATTAAATTGATATGATCTAATAGGTTGAACCATAGAAGTAGATTCCACATAGCCAGCTCATAGGAGAAAAACATATCTGAGTCAATACAAGCTGAAGGTACTGCGACTTCCCCTGGAATGTCTTATCTCAATTGCCCTTGCTCCAACTTACTTGAACGTTGGAGATACATTCATGCAAGAAAAGGAGGCTCAAGGGTGCCAGCGTCTACAACTAAGGTCTAACATCTGCTCCTAAAGCATGGTGTCACCCACAGAAAGGGGATCACATTCCATACCATCACTTCCTGAGCAGTGGCGAGGTGTCCTGCCCAGAAGGAGCAGAACAGAGCATCAACACTAACCTCCGCGTAACAGACTATCTGAGACAGTGTGAAGAACAGCAGATCTATGGGGACTTTTAAGAAAGATGAAAATTGCACTTATAAGCAATTCAGCAGAGGCTATAGATCCACAAGAGTGACAAGGTAAATTGTAGGCCAAGTAGTTTACTAGGGAAATCTAGGGAAAGAGACAGTTCAGATGGGCCCATTGGGTGCCAGAATAAACTACAAAGATACACATCAAAAACTACCCTTGCAGAGGAACCTGAATTTAATTTGAACAGACTGTAGAGCAATTTGTCCTCCAGGGCATTGCTGAAAACAATAGCAAATTCAGTCAGCAATTAGTGAAGCCTAACAGCTGGGTGTCATATTAACAGAGACAGACAACAGAAAGTTTATACAAAAAAAAAAAAAAATTGAGAATGATAAGCCTGCTAGAATAATCTCATTCCACAGTGACTGAACTTCTACAGACCTTATCCACTATGTAGTGATATTAAAGGCTAAACTGAGGGAATGATATTTCATTAAACTAGTTTAGCTAAATCTCCAAACAAATTGACAAGTGAGGAATAAGACTTAAGCTACTGCTTGGGATGCCACATCCCATATAAGATTGCCAATTTGAGTCTCTGCTCCTCTAGTTCTTTTTTTTTTAACTTTTATTTAATAAATAAAAATTTCCAAAGTACAGCTTTTGGATTACAGTGGCTTTTTCCTCCCCCATAACTTCCCTCCCACCCATAACCATCCCATCTCCTGCTCCCTCTCCCATTCCATTCACATCAAGATTCATTTTCAATTATCTTTATATACAGAAAATCAATCTAGTATATATTAAGTAAAGATTTCAACAGTTTGCACCCACACTGAAACACAAAGTAAAATACTGTTTGAATACCAGTTATAGCATTAATTCACATTGTACATCACATTAAGGACAGAGATCCTACATGGAGAGTAAGTGCACAGTGACTCCTGTTGTTGACTTAACAATTCACATGCTTGTTTATGGCGTCAGTAATCACCCTAGGCTCCTGTCATGAGTTTCCAAGGCTATGGAAGCCTTTTGAGTTCTCCAGCTCTGATTTTCTTTAGACAACATCATAGTCAAAGTGTAAGTTCTCTCCTCCCTTCAGATAAAGGTACCTCCTTCTTTGATGGCCCATTCTTCCTGCTGGGATCTCACTCACAGAGATCTTTCATTTAGTTTGTTTGTTTGTTTTTGCCAGAGTGTCTTGACTCCATGGCTAAAATACTCTCATGGGCTCTTGAGCCAGATCCGAATGCCTTAAGGGCCGATTCTGAGGCCAGAGTGCTGTTTAGGACATCTGCTATTCTATGAGTCTGCTGTGTATCCCACTTCCCATGTTGGATTGTTCTCTCCCTTTTTAATTCTATCAGTTAGTATTAGCAGACACTAGTCTTGTTTATGTGATCCCTTTGACTCTTAATCCTATCATTGTGATCAATTGTGAACTAAAACT
This sequence comes from Sylvilagus bachmani, assembly GCA_015711505.1. Classification (NCBI taxonomy): domain Eukaryota; kingdom Metazoa; phylum Chordata; class Mammalia; order Lagomorpha; family Leporidae; genus Sylvilagus; species Sylvilagus bachmani. The sequence goes on along the minus strand of CM027401.1, from coordinate 3,069,696 downwards.
GATCACTTTGACTAGTGAGATGGCATTGGTACATCCACCTTTATGGGACTGAATCTAGTTCTTTTTGTTGTTTTTATTTTATTTTTATTTGAAAGGCAGAGAGTGAAAAAGAGAGAAAGAGAGAGAGAGAGTTGCATCTGCTGATTCATGGTTCAAATGGCCACAATGATTGGGGTTTGTCCAAGTATAAACCTGGAACCCAGAACTACATCTGGGTCTACCATGTGGGTGACAAGAGTCCAAATGGTTGAGCCATCATCAGCTGTCTTCCCAGGCACATCAGCAGGGAGCTGGATCAAAAGCAGAGCAGACAGAGCTTGAACCAGCATTCCAATATGGGTTACCGATGTTATAGTCGGTGGTTTAAATTACTGGGTCACAACATCAGTTCCTTCTCCACTTTTTTTATTATTAAAGATTTTTTTTTCTTTACTTGAAAGTCAGAGTCACAGAGAGTGAAGGAAACACACACACACACACAAACACAGAGACAGAGAGAGAGAGAGAGAATCTTCTATCCACTGGTTCACGCCCAGATGGCCACAATGCCCAGCATTGGGCCAGGCGAAAGCCAGGACCCAGAAGCTTCTATCAGATCTCCCACATGGGTTCAGGGGAACAAGAACAAATACTTGAGCTTTCTTCTACTGCTTTCCAAGGAGTGTTAACGGGAAGCTGGATCTAAGAGGACACTAACTGGTGCCCATATGGGATACTGGCATCACAGGTAGTGGCTAAACCCAGTGTGCCACAACAGCACCCCCCCCCCCCCGTTTCTGATTCGACTTGCTCTAATGCATCCTGTGAGACATCAGATGATAGCTCAAGTGTATGGGCTCCTGCCACCCTTGTGGGAGACCCAGCTTGAGTCCCAGGCTCCTTGCCTAGTCCTGGCTATTTCATACATTTGTGTACCGAATCAGTGAATGGAAGCTATCTCTCCTCAACTCTGTCTTTCAAATAGTAAAGATAAAGGCAAAACACAAACGAGTAGAATCTAAGATAAATGTTAAACAACTAAGTCAGCAAACTTTATAATCGGAGTAGAGGAAAGATAAGAGAGAAAACTTTTAAGAAATAATGGCTGAAAAATTCTTGAACTGATGGAAAAAAACATTAATCTGTGCATCCAAGAAGGTCAATGAAACTGAAGCAATACAGTTGCCAAGATAATTACACTTAGACATGTCATAATTAAATTGATAAAAAAAAACAGAGAAAATCATTGTAACATTAAGAGAAAAGTGATTTGTCAAATTTAGGAATACTAAGACAAATGGTTGGCTGGCACTGCAGCTCACTTGGCTAATCCTCCGCCTGCAGCACCAGTACCCCAGGTTCTAGTCCCGGTTGGGACACCGGTTCTGTCCCAGTTGCCCCTCTTCCAGTCCAGCTCTCTGCTGTGGCCCGGGAAGGCAGTGGAGGATGGCCCAGGTGCTTGGGCCCTGCACCCACATGGGAGACCAGGAGGAAGCACCTGGCTCCTGACTTCAGATTGGCCCAGCACCAGCCATAGCAGCCATTTTAGGGGTGAACCAAAGGAAGGAAGGAAGACCTTTCTCTCTGTCTCTCCATGTAGAAATTCTTCTTTCACATGAGACAAAGAACCAAGGTATTCTTTCTCTACCGCCGTTTGACCCGTAACCCATAACAGGAGTAGTGTCTACCATGTTGATAAACTGATGGTTCTGCTCTGAAAACCATTGAGTTATGAGAGTCTTTAATCTAGCAATAGGATATATGACTTCTATTAGTAGTTTCCGTCTTATCACTCCTCATTTTCATAACTATGGTTAGTTCATGATTTCTTTGGAATTGTTTTCTTTGAAATGGAAGAATTAGGATGTTTTAAGATTCTGTTTCTATATAGTACCTCACTTCTTAGTGTTATGATTTATAAAAAATAGTTATGTTGCTTGTTTTGCCTGGTGTGCTATTCCTCCTCGTCTCATTTGGTTCATATAGATAATATTTTTCAAGACAAATCACATTGAACCCCAGGGGACTATAGTGTAAGGTTCTCTCTGCACAGAAGCTCTCTCTGCTAGAAGTTGCGCTTTTCTCAACAAAATAATTGAATCATCAGAGGTGTAAATGCTCTTTCCCTTACTGAATCACTGTTTTCTGTGAGGCCGACAGGCAGTAGGCGGCAGCGAGCTGTCTGAGAACACAGATTTGCAGTACTTGCTTTGAGTGATGGAAGTATGTAAATGGAAATATTTTAAAGAATCAAATCAGAGTCGATGCCTTGGTTCTTCAAATCAATGGCGGACTTTTCCTAAGGTTACCTACTTTACAGAAAATTTCACGAAATAACAACTTTAGCATAATTTGCTTTCAGAGATTCGGACGACCTTATCTGATCTGGCAGGGAGTCTGCTTTCTGAGAATGTTCCTTGGGATTTAGTTTAATTAAATTAATAGAGGCATGGCCCCTGTGAAGCGGATGCTGCACTCTACCAAAGAACAAAGCTGAACAGGATACCATCACTGTCCGCAGGAGTTGTCAATCCTGTGGAGAATAAAGAATGAAGCAAAGCAAGTATTTTGAAATTGCAACTGGAGAGTTTTCAACTTTGTTGATTAAATTACCTGCATTTGTGTTTTCGAGCATATCAGAATGTAGTTATGGTGCTATACATAGTAACATAGTTTCTTACAAATTAATAAACCTTTACTTTAGGAACCAACAGGGATATTGCCTAGGTTAGCACCCCGACTCTTAGATGAAGGTTCTCTGTCTCCTCAGGTACGTTGATGCTCCCATCTTCAAAATCTGCTTTTCCTATGCCACTTTGTTTGTGTACTTATGAATTATTCATTAAGTAGCTTTTGCTAGGCTGTGCTCCCGGTGCTGGTCATACAGGGAAAAACAGGCAAAGATCTGGCTTTCACTGAGCTCACTTTCTAGTGAGGGGAGTGACAGGGAGAGAGGAGGATGAAATTTCTATTACTCTTCCTTCCACCTCTTCATTTTGACCCCTTGCTCCACTCCTGGTGCTATTCTTCAGTGTTTCCCAAAGTGTGCGTCTACCAGTTTCCATTTCTATTTTCAATGCATTGTTATTTATCTCTTTCCAGGTGATTCTATCATTCTTCCTTCATTTTAATCAGCTGTAGCTCTTGCCTGTGATGTACAGGACTCTCTGGGGAAAGGGAGAGAAGAAAGACATGCTTGTACACAGATACACTGATGTTCAGTTAAAACATAGAGAAGGCTTGCAGTTTCAGAGAGCTAGCCTGTGTACTTGTCTCCATAGTTGTCAGCAGTCTCGTAATAAGATTCCATGCTGCCTTTTATTCCATATAGTACTGGGAAACTTTTAAAAAATATTTATTTAATTTATTTGAAAGAGTTGCAGAGAGAGGTAGAGACAGAGAGAGAGGTCTTCCATCTGCTGGTTCACTCCCCAGGTGGCTGCAATGGCCAGAGCTGTGCCGATCTGAAGCCAGGGACCAGGAGCTTCTTCAGGATCTCCCACATGGGTACAGGTGCCCAAGGACTTGGGTCATATTTTACTGTTATCCCAGGCCATAGCAGAGAGCTGGATAGGAAGAGGAGCAGCCGGGACTAGAGCCAGTGACCATATGAGATGCTGGTGCTTCGGGCCAGGGCTTTAACCTGCTGCGCCACAGTGCCGGCCCCAGTCACTAGGAAACCTTTAAGGGCTCATGCCATATCCTGATTCATTAAGTCTTCAGACAATATTATGGCTTTCCATTTGTATGGAATTTTTGGGAGCCATAAATTGAGTGAATAACAGTAAACAACTTGATCACATGTGGTAAGTTCAAAGTTATAAATTTAGAAACTCATTTAAAAATGTTATCAAGTGTTAAAAGCAGGTCAGGTGGGTTGCTTGAGAGATGCTTAGCCAGGCATTCAGAACTATATGGTTCCACGGGCCTTGTTTAATTCTACAGCTTTGAGGTCAAGAACACATACATGCTAAGCTTCCTTGGCGTGGGAAGGCTGCAAACGACAAATGAGGGATGCATTCATGCCTGTGTCTTTAGTGCTTTCCTTGTTCTTTGGCCACATGTGTACAGTACTTCCCATCAACTGATGAGGTGCACAGCATACTTCAGCTCGTGCTATGTGCTGTCATGATTCTAGCCTGTAACTTACAATGTTTTGACCAAAGACTTTTTGACTTTGCAATAGTGCAAAATGGCTATGAGTTAAGGACAAACTGTACTTCCGATTTTGAATTTTGATTTTTCCCCCAAGGCAGCATCTATAGTGGGATACTCTCTTGTGATGCTGGGCAGTAGCTGGCTTCAATCACACTTGGTCACAAAATCAGAGGGGTAAGCAACCAAAGCTCTACAGGGCACTCTGCTGCTAAGTTAGGATGCTCAGAAGGATGGGGTGTTCGATGCTTTTACAGGATGACTTACAGTGTTATCAAGTTACAGTGTCCTTATCAGGACTTAATCCTACTGTGAGTCAAGGAGCATCTGTATCAGGCTGAGGTTGGATGGTCTGTCTGAGCATCCTGGAGACATGGCTTTCTCTCTCAGATTATTATTTCCTGCAACAGATGATGATTTTTAAGTTTCAGACCCTCTTACCACCATTTTTTATAAAGACTGATGCCTCTCTCTGTGATAGATCTCTGACTCCCTGTGCTGACGTACATATGTATAATTTAGATGGATTGCTAAGGAAACTGGAGAGCATTTAGGTCAAATCTCAGTGGAAATATTCCAGGGTGATAAAGGGAATAAAGGCAGGGAAGAGGAGTGTAAAGCTTGATTGGACTGATCACCTCCTTTTACTCAGACTTTATGATATATCATGGCAAGAGAAGTCCCAGTGGAGTATGCATACTGTAATTTTATCTCTTAGGGATCTTGCTCATTAGATTACATTATAATTTTAAATGAAAGAATTATTACATTTCCCTGGTTGCTGTTAACTGCTCTGAAAAAAAAAAATGTGATGATAGAGTTTGCAAAACTACTGTGGAAGAAAATCCTAGTTCCTGGGGCTTATTCCCTTACTCCTGAGACCATGAGATTAGGGGTTTGTTGTTCCCTTGGACAGCTGTGTCTTTAGTGATGAAAGATCAAAGGTTAAAGGAAATGATAAGCAATGTTCAGGATGTGGTCTGTTACAACATGGTGATTATTGTAATATAGTGATGTAGAATTAGTAATAAGTGGTAGAGTTTTGCTGATGTGTGGAGCATCTGTTCTGGTCTCAAGTTTAAGACATCAGATTTCATAGAAATCTGGAAAGTTTGAAACAGTTCTGGGTCTCGGGGAGTCCTCAGGAACTTTGACTGCTCAATGAAGAGATAGCATATCCAAAGGTGCTATGTATAAAAAAAAAAAAAAAAGTAAACTGCTATATAGCCTTTTGTATTTCCAGTATTCTTTCAAGTACTTTCTGCTAACATACTATTTTTTTTTTGACATGCAGAGTTAGACAGTGAGAGAGACAGAGAGAAAGGTCTTCCTTTTCCGTTGGTTCACCCCCCAAGTGGCCGCTACGGCCAGTGTGTTGCTGTCTGAAGCCAGGAGCCAGGTGCTTCCTCCTGGTCTCCCATGCAGGTGCAGGGCCCAAGGACCTGGGCCATCCTCCACTGCCTTCCCGGGCCACAGCAGAGAGCTGGACTGGAAGAGTAGCAACTGGGACAGAATCTGGTGCCCCAACCGGGACTAGAACCTGGTGTGCCGGCGCCGCAGTCAGAGGATTAACCTAGTGAGCCACAGTGCAGGCTGATGTATGTTCTATTAAAACATACATTACTAGGTCAAGAATAGGAAGCACAGAGAGATTAAACAACTTGGCCAAACACACACAGAGAGGAAGCTGTGTGATGAACACAGGATGTATGGCTAAAGAGCCTATGCTTTTAATCAACAGAAAAATGAGAGTTCAGCAGCTCAGAAGAGGGATATGCTGCTGCTGCTCCCATTGACATCAGCTTCCCCCACTCTATGACAAAAGAACAGAGTTTGCCTTCACTTGGGAAAAATTCAGTGTCCCTATAGTGCGTTGTCCTAGCAATAGGTGAATTCTACTTTAGTGATATTAAAATTGCATGAAGAGGCATAATCTGCCAAGAGAGATCATGATCACCATAACCTCCACTCTGATTAATTGTGTGGAGGGTTTACTGGATGAGTCAGCAAAGAAATGATTTATCACTTTGAGAAGACACATGACATAGCGCAACAGGATGTTCATGACCAAGAAGCAATGTTCTGGGCACTGTAATAACTGTGTAACCAAAATTCTGCTAGTAGCACAGCAAAGGTAGTGGTTAAAGACTTATATTTGAACAGCAACCTGTTGATTAACTGGCATTGTCCCATGTATTCATTTATTTAATCTTCACAACAACTCAGTGAAGTAGTTCATGTAGATGTTATTTTTAATAATTTACAAGGAAAGAAAGTGTTGAATGTTTAGAGTAGGAGGTTTCCAATGGTAGAACTTGGTTGATCTCTTAGGATTCCTAAATAACATTTGTCTACACTTAGGTTGCCTTAGGTTATCTTAACTATCTACTTTTAATGCAACAAGATGAATATAACTGAAATATGATATGATCAATAATGAAACATTAAGCTTTGCCACATGAATGCTAACAAGTAGTCAGATGATGAGCCAAAGAAACCATCAGTCCTAGAGGAGCTGATCAGCAAGCACCAGTGAAAAGCATTGCAGCAACTGTTTTGTGCAATTTAAGAAAATTAAAAAAAAAAAGAATCTCAAGAAAAAATAATTAGCAAGGTATGTCCTTGTTAGCTTCCAAATTTGCCCTCTTGAAGTCAAGGAGCCAGAGCAAATGGTCTCTCAGGATCCATTGTAGCTCATGCTGTTATTCTTTTCCCCTGGGTTCTTAACTGAGCCATTCATGTATTCCCTGCAACAGGTACATATATGTGTGTGTCACTTTGTTCTGTTTGGAACATTATGGATGCACTGCAGGTGCCGGTGTTCCTCTCTGTGTCTTGTTCACTCACAGGGAGGGACTTGAGTCCACGGAACAAACCTGTGCCTAAAACATTCTTAGATCCTTTCCCATAATGCAGTTATAATGTACTAAAATAACATTAATCACAAAACTGAAAATACTCTTTACAAGATAATGGAAATGAAAACCGTGTGCTGCAATTATACAGTATTATACAATGTTATACAATTATGCAGTGTTCACCATTTTTGTTGTAGCTCAGATTTGAAAGCTTGATGATGAACAGTAAAGGTGCATTAGAGTTGATGTGGAAAATGGGGAATGACCATTAAAACTCACATTTACTTTCAAAGTTATCGTGTGTGTGTGTGTTTATACACGTTACTTGAAAGAAATTTACAATCCATCAAAAGAAAGGAAAACCTAACCATATACAGAGCTGTTAAAACAGCATCTTAACATAAAGAATGAAATTTGAAGGTTAAAATTCATATTGAGAGGACATTCTGCATAGAATGGGGATGTTGTCATTAGGGAAGTCAAGAAAAAAGAAGTAGCACAATCCTTGTGGTACAGAATATATCTTTTTAGTATATGTGCTGCAGAAATGAGCATTAGAATATATTTTTTAATTGGAAGAATAAGAAAATAACAGCATTTGGAACTCAAAACAGCTGGATTTACATCCATAATATGTAGGAAACAGGAACACTAGAATTTAGGACAAGGGTAGGGATGCTTTTGTTTTGAACATAGACATAGAGAAATAGAATTGGACTTTGACAATGAGAAAGGTTTTACATATATGTGTGTATGTGTATGAATTCTAAATCTTTAAAATAAAAATACATCTATCCATATGCAATCACATATATAAATATGTGAGCTATAACCCTCAAAATAAATATATATGTGTATGCATCCACACACATGTATAAATATATGAACTCTACATCTTTAAAATAAATATATTATGTGTAATAAGGCACATTAAGAAAAAGCAAACCAACTGGAAATAAACTAATGAGATTATTTTTATGCATTAATAGGAAAATTAAGAAAAGAGAAGCCAAGTGATTTAATGCTACAAAGGTTTTAATGTTAATTATGAAGATTAAAAAGAAGAAACTTATGGAAATATTTTAGGAAGAAAAAAGGATTATGAAATATGTTCTATAATAACTCTCAAAAGAAATGCATGTTCTGAATTCTCAGGAAAATGGTAATCTAGAGTGTATTAAACAGCTTAATTTTTTAATCTTTAAGAAAATGATAAATATTTATTCCTGTCTAGATGTCTTTGATTCATCAGAAGAAGAACGATGGAAAGGGGAAATTGCTCTGCCTTTGTAAATCTTGCATTTATTAGGCAGATAATATCACTTGCTAATAAACATAATCAGTGAATTATATCTTATGGTTGGAAGATGATATATTCCATGAAGAGAAAATGTAGTGCGGTGTAAGGAGCTGGAGGACCCAGGGAACAGCTTTATGTGATTACAGAGTCTAAAATAAAGCAAGCAGGACTGACTGTGCTGAGAAAGTGTGATTTGAACAATGACTTGAGTAAGCAGAAATCTTTTAGGCAGTGCACGCCCTCCCAAGGAGTAGTGTAGGCAGAGGAACAGTCAGAAGTAGATACTAAGTCAGTTTTGCCTGATGGTTTTAGGAAGGGAAAAAAAACCTCTGGCTGGAGTCAAGGCTACAATTGAAGAATAATTCAGAAAATTAATAAATGCCTCTATCAGTCAGTATTTTCTACCATCACAAATACCACAGTGCAGTTGGCTCAGCTGACACAGCATGAATATATTATCTTACATCTCTGGGTGCTGCAGGCCATTCAGCTTGCCGTTCCTGGCTTGCTTGCGCATGGTGTCTTTCTTATTGTGTTCTCTTGGGACAGAGAGAGTGAGAAGCCTTCTGCCGTGTCTTCTTCTAAGGACACTATGTCCATCATCAGGGCCAGAACCTTTGTGACTTCATCTAATCCTTGTGATGTACGGGAGGCCCTGTGTCTAGATACCACCACAGTGAGGAGGGCAGGGGTTCAACCTGTCAGTCTGGGGTGGGACACAATTTGGTCCACAGCAGGGTTAGACCTTGCAAGCCACTCATAGAAAAGTCTTCAGCTTTTATTCTAAGAGCAATGGGGCCATTGTGTGGCCTTTATTGGAAAAGAGACAAGATATACCTCACATTTTATAGGATCACTGTAGCATCATTCTTAAGAACACGCAGGAGGGCATGCGTAGCATCCCTAGTGTTTGCTTCAACAACCCAGACTCAATAGAAAAATGGCTTGTACCAGCTTTAAGAGATGAACAGGTTAAGAGGGTGAGACAGATGGCTGACATATAACTGATGAGAAAGTTTCTTGGGACAGGCATTGTGGCACAGCAGGTTAAGCCACTGCTGCGATGCTAGAATCCAACATGAGTGCTGGTTCCAGTCCTGGCTGCACTGCTTCGGATCCAGCTCCCTGATAATGCTCCTGGAAAAGAAGCAGAGGGTGGCCCAAGTGCTTGGGTGCCTGCCACCCAGGTGGGAGACCAGGGTGGAGGTCCTGGCTCCTGACTTCAGCCTGGCCCAGTCCCAGCGATTGTGGCCATTTGAGGAGTGAATTAGCAGACCAAAGATCTCTCTCATTCTCTTCTGTCCACTCACTCTCTGTCTTTGCCTCTCTCTCTCTTTCTGTAATTCTGCTTTTCAAATAAGTAAGCAAATTTAGAGCCAGCGTTCTTGTTGGCTGTGTTGGGGAAGAGAAGGAGCAGTGTGGGTAATGTCAGGAATGACTCTGGAGTATTTCTGAGAAACAGGAAATTTGAAGTTAGCAGCAGAGACAGGGAGAGCTCTGATAGAGCAGGCTAGGAGGAATAATTAGGAGTTAAAATTTGTATTTTAAAATATGAGTTGCTTATTTGTCATATTAGCTAGAGATTTTTTTTTTTTAAGATTTATTTATGGGGCCGGCACTCTGGCATAGCAGGTAAAGCCACAGCCTACAGTGCCAGAATCCCATATGGGCACCGGCTTCTGCATTTCTGATCCAGCTCTCTACGGTGGCCTGGGAGGGCAGTGGATCATGGCCAAGTCCTTGGGCCCTGAACTTGTGTGGGAGACCCGGAAGAAACTCATGGCTCCTGGCTTTGGATGAGTTCAGCTCCGGCATTGGGGCCATCTGGGGAGTGAACCAGTGGATAGAAAGCCTTTCTCCCTCTCTCTCTCTGTCTCTCTCTCTGTCTCTCTCTCTCTCTCTCTCCATCCCCCCCCACCTCTGCATCTCTGTAGCTCTGCCTTTCAAATAAATTAAGTAATCTTTAAAAAAATTTAATTGACTGATTGAAGAGGCAGAGTTAGTGAGAGGGAGAGACAGAGAAAGAGAGATCTTTCATGTGCTGGTTCGCTCTCGAAATGGCTGCAATGGTTGGAGTTGAGGCAATCTAAAATCAGGAGCCAGGAGTCTTCTACGGGTCTCCCATATGGGGGCAGGGGCCCAAGCACTAGGGCCATCTTCCACTGCTTTCCCAGGCCGTAAGCAGAGAGCTGGATCAGAAGAGAAGCAGCTGGGACTCAAAGCAGTGCCCATATGGGTTGCTGGAGCCTCAAGCAGAGGCTTAGCCTACAACGCCACAGCCCCAGCCACTAGCTAGAGATATTGGTTTATAAAATATCCTTGTATCCTATTTAGCAACATAAAATGGTATTGGGAAGGAAAGAAAAGGTACTACAACCAAGAGCGACTTGATTGAAAAATAATCTTTCCCCAAAGCATGCTATCAATGAATTAACAATGGCTATAAATGGTATTAAATATGCAAATGTTTGCTAATATCCATGTAAGGTACTTGTTGAAAAAAATGGTGTAGATTTATCAGTGTGGATAGTATTAGTGACCTTGAAGAAAATAGCTCTAGCAGAGAGAGGAATTTGAAAACTTGATTAGATTGGGCTTAACTGAGATTGCAATGAATACAATGCAAATGCCAAGTTCATAGTGGATAGCCTGGAAATGAATGGATTATGTTGTGAAATTTTTCTTTTCGTTCATTTGTTTGTGTGGTAGCAATCATGTAAATTAATATTTTAAATCTACATATTGTTTTCCACAGTGAGTATGACATTCCACATTCCCATCAGCATTATGCACAGGCTCCAAATTCTCCACAGTCTTTCTGTCACATTTTGTTCTTTGTAAAAATTTTAATTAGCTTTTAACAGATTCAATGTGATTTGCAGGTACAATTCTAAGAACATAATGAATTCCCTCTCTCCCTTGCTCCCTCCCTCCACCTTCTCTCTCACACACTTACTCCTTCTCCCTTTTTGTCTTTTTTAAAGTTTTTTTGAGATAATATATTAAATTTACATTACAATTAAAAGGCTTAATACTTCACAGAGTAAGAAGACTCTAGGTTAGTGGGACTATAGGCAAGGAGCATAAACAACAATTGAGTGGAAAACGACCATTTCATCCATATACAGTACATTTTAAAGTAATCACAGATCATCAAAACTATAGTAGCATAACATTCTTTTTTTTTTCTTTTTTTTTTATTATTTTTTTGACAGGCAGAGTGGACAGTGAGAGAGAGAGAGACAGAGAGAAAGGTCTTCCTTTGCCGTTGGTTCACCCTCCAATGGCCACCGCGGCTGGTGCGCTGCGTCCGGCGCACCTCTCTCATCCGATGGCAGGAGCCAGGTGCTTCTCCTGGTCTTCCATGGAGTGCAGGGCCCAAGCACTTGGGCCATCCTCCACTGCACTCCCGGGCCATAGCAGAGAGCTGGCCTGGAAGAGGGGCAACTGGGATAGAATCTGGCGCCCCGACCGGGACTAGAACCCTGTGTGCCGGTGCCACAAGGCAGAGGATTAGCCTGTTGAGCCACAGTGCCGGCCGCATAACATTCTTAACCACTGGTTTGGCAAAGGTATAAACCAAACTTTTAGAAAACTATATTTGCAGCAATACTGATATACATAAACATTTATTTCTTTTTTATTCCTCTTTTTTTTATTTTAGATCCCACATATAAGGGAAAACATGTGATATTTGTCTTTGTGGGACCAGTTTATTTCACTCAACATGGTGTCCTCCAGTTTCATCTATTTTGTTGCAAATGTAGAATTTTATTCTTTATATAGCTGAATAATATCCCATTGCGTATATATGCCACATTTTCCCTATATATTCACCTGATGATGGACATGCTGCTTGATTCAAAATTTTGGCTATTATGAGCAGGGATGCTATAAACATGGTGGTGCAGGTATCTATTTGATACATTGGAGTCAAGTCTTTTGGGTATAAATGCAATAGTGGGAATGCTGGATAATATGGCAAGTCTGTTTCTTCTTTTCAAGACATCTACACAATGTGTTCCACAGTGGCTGCACTAATTTATATTCCCACCAACAGTATTTAAGTATTCCCCTTTGTTCACATCTTCACCAGCATTATTACTCCCAGGTTTCAGATTTTAGCTATTCTGAGAGGAGTAAGGTGATATCTCATCATGATTTTGAGTTCCATAACAGGTAGTAATATTGAGCATTTTATATATATATAAATATATATATTGGCCATTTGTATTTTATATATATATATAAATATATAAATATATAAATATATAAATATATATATATTGGCCATTTGTATTTCTTCTTTTGCAAACTGTCTCTTGAAGTCTTTTGCCCATTTGTCAGCTGGATTGGTTGATTTTTTTGTTGTTATTGATTTTTTTTAAGTTGCTGATACATTAAGGTATTAACCCTTTGTCATATAGGTGGTTGGCAATTTTTCTTTTTCATTCTGTTGAATGGCTCTTCACTCTACTGATTGGTTTCCTTTTCTGTGCAAAATCTTCTGAGTTTGATACAGTCCCCTTTGTTGAGTTTTGCTCTTGTTGACTATGCTGTTGGGGTCTTGTCTAAAAAGTCTTCCCCAAACCACTGTCTTAGAGTGTTTCTCTTATGTTTTCTTCCAAAAACTTCATAGTCTCAGGCCTTAAATTTAGATCTTTGATCTATATTGAGTTGATTGTTGTATATAGAGAGAGGTGTGGATCTAATTTCGTTATTCTACATATATCTATCCATTTTTACCAACAACATTTGTTGAAGAAATTACCTTTATTCCACTCTATGATCAGAGCACTTTTTTCAAGAATCAACTGGCTATATATAAATGGATTAATATCTGGTCTCTCTATTCTGTTCCATTGATTTATGTATAAAATTTTATGCAAGTACTGAACTGTTTTATTTAATATAGCTTTCTAGTATGCTTTGGAATCAGGTATTATGGTGTCTCCACCTTGATTTTTCTTGCTCAGGATTGCTTTCACTATTCAGGGTCTTTTATGATTCAATATGAATTTTATAATTATTTTCTCTAACTCTGTAAAGAATGTCATTGGTGTTTTGATAGGGATTGCATTGAATCTGTAGATTACTTTAGATAATATAAACATTTTATTGATGTTGACATTGATTCTTCTGACCCAGAAGTGAGAAATATCTTTCCATTTTTTGTGCCTTTGATGATTTTTTTTTTGCAAGGCAGAGTTAGACAGAGAGAGGGAGAGAGAGAGGGAGAGAGAGAGAGAGAGAGAGAGAGAGAGAGAGAGAGAGAGGTCTTCCTTCCCTTGGTTCATCCCCCAAATGGCCAAAGCAGCCAGTGTGCTACGCCAATCTGAAGCCAGGAGCCAGGTGCTTCCTCCTGGTCTCCCAAGGGGGTGCAGGGCCCAAGCACTTGGGCCATCCTCCACTGCCTTCCCAGCCATGGCAGAGAGCTGGACTGGAAGCAGAGTAACTGGGACAGAACCCAGTGTGCCGGTGTCGCAGGCGGAGGATTAGCCTAGAGAGCCACAGCGCAGGCCATCCTTTGATGATTTGCATAATCAGTGTTTATACTTTTCATTGTAGATATCTTTCACTTCTTCAGTAAAATTTATTCCCAGATATATGATTTGTGTGTGTGTGTGTGTGTGTGTGTGGCTATTGAGAATAGTATTTCTTTTTTGAGTTCTCTTTCTGTGTGTTCATCATTACCATACAAAAAAGCTAATTTTTGGATGTTTATTTTGTAACCTGCGACTTTACTGAATTGCTTTATCAATTCCAACAGCTTTTTGGTGGAGTTCTTAGGTTTCTCCATGTACATCAGCAAGCAAGGATAATTTACTCCTTCTTTCTCCTCCACAATTGTTCTTGCTAAAACTTCCACTACTATATTGAATAAGAATGTCAAAAGTAGATATCCCTGGCCGGTGCTGTGGCTCAATAGGCTAATCCTCCACCTTGTGGCGCTGGTACACAGGGTTCTAGTTCCGGTTGGGGCACTGGATTCTGTCCCGGTTGCCCCTCTTCCAGGCCAGCTCTCTACTGTGGCCCTGGAGTGCAGTGGAGGATGGCCCAAGTGCTTGGGCCCTGCACCCCATGGGAGACCAGGATAAGCACCTGGCTCCTGCCTTCGGATCAGCGTGGTGCACCGGCCACGGCGGCCATTGTGGGGTGAACCAATGGCAAAGGAAGACCTTTCTCTCTCTCTCTCTCTCTCTCTCTCTCTCACTGTCCACTCTGCCTGTCAAAAAATAAAAATAAATAAATAAATAAATGAAAATAAAAAAGTAGATATCCCTGTTTTGTTCTAGATCTAAGGGAAAAAGCTCAGTTTTCTCCCATTCAGTACACTGTTGGCTGTTTGTGATACATAGCCTTTATAATTTTGAGGAATGTTCTTTCTGTAACTAATTTGTGGAGGGTTTAATCATGAATAGATGCTGAGTCTTATCAGATACTTCTTCTGCATCTATTGGGTTGACCATATTTTTTTGCCCTTCATTTTATTGATGTGATTTATGATGTTTACTGATTTATGAATGTTAAACTACACTTGCATTTCTAGATTAAATCCCACTTGATTGTGATATATGTTCTTTTTGATGTGGTTTTGGATTAGGTTTGCTAGTATTTTGTTGAGAATTTTACATTTATGTTCATTAAGGATATAGATCAGCAGTTCTATTTTTGTTTCATGACTTTGATTTTGGTATCAAAGTAATTCTGGCTTCATAAAAAAAGAGTTTGGCAAAGTTCTATCCTGTTCAATATTTGGGAATAGTTTGAAGAGTATTGGAATTATATCCTCACTGAAGGTTTTGTAAAATTCAGTTGTAAAACCATCAGGTCTTGGACATTTCCTTGGTAGAAATCTTTTAATTATCACAGCTTCATTGTTTGATATGGGTCTGGTAAAGTCATCTAAATCCTCTTGATTTAATCTGGGTAGATTATATGAATCCAGAAGTTTATCCATTTCTTCCAGGTCTTCCAGTTTATTAGTATAGAGTTCTTCATATTAGTTTCTAATGACCCTTTGTATTTCAGTGGCATTGGTTATAATGTCACTTTTTTCATCTCTAATTTTATTTATTTCAGTTTTTTTTCTTTTTCTTTGTTAGTCTTGTAAGATATTTATCCATTTTGTTTATTTTCTCATAGAAACAACTTTTGTTGATTTTTTTTAAGTTTCAATTTCATTTTGTTTCTGTTCTGACCCTTATTATTTCTAACCTTTTGTTGATTTGAGTTTGGTTTGTTCTTGTTTTTCTAAGTTTTCAAGATGCGCCATTAGATTTCTAATCCAAGACACTTCTTTTCCTTAATGTAATCATTTAATGCTATAAACTTCCCTCTTAAAACTGCTTTTGCTGTATTCCACAGGTTTTAATATTTTGTGTTTTCATTTGTATTTATTTCAAAGAAGTCTTTGATTTCCTCTTTAATTTCTCAATGATCCATTAATCACTCAGTAGCATGTTGGTTTCCATTTACCTGATATATATTTTTTTCAACTCTTTACTTTCAGTCTGTATGTATTTTTCTTTGTGAAGTGAGTTTCTTGTATGCAGCATATAGTGTGATCTTGGTTTTGTATCCATTCAGCCAACTTGCATCTTGGTTTGTGAATTTAATCAGTTACAACTCAAGAACCAATACCTGCCATCTTGTTGATTGGATAATGAGTCTACCTGCTTGTCTGAATTTGGCCGTGTCCCATGTTTTCCTGGTGTTTAGTTCCCTGCTCCAAGCCCAGCAGGTACTCAGACCCCAGTAGGCCAAAGTAAAAGTCAGTGGGTGGTTGTGGAATTCCCTTGCCCCTAAATCTGCAAGTGGCCAGGAAGTGTGGCAATTTCTTCCTACCCTGACATGGGGAGATGGTGGCTCACAGCCACAGCTGGCTCTGCTGTGGGGCTGGCTGCAGTTATGTTTCTGTCTTCTCTCTTACTTTTCCTTTTAAAAAGGGAGATACCATGTCATGTATATTAGGCTTATAAGGATATAATGCAATTTTTATTATAATTAGAATGATTGACACCAGGAAAAGATAGGATCCAGAACACAGTAGAATGAATCAAATATAAGAACATAAAAGATGTGTGCAGATGCTGAAATTGTGGCCGATGTCTGAAATTTTTCTTGAAAAATCATTGAATTATTTATTTAATGGGCAAAGAGACACAGAGAGAGACAGTGACAGAGAGTGTGCCGACCTTTGATTTACTCCCTGCGTGCCTGTGCTAGATGAGTTCAAAACTGGAAGCACCTATCTCAGCTCAAGTCTCTCATGTGGGAGGGTGGCCAACTACTTGACCCATTAACCACTGCCTCCCAGGGAGCATATTAGTGGGAAGCTGGAATCAGAAGTGGAGCTGAAAATCAATCCCAGGCACTCAGATTTAACACCTGGCCATCTCAATCAGTGTCTTATCCATTGCTAATGGGAGGCAGCAGGTGGTTGCTTAAGCAATTGGTTTCTGCCACACACTGAGACTCATGGATTGAGTTTCCAGCTTGTGGCTTCCATTCTAGTACAGCCTTGGTTTTTTATGGCATTTGGGGAGTGAATCATGTCTCTTGTCTGTAAAATACATTTATAATAAAGTATATCACATGCAGTTATAAATAGTACATTTATAGAGAAGGATGCTGGATTAAATATATTATTCTGTATTTTTAGCATTATTTTAGATAATTACTCTAATTATTACTGTAAACAATATGTTACACCAGCTCTTTACTGTGTTTCTTAATTGCACTGAGAGACAGGTGGAGTGATTGAGCTCTACCATGTGTGTTTGTGTTGGTACAGTCTTGGTAAAAGGCCAAAATTATTGCCACATTCCTCAAAATGTATTCCAACCATTAAGCAGAGTACTTTTATCAGCTCATCGCTGATATTGAAATCTTATTTAATCACATAGGGACGGTTTTGAGCTTATGGCCTAGACATATTCCATCCAGGGCACTTTGAGAAATGTGGGCATGTAATACACCAAAGATTTGCTCAAGCAGTATATTCTGTAATTGAGGGAGCAGCAGAAGTAGAAGCTGACAGTCTACAATGTAGACCTTTGTGTAATCTAGTAACCGAAATATGTAAAAGAGCAATGTGTCAAGATCATGGAGAAAATGTTAGTTTGGACACTAATGACATTTAGGGTTTGAATAGGTAGACTGCAGGAAGACACACACTTCATTCTAAAAAGGGGGTCGCAGGAAATCTGGCTTGACTATTGACCAGAAAGGACAAATCCATTAGCGAGGTGTAGCCACAGATTGACAAACTTTAAAAGACTAGTTGTTAGGGTGAGATAATCATGATGGAAAAACGCCATAGATCAGGCATGTGAAGGAAGGCTGTAGAAGCCTGTTGTATTTTCCTCGCAATGCTGTTATATGGATTGAAATCAGAGTCTAGATAAGAAGTTGTCTCTATAAATCTACAAGAAAAAAATTTATTGCCAGTAGTCATCGAGCAGCATATAGCTTGAGAAATTGGTGATTCTTAAATAAACACCATTTTTGTCTCTACTTCTGTGCTACTATGTGTGTTTTCTCTTAGGGATTGCCCTCTAACAGTGTTGTCTCCACGTTGCTACAGCTTTCCTATTTTGATTCTGCCTGTCTCAAGATTTGGTTCTCAGAATGTGAGCTTCGGGGCAGACTATCAACTTTTCATTTCCGGTATGTTCAGTACACTGTATCCCAACAACAAAGGAGATGAGAAAGCACTAAAGAAGGCAACTACAACACAGATTATTCCATGCACAGAGCAAAAATTAAGTTTGTTCATATAAAATCATTATGTTTTGTTTTTGTTGTTGAGAGAGTAGACAGTTTTTGCTATTGGGAAATCTGACGCATGCTCTATAAAGAAAAGTAGAATCAGTGTGAGAAAGCTCTCCAGAGATCGACTTTCCAAGTGAATTTGGAGCGTATGTGTAACGCAAGCAGATGGGCCAAAAGATGAAAAATAAGGAAAGAAAGAATTTCTTGCAAAATGGCTAGATGTGTGTAGGTTTATAATTTTCCTTCTTCCTGTTCTTAACACATTGTACAAACCCATTAGCAGCACATGTCAGTGGGACAGATTTCAACACAGTGTGTTTTCCCACACAGAATGGGTTGCTACTTTCATGATTCAATAATGCATTGTGCCCCCAAAACTGCAAATGTTGTCATATTAAAGCACTTGTCATTTGGATTTGCTGAAACAAAAGCTTTTGCCAGAATTTGCTCTTTCTGAAAATGATTGCCTTTTAGGAGTTCTCACAAATAGATTTATTAGCTTTCACACTGAATAAACAACCAAGAGCTTGCTATGCAGATCGGCCCAGAAGCTGTTACGCAGCATATATTTCCAACTTTTATGGCAACATCCTTTACTTTTATGTCATTCCCTCTCTCAAATTGATAAATTGAGTTTTGTTTTAAAAAGTACAAGAAAATGTAACAAAACAAAGCAGGACGATTTCTTCTGTTTTATATAAACCTCATCTTAGAATTTCTTTGCTTATAACGTATACACACTTTTACTGGAGCCGAAGTTTTCATAGAAATGTTACTAGAAATGTGATTTAACAGAGGTAGATTGGGGAAAAATTGAAGAATTAGGAAAAAATAAAAATTTAAATGTCGTTTATGCAACATAGTTTCCCTCTAACTTCCTTCTTCCCATGGGGTATCTGTTTATTTTTCTTATGAAGAAGTTGGTTGCTGTTCTTAAGAAATAAATAAGCACATAAAAATTTTATGTCATGGAAGAGCCTGCTGCTTTGTCAATAAAAATATTATTAAATTTCATGAAACAAAATGCTTTTAAAACATAAAGAAAACTTTAGATATATAGAGAGAAGATGGGTGAGGGATTAAGTGCGAAAGTAAGGAAATGAAGGATAGAGACAAAGGAAAAGTCAGAGACTTCTGTCACCACAGTAACTGATTCTCAGCATGACATGGTTACATGTCATGCATGGTAAAAAAAAATTCAGGTGTTGCAGTATGAGTGCTTCCCTTTGTAATCCTGTTTATGGAAGAAGATGTCCCACAGCCTCACCCTTATATACTTCGGGAAGGACAAACCAGGAATCAACTAACTGGGTGTGGGATGCCCCCCTTTGTGTACTGCCTACTGTGTTGTGGATTGGCCGTCTGCATGAGGAGGAGTGTCTCTCCTCTGAAATAAAAAGTCTCCATACAAGGACATATTGATGAGCTTCATGGTGCATGCATTGTATTTCTCTGCAATTATTTTCCTCCAAGGAAATTGTAGTACATTCTGATAACTATTTTCTGTATTATTAGTTGAAAATATGTTTTAGTTAAAGCAAACAAAAAATGGCAATACCCTGTTAGAGTCAGGTGAGCGATGTTGAGATTTCTTCCCCAATCTCTGCTCTATCACCACATTCAAAGATTACTAAATGTTCAATCTTTCTATTTTCAAAGAAATCTTAATTAGGCAGGATCAGTAGAAGAGACTGAGAACATGGAAAAAAAAAAGCTCTTTAACCTCAATTATATGTAGCCAGTTTTACAGGATGGCAAAAATTTGTTCAAATGAAATAAGCAAACCAAAAGCCTTATTTAATTTGCTGTTATATTTTACAAATGATATCAAAATAATACATGACTTTGGCAACTGCTTTTGTATTTCTTCTAAAAACATCTGGGAAGTAAGAACTGGAGGGTAAGAGAAGGGAGCATTTTGACAAGTCTTATTCCCTGAAGAGTTCTCATCTCCAGGGATTTCAGTAGCAATGCAGAGGCTGGTTCCACCCAATTAGTAAATCAAGAATATGGGAGAAATTGATAAATTTGTGTATTCTATATTTTTGGTAAAATTATTTCTAGTTTGTATAAATTTTCTACATATATGTTTTAGAATACTTTTTTTCTGGTACACATTTCTTCAGGCTACACACCAAGTCCAGGATATAGTCTGGATAATAATAAATTATCTGATATTCATTTGTGATTTGTCCTATGACAATGCCATTCTAAGCATTTTATCTTTATTGACCTACTTAACTTCACAAAATCCTTGAGTTGGCTGATTCAAAAATACCATTTTAGAGACAAAGAATGAGGCACAGGGGCTAATATATTCAAACTTCCAAAACGAATAAATGACATAACCAATCCTTGCAATGTGGCTAAGTCAGATGGCTCAGCTGGCTAGAGTCACAGTTGGAAAAGGACCAGACTGATTGAGTTGACCTCATATCTGTCCCCCACTACTTACATATTTTTGTACATATGTGTTCTCTCTCTCTCTCTCTCTCTCTCTCTCTCTCTCTCTCTCTCTTCTCTCAATAGATAGATAGATAGATAGATAGATAGATTTATGTCTTGCTCTCGCTCTCTCTCTCTCTCAGGATGGGTTTATGTTCTAGTAAATACTGTAAGTTGAAATATTGTTAGGTTGAATATTGTAAGTTGAAAATATCAGAAACTGAAAAGTCGTTTTGTTAAATTTTTTATTGTTTTCATTTTATTTGAAGGGCAGAGAAGGAGAGAGAGAGGGAGAGGGAGACATAGAGAGACCGAGACCTTCTGTCTATTTGCTGGTTCAAACCTACACTGCCTACCCCAAATGGCTGCAACAGCCATGGCTCAACGCTAGGAACTAGGGACTTCATGTGGGTCTTCCATGTGGGTGGCATGGACTTGAGTTTTCACTGCTGCCTCCCAGGGTGTGCATTACCCAGAAGATGGGATGGAAGCTAAGAATCTGCGACTTGAATCGGGTGCCCTGAAATCGGTTGCTGGTGTCCCAACCAGTAACTTAAATACTGGGCCAAATGCACATCCTTGAAAATTAATTTAACAAAATCAACACAGGAAACATTCTAGCTTAACAACACAGTACACTTTGTACTATGTGTTGTTTCTCCCCGTGATCTCAGGGCTGACCCAGACGTCACTGTTACTTTCACTGTCAGTGAGTATCATACTGCATATCACATGCCTGAGGAAAAAAATCAAAGTTCAAAATTCAAAGCATAGTTTCTACTGAATGTGTATTATTTTGCAGCAGCATCAAGTCTTTTGACATTTGGAACATATTCAAATTTCTTAAAAGAACTGGGTAGTGTGGAGGAGTAGGGGAATGGAAGATTGTAGATATTGGCAGGATTTTAACTAGCAGAAAGCTGCACTTCTGGAAAATATTGCCAAGTTCTGAGCACCAGTTGTGCTGAGTTGGAGTCCAGGAGTCCAGGGACCATACAGATCTGAGAATTGGGGCATACTTGTGCCAGTCCCTTCCAGGATTCGTAGCTTCACACCATGAACTCTGAGGACAGATAGCAGCTTCACTAGATGGGACATTATTCCCAGTTACTGCTATTTATTTATATAAACAGATATTCAAAACCATCAGAAGTGTATATTTTCACTTTCACTGCATAAGGGACTTTAAAGTTCTAACATGCAAAGAAATGTGCCAAGACAATCTATCAATCAGGCGTTGCCAGGAAAAACAGAAACCATACTATGTGTTTGAAATGAGGATATTTTACAGAAAATTTGATAATTGGATACACAAGTGTTGAAGGAAATAAATGAGTAAAGCAACAAAACACTGATGTGAGAAAGATTGCAAAGATATATTTCTCACCCTTAAATCTAAGGGCATAAAGGTAAATAAGGTAAAATGTTTGCATTTTCATAATGTTGACAGTCCAAAGAATAGCTTTGCAGAACAGGAGCTCAGATCTCCAAAGAGAGAGTTAAACCAGCTCATGTGGGTATCAGGAGGAGTACTGATGATACCAGTGGTGGGAGAGTAAAAAGGCTCTCAAAGCCTAAAGCAACTGCTGCAGTTGTGGTGGGTGCTGTTGTTGAAGTGATAAGAATAGCAAGTGAGCTCGAGGGGAAAGACACTTCTCTGTGTCACAGTTCCTACCTGTGTGGTCCCTCTCTCTGGAATATGAGGCAGTTGAGATGAAAGTGAAGTTTGTAGTTTCAAACTCCGAATCTTAAAAAGTTGGCAGGGTGGACTTGATTTAATGAGACAATTGCGTAAAAACTAGAAAGATGGGTTAAGAAATATTAGACTTCACTGCAAATAAGTTTCACCATTTAAGAACACTGAAATGTAATCGTTTCTACCTCAAAGTGGTATTGCAAATATCATACTCCTTAGAACAATAATGGTATATATTAAGCGTTAAGTAAGTTTTGGTTCTTAAAATAAATTATACTTGGGGCTGACACTGCAGCATTAAAACATGCAGAATGGGAATATTCAAGGAAGCTGATAAGGAAAGAGGACTTCATGATTTTTTTAGAAATTTATTAGCTAGTGATTAGAGTCCACATTTAGCTTTTTTGTTTTTATGGCTTAAGTTCCTGGGTACTGTCAGTCCTCAGATAAGGACAGGAATGAATTGGGAACTCTCTCTTCGCTTAAGTGCTGAGGACAATCCCATTTCCAGTGGCCCTCTTTTGTACAATGGAGGCACAGGCCAGGTGGCTTTCCAGGAAGGGGGTGTCCTTGTTTCCCACTCCTGAAACAGGCACTTTTGGGCCTTTCAGCCGTAAAAGAACACCCTTCTGCCTTGATACTGGGGTCACTGGGAGCCGGTTACAGTCACTGCTACCCCATAAGCCTGAAAAGCCTACTGCCTGTGTTGATTCCCACATTGGACAACCCTTCCTCTTTAGCCTATCTCTGTTATTAAACACAGAGAATGCCATATTGATCACCTGGTTCATGGAAGTTTGGGGTCCCATGACCAGTTTCTGAAGCTTCATCCAAAAACCTAGTATATTTCTTGAAGTCTTCTGCAAGTTACCCCTACAATAAGGCTTGAATTTCTTTCCTATACCATGTTATCTTCCTCACTTCATTGTAATTTACAGAATTGACAATATGCTTCCTCATCTCAGTCAGTAGACAGCAAACCATATGGTTTCAGGGCTGTAAATCCTTATGAATTCTTTGATTATTCCAATCAGGTGCTGTTGTTGGATCCAAGAAATATTCCACAACAAAGTATTCAGGCTGTTGAACCACCACGCAATCAGCAGGGGCCCGGGGTCTCAGCCAAGATATGCTGTTTCAAATCTGGGGTGCAACAAATGGATAAGACAATGTATGCATCAGCCCAGGTCAAGTGAAAGACCAGACTTGTGCTTGAAAGTAGTCAGTAAATTTGCTCTGGTTTTCTGAAAAGCTTTTGTTCACAACAGCTTAATTCTATCATGGGGAAAGGGACATGTGCTCTCATTACATCAGAATCTCCAGTAGTCACATTCTTTAGGGCACAAATCTTAATTTTATCCAGTTGGTGGGAGCCTCGCTGCAAGGAACTACAGTTGGACTCTCCTCTGGTAGAGGGAGATAGGATGGACAGCAAGGTGGGGGGAGAGGCTGGAGGCTAGCAGAGGGTGAAAGAGAATCACATTCTTGGGGTGCAGAAGACCTAAGAACCCCTAGGAGTGGGCCCATGGCTGAAACACATTGAGCTTAGGAATGGAAGATAGTCTAACTGTGGGTCATCTACAATATGACTAGTCTTTGAGAGAACAGGGATGTAATAGGGCCTGCAGCTCCTTTTAAGTGTGGGGTTTTGAACAGCAGACTCATAGAATGCCAGATGTCCTAAACAGCACTCTGGCCTCAGAATCAGCCCTTAAGGCATTTGGATCTGGCTAAAAAGCCCATGGGAGTTTCTCAGGCACGGAAAGCCAAGACACTGTGACAAAAAAAATGACCTAAATGAAATATCTCTGTGAGTGAGATCCCAGTGGAAAGAACAGGCCATCAAAGAAGGAAGTACCTTTCTCTGAAGGGAAGAGAAAACTTCTACTTTGATTATAGTCTTATCTAAATAATGTTGGAGTTGGTGAACTCAAGAGGCTTCCATAGCCTTGGCAGCTCATGACAAGAGCCTCCGGTGATCACTGACATCATAAATGCATGTCAATTGTTAAATCAACAACAGGAGTCACTGTGCACTTACTCCCCATGTAGGATCTCTGTCCTTAATGTGTTGTACTTTGAGAATTAGTGGTAAAAATAGTCTTCAAACAGTACTTTATACTTTGTGTGTTGTCTGTGTGGTGCAAACTGTTGAAATCTTTATTTAGTATAGAGTTGATCTTCTTATATAAAGATAATTAAAAATGAGTCTTAATGAAGAATGGCATGGG
This sequence comes from Sylvilagus bachmani, assembly GCA_015711505.1. Taxonomy (NCBI): domain Eukaryota; kingdom Metazoa; phylum Chordata; class Mammalia; order Lagomorpha; family Leporidae; genus Sylvilagus; species Sylvilagus bachmani. Next base: position 3,045,255 of record CM027401.1, on the reverse strand, counting down.
AGTGGGAGGAGGAGATGGGATGGTTTGCACGTGGGAGGGTGGTTGTATTTTTGCCAGACATTACTCCAAAAGAAAATAAATTGTTATCTTGGTTAGAGTATCTAGCCAAAGAGTTTCCCACTTACTGAGTAGGTACCCTAGTGGTGAGTTCATTGGGATGGATGCAGTTTCCCTTAGCTAAAAGTCTCTTAATAACCTAGGAAGAGAAAAGGAAGTCATGACTCTGTGTGAGCCCAGTTTTGATCAGGATCCATCCTGAACCCTGGAATTATGGAATTTCCCGAGTTTCCTTGAACCCTAGTCAGAAGCTCCCTGGGATCCTCATCCCATTCTGTTGCAGGGCTCCCTGCTGAGTTGAGACTACCTCCCAGGTCTGATAGGCCCAGCACCCTGTTCATTTAAGGTGGTTTGCAAGTGCACTGAAGACTCTTGGCCTCCAGGTGGTGCTCCACAGCACCCAAGGCTTCACTTGAGCCCCTCGGTGCACTACTGTGTCTAGGTGTCTTCAGATGCTGGCACTTCATTGCACCTGGGTCTGGCTTGAATCCTAGGGCAATAACCTGCACCCAGACATCCTAAGATCCTGGAACTGAAAGTCATGCCCAAGGTTTCCCTTGAACCCTGCCAGGAGAGGAAGATTGTTCATGAAAGATACCTTGCCCCAGCTGGCTAGTAGCATCCTGACCTTTAAAATTAATCTGGGGAACTGGGGGCTTAAATCTACCTCCAGAACCTGGAAAATGCAGCTGTCCCAGTCCAAATGGAGTGGATTGGCCTACATTGACCACCTGTGGAGCCAGTGCTCAATAGGGCCCCTAGCATATCTATTGCATCAGGGCTATGAGCCAGAACTGGGCCTATTGCCCCATGCAGGTGGCAAGCAAGCTGTCAGGGCTCAGGATGGTTAACTGGCATGAGAGAAGCGGTAGTGTGTATACCCTAGGCAGTAGCTGACTAGGCAGACAAAGCAACCTGTCCTACTCATGGAAACAGAAGTCAGATACCTGGTCATGCCCCCAGATCCTGGATTCAGAAACTGGGGGCTTGGATCTGTCTCCAGAAGCAAAATACAGGAGTTGGGACTAGAACCTCTGGCTACCTGGGAGGCGCTCCTGCAGCTTTGACAGCTGAATCTGCAACCCAGATCCACAATTTCTGGGCGAGTTTGTCTGCCCTGTCCCTTCATGGGAGATAAACAGGGATGGGCAAGGAAGGAAATGTGGGGCTCTGAGGGCAGAGACAAGGAGAGGCTGGGGTTGGCAGTGAGTTTGCTTTCCATGCACAGGGGTTCTGTCATTGTTCATGCTGCGAGCCTGGGCACCTCTGGGAAGCCTCGTAGAGGCCAGGACCCCGTGCAGCACCTGCTACATGGGGATGCAGTGCAGCTTGGCACTCTGCCTAGGTGCCCCTGTGGTGGCTCATTGCCAGTAGCCACGTGCTCCCCAGTCTGGGAAAGCCCTGTACTTCCCACCCTATGGGATGTCTCTCCTCCTCAGCTTCTTCTTAGCATGGCTTGCCCAGGTCATGCCTAAGGGGTGCCAACAACCACTGCCTTCCCCCCACAGGCTATTTCCCTAGGTTCTGTGCTCCCTGAGGCTTCCAGCCTCCAGCTGCCTTCCTATTTCTGAGATGAAACAAAAAGCACCCGTTTTAGCATTTGAAAGGCCTGCCCCAAGGCTGAAGAGAGAAAGAGAAAACAGCTCTTCACTGCAGGCACAGAAGAGAGGAGGAGTGAGAGCTAGAGCTAGGACCTGAGCCAGAACACAGGCTAAGCTGCGTGGCACTCACCAGTTGCCTTCTTGGGGTGCGCTCCTTGTTCCCCAATTTCTCCTGGCTGGCTGGCCACCTTATGATGTAGAGTGAACAGATATTCCTCCACTGAATTTTATCTCAAGTTCTTGTGTCCTTGTGAAATAATTCAGAGACATAGATAAAGCGCAAAAGTAGGAACAAGATTTATTTAAAGGAATTAGAGATATGAATGCAGGAAGCCCCATGAGGAGACACAAACTCCTTAAGAGAAATGTTGCAAATTTTTCTTTCTGCTGAATTATTGGGGATATTAATACTCTTATGTGTTACAGCTCTTCCTCTCCACTGGGTTCTTTGTCACATTGAAATCGGGGACCTTTACTCAAAATTTTGAAGGTTCTTGCCATATATTTAGATAAGAATTCTAAATATCAGCTGCTTATAAATGAACAGGCAACATGATACAGTTTTTAGCATTTATTCAGTAAGAGAAATATACAGGGAATTGAGGGCTTTGTTTAGGGGAGAAAGAAGTCTAGAGACTAAGCTGGGTCCATCCCAGGCAGAGAGTAGGCCGGGAGCCCCGTGGAGCAAGCGTGCAGTTCAGTCCAGCCACAGGTAGTGTCCTGTGGGCAGTAAAGCAGAGAGCATTTGGCCAGGTACCTGGAGGTACAGGACAGCGAGGTGGGGGGGGGGGGGAGCCCAGACACACCAGGCCTCTTACCTAGTCTGATTGGAAGGTGGGAATACAGGTGAGGTCAGATAGGAGTGTGAGATCCTGAAAGGGGACAAGAGGAAGGCATGGTTTCCAGTTCACAAATCTAATCGATTTAATCCCATCTGCCTGCCTAATCATCATGACCATGCATGCTCAGTCACAAGGACAAGAAAACGTAAGCAATACTAAGGAAGTTTGTTTGTTTATTTAGTTATTTATTTTAAAGAGTTATCTATTTATTTGAAGGCAGAGCAATAGAGAGGCAAAGACAGAGAAAGAAAGAGATCTACCATCCACTTGTTCACTCCCCAGATGGCCGCAACAGCAGGAGCTTGGCCAATCTGAAGCCAGGAGCCAGGAGCTTCTTCTGGATCTCCCACAGGCGTGCAAGGGCCCAAGCACTCGGGTCATCATCTGCTTTCCCAGGCGGTAGCAGAGATCTGGATTGGAAGTGGAGCACCCAGTTCTCACATGCTACACCACAGTGCTGGCCCCAGCAGAGGAAGCTTATTAAGCAAAAGAGAAAACTCAGGGCCTGCTCTGTGGCACAGCAGGCTAAGCCTCCACCTGCGATGCCGGCATCCCAGATGAGTGTCGGTTCATGTCCCAGCTGCTCTTCTGATCCAGCTCTCTGCTAAGGCCTGGGAAAGCAGTAGAAGATGGCCCAAGTGCTTGGGTCTCTACACCCATGTGGGAGACCTGGAAGAAGCTCTTGGCTCCTGCCTTTGGATCGGCCCAGCTCCAGCCTTTGTGGACATTTGGGGTGTGAACCAATGGATAGAAAACCTTTCTTTCTGCCTCTCCTTCTCTCTGTCTGTAACTCTGCCTCTCAAATAAATAAATGAAATCTTAAAAAAGTAAAAAAAAAAAAAAAAGAGAGAGAGAGAGAGCTCTTGGCAGCACCAGGAGGGGTCACAGAAGAGGCTGCCAGTGAAAAGGTCGTGTCTATGGACTCTGATGCTTTCTAAACAGGGCGTTTTCCCTGATTTGTTACTGTATATGCCGGTAGGTGAGAACGTGCAATTCTGGATATGGATGTGACCACTCAGAAAGCAGCTACAGCTCCCAAATTCCTTTTTTTTTTTTTTTTTTTGGCAAAGAAATGCTAAAGAGGTGAAACTGAAGAGCTCCTTGGGGTCACTCAGAGGTCAGAGCCAGAGTAACTTGTTTTGCATATGGAAGTCCATAGAGTGCTCAACCAGGTCTAAGGATGTCAGAGCCAATATTGACATGTTCTCCTCTGGGCATTCTGTGATTGTGTTAGTCTTCAGGGCCCCTTGTCCCTCTCCACATGCCTGCGTTAGGAAGTTGTCTGTCTCCTATCTCTATCAGAGTCATGCAAAGAGAAATGCCCCCATCTCAGTTCAGTGGTCCCCTTTATTGGGTTGGGAGTAATTGAATATACAAACAAGGTGGAGTTTGAGTGTGGTTCAGAACATGCGATTATCTCTAGGAAGGCTCTTGTAATGCCTTCACGGGGAGCTCAGTGTACATGTGTTAATCACAGCATTTGATTCCTGGTGAAGGAGGCTTAGGAGCATCATGGGAAACTGGAAATGCTGAACCAGCATGGAAGAGATCGGAGTTAGGGGTGCGTGGCTATGATACTGCTGGAAACATCTCGGCTCCTTTGCTCACTAATACTCTGCCTAGCCATATCAAATAGACATATAAGAAAGCAGAACAAAACTGAAAAACAGAGGACACATATTTATTCAATTGGTTGCAGAATTGTTGGCCACCAGGAAGGGGGTAGACTACCCTTATACAGTTGTGGGCATGGATGTTGTGTTAACAAATAAAGCAGAGTGAGGACCTCCAAAATTTTTCATCAAAAATGCAGCAAGAGAAGGAGAAAGAAGAAAAGAAAACAAAAGAAGAAACTAAAAGAAAAACTCTTCCAAAATGAACTTTTTCCAATTTCAGAAACCAGCTGAAAGCTTTCAGCAATTTGGTGAACATTTGTTCAAGAGAAACCACTGGCCCGGGAAAAATACTTTAACTTGCCACGTTCTCAACATTCCCTCCCCAAAGTTGTGATTTTCTTGAAATTTCGTGAACCACAATCACAGTAAAAACCAATAGTCCAGCATCCACTAGAGGTTATAAATGAAACTGAAGTTCGGTCAAAGCCCTGTTTTCTGTGAAGTTTCATTATTTGACCAGGCTGGGGTTTCAGTCCTCCAGGCTGTCCGTTGTGAGCAGGCAGTAGCCCAGGGATTTCTTTCTGAAAACAAGTTGAGGCAATTGTTGAATATCACGGCTGCCTGAGATGGTGGACACAAGAGGGAAAAAATAATAGGTTATGCCAACGGTTTAGACGAAAGAGATGGGTAGTGAGATGTTCAAAGGAACACACAACATGTTCCTGGAGATGTAGAAAGCCGTCTACACGCATCGTGCATAGGCTTTGTGTGTTGAGCAGTCTGGTATCAAAGTAGTCAACAAGACAATGAACCTTCTGAAAACAGCAGTGCAGGCTTTGTTCACGCACTGCAACAACGCACCCAGAAGCTGAAAAGCGGCACTCACTTCCCCACGTCCCATTTCTCTCCACAGAAAGGCACTGGAGGAGAATACGGTGGATCCGTGCAAAGGGAGATTGGGAACTGTAGTAGACGGGCACTGAGACAGGAGAGGATTACGACAGCCAAGGCCCCCAGGTAGGTGCTTCAGCTGAGCGCACTGCGAGGCCTCTCCGGAGGGTCCATCATCAGGTACACTAGGCTAACATTGTAGATGGAATGGAAGTCAAAGATTCCTTAAGACTCTATTCAAAATAGTAATAATGTTTTTAATTTTTGATTAAACACAGTATTCTAAAAACCAGAAGGTCAAACATGCAAAGAATCATTCCTTTTAAAATGAGCCATTAGGAAAAGTATCTTGAACTGTGAATTACAATACTTTTAAGCATAGATATTTATTTTCTCAGAGGCTTTTCAGCCTAATGTGCATTTAAACAAGGGCATAATGATGTGCTTAATGCTATAATCTTTTATATAAAGCAAACTCTAATGGTCAAATTTTACTACTAAAACATTTAAAGTCAATAAATATTGTATTATTCCTTCTAGGCACCTCATTCAACCCTGATCATAGAATCATATTTGTTTATAAAAGATTTTTATTCATGGCAAATCTTAAAAAGCTGTGCTAACAATGCATAAAACACAAAAGTTAGAAAAAATATACAACTTGTTTAGGCAATAAACAAAACATGGAAAAGTAGCTTCATATTAGTGCTACATGAGAAAATATCGATTAGGTCTTAAAACATTCTCTTATATCTAATACAAAAGCAGATGTAGCGGATATGATGTTACTGGAATGACTGTTACCGAATACAAAATTCCGTGTTTTGGTAGTTTTTAATGAATGAAGGAAAAAATACTGATTATAAAGAAAAAAGACACTGGAATGCTCAAAACTCAAGGAAAACAAAAATGGGTTAAATATCTAAATAGAAGAAACTTTCAGGGTCTAGTGATTTGTTCACTATCCACCTTGATTTAATTTACTAAAACTCAGTTTATGCTGAATACTGAGAAAACATGTGTATGGGAAATGAAAGCAGCAATTTCTTACCACCAGTGTAATTCTTCCTACAAGCAGACTGCTTTGGGGAAGGAAGTTTAATGTGACAATAAACAAAGAGTAAGAGAATTAAGACTGGTAGATTCCGAGAGGCCTCCATGAGGTAGGTGTCTCATCAACCACTGCGGGACTTCTGAGATTTTCAACCCCACTTGCACGTTAACAAGTGAGCCAACCACAGTTTCCTGAAAAATCAGAGTCTGATTGAAAAAAAAGAAAAAAGTAAAAAGGTTGAAGTTTATTTAGTAGTCAAACTGCTATGGTAAGAATGACAAGGAGTTCGATAGGCCTATGTGAGCTGGAATTCTGGCCAGCTTGGCAATGGAATCTTATCCTTTCATCTGTTGGTTTGATATACCCACCTTCCCAGGACGCACCTATATCTCTTCTAGGACTAGAAAGAGGAGACACCATGCTGACCTCATAGAATTTAAATTCCACATGGGGATGCTATAAAAATCCCAGAAGGCTTCATGTATGCTAAAACTCCAGTAGTTAGTCTATTCAATTAAGGCAGCACCCTCTACCTATACCTATAGGTAGGTAGTATCTATACCTCGTGAAAGAGGCTGAGAGTGGGACAGAGGCTCTTTTTGCCCTTGACCATGGTTGTTTAGATGTTCCACTACTTCTCTCTCTCTCTTTCTCCTTTTGGCAATATTCTCATCATAGGCATTTCTCTGCTTGGAGTGGCCCATGCCTGTGCATAATGTATGTTTACTCTGTTATTTTCAAATACATTCTTCTTTCACTTGTGCACTTTATGCATCCTTCCACTTGGAATTCTGAACTGTATGGGTGATAAAAACTTGGATTAAAAGTTCAGATATATAAGCCTATACCAACACTGAGAATTTAGACCTAGAAACAACACATCAGTTGCCTGAGCTGACTGTTCCATAAGCCTAAGTTTGACTATAGGGTTATACATTTTCTAACAGGATGAGTACATGCCTTGAATCAAATTCAAACAATACAGATTTATGTGTGACTATCAATCACATTGGGTCACAGGATACTTCATTACAGTTGAAGGACATCAGGTAATAGTTAACAGTCTTGCTCATTGATTAAAAGAGGGGTTATATTACACCCCCATCTCTGATGGTATCTGTCCATGCTGGGAGAGGTGAACAATGCAAGAGCTAATTACTTTTCCTGTGATGGCCCAAAGCTATAAAACTTGACTCCATTCAACCATGTAATAGATGTTTCTTTGCTCATGGCTGAGATTCCTTTGTTTGTGGTCTCATGTACATGAGGTCATTGAAGAGGTCGTGTTTTCTGGGAACCAGCTGCTCCATGTCCTCACAGGCAGCATCCTGGCTGCTTTAGGTTTCTACAGAACTTAGATCCACAATATACTAAAGCAACATGACAACCCTGGGTCAGAAACAAAGACCACGTACACCTCAAGACAAAAGCAGCAGCAGAGCAGCATCTTATATTGATATCCTAAACCCCAAACCCCACACCGTGACATGATAACAGGACTCCTACATGTGCAATGGGGAGCGTCACGAGAAAGGAACTCAGAAATTAGGAAATTCTGATACCTCGTGAATTCTCCCTCTTAATTAGATAGAGAAGCCCTACTTTCAGCTTATCTGGTGGGAGGGGGTTTTACTCTCCTGTCATGGTGGCTGGGAGGCATCATCTGTATTAGGCTGTTCAGGAAGTCCATGTCCCCTGATCTGAAGTCAGACACTGTTTCTAGCTTCCAGTGAAAAAATTCAGAGGACCCAGCTCCTGTACAAACATGTGATGTTCATGAAGTGATGTTTTCCACAACCGATAGCAGTTGAATTGGCTAGGGGAAATTGTAAAGTGTCTTCAGTAAAAGAGACCCTTTAATCAGCATATCCAATAATGCAATACAGGGATATGACTGTTCAATTCAGTGATAAGGGTCAGCTCGATTTGGGTTTTGAGTAGAAGAGAAGATCATGCAGAAGTAAGAAGGGAAGGGGGACTCATGCTGTATTGATGACTGTCTTATCCTAGCAGCTCTATTATGTTTTGTGGCTTCTGATATGAATACATTGCATGTGGGCTTGGGGTAAGACATGAGGTATTACTGTCTAAATAATTTAGTAGGCATTTCAAGTGTCACTCTCGTGTGAAGAATAATTAGGGTTTAAGTTGTATAATTAGAATCCTTCACTTAGTGATTTTAATTTGTATCTGGTAGTTGATTATGAAGTTCTTGAAGCAGAAATTATACATATCAAGGCCTATTGAATAGCATGACATCAAATTAGAGATATGATTGACAGAAATAAAACTGCTACTCTGGGTCATAAACATATGCTATATGAAATCCGTGAACATGGAGAGGTTGCCATATTCTTTTGCCACACAATGTGCCTGTTGAACAAAGAACACTATATGAAACAACACAGCATTTGAAAAATAGTCAAGATGCCCTTTCTGTAAACTCTGTGTGAAAAAGCGTGGAGTGGGCGGTATATTCTTTTCTGGACCATTTTTCAGCAGTGTCCCTCCATGACAAGAAGGATTCTCTACAGGGAGCTAGTTGCCAGGTAGCACTCTGGCATCCCATTAGGAGCTCTAAGTTGGATTATGTTCTCGAAAGATCCTTTGCATAGTGATGGGGAGACCATTGTAACTGGTGCCAGGTTGAGCGTCCATACCTGCCACTGGGTTCGTGTTATAAATGCTGAGTCATTTTGCTTATTGATAACAAAGTCTTTTCCATAGGAGGTGACCCCTGGTGGTTATAAACACATTTAACAAATGTTTGCTTGCTTCACCTAGTCCTAGAGGCCCATCAACATGGCTTATTTCAGACATACTTGTCACTAGCTTCTCAGTTTATTCTTTTAACACAGTCCAGTTAATGATTGGGTCACTACTAGGTAATAGACAATGGCTATTTGAAGAAAGAAAGTTGGCACTGACTGGTGTTTAGTGAGTTCCTTCTTTAATTCTAAATTAGAACTTTTCATGTAATACCACCATTTATCCTCACAACTATCCTAAGGGATATAGAGAAATGCTGTTCCACTTCATAGAAGAGAAAATTGAGGTTCAAGATGATTCAATATCTTACTAATGTCACAAATTTATTAAATGGTAGAGAGTAAATTTAAAGCAAGCACTGACTCCAAGTACCCTATTTTTTTTTAAGATTTATTTATTTACTTGAAAGAGTGACACAGAGACAGAAGAGGCAGAGAGAGAGAGAGAGAGAGAGAGAGAGAGAGAAAGTTCTTCCATCCACAGGTTCACTCCCCAGTTGGCCACAATGGCTAGAGCTGTGCCAACCCGAAACAAGGAACTAGGAGACTTCTCTGGGTCTCCCATGTGGGTGCAAGGGCCCAAGTTTTGGGCCATCTTCAACTGCTTTCCTGGGCCACAGCAGAGAGCTGGACTGGAAGTAGAGCAGCTGGGACTCGAACCGGAGCCTATATGGGATGCTGGCACTGCAGGCGCCAGCTTTACCTGCTATGTCACAGCACCAGCCCCTCAATTACTGTATTTATTCTACAACCAACTGCCTTTGAAAACTAACACATTAAATTTCTTGTGTACATGCATAGATACACCTGTTTTTGTGTGCCTTGAATTAAGCTTGCACACATTAAGTACATGAATAATGTGAAATTTTTGGGAACCTTCTTCAGTTATCAATTCTGTTTAAATTTTATTGTAAGTATTTTTTTTAAGATCTGTCTAATGCTTGTAATCCTTCTGGATAATTACTGGCCATAGAAACATAGGTAGAGATCTGATCACAATCTTAAACCTCAAAATAATATATTTTCCCTAGAAACCTTCGGGGAAAGTTGTACTTGGAGACTGCCCAAGGCAAATTCAGTCTTTTCTGCTAGTGTCCCACTTACTTACAGCAAAGCTGAGAGAATTCAGAAAGAAGTCCACCCTGGCTTTGAAACCAGAAAACATCAGGAATTACTGCGTTAAATTGTTGAAGGATATGCATTTCAGTGAGGTACTAAAACAGAGCCTGAGACATTTGGCCAGCCCCTCCTTATCTCATATTATTCCTTTCTCAGCAATTCTACTATTGTTCTTGAGAACTGGAAGGGAGAAAGGTGATCAACCAAAGGCCTTTCTGAAAACAGCATTGTAGTATCTATTTTTATTCACTAAACTAATATATATTAATGTATACCTAAATAACATGTAATACATGTGAGTTACTACAAAAAGTTCATGGAGGCTCGCAGGGTCTTAGTCCACCTGTACTAGGATGGACTGGGCCCAAGGAAAGGTAAGTGTGCTGCTCGTCTGTTCCCCAGCCTCCAGATCCCAGAGACAATCAGACACAGCGGGGAGCCAAGTCAAGCAGGGACTCCTTTATTTCGTGCATAACAGAGCCTTTTAAAGCACAAAACTGCAGTCATTGGGACAGGGCATAAGGACCAACCAACTTAAAAGATCATTTTACTGGGCGATTTTCATAGAACTAGCCATATGTTTATACACTTGCTATCAGTTGTTGCCACTTCCCCTGATGTTTCGTAGCCAATTAGTTTTAGTGGCAAACAACTTTGAGTTCCTCCCACCTTACTTCCTCTGGGCACCATCTTTGAATTGCTTTATATAACTAATTTCCCCACAGAGACTGGCACTGTGGTTCACTAGGCTAATCCTCTGCCTGTGGTGCCGGCACCCTGGGTTCTAGTCCCAGTTGGGGTGCGTGATTCTGTCCTGGTTGCTCCTCTTCCAGTCCAGCTCTCTGCTGTGGCCCGGGAGTGCAGCAGAGGATGGCCCAAGTGCTTGGGCCCTGCACCTGCATGGGAGACCAGGAGGAAGCTGGCTTCGGATTGGCACAGCACGCTGGCTGTAGTGCCCATTTCGGGGATGAACCAAGGGAAGGAAGACCTTTGCTCTCTCACTGTCCAACTCTGCCTGTCAAAAAAAAAAAGTTCATGGAGAAAGAGTTAAATGTGCAAACCTGTTTGAAATCGAGACATACAAAGCATCTTCAAAAGTTCATGGAATTGCATATTATAAAATAACTACATGGGCTGAAATTTTTTGTACCAAAGTAAGTTTATCTTATAAATCATTTTGATGAGGTTCCTTATATATGTCAGGCCAAGGAAAAAGAGCCATAGACAGTTTGAGTCTGTTACTTCAGTGAATTTACAAGCTTTTGTAGGAGTACAATTCTATATGCTTGTCCTTCTTCAAAATGTTGATTTTAGTACCATTTCAAAAATAAATAAGTTTAAATACTTTCCCAACAGAAATCATACTTGGACCTTCAGGACTTTAATAGTAGATCACATTTTATATAATCTATCTACTCTTTGGTTTTACAGTATTTGTTGTAACTCTTGGAAGAAAATCGAGATTTCTCTGGACTCCCTTCTTGTAACTTCTCTAAACCACCTAACCTTAACTTCTCTACATGAAAAGAAGCTCCCACCCAAGATAGCAAACCCAGCTGCAGTCCATCAGTCAAGCCCTTGACGTTGCACATTTATATTCTCAGCCTTTTCAACCTGTATATTTTCAGCTTTACTAAACACAATTGCTTTAGGTCACCACTCACTTTCTAGAAATTTCATGTTGGCCACATCTCTAATAAATTAGTACCTCCAAAGATAGAGGGAATGCAAAGATAGAAGCTTTCAGATAAAATTATGAAAAGGTACTGGCTGCATAGTAAGGACTACATGCAGAAATGTCACCCAGTAGACCAAATTTGTCACAAAGAGTGCTGCTCTCTTTGCTAGTTTCCTCCTAATTGCGCTCATCACCCGTCATGGCGACCTTTCATTAAAGGTGGGGAAGATTTCTTTTGCTCATTGTTAGGGAATTTTCTTTCTCCATCATTTCCTGCAACATCAACTATGGGTCACACTCCAGACCATGCATAAACATTTTTAAATTACCAGAATGTTCTATGCCAAAAATAGTTTGATGTACCTCAAAAAAAGTTTTTACGACCTGGTTAAGGTATTACTGTCACTTTTTCAGTATACTATTCAGTAACAAGAGGAAAGACTTCATAACAAAGTCATTTGACATATAAAATAGTAAGAAAATTTCTCCATTTGAAAATGGACAAAAAGAATCTTGGAGTTTTCTGTTAGGCTGAATTTGTTCCAATTATGTTAGAATGCTAGGCATGCTTAGGACTACTTTAAGCATTTGACAGATTACACCTATTTTACTATAAATTGTTAATACTCCATATAGCCACAATTTTTCATATACAATTTTTCTTTAGCACAGACTGACCCACTCCTATATTTTGTTCCTTTCTTTTCAAGCTATGTATTCATCTTCTTTAAGATTCAGACCAAATCACTTCCTCATATAAACCTCATTTTCTCACAGATTGATTTGGTCATTCAGCTACTATCTATGAATCATCTACTGTGTTGTAAGCATTGTGCTATGTCTTGAGGATATAAATGCACATCATACAGGCTGAGCTCTAAACGAGCACAGAAGCAACAATCATAATTCTATATGCTGGCCGGCACCTCGGCTCACTGGCTAATCCTCCGCCTGCGGCACTGGCACCTCGGGTTCTAGTCCCAGTCGGGGTGCCAGGTTCTGTCCCGGTTGCCCCTCTTCCAGGCCAGCTCTCTGCTGTGGCCCAAGAGGGCAGTGGAGGATGGCCCAAGTGCTTGGGCCCTGCACCTGCATGGCAGACCAGGAGGAAGCACCTGGCTCCTGGCTTCAGATAGATGCAGCGCCAGCCATTTTGGGGGGGTGAACCAAAGGAAGGAAGACCTTACTCTCTTTCTCTCTCTCTCAGTGTCTAACCCTGCCTGTCAAAAAAAAATAATAATAATTCTGTATGCTAATTCATTGAAAGACAATATGGGACAAGAATAGAAACCAGCAACAGCAAAAAATTTCATTATTGTTTGTCATTAAACATTATCTTAGAAAATTGAACTCATCGAGTTTGAATATGGCATAAACAATATCTTACTCATATTTACATGTCCAATTTAGAATAGCTGTTGATCAATAAGTATGTGTTTAATAAAGAGATAAAATGAAATCTATATCCTTGGAAGTATTGAAGAGTTGTCAGATTGACTTACACAGGATAAGAAAATTTTTTAAAGAACAGAACTTTAAAGTAGATGATCTCTCTCTCTTTGTTTACTACTATATAATTCACGTTTCCATTTCAGGATTAATCTTTCTCCAGAAAACACAATGTAATTGCCTACATTGAAAATTATCTGACAGCTTATATATTAGCTTGTCAGATCTCAATAAGAATTCTCAAAGCTTAGCTATGCCTTAGTAGTATTAAAAAAAAAATAAATCATTGGAAACTTTATCCTTATAAGATTTGTTACTGGCTTTTTTGGCACTGGTAGATCAAATAAATATGGAATAGTTATAGCTTGGTGTGTTGGAAAGTTTCCCACAAAAAGTATGTGTTGTTAATTTGACGTCCAATGTAGAAGTGTTGGGAGGTAAGACCTAATGAGAGGTGATTGGGGCCGGTGCCTCGGCTCACTAGGCTAATCCTCCACCTTGTGGCGCCAGCACACCGGGCTCTAGTCCCGGTTGGGGCTCCGGATTCTGTCCTGGTTGCCCCTCTTCCAGTCCAGCTCTCTGCTGTGGCCCGGGAGGGAAGTGGAGGATGGCCCAGGTCCTCGGGCCCTGCACCCCATGGGAGACCAGGAGAAGCACCTGGCTCCTGGCTTTGGATCAGCGCGATGCGCCAGCCGCAATGAGCTGGCTGTGGCGGCCATTGGAGGGTGAACCAATGGCAAAGGAAGACCTTTCTCTCTGTCTCTCTCTCTTTCTCAGTGTCCACTCTGCCTGTCAAGAAAAAACGAAAGAGAGGTGATTGGGCCGGGAGAGCTGAGTGATAAATTAATGCCATTATCACAAATACAAGTTCCAATGGCAACAGTGAGATCGTGGTAAAAGAACACATTTGGAGGGCCAGCATTGTGGCATAGTGACTAAGATCACTGCTTGTGACGTCACCCCAGATGAGTGGTGGCTTTTGTTCTAACTGCTCTTGTCCTATCCAACTGCCTGCTAGTGGCCTAGTAAAGCAGCCAAAAAAGGCCCAAGTGTTTGGGGCCCTGCCATCCACAAGGGAGAGCTGAGTGACGCTCTGGCTCCTGGCTCCTGGCTTTGGCCTGGTTCAGCCCTGGCTGTTACAGCCACTTGGGGACCTCTCTCTTTCTCTGTCTCACTTTCTTTCTCTGTAACTCTTTCAAATAAATTTTAAAAATTATTTTAAAGAAATATAAAAAAACAAGTTTGGCCCCATTTTACCTCTTCCTGCCCACTGTTCAGCCTTCCAACATGGGACGGTACAACAAGAAGGGCCTTGCCAGACTTCAGTTCTTTGGCACTGACCTCTGGTTCCGTGATGCAATAAGTTTCTGTTTGTTATAAAATTCTCTGGTTTCAGGCACTCGCTGACACAGCGCAAAGTGAACTGAAGCGTTGTCTCTCGTGGTATTCCCAAGTTGCAGCTCAAACATTATCACTTACACAAAGTAGTTTGGGATATTTCTATCATATTTTATCTCAACTTCCTGTGTTACCAGTATAAATCATTGTAGGGTTGTTGTAGACTATAAATGTGCGTTGTTTCGTGCACTGTGATTCCGTAACTACTGCTACAGCTGAAGCTACTGGAGAGCTCTGCTGCTGTGTTTGGTTCTCTGCTATCCCATAGTTTCTGTTCACAGCTGCATTCCTTTGGAAGTAAAAACATATAATTTATTCAGCAGAGTATAATGTGTCCTGTCATCCATAGTCAATATCACATCAGGGAAGACCAAACTAAACATGAATGTAAAACCACAACTATGAGGTGGACAGTTAATCTGGTGGTTAGCATGCCCGCCACCCACATTGCAGTCCCTGCGTTCAGGTCTCCACTTGTCTCCCTGCTCTCGCTTTCTGCTGATGCAAGCCCTGGGAGACGGTAGGGTAATGGCCCAGGTAAATGGGCTGCTGCCACTCCCAGGTGAGGGCATTTGGGGAGTGAACTATGGTTCTCCATACTTCTCATAAATAAGTAAACAGATGAATAATCTAAAACAGACATAATTGTGACCTGTTGAATGTGAAGTGCCAATTTTTAACATTTTAAAAAATGAATACCCACCTGGGAAGAAGAAGACTATAGTAATCTCCTGATGGTATTCTGAAAAAATTCTACTCAACTTCGCTAGCTCTCACTGTCACTGAGAAAGAAACTCAGCAGAGAAGAAAGTTCTCTGATAAATCACTCAACATGGTTAACACCAAATCTCTGCCTTTGAATCCACATTGATGTTATGTCCTATATATGGAATCCAGATTGAGAGGACACAAATGAGAATTATAACCATACAATAAAAAGTGACAAGTAATGATTGATACCTAAATGAATAATGAATGCTTATAGATAAATTATGAATGTTTTACTGGTAAAGAAACATTATCAGAAAACTATTTAATTACAACTTATTAATATATGATGGGACTATTTGGTTATTATTGTAACTTCTAAATTTAGCACCATGTCAAAAATGCAAAATATATAGTTATAATCCTGTTATTGATGAAGTATTGTCATGTTTTTAATACAGTCATCTTTAAAGTTTATAGTATATTTCTGGATGGTTAATTCAAAGAAAGAAAGAAAGTATTGAACCCACATTGTGTAATGAAAAATAACTCTATTGATGATTCTAGCTACCAAAATAATGTTTCAATTATTATGCACTGAATTGAAGTTAGATGTGAACAAAGTACACAGTATGACACACAGCTATGTAATTTTTAATGTTAACTGTATGGCATTTATAATTTTCATATTTCATGCTAGTTTTTAAAAGCATAATAATTATTTCTTGACTCTTTTAGAACCTGACAATTGCACAGATATTGTGTGAGTTTATATACTATTATTCTTAAAAATTGACTTATCAGTAAAAATATTACAAAATATAAACAACTCTACTAATGAAAGATAAATAAATAATGCTGTACTTTCCATATAGAGGTATTTTTCCATTCAGGGGACTGATAATAGAAATTCCCATTAGTGATAGATCATAGGAATTTTATTATTTGTGTCTATGTTAGATATGAATAATGACAAACACAGATATGTCCTTGCAAAAGAATATTTTGATGATAATAAATGTATAATGATGCACAACAAAGCAATAAATAAGTGATGAAATAGTGTAGGGACACCTAAAATCAATAAATTTTAACAGTGAAAGTGTCTGTGTTTGGAAAGCGTCACTAGACAGTAAAGGAGTCAGTAAGTTTCACCTGAATTACCTGAAAACACTAATACAAATGCTGCTTTGACTAGGGAACATTGTATTTAAACTCTCAAATGGTGTGACATTAAGAAGATTTTTGTATGTTCTGGCTAAATTGATTAATGCATTAAGCTTATTCAAATAATATCTATGCTGTACACAGATAGCTTCTTTCATGACATAATTCAAGTATATATTGAACAAGTTCTACTTTCTTTCACTAATAGGTTTCAAATGAAAATAGACTTGCTATCATTTGCTGCAGTGAAAACCACCATTTTTCCTTTCCTTTATTGATCTTCAATATAACCATTTTCTGAACAGGCCCATTGTTCCACTACTGCATTTTTCAAGTTTCTTTGTCCATTCCTGCTGCTGTAATAAAATATCTCAGACTGAGAAATTTGTAAGTAACAGAAATTTATTGTTGACACTTCCGGGGCAAGGCAGTCTCAGGTCCAGGCAGCAGTGTGTGGGGTGTCTGAGGAGTGCTGCGCTCAGTCCATGTCCTCCACTTGCAGGAGAGATAGAATCCCAAGTAGTCTGAGCCGTCTCCTTTACACCAGCATTGATCACATTCATGAAGGCATCACTTTCATGCCTTTACACTCCCCAACAGACTCTGCCTCTAGATACCATCACTTTGAGGTTGAAGTTCCAAGAGACGAATTTTGAAGGAACACATACGTTCAAGTCATAGCACCAAATATCAGCTGCCTTGCTAATTTCAAGAATCCTTACAAGACAGAAAAATTGCACTTCTATCCTCAAAACTATTACAAAAAAATCTGCATTGCATTCATAGCAGAACATCCTGAAGCATGGTACATGAGATAGAAAATCTGAATGCCTGATGAGACAGAGCTGTAGAGACCCTAACACATATAGAAATAAATGACTACTAAGATAATAGTAAATAATATTAGTAAAACATAAATAAGTAAATAGTGCAAATAACAAATAATACTCAATAAGAGAAATTAATGTTAACAGTAAATAATTGTTATAATTGATTTCTCAACAATGTTGCAGTGGATTCGTTTCTGAGAGGAAGAGTTTGGTGGGGGCAAGAGGCAAGAGGTGGGGACGGAGTCACCACACAGACCCCGGAAGTCGGGTGAAAGTGGGCTTGAGGCAAGCAGCCCACAGACTCGTTTATTTCAGTTGGTACAACATCTTATATAGCCAAGACAGCCAATCTGGTCAAGGAGCGGTCTATGCCCCAACCAATCACAGCCTGTTGCCAGGCAGTTTCCAAAGCCATCCAAACACAGCCTGTTGCCAGGCAGGCTTCATTTGCCATGTGGGTTTCAAATCCATCCAATCACAGCCTGTTGCCAGGCAGGCTCCGTTGCCAGGTGGGTTTCAAAGCCATTCCTGAGTAACTGATGCTCGCTTGCCAGTGGCCACCTTGGCATGGCCTTCTCATTCCACCACAAATAATGTCTAATATTTAATGACTCAGGTGATATAGCCGACAATGATGAAAAATTCACAATTTTATAGGTTTTTTTTTTTTTGGAAAAGGTCTCTTTTGTTCCTCTTTAACTTTTTCGAGGATTTGAATTCAGAGGAATGAGGAATAAAGGGATTAAATCTAAAAGCAACCAATCTCATGTGCATGGATTTATGTTGTTGATTATGAGAATGTCTATTTAACATATTGTGTTATTTTCTGTTTTTTATCTAATGCACTATGTTAATAGCACTTCCATTGTGCTAATACATAATTCCACTTCCTACATCTGAACTTAACCCCAAGACCACCTCTACCCCTTTTTTCTGACTGAATGAGTGATATCGTGTCAGAAGATCTTAAATAGCTACATCCAATCCTCAGCATATCTGTTCACTGAACAACCTTGTCCTATTGATATTCCTTTCTTATAGTTTTGGAATATTGCTACTTAACATTTTCACACACTGTCCTTATTGAGGTCCAAATATACTTTCTCTTACATAGAATTTTTAGCCCTCTTTTATATCCTGAATTCAGCCTTAACACATTGTCTTAGTCCATTCAGCCTGCTGTAGTAGAATACAATAGTCTAGGTGGATTAAAGCAGTTATTCAAGGTCAAACTCTTGCATGCTGAGATGTCAGGGATCAAGGTGTCAGCAGACTCTATCTGGTGAAAGCCCACTTCCTAGTTCAAACACAGCCATGTTTTCTCTGTGTGCCCACATGGCTGCATAGGACAAGGAAGATTTTCTATATTTTTTTTTTTTCCTGTGAAGGCACTAATCTGATACAATTTCTTCCCAAATATCCCAGTTCTAAAATTATCACATTGTGTGTTCAGATCTCAACATATGATTTAGGGAATACATTTTTCCCCAAAAATTACAGTTATGATTCTAAAGTACAGCCAGGGACAGAAGCCTAGGGTCAACTGAGAGCAGGTCTTTGAAGGCTCGGGAAAGCAGCCCAGAGTAAATGGAATTTGCTACACAGGCCCCCCTTGTACCATAGCTAAGGACCTTGAAAGATAATCCACAGGGTTACATCTCACAGAAGGAATGCGACTCACTGGTCAAAGCCTGGATGGCCATGTTGCACATCTTTCCCTCCAGAACAAAGAGGAGCACCTGGCTCTCCGGTCCTGTCTTCCCTATCTAGTAATATTACATCCCCAGCACCCAGCATATTCTGGAATTCCTTTTTGTTTTTTAATCCTGAAAGACAGGATTATTTTTGAGAATTCCAAGTAAGAATGGGCAACAAACAGAACCAGAGAACTCTGCTGAAAGTACTATGCAATTCTCATATTGTTGTTCTTCTGATTTTAACTCCTAAGTGGTATTTTTATGAATATGATATAACTCCTTAAGATGGTATAGAAATGGGTCATACTCTGATTTTCGTTGGATTTATGTGTTCTAACATCACTGTCTTTTTTATACTCCAAATTAACCTTGTCTGAATAGCTCCTAGTCATTGTTCATGCCTAAATATAATCACGTCTCAGAAATTTTTCTACCATCTAGCAATTTTTAAAAGGTATTCCATAAGTGCGCCTCTAGAAATTATATGAAGGGTGCCTCAAAAAATGAATGGAAAATGAAATTAAAAATATGTTTACTTCCATGCAAAAGTTTTTGAAGTCCATGCATACAAAGGGCATTGAAAAGTTCATGGAAGATGTATGTTATGAAATAGTATACATAAATTTAAAAATATTTTTTCACAAATATAAAACTAGTTTTTAATTCCATATCCATGAGCTTTCCAAAGTGCCACTGTATTAATTTCACAGTAGTACTTACTGCATTCCATTATTAGTTTAATTTCCTGAGTTCCTTAAGCTTCAAGAAGAAAAGATTAAATCCTGTCATTGCTTTGTCTCCAGTACTGTCCAAGTGTTGCATATAAATAGCCGCTCAGAACTACTTGTTTATTGAGTTTATTTAAGATGATCTCTCAACCACATACAGTTATAAGTACAATACAATCTATAAGTCTAAAAATAAAAGGAAGTTTTGACATAAGTTCAAATTATCTTATATTGCCATGTTTCATGTGAATTCCAGTGCTTTATGTATATTTGCTAAGGTAAAGCTGGAAGAGTATAAATAAAAACAAATATATACATAATACAGAAAAATTTATCTTTGACTTATTTCTTTTTTATATTGGTACATCGTATAAAATATAAGGTAAATGTACAGTGATAATTCAAAATTAAGGGAATTCCATCTTTTAGGTCCATCATATACATCAGTTTTTTAGGTTGCCATGATTATCTGTATTAATCACGCAGAAGGAAAGAGTCATGGAGAGTACACATGAGAGGATTTTCATAGAAGAGATTCCCATAAATTTAGCTTGTAATTCATATTGCATTCAAATGCAAACTGGGCTAACCAGCCATGTATACTGGTAGTGAGTTTAGTGAACACATATCTTCCCTCTACAGCAGTCAACCAGCCAACATGATACTTTCAAAGAAGGTAAAACAAGATGTGGGGGTTGAGGTGCAGGAACTAAGCCCCCACTTGGAATGGTTTCATTCTGTATTAGAGTGCTTGGGATTGAGTACCACTGCTGCTTCCCAACTAGCTCTCTGGTAAGGGACAGCAGCAGGTGCTTGAGTCCCTGCCACCAACATGGAGTAACTGAATGGAGTTTCTGGCTCCTGAATTTGGTCTGACTTAGCTCCAGCTACTTTGGGCATTTGGAAAATGAACTGGCAGGTGGAAGATCTCCCCCCCCTCCCCATGTTTCTCTTTTTTGCTCTGTCACTCTGACTTTCAAATAAAGATCAATCAATAAATTTATAAAAAGATCAAACAAAATTTCATCTGGGGCTGGCACTGTGGCTCAGCAGGTAAAGCCACCACCTGCAGTGCCTGCATCCTATATGGGCGCCGGCTCGAATCCAGCTTCTCCACTTCCAATCCATATCTCTGCTGTGGCCTATGAAGGCAGTGAAAGATGACACAAGTTCTTGGGCCCCTGCACCCATGTGGGAGACCTGGAGGAAACTCTTGGCTCTTAGCTTTGGATTGGCGCAGCTCTGGCTATTGTGGCCATCTGGGGAATGAAACAGCGAATGGAAGATCTCTCTCTCTCTCTCCATGCCTCTGCCTCTGCCTTTCTGTAATTCTGCCTTTCAAATAAATAAATAAATCTTTAAAAATATTCATCTAATAGCCTATTTTAAAGATATCTTTATTTTATTTGAAAGGCAGAGTTATAGGCCAGTGCTGCGGCTCAATAGGCTAATCCTCCACCTGCGGCGCCGGCACACCGGGTTCTAGTCCCGGTCGGGGCACTGAATTCTGCCCCTGTTGCCCCTCTTCCAGGCCAGCTCTCTGCTGTGGCCCGGGAGTGCAGTGGAGGATGGCCCAAGTGCTTGGGCCCTGCACCCCATGGGAGACCAGGAGAAGCACCTGGCTCCTGCCTTCGGATCAGCGTGGTGCGCCAGCTGCAGCGCGTCAGCCGTGGCGGCCATTGAGGGTGAACCAACGGTAAAGGAAGACCTTTCTGTCTGTCTCTCTCTCTCTCACTCTCCACTCTGCCTGTCAAAAATAAATACAATACAATACAATACAATACAATAAAATAAAATGAAAGGCAGTGTTATAGAGAAGCAGAGGCAGAGGCGGTGGGGGGTGGCTTCCATAAGCTATAATTACCTATTTCAGTGCTCAAGATGGCTAGCAATCCAGCAGGTCGTGGTGGGCTCCTCACTGTCAGACCAAAACTAAAAGCTATCTTTTCTATTTATGTCTTAGCATATGTAACTGAAAAGGGGCTAGATAACCTTAGTGTAAACTTTCATTTGGCAAAGAAGGGACTGAGAAACACTGGAATCACCTTTCCAGAGAACTCCTAAGATTATTTAGCCCTGCTGTTATAGGACCTCCTACATCACCTGCTGGAGGATCAGCTAGAAAAAAGTCATCTTAATTTCCTCTTCAGTAATTGCTCTTCTTGGCTTTTTTTTTTTTCTGTGACCTTCTAAAGTGTGTGTAATTTGTAAACAAATTATCTGTTTGTAATGAACTTTTATAGCATTCTTCCTACCTAAGCAATTCCAAATTCCTTTTTTTATTTTTATAAAGCTTTTATTTAATTAATATAAATTTCATAGGTACAACTTTAGGAATATAGTGGTTCTTCACCCCATACCCACCCTCCTACCCTCATTCCTGTCTTACCTCCTACTCCCTCTCCCATCTCATTCTTCATTAAGATTCATTTTTAATTATCTTTATATACAGAAGACCAACTCTGTATTAAGATTTCAACAATTTACACTCACACACACACAGACACAATGTATAAAGTACTGTTTGAGAACAAGTTTTACTGTTAATTCTGATGGTACAACTTATTAAGGACAGAGGTCCTACATGGGGAGTAAGTACACAGTGAATTCTATTGTTAATTTAACAAGTGAAACACTTATTTATGATGTCATTGATCACCTGAAGCTCTTGCCATGAGCTGTCAAAGCTATGGAAGCCTTTTGTGACCACAAACTCCATCAGTATTTAGAAAGGCCATAAGCAAAGTGGATGTTATCTCCTCCCTTCAGAGAAAAGTACATCCTTCCTTGATGGCCCTTTCTTCCCACTTGGGGTCTCACAGAGATCCTTCGTATAAGATATTTTTTGCCACAGTGTCTTGGCTCTCCATGCCTTAACTGCTCTCATGGTCTTTTCAGCCACATCTGAATGCCTTAAGGGCTGATTCTGAAGTCAGAAAATTACTTAAAGTGGTTGTATTTCTACGAATCTGCTGTGTGGACTGCTTGCCATGTTGGACATCCCCTCCTTTTTAATTCTGTCTATTATTATTACCAGGCACTTGGTGCTAGTTATATGATCTCTTTAACACTTAATCCTATCTATGTGTTCACTTAAACACTTAATACGATCACTCTAATAATTAAAATGTCATGTTTACCACCAATTTTATTGGGATTTAGAGTCCCATGACAAGTTTTTAAACTATTCTCTTAGAAGTAACTCCAATGGAATGCATGCAGAACTATACAAACTTCTTCTTCCCTCTCTTATTCCCCCTCTTATTTTTTTAACTGAGATCTATTTCCAGTTGACTTTATATATATGATTAACTCTATGTTAAGTAAAAAGTTCAACATATAGTATGAAGAAGAGAAAAGAAATTTAAAAAGATAAAACCTGTTCCTTGACAGTCAAGATGAGGGCTAATCAAGTCACTGTTTCTCTTAGTGTCCATTTCACTTCCACAGGTTTTCTTTTTGGTGCTTGGTTAGTTGTCACTGATCAGGGAGAACACATATTATTTGTCTCTTTGGGATGGTTTATTCACTAAGTATGAAGTTTTCCAGATTGATCCCTTCTGTTGCAAATGACCAGATTCATCTTTTTTTACTGCTGTGTAGTATCCCATAGTGTACATATCCCATAATTTCTTTATCCAGTCTTCAGTCAACAGGCATTAAGGTTGATTCCATGTCAGCATTGTGAATTGAGCTACTATAAACATCGAGGTGCAGATAGCTCTATTGTTTACCGATTTCAATTCCCTTGGGTAAATTCCCTGGAGTGGGATGGCTGGGTCATATGGTAGGTCTATATTCAGATTTTTGTGGTATCTCCATACAGTCTTCCATAGTGGCTTTAGCAGTTTACATTCCTACCAACAGTGGATTAGGGTACAATTTCCCCCACAACCTTGCCAACATATGTTGTTTGTTGATTTCTGTATGTAAGCCATTCTAACTTGGGTGAGATGAAACCTAAATGTGGTTTTGATTTGCACTTCTCTGACAGCTAGAGACCCTGAACACTTTTTAATATGTCTGTTGGCTAATTGGATTTTCTTTTTTGATAAATGTCTGTTTGGGTCCTTGGCCCATCTCTTAAATGGGTTGTTTGTTTTGTTGTCATAGAATTTCTTGATCTCTTTGTAGATTCTGGTTATTAATCTTTTATCAGTTGCATAGTTTGCGAATAATTTCTCCTATTCTCTTGGTTGTCACTTCACTTTCCTGACTGCTTCTTTTGCCATACAGAAGCTTCTCAATTTGAAGTGATTACATTTGTTAATTTTGACCGTGACTGCCTGTGCCTCTGGAGTCTTTTCCAAGAAACTTTGCCTATGCCAATGTCTTGCAAGTTTTCTCCAATGTTCTCAATAAATATGAGGGTATCAGGTCATAGATTTAGATCTATAGTCCAAATTGAGTGGATTTTTGTGAAGGTGTAAGATAGGGGTCTTGCTTCATACTTCTGCACATGAAATCCAATTTTCCCAGCACCATTTGCTGAATAGACTGTCCTTGTTCCAAGGATTGGTTTTAGCTCCTTGGTCAAATATAAGTTGATTGTAGATGTTTGTGTTGGTTTCTGGGGTTTCTATTCTGGTCCATTGGTCTATCTATGTATATTTGTACCAGTACCAGGCTGTTTTGAGCTGTTTTGATTATAACTGCCCTGTAGTATGTCCTGAAATCTGATATTGTGATGCCTCCAGCTTTGTTTTTGTTGTATAAGATTGCTTTAGCTCTTCGAGGTCTTCTCTGCCTCCTTTTGAATTTCAGCATCATTTTTTTCTAGATCTGAGAAGAATGGCTTTGGTATTTTGATTCGTATCTCACTGAATGTGTAAATTGCTTTTGGAAGAATGGATATTTTAATGATTTTGATTCTTCTAATCCATGAGCATGGAAGATTTTTTCCAGTTTTTTGTATATTCTTTTATTTCTTTCTTTAAAGTTTTGTAATTCTCCTAGTAGACATCTTTGACATCCTTGGTTAAATTTATTCCAAGGTATTTGATTTTTTTTTGCAGCTATAGTGAATGATTTTTGAAGGTCTTTCTCAGCCATGACATAGTCTGTGTATACAAAGGCTGATGAGTTTATATCCTGCTACTTTACCAAATTCTTCTATGAGTTCCGGTGGTCTCTTACTGGAGTCTTTTGGATCCCCTATATATAGAATCATGTTATCTGAAAAAGGGAAAGTTTAACTTTTTACTTACCGATTTGTATCCCTTTGATTTCTTTTTCTTGCCTGATGGCTCTGGCTAAAACTTTCATTGCTATGTTGAATAGCAATGTTGAGAGTGGGCATCTCTGTCTGGTACTAGATCTCAGTGGGAATACTTCCAACTTTTCCCCATTTAATATGATGCTGGCTGTGTGTTTGTCAAAAATTGCCTTTATTGTGTGGAAGAATGTTCCTTACAAACTCAAGTTGCTTGGAGTTTTCATTATGAAAGGGTGTTATGTTAAATGCTTTCTCTTCATCTATTGAGATTATCATATGGTTTTTGTTCTTCAATTTGTTAATGTGTTGTATCCCATAGATTGATTTGTGAATGTTGATGCATCCCTGCATACCAGGTATAAATACCACTTGGTTTGGGTGAATGATATTTCTATATATGCTGTTTGATTTAATTGGCCAGAATTTTGTTGAGGTGTGGAGGATTTTTGTGTCTACATTCATCAGGGAAATTGATCTGTTGTTCTCTTTCACTGTTGCTTCTTTTCCATGTTTAGGAATTAATGCGATGCTGGTTTCACTAGTGTGTAAAACAAGCTTGGGTTTTTGATGTTTAGGACTACTCCTTGTTCTACAGCTTGCATGGTGGGGAGGAAACACTCCGAAATGTCGTGACCCTAGGTCTCCAGTGGTGGGTGTTGTGAGGTGACCCCCGCAACTGATGGGTGCATGTGCGAGAGGCCAACACGGAAGCTCCCTGCTCACACTCAAAAGTGTAAACAATCAATATGGCTTCTCCCCGCCAGCTGTAGGACCAGCTGGGGGAGGTGGGAGACATAAGTGGGCCAGGGCATGCCCAACCTCTCCACTTGTTCCCTCTTGGAGCTTCAAATGCAGTTCACCAAGGTTGATTATCGACAGCTCTGTGGACTCGTGACCTCTCACTTGGTTCACTGGTGGGGGGTGGCACCAATCTCCTCATTCAGTCTCTCCCCTGTACCTTCACTGCCCCTCTGCTACTTCTCCTTTCTCTTTGCTCCCTTAGCATGGACCTGAGCAGTCTGTGTTGAGCTCTGGGCTTCTCTGTGCAAACTTCCTGTGACTCTGTCACTGGCTTGTGTCCCCTCTGCTTACTGTCTATTTAGTTTGCCTCACACAACTCAGAACATCCTGTTGTTATACTGCCATCCATGGCCCCGTACCCATGTGGGAGACCCAGAAGCTCCTGGTTCCTGACTTTGACATGGTCCAATCTCTGCTGTGGCAGCCATTTGGAGAGTGAATCAGAGGGTGGAAGATTCTCTCTCTCTCCCTCTTTCTCTCTCTCTCTTTCAACTCTGCCTTTCAAATAAATAAAGAAAACCTTAAAAATAAAAAAGAAAGAAATGTCCAGTGGCTTTTCCAACTCCACAACGACCTTAATTTCCATACTGTTTCTAGTCTTATTTGAATAAAAATTAGTCAATTCTTGCTGGATCACATCTCTGTCAATTCCTTGCTTAAAGCTACCAATCCTAGCTAATGCACGTGTATGTGTTTTCTTACCCTCCTCCCCAAATTCAGGCTCAATAGGCACATAATCTCTTGTTAAAACTTTCAACACCTCTATGGACATAGAGGCCATAGCAGAGAGCTGGATGGGAAGAGGAGCAGCCAGGACTAGAACCAGTGCCCATATGGGATGCTGGCGCTTCAGGCCAGGGCTTTAACCCACTGCGCCACAGCGACAGCCCCTGGACAACAGTTTTATTGATGGTTCAACATTATATAATGTATATCTTCAGCTTTGCAATTTGCAGTATCTATTTTCTTACCACCTGTTCTTTTTCTTATTTTTTTTTTTTTTTAACAGGCAGATTTAGACAGAGAGAGACAGAGAGAAAGGTCTTCCATTTTCGGTTTGTTCACCCCCAAAATAGCTGCTATGGCTGGCACGCTGTGCTGATCTGAAGCCAGGAGCCAGGTGCTTCCTTCTGGTCTCCCATGCAGGTACAGGGTTCAAGCACTTGGGCCATCCTCCACTGCCCTCCCGGGCCACAGCAGAGAGCTGGACTGGAAGAGGAGCAACCAGGACAGAATCCAGCGCCCCAACTGAGACTAGAACCCCCAGTGCCGCAGGCGGAGGATTAACTAAGTGAGCCACGGCGCTGGCCTTACCACCTGCTTTCTGACCATTATGCCAGTCACATTCATTAGGCATCTGTCATGGCAGCAAGACATTTTTAGTTTTCAGCATTGAAATTAACTCATGTGAAGTCAGCTGCTACAATAAAGTAATGCACAGGCTTAACCATAAGAGAAACTCACTTATCCCAGGTAAATACCTAATCTTGTGTTCTCAACTGTGTTTGTATCCCCAGGGGTCATTTCATATCTGAAGTTTTTAAGTTTGAGGTTCTGTGTCTGACAGCATTTAGGCTTTCCAGCTCACTGGGTACGAGGAAGGAAGAAAGCTCAGGAACTGTGAGCATGAAGGCCTGAGATCAAGCCCACGAGTGCTGCCCAGTACTCGCACTCACATCCTGTTACAGCACATGGCCACATCTAAAATCAGTGTGATCATCACATCCTGTTACAGCACATGGCCACATCTAAAATCAGTGTGATCAATCTATGGATGCAGAAACAAGAACACACAACTGTGCATCCATTTTTTGCAAAATTGAGATAATAAGGTTCAATTTCCTCAGGGAGAGGAGTTTCTGCTTCGATCACTGTTTGTATAAGTACTGTTTGTATAATAGTGGGTATAAAAAACTGAATATTTTGAAAATCCTATCATATCATAGAGTTGATGTGAGTTGTACATTATTGCACTCCGAAAAAGAAATTGGTAAATGAGAATATTTGAACAGAGGTTGGCGGACATATAAATCATTTCCTTGGGTGATAAAATGTCACTAAAATACTTCTAAAAATGATTTTATAGTCAAACATGTTAATTAGTCTGGATTTTTTTTTAGAAAAAAAACACTAATTGGAAAAAATGAAGCATGTTTTTAGATAAACTAATCTCAGTGCTGTTTAAAACTACCATTGCATTATTCGTAACTGTGTTTTACTGAGTCCAAGATGAAATAAGTAGCTCTTAACTTGAATTGAAATCAGTGACTAATGGAAAGCTTGAGTGAAATTTTACTACATGGATCATGCACAACTTTAAGCTTTCACCTATTATATATTTCACAAAATGTGCAAGGTGCTATGGCATGAGAATTATTTGTAAAGGTTATTTTCCAAAGACACTTAATTAAGCCTTTTATTCCAGAACACATGCTTCTTCCAATTCTCTTTCTGGGTAGTTGCTTGAGTGTAGACATCTAAAAATTACAGAGATAGTTAAATGTTTCATTTACAGTAGTCAGTGAAAAGCTTCAAAACATTTACTATTATAAATGAAAATCGTGCCATCTAGCAAACCTTTTTAAATTAAGAAAAAAGTAATGGTAACTGATTATTTTCTGGTTCTCAAAATGATATGTAAAGGTGAATAGTTTTGACCATAATCAAGTTGAGGTTGTTCAAGGGACTAAGAGGAAATTAGTTCATATTCCTTTTTGTATATGTTCTATTTAATATTTTTTCTTCATGGCACTTATTAGAATAAACATGGTCAGTATCAACCACTGAATTTAAGTTTCCTTCACATACATTTGGAATTAAAACATATTTTTATTTTAATTAGGAGTTGTAATGAACACCTTGATGTTCCACTATTTCTCTTATTTCTCATTCACAAAAATGAACAATTATTAGTAACTTGCTTATTTCTACTTTGGATAGGCCAATTAAGCTAACATTGCCAACTGCTTCCTGCTTTTGTACTTTTAAAGTTAATTTTTATTGGCATTTGGAAACAACACGGCTCTGAAAATTAAAGCCGTAAATGTAAGCCCTACAGAGTTGAGAACACTTGAAAATAACACAATAGATCAGAACTAGCTACAAACAGAGAACAGAAACTCTCCCTTGGAGAATCTTAAAGTTGAAGGCAAACAAATGTGTAAACAAGATAACGATAATGTGTTCCAGGTCACCTAAAGATTATAATGTTTTGCTATTTTAGAACAATTTGAGGAGCTATGGTTCTTTAAAAAGGATTTGTCATTTCACAACCTGAAGACAAACCATTTCAGGGTTGAATTTAATCAAGTAGACATCGTCTCCAAAATGTATCCTTTGTCTTTTACAAAAAGAAATAAAAAGAATGGCCTTAAGGTTAGAAATCTCCAATAACGGTACCAATTTTGCCAGCCTAGGCACTAAAACCCTATTGACCTCAAAAGTACTCTCTCCTACCCTTTCCTGATTTTACTGTTCTTTTTAAATCATGCAGTTTTTGCTCTTTGCGTGCCTGCAGGCTTTCAAAGCTCCACAGAGCTGGTGTTTTGTGGCATTCTTCAGAGTCCAAAGCTCTGTATCTTTGTTGCTCATATTGGAAGGTTACGTGGCTCACATTGTTAATTTTCTTTAGCAATGTCCCTCTGTCAGCAGGATTTATCCTTGAATTGTTTAGTGTTGTCATGCCAATAAACAATTTTTGTCAATTGTGCTCTCAGCATTTAGAAATTAAATGACAACATTGATGCCATATTAAATCTAATAGCACACCATATTGCAAAATATCTAAATGAAGATTGAAAAGGAGGCTTTTGAACCATAAAATCTTGATTGCTGTAAAGTGATGTCCAGAATTCTACAGTCTAGTAGTGGTTATAATATTAATGTTATCTGTCCAGTTTCTGTAACTACTTCTTCCTCAAAATGCTTTCTCCAAAAGAAGATTGATTAAGAGATTGAAAGAGATATGATTTATGTCATTTTTGGAATTTTTTGTTGATTTGATATATATTGGTAGAGTGCATATAACATCTGTATAAGAGTAATTGAGTTATAGTTTCCTTTTTTACTGTGTCCTACATAGCATTTTGCCTTTCTCTATATATCAGGGATTTTATCGAAACTTGATGAAGAGAAACCAAAGCACTATGAGAACACATATTATTCTAATAGGTAGGAAAATAAAAAGAATAAAAATAGTGGTTTTTGATAAAACTTACATTCGATACCTTCCTAGAGCTTCTTACTCCAGTTTTCTGCCAGCGTAGACCTCGGAGAAAACATTGATAAGCTTAAGTGACTGGCTTCCTGTCACTCAACACAGGAGACCTGGATTGAGTTCCTGGCCTACTCAGCTGTTGAGGGCATTTGGAGAGTGCACTAATGGGCAGAAGCATGCTCTCTTGCTTTCTTTCTCTCTCTGTACCCATCTCTCTTCCTCTGTAATTAATTAATTTTTAAAAGATTTATTTACTTATTTTCAAAGTCGCAGTTACAGAGAGACAGGTAGAAACAGAGAGCAATCTTCCATCTGCTAGTTCATCCCCAAAGTAGCCACAATGGCCAGTGTTGGGCCAGGCTGCAACCCAGAGCCAGGAGCTCCATCTGAGTCTTCCACATGGGTGGCAGGGCCCATACACTTCAACTGTCTTTTGCTGTTTTTCCCAGGCCATGCGCAGAGAGATGGATCAGAGACAGGCAGCCTGGGCAGGAACCAGTGTCTATATGGGATGCCAGTATCACAGTAGGTGGCCTCAACGGCTAAGTCAAAATGCTGGCCCCTGATTAACTAATTAAAAAAAAAAAAAAAACTATATTCTAGGGAAGGTTTCTAAACAGGAGTGTGTGTATACACACATATATACACACGTAATTTTTTATGATTGAGAACAAAATGTGGAGATTTGCATATCTCTGCACACAAAGAGAAAGTAACACACTT
Source organism: Sylvilagus bachmani (assembly GCA_015711505.1). Lineage (NCBI taxonomy): Eukaryota > Metazoa > Chordata > Mammalia > Lagomorpha > Leporidae > Sylvilagus > Sylvilagus bachmani. The sequence goes on along the minus strand of CM027401.1, from coordinate 3,014,700 downwards.
GAAGATACCCAAAGATAATGAAGATTTAAGTACTGAGCAACATACATAAATATTATACTGTGGTATGATGAACATTTTATCATTCAATATGTTCTTGGGTTTTGTTTTTTTTTTTTCTGTTTTACTATAACAGGTAGACTTGGAAACCTTTCATCCTTAGAAATTGAATATTTGTGGCTGGTTGAATAACAGCCCAGGATATCTGATCTCCAGAAAGTGTGAACACAAAATTACATGGCAAAGGAGAATTAAAGTAGCAGATATAATTAAATTTTTAATCATTTTATTTTAAACTAGAGAGAGACTATTGTAGATTATCTGGCCGAGTTCAAATTCATCACCAGGGCCTTTAAGTTGTCTTAAAGTGGGGAAGGACTTGGAAAAAGAATAATATAGATGACAACATTGCCTGTGCTGGTTGAATGGTGGGTCTGCAGGCCAAGGTATGCAGGCAAATTTAAATGCTGGAACAGAATCCGGTGCCCTGTCCGGGACTAGAACCCAGTGTGCTGGCGCCGCAGGTGGAGGATTAGCCTAGTGAGCCTCGTCATCGGCCGTAATTTACTTACCTTTAATAAACACTTATATTCTAGGTATTGTTCCAACTGCATCATGTCTTAATTCACGTATTTCTTTAAGTTTATTTACATCTCCCTTGCTTAAAAGAGTAATCTATAGTACTATATTAACAGTCTAACCAATGGCACTAGAGTAGAAAATGGTGGAGTTAGAATTGATATACAGGGCTGGCACTGTGGCATAGTAGGCTAAGCCTCTGCCTGCAGCGTCTGTGTCCTGTGTGGGCATCAGTTCATGTCCCAGCTGTTCCTCTCCCCATCCAGCTCTCTTCTAATGTGCCTGGGAAAGTGGTTGAAGATGGCTCAAGTGCTGCATCCATGAACCCATGGGAGACCTGGAGGAAGCTCCTGGCCCGGGCTTTGGATTGGCCTACCTCTGGCTGTTGCAGCTGTTTGGGGAGTGTTTGGGGGCAGATAGAAGACCTCTCTCGCTGTCTTTTCCTCTCTCTGTCTTTTACTCTGCCCCTCAGATAAAAAAGGAATTAAAATACAAGCAGTCTGACTCCAGAGCATGACTGACTCCCTAAATCTTAAAACTATATTATCAGGAAATTGTTTTTACAATGTTCTGAGACTATCCCCAAAGCTTAATGGCATGTGACAGAAAAATCCTTGTTTTTTTACTTATGGATATGTGGGTTGATCTTTATTGGGCTTATTTGATCTTAATAGACTTGACACTTCAGAGCAGGTTAAACATATCCTGGATCTTCATTCTGTGGACCAGCAGTTACCTAGGGCATGCTCTTTTCATGGAAGTTGGTAGAAGTCCAAGTGAGTATGCCGAACCGTGTAAACAATTTACAAGATCAATAAGGTAATAATATATATTTTGCCCATTCTGTTGGGTGCTGTTATAAAGCCAAATGAGAAAAAATATATATTACAGTGAGGTAGTGAAGGACTAGGAGTGGTCACCACACCTGTAGTATTCTCCATGTTTCAATTCTCTTTATAAGATTTCATTTTATTCACAAAGGAAAGAGTTTCAAGCTAAACAGTGCACAGTGCCGATCTGAAGTTGTCTTCAGTCAAGCATCTCTAACAGCTCAAAGACTTTGCATCCTTAGACTTTCAGGGGTACTGGAAAAGCAGTGATTGATCTTTTCATTCCCAATTCCAGGGTCCCAGGAGAAAGGGATCCTCCATATGCATGGCTCTGCTCAGATTTGTATGTGAAAACTGAGACCTGCTGAAAATGTGTTTTTTTCAGTAAATTTCCTTGTTAACTGAAATGTGTTTATGTCTTTCATCTTATATTTTATTTTAAACAGTTTACTTCTATCATAAGCACTATTTTGAAAAGAACATACTACATTATAAACTGTTTCTAAACACAATTTTAATTATACTTACAACCTCATTTTAGTCTAACTGTTGGAAACACGTTTTTGTTGTGCACCATCTTTAAGTATAGGAAAATGAAAATAAAAATATGGGCATTGAAATGGTTTTAGAGAATTTTTCTAAATATAATGTTAGCATATTTAAAAATAATTGCTCCATTTATCCATCTGGATCTCTCAGTCTCTCTGTCTCTATCATCAATTATTTAAGTAAAAGAGAAAAATATATAGTGGACATTTGGTTGGACAGTTAAGACTCTTTAGGAGAAGTGTATCGCATATTGGAATAATGGGGTTTGATATCAATCCCTGGCTTCTGATTTCAGTTTCACGCTAATGCAGACCCTGGGATGAAGTAGGTGGTGCCTCAGATAGTTGTTTTCTGCCATCCCCATAGAAAATATTCTTTGAGTTCTTGCACTCCCAGCTTTCACATAGCCAAGCCTTGTGACCATTTGGTGACTGAACCAGCAGACTGAAGTTCTCTCTCTCTTTCATTTTTTCTCTTTCTCCCTCCTGTCTCATTTCCTCTCAAACAATAAATAAAAACATAGAAAAATGTTATCTCTAATTTATATAAATTTTCAAATTCCTTACAAAACATTGCATATGTGATTTTTCTCAGAAATATTTTTAAAATCATAAATACAATCTGCTCATAGGACTAGAATTTCTTATATATTTTACCATATGAAAGATAGCATTTGAGCTTGTAAGAACCTTGATTAATACTTATTTACTTACCAAAGAGAATTGTACTTTTCCCCCAAATGTGGTAACTCTGAATGGATAATATTTTCCCATTTTGATGTTTACTTTATCATAGAGTGCTCACATATGACCTGAACTATAGATAAGAAAACCTTCCAAAATATAGAGAATTTAGAAGCTCAAATGGAAACATATAATTCTCAATACAAAATAAAAATTCAAGCCAAAATGTTTTCCAGTGAATACCTTGCAAGGACAATATTTAACATTGTTAGAAGAACAGATGTTTCCATGAGAACAAATTATAATAGTTTTTCTTAAATCATGTAGAAAGCTTTCCTTCTTTGTGTTTTGTAGAGACATATATGACACCATGTTTGTTAAGCAAATGTTCATAATTGTGGATTTTGATCTACATGTTTGCTGTTTGTCTGTATATGATGCCCTGTAAAGCATGCAGATTTAGGAGACCCTGGAATGCATTTCCATTTTGTTTTTATTGCCTTACATTGCAAATTAAGCACAGTAGCCTCTATATTTTATTTAATTCACTCTAGGCTTCTCAGAGGAAGAGTGATTTAAATTTGACTTATCACATATGCATAATAAAGGTATTTCAAATAGTTAGGCCCTGAGGAGAAAAAAAAAAAAAAAAACCCTTAAGAAAACACTCAGCATGACAAGTTGAGAGCTTACTTCTTATTTATTCCAAAACCTACAGAAGAGATTTTCTTTGTCTACTCATACTTAACTCATATCAGTATTATGATAGGCATTCTTAAATACTCCATGGAGCAAGCTGTTTGACTTTTATATCATTGCAGTAATCCTTTTAGACACTAGAATTATTATAGAGGTCTCTCTGTTTTATATAAAAGTTCTTAGAAATACCTCCTGTTGGCTGCTACTGTGTACTATGGTGAAGAAAAATGTTACTTTCATGAATTACAATAGAAAAGACATACAGTACTGGAGTACAGTCAAATTGATTTTTATCTAGGGATTATCTTTTCTAAATGAAAATTCATTTTCATTCTATAATAACAGTGGTGTTTGTAATCATCAATACTTAAGAATCTCATAGATATGAAAACAATCATGAAATTAGTTGGAGTAGTGAAAAATAATACTTTAAATGGAAATAATCATAGAAAATCCAATACAAATGATCATGACAATATTATTTATTATATTTAGCTCACTAAATAAATATATTTCTCCTCATTAAGTTCAAAATTATAAGTTCAAAATAATGTGGGAATACATGTACACAGATGTATCCTATGGTGGTACCAGTATCACTTACACATTTTTGTGTAGGGAGATGATGTAGACAGCACACTGTAACATAGACCCCATTACAAGGTATTTTGTTTATGAGTAGTGTGTATGCCAGAGGATATGCTGACAAGCATTACTGGGAGTTTGCTGTAGAGGCACAGATGCCACGTGGGATGCCATGTCAGAACTCCTGGGTTTGAGTCTTCACTTCCTACTGATGCTCACCTCAGGAGACAGCAGCTGACAGATCAATGACTGGGGTCCTGTTACCCACGTTGGAGACCAGGGTGGATTTCCAAGCTCCTGGCTTTTGCCTGACACAGTCCTGATTATTTTTTGTTTTTACAAAAAGTTAAGTAAAGGGGCAGGCACTGTGGCATAGCAGGTAAAACCGCCGCCTGCAGTGCCGGCATCCCATATGGGCACTAGTTCAAGTCCTGGCTACTCCACTTCTGATCCAGCTCTCTGCTATGGCCTGGGAAAGCAGTAGAAGATGGCCCAAGTCCTTAGGCTCCTTCACCCATGTGGGAGACCCAGAAGAAGCTCCTGGCTCATGCCTTCAGATTGGTACAACTCCAGTCTTTGCGGCTATCTGGGGAGTGAACCAGCGGAGGGAAGACCCCTCTATTTCTCTCTCTCTCTGCCTCTCCTTCTCTCTCTCTGTAATTCTGACTTTAAGTAAATCATTTTAAAAAAAAAAGTTAAGTAAAATACTCAAAGCAAAAATTTATTAGTATTGAAGACAATTTTCAACTTAGGTTATCTGTGCCCCTTAAATTGTATCACTGCACATTGTTGCCTCTCTTTAAATGAGAGTCCAAAACTAGCACTGGAAGTACTCTTCAGCCATGTCTATTGTTTTGTTTTGTCAATATTACTTGCAATGTTTTAAGAAAAGCAAAGGCAAAGTAGAGGGTAGAATTCCAATGATTTTCCCAGCTGAACATTTCATAATAACTTCTGTATTTTAGAACATGTGTTAAAGGAATAAATTGAACTTTTTTTATTATTACCAAGATGACAGACTCTGTAAGTAAGATTGATGAATTACTCAAATATTGTTCTGTTACTTGATTTCATCAATAGTTGTAGAGTTGATAAAATGAATTAGTCTATAAACAATTTTAAAATGTAAGGCATCTATATATTTTTATATGTTTTCACTTAAATTCTTTTATTTTTAGGTTTACTTATTTCTTTGGAAGGCAGGGTTACAGAAAGAGGAGAGACAGGGAGATCTTCCGTCTACTGATTCGCTCCCCAAATGGCCCCAGTGTCCAGGGCTGGGCCAGGCTGAAGCCATAGCCAGGAGCTTCATTCAGGTCTCCAGCATGGGTGTCAGGGCCCCAAGCACTTGGGCCATCTTCCACTGCTTTCCCAGGCCCACTAACAGGAAGCTGGATGGAAAGCCAAGATTCCAATGGTGCCCATGAGAGATGTCGGCATCATGAGCTGCTATACCACCACACAAGCCTCCCACTTAAATCCTTAAAAATGTTGATTTTTTTTCATAGAAACATTTCTTGAGTTCTACCATATGAAGCTTTTTTGGTATCACAGAATAACTCTAAATGCTAGATCTATGCTATGATGTGACAACCTTTTCATTAGAAATGCAAAATCCATGTTATTTTTAAGGAAAAATATAATGAAAAGCAAAGCTGGGAGTTGACACTGCAGAATCCCAAGGTGGACAAAAAAGGCTTTTAGAGATTGGTCTTGATGAGTATTTTGTGGATGCTACTGTACAATTATGGCCAACAGTAACAAATCGAAAGAAATGGGATTATTCCCAATTACAGTTTCTACACAGCAAAAGAAACAATCAACAGATTTAAGAGATAATTTATGGGTTGGGAGAAAGTATTTGCAAACCACTCATCTGATCAGGAATAAGTATCAAAATATATAAGCAACACAGACAAATCTACGCTAAGAAAAGAAGCCAATTTAAAAGTAGGGTAAAGGAACTGAGTAAGTATTTCCCAAAAGAAGACATACAAATGTCGAACAGCTATACAAAGTAAATGTTCCTCATCACTAGTCATTAGGAAAAAAATCAGAACTATTCTTAGAAATCACCTCACAGCTATTAGAATGACTTTTTTCCAATGAGTAAATAGTTAAAAGTGATGTAAAGAGTAGGGAACTCTTTATGTTGTTTGTGGGAATGTTAATTAGTACAGCAATTATTCAAAACAATATGGAGATTTTTCACACACACACAAATATGGTGCTGGTTTAGTTAAGCCACCACTTGGAACAGTGGCATGCCATGTGAGCACTGGTTCTAATCCTGGATGTTCCACTTCAAGTCCAGTTCGTGTTAATGCATCTGGGAAAATAGTGAAAGACGGCTAAAGTGCTTGAGTCTGTGCCACCCCCGTGGGAGACTCGAATGGAGTGCTGGGCTCCTGGCATTGGCTGACCAGGGCCAGGTTGTGGCAGCTATCTGGGGAGTGAGCCAGTGAGTGGAATATCTCTATTTCTCTCTGTGTGTCTCTTCCTGTACTCTGGCTTTCAAATTAATAAATAAATCTTAAAAAATTTAAAACTACCATATGCTCCAGCAACCCCACTTTGAGCTATATATGAAAAGAAAATGAAATTATTCTTTCAAGAAACACTTACACTGTCATGTTTACTATAGCTTTTCTACAGTTGCTCAGAAGTACAAAAACCTAAGTGTCCATTAGGGTATGAGTGGATAAAGAAGCTATGATGTACATTCATATATGAAACAATATAATTCAGCTTTTAAGAAAGTAGAAATCTTACCTTTTAAAATAGCATAGGTATCTAGAGGATATTGTGTGAAGTAAAGAAGACAGGAAACAAAAGATAGATGCTGTTTATCTCACATCTATGTAGCATCTAAAAAACTGAAATCCTAGATATAGGAAGAAGGATGGTATTTACTTGGGCCTGGGGAGTGGGCTTGAGATGAAGATATGGTGGTCAATGGGTACCAAGTTTGGGCTATATAGGAGTAATAAGTTCTGGAAAATATGTTATTGCCTGATGGCAATCATTAGTAAACATAAGCTATATATTTAAAAATTGCTGAGGGAGTAGATTTTGAATGTTATTAACAAACACACACACACACACACACACACACACACACACAAACATCCACATCCAAAATAGAAGTATAGGAGGTTCTGAGTATGTTAATTATTTTTATTTAATCATTACAATATGTAAATGGGTCAACATATCACTAATAAATTTAAACACACAATAGAAATAAAATTAAATAAAAATAAAACTTCATAAAAATCCAAAAAAATAAAAAATATAAAAAGGGGAAGTATGACTTTCATTGTTAAGCAGAGACTCTTTCTGTGTTACTAGTTTTTTTTTTTTTTAATCTTATTTTTTTTTTAATCTTATTTTTTAATCTTATTTTTTTTAACAGGCAGAGTGGACAGTGAGAGAGAGAGAGACAGAAAGAAAGGTCTTCCTTTACCATTGGTTCACCCTCCAATGGCCGCTGTGGCCAGCACACCGCGCTGATCCCAAGGCAGGAGCCAGGTGCTTCTCCTGGTCTCCCATGCGGGTGCAGGGCCCAAGCACTTGGGCCATCCTCCACTGCCTTCCCTGGTCACAGTAGAGAGCTGGCCTGGAAGAGGGGCAACTGGGACAGACTCCGGCACCCCAACCGGGACTAGAACCCAGTGTGCCAGCACCAAAAGGTGGAGGATTAGCCTAGTGAGCCGTGGCGTCATCGGCTGTTACTAGTTTCAATACGCAACAAAAGTCTGAAAATTCAAGGACCTCAAGCTACATTTCAGACAGTTTAGGGTACTTGTAATTGGCATGACGTCATTTAATATCAGTCTTTCGAGTTTGTTTTACCAGATTTGAGTCTGCTTAAACTTCGGGGGTCATTTTACTAGCTCTCACCTCTGGATGAACTGGGGTGATCTCCTAGTGAGAGCTGGGAATCCTGTGAGTGTCCTGCTGGGAGACCATTCAAAACAGCTGCATAATCCCAGCGTCACTGCTCTGGGAGATTGCTTACCTTTGTGTGGAAACTCTGGGGAATTTGACTATCATTTCATTTTTTTCTTTGAAATTCCAATCTGCTATAGATTTTTATTTAGAATCTCAGAAAGCTGCCCTAAAAAAATAAACAGGCAACAACGGGACTGGTCAATGAGTAGCTTTATTTTTGCTGGAATTTGTAATTTGAAAGTGGGATCATTTTTTAACTTACTTTTTGATGTAACATATTTAAGTTAGGTTTTTATTTGTGTAACTCACCTACCTGTATTTAACCACATTAAGGAAGTTTCTGTTTTGTGTATGATATTTACAAGTTATTGGTTCTACCCCATGCTCATGCTATTCACATGGTTTATAGACAGCTCTGGTCGGGAAAAATGGAATGATAATTTCTCTGACAATCAGGGCAAAGAAGACAGGGAAAAATATAGAGAGACAACTTATAAGTAATTTAGATTTTGCATCAACTTGTAAGCATTTTTAGCTTTCTACTCTGACTTGAGAACATGAAGGCAAATTTGATGTCTTTAAGCAGTACTAAACCTCCAAATTTGCACTGAGAGCAATTATCCTAACATTCAGGTGCCCTCACTGTTTCTAAACCACTGATGTTGTCAATTAGATTCCTATTTAAAAGTTGTTTATAAATATAAATTTAATATTAAATGATTGTCTCTCAGAAGGATTATTCTTTTTTGTTTTCTTTTGCTAGATGTCTTCACCATGACTTTGAAGAAAAGTTTTAGTATTGCTTATATCAAGCAGCTTATCTATGTAAACACTTTCATATTTCATAGTTCTTCAAGGTACATTCTAGCAATTATTCCTATCTTCTTGAATGAATATTCCTAATCTAAAAAGGGAAACAATCGTGCATGTTGAAATTCAACATTTCAATGCTTTGTAGGTAGACCAATGTGGACTTGTAAATCTGTTGTTCTGAAACCTTCTCATAACACTATTACCATTGCATTTGACAACATATTTTGCGAAAGCAATTCTTTGCTCATGACAATAGAAGTAAAATAAAGGGGTGGGTGATGTGGCATCGTAGGTTAAGCTGCCCCTTTGGAGGCTCGTCTTCCATATGGGAGTGCAGGGTTAGAGTTCTGGCTACTCTGCATCTCTAAGCCAGGTTTATTGCTAATGTGCCTGGGGAAGAATGGATGATAGCCTAAGTACCCGAGTTCCTCTGCCTACCTCGCAGACTCAGATGGAGTTATTGGCTACTGGTTTTGGCCTGGCCCACTGCTAGTTGTTGTGGGAATTTGAGAATTCAGCTAGATGGTGGATGTTTTCTCTCTCTCTTTCCTCTCCCTGTACCTCTGCCTTTCAATAAATCATTTTTTTTACATTTTAAGAGGACCATGAATTTAGATAAAGGAAGGAAAAGTCTTCAGACATTGAATTATTATAAAACACTAACAATATAACAATATATGAATAAAACAGTAGTATGTATTATTTACTCACTTGTTCTGTTTTAGATTCATCTGTTATTTAATGAATAATTAGCTTGTACCTGTTATGTACTAAATGCATTTCCTGAGAGTCCCAATACAATGGTGAATAAGATATAATAGCTCTGACCACATAGTATTTAAATAATTGTTACCCTCAACCTCCAGAGGGTTGAAGCTCAGGGTCAGAAACTCAGTCCAAGATTCCCACCTGTGTGACAAGAACCCAACTCTAGTCCTCTCTTCTACTTCCTGAGGGTCAGGGCTGGCAGGAAACTGTGGTCAGGAGCCAGAACGGGAAATTTAACCCAGACACTCTGAGATGGGCGCCCAGAACAGTACTGCAGGTACTAAATCATTCATCCTTAGACTCTTTTGGGAGGGGGGGGGGGTTAGGAGGGGTGGTGATGGGTTTAAGTTCACGGAAAAACTAAGAGGAAGCCACAGAAAGTCCCTATGTGCTCTTTCCCATTATATATATATATATATATATAAATAAAATCTCTCCATCATCCATGACCCTCACCAGAGTTGAACGTTAGAAACATTTGATGAGACTACATTAATCATCAAAAAAATGACCTAAAAGTTCATTTCTTATAACAGATCTCACTCTTGGAGTTGTACATTCTGTGTTGCACTGGGAAAAAATGTGTAATGGCATGTGTCCAACATTGCGTCACATAGAGTATTTTCTCTGCCTTAGAAATTCTCAATGATTTTTCATCACTATCTTCTGCTTAACTCCTGTCAACTATTAGTATTTTGTTTGTATAGTTTTACCTTTCCAAGAATGTCCTATAGTTGGAATCAAATATACAATCTTTTCAGATTGGCTTTTTTCTATAGTGATATTCATTTAGGGCTCCTTCGTGTCTGCTCATCACTAGATGGCCCATTTCCTCTCTCTTAGTGTTTAATACTAATCAACCTGAGACCCCTGTGTTTTTATGTCTGATGCTATCCACACCAAACCTCCTGCAGTTCTTCAGCTATGATTCAGTGTTCCTTGTACCAACACTGGTTCCTCAGGTGGTTTCCCTCTATGAGCCTCTATGGAGGTAGACTCTGACTGTCTGGCCTCAGCACTTGTCCTTCCTCCCCTCTCGTGAATCCAAGAGAGTTGCCAATTGTTCAGTGCATTCTGTATTTTATTTGTTGTTAGGAAACAATGGTGATATCTAGGTTCTTTACTTATGGAACTCGATTACAAACATTAAATTTTTAACAAAGTCACCTAACATCATTAAAAGATATTCTTTAAATAGGTGAAATTTCAAAATTTTGGGTCTTTTATATTTAAAGTCTTAATCTACCCCAAATTATTAATTTTCTCATGTATCATGTTGTATTATAATTAAAAAGGAAAGATTTAAATAATTAAAAACTATTAAGAAGAAAAAGTAAATTATTTTTTAAAAGATTGTAAAAAATGATTTGAAAGGCAGAGTGACAGAGAGCCAGGGAGGGACATAGAAAGAGGTTGTCCATCTGCTAATTGATTCCCAGATGGATGCAATGGCTGGAGCCAGGAATCTACAATTCCATCCAGGTCTCATCCATGGGCAGCAGGGGCTCAAGCACTTTGGTCATCTTCCACTGCCTTGCTAAATGCATTAGTGGGGAGCTGAATCAGCCATGGAGCAACCAGGACTCAAACCAGTGCACCCATATGGAGTATTGTCATCTCAGGCAGTAGCTTAACTCATTGCACCTCAACACCAGCTCCAGAAAAGAATACATTGTATTCAGAGAGCAGTGGATAGTTAATTTGGGCTAAGATAATGATTATTCTAGGAAACATCAAAAATGCATCATGGGCTGGTATTGTGGTGTAGCAGCGTGAACTCCAACTTGGGAAGCTGGCAGCCCATATCAGAGTACATGTTTGAGTCCTGGCTGCTCCTCTTCCTATCCAGCTTCCTGGTAATGTAGCAGGGTGGTACCAGATGCTGGTTCCAGTCCTTGGACTCCTACCAACCACACAGGATATCTGAATTTCGTTCTGTACTGGCCCAGTCTCACTATTGTGGGCATCTGAGGAAACAAATGCTAGATGAAAAATTTCTTTATTATCTTGGTGTGTGTGTGTGTGTGTGTGTGTGTGTGTACATATGTGTGTGTATCTACCTGGCTGTCTGTCTCTGTGTTGCTGTGCTGTTTTTAGAAAATGGAAATATATAACCATTAAACATGCTTCAAAGAGTTAAATAAAAACAAATAGAAGTTTTATTCTGTATGGAGTGAGGAGATACAACTTTATAGTATGAAATGGGATGATTCTGAAAGTTTTGAAAGGTCTGTATTACAATAAAAGTCTTCTAAGGAGGACAATTTCATGAGATTCTAGAAGTTTAATGGAAATAGATAAAAATCAAGGAGTGTTTTAGACTTCAGGAAAAAGCTAAATTTTGTAGTGAAATTGGAGAAAGGAAAAAAAGATCCAGAAAGTAGCTTTCTTTTATACTTAAAATTTTTAATCTATATTTTATTTGAAAGGAATATGTATCTATCTTTATCTGTATCTATCAATCGATATCTATATCATCTTTATCTACCTACCTATCTATCTATCCATCCATCCATCCATCCATCCATCCATCCATCCCTCCATCTCTCTCCATCAGCTGATTTATTCCCCAAATGCCTGTAACAATAGTGGCTGGTCAGGCCAAAGCCAGGGACCAGACACTGGATGCTGACCTCCCACATGTGTGTCAAGGACCAATGAACTGAGCTACCATCTGCTACTCCCCTGGTGCTCATTAGCAGAAAACTGGAATTGGCTGGGAGGGGGGAGCTAAGACTGGAGCCCGGGTGCCTCAATAGGGTTGTAGGTGTCCCAAGCAGCATCTCAATCTCTAGACCATGTGCTCAGCCAAAGAGAACAATTTCAGAGGGAACCTGCATGCAAAGTGAGTGTGATTAATATTGGCAATAGGGAAAGCATGCATTCAAGAAGTTTGCAGGTTGAGTTACTGTAACAATACAGGTTCAGTTAATGTAACAACTAAAGTTCCTTGCCAGAAGTGATTTTCTATTACTATTAAGGGAATAAATGAGAATGCAGAAAGAATGAAAGGGAATTAACTAGACATATGTACTAAGAAAGTCAAATAGAATTTAGGGCACAAGTGTGTGGTACATCAAAATAGGAAAAGAATCAATTTACAGTCTCATAAAAAATAAGATAGATAGGTTTACATTTAACTAAAGAAGCACACAACTTATTCTCTGAAATCTAAAAATATTTTAAAGATTTATTTATTTCAAAGATTTATTTTATTTATTTGAAAGACAGTTATAGAGAGAGAGAGAGAGACAGAGAGAGAGGTCTTCCATCTGCTGGTTCACTCCTCAGATGGCCACAACAGCCAGAGGTACGCTGATCCGAAGCCAGGAGCCAGGAGCTTCTTCTGGGTCTCCCAAGTGGGTACAGGGGCTCAAAGACTTGGGTCATCTTCTACTGCTTTCCCAGGCCACAACAGAGAGCTGGATCGGAAGAGGAGCAGCCAGGACTAGAACCAGTGCCCATATGGGATGCCGGCACTTCAGGCCAGGGCGTTAACCCACCGCGCCACAGCGCTGGCCCCTAAAGATTCGTTTATTTATTTATTTGAAAGTCAGAGTTATAGAGAGAGAGGGAGAGACATTGAGATAAATTTTTCATCTGCTGGTTCACTCCCCAGATGGCTGCAATGACCAGCATAGGGCCAGTTCAAACCCAGGTTCCAGGAGCTTCTTCTGGGTCTTCCACATGCAGGGGCCCAAGCACTGGTGCCATCTTTTACTGCTTTTCCCTGATCATTAATGGGGCACTGGATCAGAAGTGGAGCAGCTAGGACAAAAATCGTCAGCCATATGGGATGCCAGCATCACAAGGGGCAGCTTTACCCACTAGACTGCAATGCTGACCCCCAAAATTATTAATTGAAGAAAATAAGCTCTACATAGATGGAACAGCATTCCATAATCAACAGAGCTGAAAAATTAATACTGTGAAGACAGGGATATTCTTAAATTGGTGATTTCTAACAGAATCTCACCTTACGTCTTTGTCCCTGCATTTTCACCTGACAATGTTTAAGTCTGAATATGCTCTGAGAGTGCAATCCAGGGGCAGATGTTCGGTGCAGCGGTTCGGACGCTACTCGGGTCACCCACATCCCATGTTGTGGTGTCTGAATTGGAGTCCTGGCTCTACTCCAATCCCAGCTGTCGGCCACTGCACACCCTGAGAAGCAACAGATGATGGCTCGAGTTATTGGAAACTAGAACGTTATTTATGTTATGATTCATTATTTATTTTTATTTATCTATTTATTTTGACAGGCAGAGTGGACAGTGAGAGAGACAGACAGAGAGAAAGGTCTTCCTTTTCTGTTGGGTCACCCTCCAATGGCCGCTGCAGCCAGCGCACCGCGCTGATCTGAAGGCAGGAGCCAGATGCTTCCTCCTGTTCTCCTATGCGGGTACAGGGCCAAGCACTTGGGCCACAGCAGAGAGCTGGCCTGGAAGAGAGTCAACCGGGACAGAATCTGGTGCCCCAACCGGGACTGGAACCTGTTGTGCTGGCACTGCAGGTGGAGGATTAGCTTAGTGAGCTGTGGCGCCGGCCGTTATGATTCATTATTAACATCAGCTAAGTAACCAGAGAGGAAAAAAATACTCACAGAAAGAAATTCCGTGAAATGTAGTTTTGAGGATCATAATTTAGAATTTCTTTTCTGTCTGTAAGTTGCTAACCAGTCATGACTTGTGCAATGCAGGAGTAAGAAATAGAGAATGTTTCCTGTCAGGTAATTTTTGGATAATTTTTCATCTGTGGGTAGTTCCCCGTTAAAGCATTTAAATTTACTTGTATTTGTGGTCCCCGTGCTTTAGAGGTCAGAAATAGTAGTCATAACTTTTTTATTATGTATATATTTTATTCATGCACTCTACAAACATGCAATGAGTAAAAATTCATGGTGTTTGGTAAATGATTTATCTAGTTAATTTTGACAACAAATGAGACTTGTTACTGCTAACTGGTTGTGTGACCCTTGAATTCTGAATCAAATCAGCTCCCATTTGCTATAGAAACCTGCATCATCTCTCTTGATAGCTCCTTTATACCCATTCTTTCCTAAAATATCTTTCATCATCATCTATATTGTTAAAACCCTCCTTTCACAATGCATAAAAATATATATCTTGAGAGAATCATATCATATTGAATCAGTCAAATTTTTTTAATATTAGAATGAATTTTACTCTGAGAAAATTTTAAAAATGTAAATTCATTAAATGATTTTAAATGCAGTTCTCACCACATGTGAACATTTCCATCCATGACAAGCTGCGCATGGGATAGTGGTCCCACAGCATTTTGTGGCCCAGTGACCACAGTAGCTGTTTAGTTAGTTTAGTCACCTGATGTTAAAATCACCTAATGATACACTTCTTAGAATGTATCCCTATCAGTAGGTGACCAATTATTTGCTGCTATAAATATTCTTGACCTGGGCCTACATTGTATATATGTATGTCAATCGCCCCTTATACACGTCTACCTCAGACCAGTTGAATCTTACTTTTCCAACTTCACTCAGTTACAAGATGTGGGGCTTAAATCTATAAACACTTCATTCAATTTCCAGTGCTAAGTCATTAGCAAATGTATTGAAGTAAGAAATGATGCAGCATCAATTTTCTTTTTTTCATTTATTTATTTTTTATTTTTTGACAGGCAGAGTGGACAGTGAGAGAGAGAGACAGAGAGAAAGGTCTTCCTTTGCTGTTGGTTCCACCCTCCAATGGCCGCGGCGGCCAGCACACTGCGGCCAGCGCACCACGCTGATCCGATGGCAGGAGCCAGGTGCTTCTCCTGGTCTCCCATGGGGTGCAGGGCCCAAGCACTTGGGCCATCCTCCACTGCACTCCCGGGCCACAGCAGAGAGCTGGCCTGGAAGAGGGGCAACCGGGACAGAATCCGGCGCCCTGACCAGGACTAGAACCCAGTGTGCTGGCGCCGCAAGGTGGAGGATTAGCCTATTGAGCCGCGGTGCCGGCCTGCAGCATCAATTTTCATGATACATATTTAAAAAGGTGATGTACAGTGTAAAAGGAAAAAGGTACCTGAAGCAAATTGGTCTCAGAATTATTTACAAATAGAGTTATGTGCTGTATTTTCAACCATTTACACCATCATGCATAATTACTTAAAGTTTACAACATATTGTCACTGTCACTACCGTCTACTACAATAGGGGATGGTTTTATTGTGTGGGAGGAAAAGCTGTCAATGTGATGCCTGCGTCTCATATGGGTGCCAGATTGTGTCCACTTCCGATCCATCTCCCTGCTAATGGCCTGGGAAGAGCAGTGGAAGATGGTCCAAGTGCTTAGGCTCCTACCACCAAAATGGGAGATCCTGTTGAGGTTCCAGGATCCTGGCTTTGGCCTGGCTTATCACTGGCCTTTGCTGCCATCTGGGGAATGAACTAACAGTAGGAAGATTCTCTCTGTCTCTCTCTCTCTTGCTATCACTCTCGCTCTCGCTCTCATTCTGTATGTGTGTGTGTGTGTGTGTGTGTGTGTGTGTGACTTTGTAATTCTGACCTTGAAAATACATAAATATTTTTTAAAAATCTACTGCATTAATAATTATCAGAAGAACAAAACTGTGAGAATGTTCAATATGTCACACACAATGATGCCTCCATTTGTTCATGGAAAATAGAATTTAAAAATTTTTATTTTGGTGCAGAATATTTTGAAATCCATGCATGTGAGGAACATGTAAAAATCTGTATAAAAATCAGTATTTGGAAAAGCTATGCATGGATTTCAAAAATTTTTGCAACAGAACTTACTTATCTTTAATTCAATTTTTTCATAAGTTTTTTGAAATACACTTGTATACTCTTCCAATAGGACAAAGGGAAAATATGTAGCTTGAAAAACTTCTTCAGGATATTATGATATGGTTGTGGAACTTGTGTTTTTTAAGACATCCTTACTGTCATCCAGATAAAAATCAGTCCTACTTAGGATGCTTGCCAATGAAGCATCCCTCTGTTGTCCACAGGATAAGGTTGTACTGCAGGAAGGAAGGCCTGCGTAAGTCTAAAAAGTAAATATCAGGCAGGCACAGCGAATAGGTCAGAACGCACAGATGTCAGCTGAGAAGACTGGGAGCCGCAGGCCAGGTACAATGTGTGGAGAAGTTTGTGTATTCTTTTCTTATAGGTGCTCTCTCTCCCGAATCCCACTGGCATGTCCCCCTCCATCAGCATTTACTGTTAAGAAATGATTGCGACCATAGAGTGTCCAGTTAAAGTGAAAGAGGGAGGCTAAAGTTTGCTGAGTGCTTATTGTGCTCCGGGCACTGCAGCTCCACTTTTCTCACATGCATCATTTTGGCATCTCAGCCACATCTCAACTGCTTCTCACAAACAAGCAGTACAGAATCCTGTCATGATCCCACACACCCTCCTTTGTGGTTCAGAATTCGATTCCAATGCATCTGAAGGACTTAGACTCCCAGCAATGCAGACTCTGGAGTTGAAGCAGTTATGCACTTTTTTTTTTTATAGCTTGTCTCATACATTTTATAAAAGATTTGAGATCGAATGTCTCAAAAGTACAATTAAGTTCATATAAACAGAGATGATGGAGATGGAGTACAAACCATTGAATCCAAATTTCAGATAATTATGTTAACAGTGCATTTTCTTTGTTTGATATTTAATTACATATTAAAGAAAAATGAAATATATCCTTTCCTAGTCACAGTGAACTAAGTAGTCGCTTGAGTATTTTTTTTAATTTTAACATCAAGTTTAAACTAAGTTCAACTTAGATTTAAAGATTCACATTCAATACTGCCTACTTCCTTATATAGACCCATTATTTTAAAAATTTTCTATTTGTTTTTCTAAAACACATTTCAATTATATACAGCTTTTTGCAAAAATGTTTAAGTTTCAAAGTTTTACTTCCGTTAAAAAGTTGATTTTTTTTTATTTTTTTAATAACGCTTTTATTTAAAGAATATAAATTTCCAAAATACAGTTTATAGATTACAATGGCTTCCCCCCATAACTTCCCTCCCACCCGCAACCCTCCCCTTTCCCACTCCCTCTCCCCTTGCATTTACATCAAGATTCATTTTCAATTCTCTTTATATACAGAAGATCAATTTACTATATATTAAGTAAAGAT
>CM027401.1:2892245-2997005 GCA_015711505.1 Sylvilagus bachmani | reverse complement strand
AATATTTTTTTAAATTGATTAATTTTCTATGCAATTTCCAATTTAACACCAAGTTTTTTTACATTTTTAATTATCTTTATATACAGAAGATTGATTCAGTATGTACTAAGTAAAGATTTCATCCGTTTGCACCCACACAGAAACACAAAGTGTAAAATACTGTTTCAGTACTAGTTATAGCATTACTTCACATTGGACAACACATTAAGGAAGGGAGGAGGGAACCTCCACTTTGACTATGACCCTGTCGGAATAAGATCGAAGTCGGCGAACCCTAAAGGCTTCCATAGCCTCGGCAACTCATGACTAGAGCCTAGGGATATTACTGAGGCCATAAACAAGAGTGTCAAATTGTTAAATCAACTTCAGGAGTCACTGTGTACTTACATCTCATGAGGGATCTGTCCTTAAAAAGTTGATTTTTTTAAGTAGTTGTAAAATCCCATGGGAGTTACTTGCTATGATTTTTTTTCAGATGAGGTAGTTTCAAATTTGAAAGAAATTATAAGAAGACAAATTATAATGATTTATCATAGCAACTTAATATAAGGTACATACTGAACTAGGTTTATGAGATCTGGCTTTACTTGAACTTACAGAACTAAAGAATGTTAAGACTATCCAACCAAATGCAACTTTTTCTAATTCATTGAATTTATAAAGTAAGACAGTAACATGAACAGAAGAGAATTTACAGATGGGTTTTTATGTAGGTATTGATAAGTAATTGAATATTTAGACACAACCAATACACTTTTTGTTTTTAAATAAATGCACATTCTCTTTAGATTTTCACTTACTATTTATGAGTCAGCAAAACCAATTCCCGGTATACAAAATATAGCTTAAATTTAAACACAAGGATACTCATTATGATTGATTACAACTGATACATCATAGAGTATTTTCCTTTCAAAAATATTGTGTGAAGCAAGCCAGGACTGCGCTCAAGGGTACATCTAACAGTCTTTATCACACCTTGTCTGATCTATGTAGGACTTCCGGAAAAGCTGCTTTCATTGAAATGGGAGGTCAGGAAGATTTGTTGAGAAATCGACAGCTATCAAGAGCATGTGTGCTGTAGAACAGATTGGGAGTCTTTTTAATCAGCATTCCTTTTTGCTACTGGATTGTCAAATAGGCTGATACTATCTTCTGATAATCACTTAGCTTCCTGTAAACTTACAGGTGTTCAGAATACAAAGCTACATGTCCAAAAAAAAAAAAAATCTTAAATGAGATTTTACAAGCTAGAAAGCTTCTGATCTTACTTTCAAAGAGTGTAGGATTTATGAAATCTGTAGAGAGTGATGCTTTCACTGTGTTCAGCAGAGAAGAGCTTGGCTTTTACACTGTGGTGTTAACTCAGTGGGATAGAGAGGCACTGAGGCAGACGGGACCAGAAGCACAGAGACTGACAAAGGTAGCCTGAGCAAGAACGCTCTGCTGGGCAGGTGATTACGGTGCTGCTTCCAGGAGATCATGCTTAGCTCCAGCTTCGCTCTGACAGGCCTGGAGCCCTGCACAGGCCAGCTTAGTTGGTAGAGAAAACACGGGAAGACACCGTATACAGGAATTCCTGGAATCAGGCACATAGTCGTGAACCAGCCTGCTTAGAACAGCAGCACTGCTGGAGAAACGCAGTTTCAGGGGAGGGGTTGGAAAGGCAAGACAGTGTCAGGGTGCGGCATCTTGCTTTGGTTGCCGTGGTGGCAGAACACCGGCACGCAAGTGCTGCCAGGGAAGTGAAGGCTGGATGGAGTCTAACTGCACTGACGTAGCAACATGGGCGTGCAGAGAGCAACAGCAGAGCAGATGGAGCAGAGCGGACTTCATGTAACCAGGGATTTCCTGCATCTGGAATACCAGTACACAAGAAGAGGGATTGCAGAACCTGTTAGCTACTGTGTATGACACTGCCCATGTGTGGACTGCCTTGCTTAAGATAAGAGCAAATGTACTATTTAGTTGATAAAGGTTATGCAAGTAAACTGAGAGAGAACAGGGAAGGGGAAGGGTGGACACTATAATATGAGCAGAAGTGAAGTCTGTCAATGTGAAATATTATAATAGTAAGAAATATAATGAATTAGCTACTCACAAGTTCTTTATTCACTTACACTTTAAAAATTTACTTGAGAGGCAGGTAGAGAAAAAGATACAGAAAGAAAAGGAGTGACTCCATCCATTGTTTGAATTCCCAGAGCTCACAATGGCTAGGTCTAGGCTGGGCTGAAGCCCAGAGCCAGGAGCTCAAACAACTTCTCCAGCATGTGTGGCGGGAACCCAACTACTTGCACCATCACGGCTACCTCTCTAGGTTTGTATTAGCAGGGAGCTGGAGTCAGGAGCTGGAGCTGGGAATTGAACTCAAGTGCGCTCTCTCTCTCTCTCTCTCTCTCTCTCTCTCTCTCTCTCGGCTGCTTCTTCCTCTTCTTTTTCTTCTTCTTCTTTTTCTCCTTTCCTTCTGCTGTCACTACAAATAAAAGTTCCTTGAGAACCGGTCAACAGCAGTCATGTGGTGACTCCGTTGGACCCTTGCTGGTGAGGGTTCACCATTAAAGTATTTTAGCAAAAGAATAGCTAGCTGGAGACAATATCCTTCTATCTTTCAAATCTGTACTGTCTTCTCAAGCAAATGATTTTCTTTTTTTTTTTTTTAAATTTATTTGACAGGTAGAGTTACAGACAGTGAGAGAGAGACAGAGAGAAAGGTCTTCCTTCCCTTGGTTCACTCCCCAAAGGCCGCTACAGCCGGAGCTACACCAATCCAAAGCCAGGAGCCAGGTGCTTCTTCCTGGTCTCCCATATGTGTTCAGGGGCCCAAGCAGTTGGGCCATCCTCCACTGTACTCCCGGGCCACAGCAGAGAGCTGGACTGGAAGAGGAGCAGCCAGGACTAGAACCCGGTGCCCATATGGGAAGCCGGCACCACAGGAGGAGGATTAACCAGATGAGCCACGGCACTGGCCCCCAAGCCATTAATTTTTTTCTGGGACAACAATACTTGAAAGTATGTTTGCCCCAGACCACCTCAGATTTTCCATGTGCTATTTTCCTTAAAACTGTATAGCTACCATATTTTAAAAATTCCTACTGCTGTAAATTAATCTTTGAACATTTCATCTGTCTTTTTTCCTTGCATTAGTTCCCTCATTCTTCATGTTTCACTTCTAAATACAAGGCACCTCTCTGTCTAGATAGGAATATTGTTCTTTAATAATTTGTGATTTGTTTTTGTGTATGGCATGGACTTTCACTGAAGTCAGTTGTCTTTTCATTTATTTATTTATTTGAAAGGCAAAGACAGAGTGGGAGAAGGTGGATGGGCTGGGAGAAGTAAGAGAGAGAGAGAGAAAATTCCATCCACTGGGTCACTCCCCAAATGGCCACTACAGCCTGTACTAGTACCGAGTCAGACTCAGGCCTGGAACCAGGAACTTTATCCTGGCTTTCTTCATGGGTGGCAGGGACACAAGTACTTGGGCCATTTTCTGTTGCCTTCCCAGGAGTGTTATCAGGAAGCTAGATCGGAAGCAGGGTAGCCAGCATTTGCAACAGCACTCTAATTTGAGATACTTGCATCACAAGTATTGGCTTAACCCACTGTACCACATGTGGCGCAGAAGTCAGTTAATTGAGACATGTTCTCATAGTTGTAATCAAAAGCCAAACTTCAGAGCAGGTAGTTGGCCTAGTGGTTAAGGTACCAGGTAAGAAAACCGTGTCCAGTATCAGAGTTCCTGTATTCAATACCAGCTCTGGCTCCTGACTATAGCTTCCTGCTAATACAGACCCCAGAAGGCAGTGATGATCTCAACAACACCACCACATAGGAGATCTGGATTGAGTTTCCAAATCTCAAATGTGGCCCTGCTGATCCCTGGCTACTCTGGACATTTGGGGAGTGAACCAGTGGATAAGAGCTCTCTCTGCATGTGTCTATCTGGTCTGTGTCTGTCTATGGCTCTCTCTGCATCTCAAACATCTAAATGTTAACAGTTAAGGGGAAAAAGGCTGAACCTACATAAACACCAAGATTCTGGTCAAAATTTATGGACTTAAGTTAATCATTGCAGATATCCTGAACTAAATATGTACCATGTCCCATCCTTTTCTCAAGGTTGTTTTTTCACTAGATTTCTTCCTCTACGGGCTTGTCGTAGACAATTTCATATTCTGAGGGAGGCAGAACCATGGTCATGTTTGTATTCTGTTAATTTTGCTTATCAGGGAGAAGCCTTGTTTGCTATAATCCTCTTCCTTTTATTGTTACAGAGTGGACTAAGCTCAGGAGAATGCATGAGCATTGGAAAACAGGAGTGAAGTAAAGGTCATTACTTGCTAAAATTTATCACATACTCATGGTTCCAACTTCTCTTGACCTTCTCAGCTCTCTCTCTCTCTCTCTCTCTTTTTTATTTTTTTTCTGAGTGCTAAAGCCTTTGGGAAGTAGCTGCCCAATGTGGACCCTTAGACACATCAGCCGTGTAGGCAGAAGTGTCTCATAGGTGTCACCTAGATTTCTCCCTCTCATACTCACATTTGAATCTTGGGCATGATTGTTGTTTTTAGATCGATTGATTATTGACTCCCCTGTTTCTCTAATTTCCCTTCCAAATTTTTGATGTCCTGGCTCCTTCCAAAAATGTAAAGGGTAAAATTTGTATAGTGAATCTCTTATCCTATGACACTCATGGAAACTCTCCTTACTTGATGGAAAACTTAACTGTATAAACAAAGCATCAATAGCACAACACGTCTCACTGTCCACCCAAACCATTGATGTGAGGTGCACCACCCTCACCAAATAGACTCATGACTACCAAGTGGCTTATTCCTTTCTAAGAATTTTTAAAACTGTTTATTTGTTTTATGAAAGGAGAACAGATTTAATGTATTTCACAGATACAATTTTAAAAGCATACCTCCTTCCCTCATTCCCTTCTTTCCTTTCTTCCTTTTTTTCTTTTGATCTTTGAGATAACATACTTCCAATGTACTTTATACTCACAGGCCTAATCCTCCACTAAATAAATAATGCAGCAAGCAGAAAAATCACTGTTCTGAAGGAATATAGAAATAATCAATCTCAAAATGTCAGTGTCACTCATGTTAAAATGATCTCATATTTCCATTGTGCTAATTTTTGTAAAGTCAAATACGTAAGCATCATTAACTTATTTGTTATTTCCTCTCATCAACATTTTTGGAAATTCGACTCAACTTGATTCCATGGTTAGGCACAGGAAAGAAACTTCTTTTTTTAAAAAAAAAAATTTTATTTATTTTACTTGAAAGTCATAGTTACACAGAGAGAGGTGAGGCGAAGAGAGAGAGAGAGAGAGAGAGAGAGAGAGAGAGAGAGATTGAAAGAGAAAGGTCTCTATCCGCTGGTTCACACCCCAGATGGCCGCAATGGCCGGAGCTGCGCCCATCTGAAGCCAGGAGCCAGGAGCCAGGAGCCAGGAGCCAGGAGCCAGGAGCCAGGTGCTTCTTCCAGGTCTCCCACATGGGTGCAGGGGCCCAGTGACTTGCGCCATCTTCCACTGCTTTCCCAGGCCCACAGCAGAGAGCTGGATCAGAAGTGGAGCAGTAGGGTCTCGAACCGGCACCCGTATGGGATGCTGGCACCACAGATGATGGCTTTACCTGCTACGCCACAGCGTCAGCCCCAGAAAGAAACTTCTAACTGGACTGCTCACTGTGGAAACATCACATCACAGTTTTTAGAATGTTTTTCTTCCACCCTCCCTTATTTTCTTCCCTTTTTTCTTTCCTTTTCTCCTTTCATCTCTTCCTCCCCCTTCCTTCCTTCCTGCCTCTGTTTTCCCTTTCTAATTTCGTTTTCTAATCATCCTCTTTTCAAAGAATTGCAGAATTATAAATCCTGATTGCTTGCAAAATCACGAAAGATAAACTGACACATAGCAGTCCTCAGTAAAAATTATATATATATGTATTTATATATATATATATATATGGCTTCACTTCCAATGTTGCTGATAGACTAAATATTTTTACTAAATATTAATATGTTTCCATCCTAACTGCCTGCATATTTTCTGCACAGATATTAAGGGCAGAACAAGAGATCATAATCCACATGTTTACACTAATAATATCAGTGTGCCTTTAATGATGCATTTTTAGCTGAAGTAAATACCCGTTCTAAGAACATAGTTATTTGAGCCAGATCCTGCACTCCTTTGTAGCAGCGATGCAAATATGACATGCTGTATTCAAGTGTAGCATAGAGATCTCAAGGTGTAACCATAAAGTATTATAGCCAAGATCATACGGGTACTCCACGGATATTAAACCATCAATCAAGGCCCTATGTTATATTTTTCATAAAACCTCCTTCAACCACCATAAAAGTGAAATGCCCAATCGTTGTTTACACTCATTTACTGATACACTGTAAATCTGTCATATCTCATGTGCAGTGGCAAAGTCATTGACAGGAGGTTCCAAAAGATATGTGGTCCCCATGTATCTCTATCTCTATCTGAGAAGACTGTTTTAGAAGATTTTGGATCAGAGGAATGAAATAGATAGATGTACAGTTTATCTTTGAAATGCTACTTTTAAAAAGAGTACATTCATACAAAGCCAGGATACACAAAGATAGTGATTTATCTTGTTAGGTCAAATCTTGCTTTTCTTGCTAATGCCCAAGCTGTTGTTATCAAAATATATGTGGCATAATGGCATTTTCCATTTGGAAATGCAGGTGGGACCTAACAAGATTGATCATTGGGTAATCAAAAATTTTTAAAAACATTATCTGAATTATAGATGATTTATTTAAGACACTTGTGATTGCCTATCTTTCAAATTAAAACAAACTGAGAAAACTGTGTTTCCTCACTTCTGAGCTGATATTCTAAATTCTGTATTTAAGTTTAACTTAATTTTCATTTATAAAAGTCAAAACCATGAATCAATGTGACTTATACAAACACAGTAAACACATATAGATATATGTAAATGAGAACTCTAGTTTTTTTTTTCAACTACAGCTGAATTTTATGCAAAATATTGGCTTTAGATCTAGATTTCACTTCCTACTCACCTATTTGATCAGAAATTGAGAACCTCATTCCAGAGGTAACTAAGGAAGAAAGTTGTTGTGTAATGACCCACTCTCATTTCTACGGCAAAGACAACCATGTTCCTGGTATTTATTACTGTATTAAAGACCTATTCCTGGTCTTGTCAATCTTTGTGCAAGATGGAGAATCACTTCAGCTGAATACAATTTCTTGTAAAGAATCTGGACATGGACTTTTAGGCATTAAAAAAATTATAAGACAAGTTTAAGATATTTTGCTTTTTATGAAGCTAAAATATTAGTATTAGTATCTCCATATTTATAAGCAATGCAGTATTGAAAGTCCCTAAAAGAATAGTTTCAAATAAGAGATGTAGAAAAAGGAGTAGATATTACTGATTGAGGGATTACTACCATAATACAATACAAGTTTAATTCATAATTAGGATATCAAGTGGTTTCTGAGAAATAGCACAAGTCAGAATTTCAAATTTGGAAATATGTGGTACATTTTTTCAGAACAATTTCAAAGTATTGGATCTCTCTACTTCTGTTAAGTTATTATGTGGACAATCTCCTAAAACCATTTAAAATTTTTTCTTTTAGTTGTTTAAATGCCCCTTGACCCCATTTATTTTATTTAGTTCCTTTAAAAATGTAGGCCTTTTAAATCTTCAGTGCTAAACATCAGTGAACTTCCTGGAACAACTGTCATATTTTGACATACGGGGAAAAAACATAAACCCTTAGAGTAAGTCCCTCAAAGCATCACCATATGAAGGAGATATTCTCAACCTTTTTTTTCCGCTCAAAATGGAAAGGAAGAATAAAAACATTTATGGTTACACAGAACTGAAATCGTCTAGTTAGAGTTAAAATATTTGTTTCAGGTTAACTTTGTAATCCTTGTGTAAAAGAAAATAACTTCCGGATTTGGCTGGGGAAAAAGTGGATTTATAATCTGAAAGTTCATTAATTATTTAGCAAGGATTTGGAGGAAATCTTGCCCTTATCTCTGGTCTGTGTATTTTCAGCAAAAGGATCTCTTGTATATTAATCTTCCACAGTGTTTCTGTGAGTACAAAGTCTACTGATTTCAGATTCTGAATCATTGTGTTTGGGTAATGAAATTGATAAGAAAAATGGGTCTCTACTGGCTTTTTCTTCCTTTCCCATTGCTTCCCACTTTACCTTGGCAGAGATTTATCTGCAGGCATGAGAGGAGTGGAGCATATGAACTGTAGTATTGCTATCTCCCTCTGAGGTCACTATAGGATATGCCTTTCCTTCTGTAACAGGAAAAGAACAGATTAATCATAGGTGCGTGGAGTGAATGCATGCTGGCCGGTGGTAGACCTACTGCTTCTTCACAAACTACACCAACGTGACAATTATCCACGTTAGAAACAAAAACCTAAGTAGCATACTTTATAATTGCAAAGGTGCATACCCTCAAGAGGTGAACATTGGGGCCAGCACTGTGGCTCACTTGGTTAATCCTCTGCCTGTGGTGCTGGCATCCCATGTGGGCACTGGGTTCTAGTCCTGGTTGCTCCTCTTCCAGTCCAGCTCTGTGGCCCGGGAAGGCAGTGGAGGATGGCCCAAGTGCTTGGGCCCTGCACCCCATGGGAGACCAGGAGGAAGCACCTGGCGCCAGCTGTGGCGGCCATTTGGGGAGTGAACCAACGGAAGGAAGACCTTTCGCTCTGTCTCTCTCTCTCACTGTCTAACTCTACCTGTGAAATAAACAAAAAAAAAGGTGAAAATCATAAATATATACTATTTGTTGAAACATCTGCAACTATCATTGTTTTCCCCAAATCAGTGAGAACATTTAAAAGAATGTGTATGTACCTGGGGGTCATTATGTTAAGTGAAATAAGCTAAGCACAAAAATACAAGTGCTGAATGATCTCATTTGTAAGTGGAATCTAAACTGTGGAGGCTGGGATTGGGATGCTCACAGTTGTATCCAGGAGCCTGGATTCAGTTCTCAGCTCTGGCCCTGGACCCCAGCTTCCTCCTGCTGGTGCAGACACTGGGAGGCGGTACTGATTCAGGTGGCTGAGTTCTGGTACTCACTTGACCCTGACCCACTTCAGGCACTGTGGGCCTTGGGAGATGAGAGAACAGATGGCATTTTCTCTGTCTAACTCCTTCTCTTTCTTTGTCTCTGACTTTCAGATTAATTAATTGATTGATTTTTGAATATTTGATCTCATAGAAGTTGAGAGTATAATCATGGTAACCAGTGGCTAGAGAGATTAAGGGTGAGGGAATGGTGGTGAAAGGTTGATTAAGAATAATAAAGTGTAGTTAGATGGGAGTAAGCAGTTCTAGCATTTTATTGCACAGTATGGGAACAAAAGATAATGATAAAGTTCTAATGTCCTATAAGTTGTTCTCTGAAGATAAAAACCTGGAAGAAAGAATTTTTAATGTTTGAATAATAAGCAAATGATAAACGTTTGAAGAGATAGATATGGTTAGCCTGATTAGACCTTACACTTCATATTTGTGTGTGTGTGTGTGTGTGTGAGAACATCACATTCTATCCCATACATGTGAGCACTTTTATTGTTCAGATGAAAGTAAACATGTAGATACAGAGATGATAGATGATAAGTATCTTCACATACATGGATGAATCACATTCTGCCTTAAAGTATTTCTTTTAATTTAGAACAAGATCACTTCTTTGATCAGCTAGTCACATATGAAAAAATTGAAAGTAATGAAACTTCTAGAAGTTACCTCACAAAATCCATTCTCAGTTCACAACCTCCGTTACTGTTTTTAAATGCATTATCAACCTGCTAGATGTAAAATGTATCACCTACTGATTTTAAAGGATTTTGTTTACATCTTGCATTATCTCTCTACATTATATATATATATTTTTTTTTTCTTTTTTTTTTTTTGCCAGGCAGAGTGGACAGTGAGAGAGAGACAGAGAGAAAGGTCTTCCTTTGCTGTTGGTTCACCCTCCCATGGCCGCCACGGCTGGCATGCTGCGGCCGGCGCACCGCGCTGATCCGAAGGCAGGAGCCAGGTGCCTCTCCTGGTCTCCCATGGGGTGCAGGGCCCAAGCACTTGGGCCATCCTCTACTGCACTCCTGGGCCACAGCAGAGAGCTGGCCTGGAAGAAGGGCAACCGGGCAGAATCCGGCACCCAGACTGGGACTAGAACCCGGTGTGCTGGCGCCACAAGGTGGAGGATTAGCCTGTTGAGCCACTGCGCCAGCCCACATTTTATGTATTTTTAAAAAAAATTTTTTGACAGGCAGAGTTATACAGAGAGAGAGAGAGGGAAAGGTCTTCCTTCTGTTGGTCCACCCCGCAAATGGCCACTACAGCTGTTGTGCTGTGGCCGGCACGCTGCACCGATCTGAGGGCAGGAGCCAGGTGCTTCTCCTGGTCTCTCATGCGGGTGCAGGGCCCAAGCACTTGGGCCATCTGTCACTGCACTCCCGGGCCACAGCAGAGAGCTCGTCTGGAAGAGGGGCAAGCAGGACAGAATCTGGCGCCCCAACTGGGACTAGAACCTGGGGTGCCGGCAACGCATGCAGAGGATTAGCCTATCGAGCCGCGGCGCCGGCCTAGATTAAAATGACCTTTAACTTTTATGTTTATCTAACTGATTTTCTACAGTTATGATACTTGATTTTACAGTGAGTATGACTTAATTAATAAACATTCTGCTACAAGTATGTTAAAAAAATAAAACATTCATTTTAGAATTGTATTTTCTTTTCCTAGGGTTTCCATCTTCTTCATCATATTTTCCTATATTAGGATTTAAAATGTCTTATGTTGATTTTCAGAGAGAAAAGAAATTTAAATGAACAAAAATTCTAACTCATTTGAGAAAGATTCTAGATATGAAATTTGATGAAAACGTATTCTTTAGTTTTAAAGCTTTATTAAGAATACTTCCTTAGAGTTCCACTGCATGCTGTTTTTTCCCTTTAGTTTCTTCTTTCTCTCCCTCTTCTTTCCCTTCATTCCTTCTCTTCTTCCTTTCTGTCTTTTTTTTTTTTTTAAGATTTTATGTATTGGAAAGCAGAGTGACAGAGAGACGGAGAGGCAGAAACAGAAAGGTCTCCTCTGTATGTTGTTTCACTTCCCAAATGACTCTAATGGCCAGGTCCTGGCTAGGCCAAAGCCAGGAACTAGAGCCTCCATCCAGGTCTCCCCTGTGGATGGCAAGGCCCATGTAGTTGGCCATCTTCTGCTACTTTCCCAGGTTCCACAGCAGGAAACTGGATTGGAAGTAGAGCAATCAGGACTCACACTGGTGCCCTGACATAGAATGTTGGTATTGCAAGTGGTGGCTTAACCCACTGTGTCGTAACACCTGCCCTTACTTTATTTTTTAACATAATATATGACATCTACATAATACTGATCTTTCTGGATTGTTTCTTTTGACATTAAATACTTCTCTGAGGTTAGGTTTCACCTTTTGCCGATTTACGCTCAAAAAATAGTGTCCTGTTAGTTGATCTTGACATTCATCAATAGTGATAACAATTGCGATATTATAACATCACTTTCTTTATGAATTTTGGTAGATGGTTGGACCTTCTCTTTAAAGATTAAAAGCTGTAGCATGACTAAAAATATTTATTGACTTTCCAAATTCTGCTTTGTCATTTGATAGATTAATTCAAGTGCATTAAAAAGTTTAACAGCCGGCGCCGCGGCTCACTAGGCTAATCCTCCACCTTGTGGCACCAGCACACTGGGTTCTAGTCCTGGTCGGGCGCTGGATTCTGTCCCGGTTGCCCCTCTTCCAGGCCAGCTCTCTGCTGTGGCCAGGGAGTGCAGTGGAGGATGGCCCAAGTGCTTGGGCCCTGCACCCCATGAGAGACCAGGAGAAGCACCTGGCTCCTGCCATTGGATCAGCGCTGTACGCGGGCCATGGCGGCCATTGGAGGGTGGAACCAACAGCAAAGGAAGACCTTTCTCTCTGTCTCTCTCTCTCACTGTCCACTCTGCCTGTCAAAAAAAAAAAAAAAGTTTAACTATAAAATATACTTTGCAAATTTAGTCACAATATTTTATAATAGATTTTTTAAATATTGAAACACAACTTTATTGTAACTTAATAAACTTATTTTCACAGTTCTGAATAGGAGCATGTCTATCAAAATTGAGTATATGTGAGGCCCGTGCTGTGGCGTAGCAGGTTAACACCCTGGCCTGCAGTGCCAGCATCCCATATGGGTGCCGGTTTGAGACCGGGCTGCTCTACTTCCAATCCAGCTCTCTGCTATGGCCTGGGAAAGCAGTAAAAGATGGCCCAAGTCCTTGGGCCCCTGCACCTGCATGGGAGACCTGGAGGAAGCTCCTGGCTCCTGGCTTTGGCTTGGCACAGCTCCAGTCGTTGTGGCCAATTGGGGAGTGAACCATTGGATGGAAGACCTCTCTCTCTCTCCCTCTCTGCCTCTCCTCTGTGTAACTCTGACTTTCAAAGAAAGAAATAAATCTTTAAAAAATGAGTATATGGAAAGTCTGGTTTTAGCCTAATATAATAGTCTCCTCATATAATAAATTACAAAAAGCATCTCATGTGTATGTCTACTCGAGGAGAAATGTACATATATATGTATAGATGGATGGATGGATGGATGGATGGATGGATGTTGGGTTTCTTGCACTTGGAATTGATCTGGATTTCTGCCATCCACTAAATGTGGCTTACCAACTCACTTCATCTTATATAGCATTACTTCATAGGCACTGTGGAAATTGGGAAGACAAGGTGACATTCAGAGACATAATTGCACATCATAAGGACTTTAGAATGTGATAACAAATTTAACCAGTGACCTCACAAACAAATGCTGATGCAAACAGGTGTTATGCCACCAGAGAAGCAGTTGGATCCCCTAAAACAGCCAAGATTTCCATAAGGAATATCACATTGAGTGATGGGCATACCATATGCAATACATTGAAAACAATATGAAGGCATATGGTAGTAAGCTGCCTAATCTATAATGTTCTGTTATTCATCATATGGGAGTTGGGTAAAGATAAAAATGTTGACAAAGGCAATATTTTGTTGGAACAGATTATTAGGCAGCAATAATCCAAATCTCATTTCATAAAAGATGTACCTACTTTAAAGCCTAGATAACTTTCCTGAGGTCCTATTGCTGGTTAATGCAATAAGAATAATTAGGACTAGGCCTATAATTGGCAGGGGTTCATCTGTTCATTTGTTCATTCAAACATGCCAGATGAATACAAACAAGTGAAACAGCTTCTTACTTCCTGAAACCTGTTTTCTGTTTCAGCTCTGTGTCCCCTCAAACTCTGGGGTGACCTCAAAATGTAAGTGGAAAATGTATATTAAGAATAAAAACTGCACGTTGATTTTATTCATTGTTGTGCATGAAAATAAACATCCTTTATTTCCATTTTCTGAGAAAGTTTTGATGTTATATATAAGACTCTGGATTTTTCTTCTGCTGCTAATAATGCGGTTATGAACATGGCCTTTGACATAAGTTGGAACAATTATTGAATAGGCATCAAAATAAATGAATAAAAGTAAGAAATTACAGACTGTTTGACCATATCAAGAGTATACATTTTGGCATTTAATTTGTGATAGCATATATTTAAAATAACAGATATTATTTTTATATAATTGTGACTTTTATAAAATAATGAAAGAGGGGTCAGCATTGTGGTACAGCCAGTGAAGCCGCCGCCTGCAACCTGGGTATCCCATATAGGTGCTGGTTTCAATCGCAGATGCTCCAATTCCAATCTAAATCCCTGCTAATGTGACTGGGAAAGTAGATGAAGATAGCCCAAGTGTGTAAGCCCCTGCCTCCCCTGTGGGAGACCCACATGGATTTCCAGGCTCCTGCGTGGCCCAGCCTGTCTTTGAGGCCATTTGGGGAGTAAGGCAGTAGATGGAAGATATCTCAGTTCCTGCCTCCCCCCCCCCCCATCTCTCTCTCTCTTGCTCTCACTTTCATTCTTTTTCTGTGACTTTGCTTTTAATAGTAAGTAGAATAAAATAAGGTGGTAATATCATTAAAAAACAATTGAAAAATATTTCATGAGTAATGTGTATTTGAAGAAATTTTAAAATCAGTGACATTTAATATTTAAATTGTGACTGAAGTACACATGTATACAAATATATTTCAATCTGATGTCAGCAGTCTCTCATTGCCTCGTTATTTTCCCTGAATTTGTATGTCTATAATTTTATTCTCCTATATTTAATCTGTCCTTTCTGTCTTAATCTAAATACTTCTTTGACACTGTATCTTACTCCAAGAGCTCTTATGCCTATTTATATTTTCTTTTGAGTCTCCACTTATGCTTCCTCTTATCTGTTTGGCTATATAACTATATTTTATTTCTGACAGTTTTCTTAATATTATATTCCTTTGTTCTTTTCTTATCTCTGCATTATATGTTAAGTAATGGTACTAGTGATTCACCAATAGCTGCCATATATTGAAATTTATCAGGTGTAACAAAACTAAGAACATATATGAATCTTATACCACAAGAAAGTTGTGAAGAATGGATAATATTCATTCCATTTCAGTTCAATCAAATTCCATCTGAGTTCTCCGCACACAAAAGAAGTGAAAAATGTAATTCTATTAATTTTTTTTTTTTAATTTTTGACAGGCAGAGTGGACAGTGAGAGAGAGACAGAGAGAAAGGTCTTCCTTTGCCATTGGTTCACCCTCCAATGGCCTCCGCGGCTGGCACGCTGCAGCCAGCGCACTGCGCTGATCAGATGGCAGGAGCCAGGTGCTTCCCCTGGTCTCCCATGGGGTGCAGGGCCGAAGGATTTGGGCCATCTTCTACTGCAGTCCCGGGACGCAGCAGAGAGCTGGCCTGGAAGAGGGGCAACCGGGACAGAATTCGGCGCCCCGAGCAGGACTAGAACTTGGTGTCCTGGTGCCGCAAGGCGGAGGATTAGCCTAGTGAGCCACAGCGCTGGTCTAATTCTATTAATTTATACAGGGTTATTTTCCTTTTCTCATGGACAAAATCTAGCGTAGATTAATTTCTCTTCCAGGAGAGATGTGTCAGTGTCTCACCCTCACTTTCAGCTACCCATCCTTATTCTACTTCTGTTTCTCATGAATACTCAAAATACTGGTAATAAAGAGGCAGTTTTTATTTTCACATATTAAAGCTATTCCCAAAGCAAAGAGGAAAACTGGCAAAATTATCTGATAATAAATTAATTTGAATCAATATTTTTATTAACTAATTATTTGCTTATATTTCTTTTTAGCTACACATTTTATTTGCATATGAGTAAATTTTGATTTTTCCCCTTAATTAGTATAGAGTACCTATTCATTTAAAAGGTAATGAATATATTCCCACCAACAGAGGATTAGTGTGCCTTTTTTTCCCCACATCCTCACCAGCATCTGTTGTTGGTAGATTCCTGAATGTGAGCCATTCTAACTGTGGTGAGGTGAAACCTCATTGTGGTTTCGATTTGCATTTCCCTGATGGCTAGTGATTCTGAACATTTTTTCATGTGTCTATTGAGGTCCTTGGCTCATCTCTTAAGTGAGCTGTTTGTGTTGTTGTTGTGTAATTTCTTGATCTCTTTGTAGATTCTGGTTATTAATCCTTTATCGGTTGCATAATTTGAAAATATTCTCTCCCATTCTGTCGGTTGCCTCTTCACTTTCCTGACTGTTTCTTTTGCAGTACAGTGGTTATGGAGGGAAAAAACCGCTATAATCCAAAAGTTGTACTTTCGAAATTTATATTTATTAAATAACAGTTTTCTAAAAAAAGAGAGATAATGAATATATATTTATTGAGATTTGGTGAACCAAATAGTAAAATGCAGTATTTTTTTTACATGTGGTAATTCCCAATTAATGCGGTTTCAATAGAGGGGAGCTATTTGAGCATTTTAAAAATCAGTGTTTCTACCAAGAGATATGGCTAGGATGAACTGATACTCTTGTTTTATAATAATTTATAATTCAGTTCATATACTATTATGACTATTGTGCTTACTGTTTGATGCATTAGTAAAATAAACTAATACTGGGATTGTTACAATAAATTTCAGTTAACACTTGTTGTATAGCAAACACTGTTGTGACGCCTCAGTGTTTTTTGATATTAAAAGATGGTCTATACAATCAAAGTCTGATTTTGGACACGATTTTAATTATACTAATTCTTCCTAACTTAGCTGGAGTTCTTAGAATGCAGAGCCTTTAGGCATAATTTGAGCTTGACACTGATCTAGATTGCTCCTTCCTAGCAGCTCTGTTTACATACCTTACTCCTGTTAGAAGCTATTAGGGCTAATTAAAGAAACAGACTTAATTTTCCTTTCAACCTATGAGTCAGTAGAAGCTGCAGGTGCATTACTACTGAATGCCTCTTCCGGTTATTGAATAGGTGAGAGAAAACAATATATTTCCATAAACAGTTTCTTAAGATTTCAGCAAATGATATGTTCATGGCTAAGTTTTATTATTTCGAAGAAGATAATATGAAGCTTTTTTTGAAAAAAAAAAAAAGGAATGCAAGACCCTATCATTTTTTCTTATTTGTTAGAATCTTAAAAATTCTTTAGGAATGGTACACAAATTCACCATTATTATTGGAAATCTGTCTTTAACGTGATGCTTTTCTTATGGATCATTACATTTTGAGCAAAACTTTAAAACAAGAAAATGCTTTTCAAGCAGTGGTGTTACATTGCTTTTCCTGAAGCAACCCGAACTTACTGCATGCGAAGAAATGGGTTCTGGTAATTTTGAATTTCTTTACGTTTTTGTCATTGACTCAAACCTACAGGTACAAAATCATGATGAGAAAAAGGAACTCTGTGTAAGATATCAGGGTAATAGTGACCTGATAGAATTAGTGGAAATCTTCCGCTTTCCTTATAAATGTGGATGATATTGTAAAGGATTGATACTAATGACACTTACAGTAAGGGAACTTACCATGCTTGTTTATTTCTTTGTCGAAATTTTAAAACATTAATTTACTATCTTTACATTTTAAACCTATTAATAATTCCTATTCTTTCTTAATTCAGTTAATTCTTAACTCTCATATCTAACTTTTGATTTCTGTTGGTTTTCAATAGTCTTTCTATTCTCTTACTCATTTGTTTCTGCCCTAATAGGTTATATTTCTTTTTTCTTTGATTTAGAATATATTTATTTAAGTGTACACTTAGATTATTTTTTATAATATATTCCTTTTAAGTATGGTTTTGTATCTCTAAATTTAGCATTAAACAATAATTTAGAATCATTCTATATTACATTTTGACTTTAGTTGATCAAAATGAATGTCGCTTGTGATATTTTAATTTATGCATTAGTTACTTTTAAGCTTTTATTAAAGTTTTTTCACAATTGTGGATTTCTAAATTACCTTTTGTTATTGACTTGTATTTAATTGTCTTGGTCAGAGAACATGCTTTGCATAATGTCAAACTTTTATACTTATTGAGTTTTTTCTTAATCCGTTGGTCTGTACTGCAGAATGTTTCTTTTGAACTTGAAAAGAATATGTGTCCTGATGCAATTGCATGAACTATTCTATAGATGTCTATTACTCATAGTTCATTTTAAATCTTTCATTTTCTCTGTAAACCTCTGCATATATGTTCAGCATTTATTGGAGTGTACTAAAGTCTCCAACTATTATTGTCAATAAATACTTTCCTTTAATTCAATTTTTGTTCGTTTGTTTTAGAACTTTGTTATTACAGACAATTTTGCTCTTACTTGTTATAATTGTACATCTCTGCCATTTGGATGCTTTTATTAATTTTTCCTTTTTATTTCTAGTAGTATTTTTTCTTAAATTCTACATTGTCTGATACTTGTCTTGTAGATGTTTGCATGTTTTATCTTTATCTTTTAACTTTTTAAAAAAATTGATTTACTTATTTGAAAGGCAGAGATACAGAGAGAGAAGGAGACAGAGAGAGAGAGAGAGAGAGAGAGAGAGAGAGAGAGAGAGAGAAATTTTCTACCCACTGGTTCACTCCCCAAGTGGCTCCAATTGCTGGAGCTGGGCCAGGGTGAACCCAGGAACCAGGAGCTTCTTCTGGGTCTCCCAGGAGGGTACAGGGATCCAAACACCAGGGCCTCTTCCAGTGCTTTCCTTGGTGCAATAGAAGGGAGTTAAATGAAAAATGGAGGAGCCAAGACTTGAACTGGTGCCCATATGGGATGTCGGTACTAAATGAGGAGGCTTAATCTGCTATGCCACAGTGCTGAGCCCTATCCTTTAACTTTAAAACTATTAATGGTTTGATGTAAAGTTCCCTCTTAGATCTTTCTTTCTTGATTTTCATAACTTTTGGTATGTGATGTTTCTGCTTTCATTTGTCTTGAGATTTTTTTATGTTTCCTCTTTAATTTTTCCATTGGTCCATTTGTTACTATGGAGCATGTGGTTAATTTTCATGTATTTGTAAAATTATTGAGGGTACTCCTATTAAGGATTTCTAGTACAATTGTGGCCAGAAAAGATACTTCATATGATTTCATTCTTAGATTGTTTTTTTTTTTTTTTGTCCAATAAATGATCTACTGTGGAGAATACCCCATGTATAGTTGAGAAGATTGTAAATTCTGCAGCTCTTAGGTGGGATATTCTATAAAGTTCTGTTCTTTTGGTGTTAACTGCAGTGTAATCGAATATTCCCCTGGTAATTTTTATGTACGGATGATCTGAACACTACTGAAAGGGGCATGCAGCTGTCTCTACTATTACTGTATTACTATATATCTGTGCATTTAGATCTACTGATATTTACTTGATATATGTAGGACCCTATTATTTTTTAAAGATTTATTTATTTATTTGAAATGCAGAGTGACGAAATGGGTGAGACACAAATAAAAAGAGATCTTCATCAGCTAACTCACTCCGCAAAATGGCTGCATTAGCTAGGACTGGACCAGGCTGAAGTCAGGAACGAGGTCTCTGAGTGTCGGGGACACACACACTCAGACCAAACTCTCTGCTTTCCCTCCTGCATTAGCAGTGAGCTGGGCAGTAAACGGAGCAGCCTGGACTCAGCAAGCACTCCTCTATGGGATGCTGGTATTTTCAGTGGTAGCTTAACACACTGTGCTACAAGGCTCACCCTATACAAACAGGTGCTCTGATGTTGAGTGTCTATATGTCTATGATTCCTGCTGAATTGACTCCTTTATCTTGCATCTTGCTGAATCAACTCCTTTATCATAATATAATGACTACCTTTCTCTCCTTTTGTAGGTTTTTCACTTAGTCTATTTTACCTGATATAAGCAGTTATTTTTGTTTTGTTTTGCTTTTCATGGATTTAAAAAGAGAATAGGAAAATGGCAAATAAAATGCCAAAAGCTTACTCTGTTTTACAAATATTCAGCTGTTGCTCTTAGATAACCATGTTTCAGACTTTTGCAAGCCTTTGCTTCATTCTCTTTGTTGCAGATAGAAGTCCTAACTGAAGATACTAACATTATTCATAATCATATTAGTCCACTTTTTTGTTACTTTAACTAAAATACTTGCAAATATTTCATTGGAAATGAAAAGTTTATTTTGGTTTACAGTTTGGAAGTAATAATTCAGAATCAGCTAGTGCCAAAGGCCAGTGTCTGTGGAGGCTGATCATAGTGGGTACGGAGAAATTATCACATGATGAATCTGAAAGATGGGAGAGAGAGAGAGAGAGAGAGAGAGAATAGAGGGAGAAAGAGACAGAGAGAGACAGAGGTCTAGGCAGAAGCTGAACTCAAATGATCAACCTTTTCTTTAGAACCACACTTCTAGGGCATGTTCCCAGCGACCCAAACACTTCCCATGAGACTCACCTCTCAGATGTCATAGTTAGATCAAGACCCCCCCCCCCACCTCCGCTAATCCATCATCCATTAACATTCAGACATCAGAGTTTAAACATATGCATGAGTTCTGGGGAGTCCCATTCTACTCACCCTTTGTTAATATTTATGCAAACATTGAATATGTTATTACAATAGAATCTAAGTTTAGATAACTGCTTCCATGTGCCTCTTTCAAAGCAGTGTCCATTCTTGGAGCATTTTCCTTGAAAAATTAAATTTTTGTGAATGAATCTTTTATAATATTTCAATAGAACACAAATTTTAAATATATGCTTGTACACACAAAAATGCTACATTATTTGTATCTAAAAGTTGATACTCACAGTTTATTCTCCCTATAACTGTAGTCTTAAAAAGAGCCATTTCCTTTAGTCATCCTAACCACTTAAAAACCTTAATTAATTTTAGCAGACAAAAATGTTAATATCAAAAACAAGTGTGTGGAACCCTGGAAACAAGATGCAATACAGTAAAATTCTCTATTTCCACTAGAATGCTGATATCTAAATCTTTAAAAGGGGAATAATTTTTATGCAGGATCCTCTATTTGCATATTCTTTTTGGTGTGTGTGTGTGTGTGTGTGTGTGTGTGTGTACAAATTAGCAAGGAGTTGCATCAGTAGTGGAGAAGCTGGGGCTAGTGCAAATGGTGGCTTACCCAGCTGTGCTACACCACCAGTCTCTCCTCTGTTCATTTAAATCAGAATTATCTTCCTTCTATGTGAAGAAGCCATACCCTAAAACATTACATGTGCTTATAAGTCACCCTGTTCATCGAATTTTGTATAGCAGCCCAAACAGAATAAGACATGTACCTTCTACCCTATATAAAAACAACGTGTTTTTATTCAAGCATTACTTCTTTTATTTATCACTAAAAGTAAGGACATTTTGAGTATACAGATGTGAAAAAGAATTTAATTTAATCAAAATGTCTTGAAGTAGCACAAGGACTAATCAATGTAATTGTGAATAAAGTAGCCCAAGCTAGCTGTATTGCTGAGTGGGTAACTCAGTTCTCCTAGGATTTTTTTTAAAGTAATCTTAGCTGGAATGTGCAGCTTTCTCTCAATGTTACATACATAAAAATCTTGCTGAGTGATGAATATCATGGCTCTTTAGGCTTCTGCACCTGCTTTGAAAGGATAGTAAAGGCTCAAGTAAAATTATCATAGGCACTTGAAGCTTCTCACCTGTGAAAGACAAAATGCTGCAGTGAGGAAGAGTCCTTGGAGACCACTATAAGACATTCATTTGCGCATGATCTCCAGTGCCTAGGGGGAACTTTGAAGGTACAAGGAAATGTTTGCTATTTGGAATGTTTGCTACTTGAAATATATTGTTTTTTTGCAATCAGGTTAACAAGTGATTTGTTTTCTTCTTGGTTGTTTTCAGGAAGTTGCAGTTCTTTAACAATAATTAAATTCTTTAAGAAAATCTTGTATATCAAAAAATTTGTGGGTCTTTTAAAATGAGGATTAAAGAAGAAATTAAAACCATTCACACTGAAAGGAGTTCATTGTATGAAGGCATTCTCTCTGATGCTAAATAAAACTCTTGAAGCAGGGGAAGTGGAGATTAATTTTTATTCCAGGTCAATGCCATGCATAAAGAGAAGAATTTTTTTAAAAGATTCATTTATTTATTTGAAACACAGTTACAGGGAGAGAAGGAGAGGGAGATGGGGCAAGAGGAAGAGGGAGAGAAGGAGAGAAGAGAGAGACAGATAGAAAAATATCAGTCCTCCATTTGCTGGTTCACGCCCCAGATAGCTGCAGCTGTCAAAGTTGGGCCAGGCTGAAGCCAGGAGCTTCACCTTGGACTTCCACATGGGTAGCACCAGCCCAGGCACTTGGGCCATCTTCCTCTGCTTTCCCAGGCATGTTAGCAGGGAGCTGGATCAGAAGTGGGGCAGCAAGGATTCAAACCTGAGCCCATAGGGATGCTGGCATACATCACAACACCTGCCCAAGAGAGGAATTCTTAATGCTGGCACATATAAAGTAAATTGTATTCAGCAAGTGAGAAAGTAAACACACATGTGAGCATAGGTGGGCAGGGGGCCAGAAGGGTGAAGTCAGTGTTGGGGGCAGCAGAGAGAGCAGCTCAGCACCTCCTCTCTTCAGGGTCTGCAGAGAGAAGAGACAGCTTTTCCCAGGCCAGGCCTCTTGTATGAAGACATAAGGGGAATGGGTACTCACATGGCACCTCCCACCATGGTCGCAGCTGAAGGAGGTGCATCTAGGAAGGGACAGGTCTGATTGACAAGCCGGCAGGTGGTATGACACGTGGGGTGGGGCTTGGGACTCACAGGTACATCCAGCTCCAATTTAGCTAGCTGGTTACCTGCCTTATCCGTACCACTCTGAGCTCCCTGGCAGTTTGCACACCTTCCTAATTCCAGTGATTTTATTTTTATTGCTGGTCGTGCTTTTCATTATCTTCTCTAGCTTCATGTGTTTGCTCTCTATCCTCCCTTCCAAGCTCACCCTCACGCCCCTCTCAGGCTGGTTTTCTCTGACTCCCACTCCAAGTCTAATTTCCATTATATGCTTTCCATTCTCCACATTTATTTATGGGATGTTTTAACATTAAATAATTAAATGCATACTGATCTGCTGAATGCCTGTTTCTCCCTAAGGAACACAACAAGTTCCACAGTATTGTGGACCTTTATTTTCTACCAATTTCTTTGAAGTGTCAATCACATTCCCTCTATAGGGAGAAGTCTCAGCAAAGTCACACTGAGAATGCCATTATATAATTATACATTGATTATCCTATTTCCTTAGAACTAAAGAAAGTGATGGCCCTAAAAAGCTGTCTCCTTATATAGTGGTGTTCAGTGAAAAAAAAAAAAAAAAGAAAACTACTCCTTCAACTTGGGTAAAAATAAAATGTGGTGTTTGTTCTTTTAATATATTTGAAACACATAAATGCATTGAACATAGGAATTTAGAGTCAGCATTAGCAAAATTAAAGGACAAATAAATTATCAATCTTCCCTATGTAGTCTGTGGAGATGCCTGGAGTTTCTATCAGAGTCAATTATATATTATTTACAAATTCTCATTTATTGATATTAAGGAAAAATAATAACACAGAATATGCCTGATCTTTCTTTACATGGGCATACTTGCACCTTTATAATTTATAGTTGTAACTACATACATATAAAATTAGAGATCTGAAATTATATTCCTTATTAGAAATATGCGATTCTTTCATTTTAAATCAGCCCAACAATAGAAACTAACTTGTTTCCATAAACCGAGAAATGTACATTTTGCCAAAGATAGGTTGTTGTATTTACAGGGAAAAATGTGGAAATTATGGGTCTTTTAAAAGTTATGGTAGTTCAAGAGACAGATTAGTGTTAGAGTTAGAAGGCACCAAGAAAATCCATGTCTTTAACTAGTCTTTTGCAGTGTGACACAACTTATAAGATTTTTATTTTGAGATTTGGTTATTAACTTTTTCACTTAAGGAACTCTGGTTTGTGAACCAAGAAGTTGTCTGGCGGTGCTCCCAATGCACCCCTTTTCATAGCACCCATCACAATTATTGCTTCCTATTTATTAGGGGTGCGACTACATGTCTGGCCATTTCCTGTGCTCTTCTTTGTCATTAGGATGTCCACCATCACTGAGTATTGCCCATGGAACAAATACTGAGGATTAGAAGACCAAAGTTCAACTGTCTATGGGGCAAGTTGTCTTGCCTTTGAGTGGATATCCAAAGTAACAGTGGTAGGAGTTGTCCCAGGATAGAAAGTATAACCTAAGGAAAGATTAGCTTTGCAATGCAATGGACCCCAAAGGTGCCTGTTAGCAGGTGCTGAGTAGTGGTCATTCAAGAATCCTGCTCAGAAACTCATGGCAATCATTTCAGGAATGCAAAGTCCTGAGTATTATGTCCTGTTAAGCAAACTCAAAGAATAACACAAAGAAAATAAAACTGAAAACCTTGAGCTATTGCACAGTGATTTACACTCCCGTAATTAAAAAAAAAAAGCTATGAGAATTTATGCTATCATGAGGTTAAGATGATAACCACATACTTAAGCAAAATGGTAAGCGACATTAAGGAATGTCGGCAATAGAAACATGATAAGGCTGTGCCTTTAAGAGGATGTGACTTGGGAGCCTTGAGCAAAGTTCATGGCACTCTGATGCCAGAAGAGTACTAGACATAGATGGACTTGTTTTTCTTGAAAATTTAAATTTTCTGCACATGTGAATATCCTGTCATTTTTACCAACCAAATTTTTCCTTTAAAAAGTGTATTCATCAAAAAATAAATGACAAGAGCCTTGTAATTTGAGAAATTTTTGTAGATATATATCATTAAAATAGTATAGAAAGGGTTAAGGAAAGTAACAACAAGTGACACAGGAACCTATCCTTACAATATGGGCATCTCCTCTGTGCTTGAAGTTAGCAAAGCCTGGACAGATTACCTTCAGTGAGTCCCAGGGGCCGGAGGCTGTGGGTGGCAGGGCTGGGCCTTTGCAGCGAGAGAGGCCAGAGCACTGGAATGGGAAGCAGAGGCAAGGACAAGAAGCTGCAGGGCACGGACTCAGAGCAGCTTGAGTGTGAGGACACAGATCCTGCTGGGGAAGGGGAGACCCCGCTGCCCCCTCCCCAGCCAGCCACGCCCTACCCATTTGGAGCCCCC
This sequence comes from Sylvilagus bachmani, assembly GCA_015711505.1. NCBI lineage: Eukaryota > Metazoa > Chordata > Mammalia > Lagomorpha > Leporidae > Sylvilagus > Sylvilagus bachmani. The sequence continues at coordinate 2,972,373 of CM027401.1, read as the reverse complement.
TGCACCTTTTCACGCCCTTCGTGTCTGCTCTCCCTTTTCCCCCAGTGCCCACCGTGCCCCCGGCCCCTCAGCACCTGACATAGAATATGACGAGGACTGCAACTCCTAGTGCCATCTGCCCCCAGGCCAGACTCCCTTTTAGTAGGCTTCAGTTGCTTTGGAGGGGGAGAGAAGGGGGGCTGTTCTTAAATTTATTTAAAAGAAAATAGTAAAAGGAAAAAATAAATTAGATGAGACCGGCATTGTGCTTAAGACACTGTGTGCAGTGCTGCCATCGTATATGAGTACCCACTTCCTCTCCATGCCTCTGCTAATACACCTGGGAAGGCAGCGGGAAATGGCCCAAGTGCCACTCTGGCTCCTGGCTTTAGCCTGGCCCAACTCTGGCCTTTGAGGCCATTTGGGGAGTGAACCATTGTGTGGAAGGTGAACCAGTGGATGGGCGATCTCTCCCTCCACACCCCATAACTCTGCATTCAAACAAATCAGCAGATAAATCTTTATAAAACTTTAGCCAATGTACAGTGACATCACAAGAATGAGTGTGGAAATAGTTCATGAGTATCTCCCTCCCATCTGCTGATTTCTTGCTAGTGTCCTCTGTTAATCCAGATGGATCCCAAGAGCAAATCATACGTTGAACACATTATCTCGAAACCAGCTTTCTGGACATAGGATGCGGGAACAAGGAGTGGAGAGGGAATTTGGTGAGGTAGAGAGGAAATGCATGACCCACGTAGATGAAATACAATTGACTGTTTTACCAGTTAAATGATCTAAGCAGAAAATATTGTAGATACCTTGATTTGAGTAAAGGCATTCAAACTATCTCAAAAATGTTATTACTTATTTTCAATGACACTATTATTGAGCTAAGTTCATTTACTCTGTAAGCTTTTCCAATTTGGATTATTAGAAGGAAAATTTTATTCTAAGATTTGCATTCCTTTCTGATATCCTCTGTGCACTAATTAAATCAGCACTTTAAGTTTGGAAGTAGGAATCTGTACATGTGCAAACACGCACACACACCAAACATAAAACCACAGGGTTGGCACTTCCCATGTTTCAAGATAATGATCTTGACTGGACAAATGTTCCTTTACTGTGTTTAATTTGTTTTTCTCTAATATTCTCTGAGAACCTGTTAATTCAATCTGTTAGTCATCAGTTGCACACCTGTTAATATATAGCCTCATTGTAATAACTGCATTTCCAACATTTCAAGCATGGCTATTTTTTTTTTTAAATAATACACTTTCCATTTTGCATTAGCAGTTGGCCATGATGTGATGCTATTTCCCAAGCAAAGAGATTATTGTGAATGTAAAGGTAATGTTTTCACTTCCACTATTGCAAACAGAGGATCAAAATCAAGTTTGTTTTGTAGGCCATGAAGGAAGCATTGTCTTGTGCTTCATGTCTGCAAGTGCTGCTTCTCCCTAAGGAATACCAGTTCACAAGTGCGGTCGTCACTGACACATCGGGTGTTGCATTCATCTGCTGGTGTCCTGTACCCAGTCTTACTGCACAGCCTGTTTCTCAACAAGGTCTGAACATGGTTTGAATAAAATGATTGAGTCAACACAATCTAAACATTTCCCTATGGAGCATTAAGCCTCTCACGTTTTAACTCCAGTCGACCTTGACTAATGGGAATGCAAAAATGTATGAGCAAATTACCTGTAAATAATTATATTTGGTATTGAAATGGCAAAGTGGTGCATAAAACTGGTTTTGATATAAAGAAATACAAATAATCATTGCCTAGACATTTTGCATTCTGTTGGCAAGGTAAAATAAGGGATATAAAAATGGAAATATTTAATCTTTTATAAGCTTGCAGTTAAGGTGAACTAATTTTTAAAGCATATATTTCTTATCATTAGAACAAGAAAAGGAAATATTGTTACATGAATCTTGAGGATGGAGATACCACTTTATTGAGGAGGTACTTCTTGAGGACAAAATTAAATCAGAAAGCAAAAACGTGGAAATGTTTTAGATGAGCGTGAGCAATGAGAAAATGAATTTTGTATGGTGCACATATGGAAAGAAGTAAGGAAATTTGGTAAAAATGTGGGAAATAAATAAAATTTGATTGAATGGCAATTCTAATAGTTTTGTAGAAACCAAAGTTATTTTATCCTATTTCCTTAGGTAATAAGAAAAATGCTATTAAATTCAAATGCAATTTAATTTTTACATTTTTAATTTACTTTTGTTCATTTGAAAGACAGACAGAAACAAAGAGAGCCGGGAGGGAGGGAGTGGAAATCCAGGGATCTCATATCTGCAGGTTCACTCCCCAAATGCCCACAACAGTCAGGGTGAAGCCAGATTCTAGGAACTCAGTCAAGCTCTTCCGTATTGGTCTCTGGCATCCAACCACTTCTGTCATCCCGATGCCTTCCACAGTGCATGTGAGCAAGAAGTTGGGGTCAGAAACTGAGCTGAGAACTGAACCCAGGCATTCTGCTGTGGGGTGCTATGTAGTATTTTAATCACTCTGCTGAATGTCCCTCTACCATGCAGATTTTACTAACGAGGGGATTTAATCGATATGTATTACGTGTGAAACATTCGTCTTTTATTCTGCTTGTATCTCCATTAAGAATTCCCACTGGCAATTAGCAAACTCTGACCATGCTGCCAAAAGGATGCTTCCTAGTTAATTTGCAATGCAGCTAATGAAGCTTTGGGGCTTTTACTTCCATGCACTTCTTACCAAGCTCAGGAAAGGGCTTTGGGTATCTGTTCATACATTTCTCTATTTTGGTAAACTTTGAAAAATATGATCATGAGCACAGTTGCTAAATCCCTGACTTCTTAATGGTTTATTTTGCCATCTGTCACTTTTATCTCAGATGGCTAATGTTGGACAGAGCATGGACACTTTTGGGTCCAAGTAGGAGAACACTGAGTAGAGTCACCTGTTGCTTCTGGTTTAGTGGGGTTTATTTCTAGGATTTCCACAGAGTGTCTGGCTACCCCATTTTAGGAATTATCCACCAGTGTTCTGACTCCTTCAGCATGGTGATACAGTTAAAGAAACACACACACACACACACACAGATAAGTGTCTGCGATTAGTTGTAATAAAGGAAAAATGTAATGTGGATTATAAATATTTGTGAAAAGTGGTCTTGTTGTGAATACAGTATTTTGTGTATTGGCTCACTCAGCATGAATATTTTTTCCTGTCTGAGGATAATTGAATGTTTGTTGCTACACCAGATTTATGGATGGATGGATGTGTAGCTAACTAGATAAATCATTTTGGGGAGTGGTTAATAAATGTGAAATAGAAATCGTCACTGTTCATGGGATGGGGTGCAACTGGTTTTATTACTTCAAAAAGTGATTAAGTGGGAAGACACATACTCTGCATCGAGTTAGAGTCTATTTTAGTATGTCTCATGTGTTTGCTGATAAATTTGGCAGTCCCAAAAGAAATAGCATGCAAGATTGTCTCTAGTGAATCAAAATGGCTTTCAGAAGGAAATATTGTAGTGGCGAAACTCTTATATGCATTAGCATAAACAAATAAGTGTAGATAGCATTACAATCATTTAAGGGTATGATTTTGTAAGTTAATATATATTGGCAAACTATAAAATGTTTTTGTGCTATTTTTGTGTGTGTCTTGACTTCAGATGATTTTAATATTTTTTCATGATCATTCGTGCTACAAAAAAATTTAAAAATAACTGAAGGAAAATATACCAACTGAAGCCAAAAATGTTTAAGGCAAAACTTCCAAGAGCATCAAAATATAAACATTTGTTCAATTTGTTGGTGGGTTTTAGCAGGCATTTAACCTGGTTAGACCCAAAGAGCAAACTATTTGGTATAGAAGTTCAAGTGCAAATTCATATCTGAATCCTCAGCTTTAGCTGTTCAGTTTCTGCCACACCCATGTGGGATTCAGAGGTAATCTGGTTCCTGAAGAAGTGTTTGCACAAGGCTTGGGCTCTCTCGCGCTCTCCCTCTCTCAGCTTCCTGGGGTTCCTCTCTACTGTCCAGCGCTGTGATCATCTCAAACCTTCTGAAACTCATTTCTTCTTGCCAGAAAGATTTCACATTTCTTTGGAAGATGGATCCATCCAGGTAGCAGTGCCCACAGCCTTCCTTATAGCAAGTCATGGAAACCATACTCACCCAGTGCCGTCTCTGTCCCAGGAGTCTACCTGATTTGTTTACACAACAGTCTCTTCAGGTAGTTGTTTTTGTTATTTAATCCAGAATTTAATTTTACCCACAAAACAGTTATTTCTGTAGGAATTTCTTTGGTCTCTTCCCTGTCTTTTGACTGAGAACATGGCAGAGTCCTGATTTTATATTTTTCCCAGAAACCATGAAGTTGTTATATTTTATTTATGTGGATATTCGTAATTAAATATAGAACTTCTTTTTTTATTTATTTTTTAATTTTTGACAGGCAGAGTGGACAGTGAGAGAGAGAAGCCGGGAGAAAGGTCTTCCTTTTGCCGTTGGTTCATCCTCCAATGGCCGCCGCAGTCAGCGCGCTGAGGCCGGCACACCGCGCTCATCCGATGGAAGTAGCCAGGTGCCAGGTGCTTCTCCTGGTCTCCCATGAGGTGCAGGGCCCTAGCACTTGGGCCATCCTCCACTTCCCTCCTGGGCCACAGCAGAGAGCTGGCCTGGAAGAGGGGCAACCGGGACAGAATCCGGCGCCCCAACCAGGACTAGAACCTGGTGTGCCGGCGCCGCAAGGCGGAGGATTAGCCTGTTGAGACACGGCACCGGCCTAAATATAGAACTTCTTATTTTATGATTTTCAGTCGTTTTTTAAAAATTTATTTATTTGAAAGGCAGAGTTACTGAGAGGTAAAGGCAGAAGGAGAGGGAGAGGGAGAGGGGGAGACAGAGAGAGAGAGAGAGAGAGGTTTTCCATCCACTGATTCAGTCCCCAAATGGCTGCAATGGCCGGAGCTGGACCAATCCAAAGCCAGGAGCCAGGGGCTTCTTTTGGTTCTCCTACATGGGTATAGGGCCCAAGGACTTGGGTCTTCTTTAGCTGTTTTCCCGGGCACATTAGCAGGGAGCTAGATCAGAAGTGGAATAGCCATGACAGGAACCAGCACCCATAGTGATGTTGGCATTGCAGGTGGCGGCTCCACCTGCCACACTATAGCTGTGACCCTGATTTTCATTCTTAAGCCGTGGAAAATTAAACCAAATGATTTCCTAAATAAGTTACTCTAACAGGTTTCTCAAAGGAGAATCCAAGATATTGTTGTAAATGTCACTGCTTTGGTTTTTGCTCAAAATGATATCCTTTATTAATTTCTGGGTAGATTGCATACATTACCTTAGATTTGATTTGACCGAGTGCGTTCCTTTTGCTGTACAAGAAATGTATGGCAGACCATGTTAAATCATGTTTTTTCTCGCCTTTCCCTTTCAAGTTAAATTTGACTCATTCTTGGCTTCAGTTGAGTTACACGTGTTCTTCCTCATCTTTAGATCCTGGCACAGCATGTATTATATATTGTCTGCAGGTGTGGGCTTAGTATTGGCTCAGATAAAGAGCAGTGTTTTCTTAAGCTATTTCTAGACAAAGGAGAATTGTTTTCAGAGTGCCTAGAATAATAGTCATCACCTATAATAAAGAGAATTATATTTGCCAAGAATATATTTTGTTGGCAGTAGTTTCAGAGAGCCATATGGATAGCTTTATTTTCTTGGCATCGACTACAATTTCTCCTGTTTCCTCTTAAGGATGCCTCGGATGTCTTGTTGATAATATTTCAAGCAACCTCAAATCCAATGAGCTATTGCAAACACTATGGTCTTGAAAATAACAAAAAATCTCTCCCAGCTTGCAATGACAAGAATGTATGTAGGTATGCATATAAAATATATACATACCGTGTATACTATATTTTGATAACCTAATTGGTCTTTGATCTTTAATCATGTTTTCATATCAGATGTTTGCTTTCCCTCAGCTGCTCTGATATACCTGTCTCTGAATTTTTCTTGCTTTCTATTAATTCTTTTGGTAAAAGAAATTTTTAAAACTCCATAGACTTTGAAAAGAATCTTTTGATAAATGTAGTGAATGTCTTGACATTATAACTTTCCGAATATATATATGCCATAATGAAGCTCAATATTCCAGATACACAAAGTACATAAATAATGCTTATTTTAATTTTCTAAGAGAGATTTTAGTAAAACACAATTTATGACTAAAATACAAGTGGTTAATGTAAAGTATGTGAGTCTTTTTGTTTTGTTTTAGTCATATCTCAAAATCAAAGACTTCCTGGATCAATATTCCTCAGGCAGGTGCTGTATCTCCCTTATTCCATGTCTGCCTAAGTGCACCTCTCTAATTTTCTGACTTCAGGGTTACACACAGTTTCATAAGCCTGCTAATACCTTAGTAGAGTATTCCAAACCGGAAGTGAATAAATATACTTGGTGTGTTTATACTTTAAAGGGCATGGTACTAACTTATTAGACAACCATTCTGAATATTAGGAAAATTACAAGTATCACCCTTAAAATAAAACCAGTTTCTGTCAAGATATCAGTAACAGGAAGACATAAGTGCAATTTGCTGTGTCTAAATTGCAGAAGTGTCACCTAGCTAACCCAGATTTCTGTAAATTCTTGGAGTCTACCATCTTCATGGCTGTTGCATCCTCTAACATTGAAATGACTTAATCAAGAAATGCAGCCCCACCAGGAATACTGTGAAAACAATAGATACCTTTTTATTATCTCACAAATGTGCTATGCTACAGAACACATTCTATGACCATCTTCTTGTTTTCCCAGTCAGTAAAACATTTTCCTCACTCAATAGAACAAAAAATAGTTCCAACTTGCTCATTAATGAATTCATTGATTTAACAAATGTCAATGAACACATTGTAAAGACGATACTGAGCAAATTCTATGAATTCAGCAGTAAGAACAGAGTAATGAATTATCTTTCCTATGAACTTACAAAGAGAAGCTTAATAACTATTATCTGTGGTTTGAAAACACATCATTTACCCAAATTACTTTCTTGCCATCAAAGAAATATAATGAGCTAATACAATTTCATTTATTCTGTTACAAAGGTTATATAAGAGTTGATAACATTGGTTATTTTATAAGTGATTTATTTATTTGGTTTTCCTATTTAAAGTTGATTTATTAATATAACCCCCTTTCCAAATGCAAAATCTGAATTATTCGACTTTGTAATTAATTTATAGAGTTCTCATTTTGAAATTGATGCATGAATTTTAAACTTGTGGATGACTTACTCAGTTATAATGTAAATTGTTTATATTTGTACTTTAGTGCAATTTTATCTAAATGTATGATTTATACTTAAGATAGATTTCTAAAAAGAGGCAGTTTGAGAATACTTGACATTTAATGTGAATTTTCTATAAGTTATTTTAGCTTTCCTTTGTGTTCTTTTATATTAATATCATATTAAATGAGAAGTGAAAACATAAACCCAATCCTATCCAAAAAATAATTTAAACTCATATTTCCACTAGCATTGTTTAGTGATACTCGTATTTTTGTTGTTTACTTGTTGTATTTTTGATTGAGACATACTTATACACATTGGGTTGTATAATGTTATATATTTCAGTACATATATACATTGTGTAAAGATCAAATGAGAGTAATTAGTATATTCACCCTCTATTTCTTTGTGGTGAGAACATTACAAGTTCTTGCTGTTTTGAAATACATCACCATTATTGATAATTATAGTCCCTGTGTTGTACAAGAGCACTCAGAATTTGCTCTCCCCATCTAACTGTAACGTTATGCCTCCTGAACAGCCTTCCTCATTCCCCACCCTCCAACTTATGCACCCTCTATAACTACTGTTTAATTCTCAGCTTCTATGAGGTAGAATTTTTAGATTCCACATATGGGAAAGAAGATAAAATACATGTCTTTCTGTGTGTGGCTTATTTCATTTAAAATAACATCTTCTAGGTTCATCCCTGTTGTCAGAAATGACAAAATTTTAAACTTTTTAATGGCTTAAAGGGTATATTACAATGCATATCTACCACGTTTTCTTTAGACATTCATCTATTGCTAGATATTTAGGTGTATTCCATTTCTTGGCTGTTCTGAATAGTTCTGGAGTAAACATGGGAGTGAAGATGCCTCTGACAGATTGGTTTAAATTTGGGTATATACCCCATAGTGGGATTTCTGGAATACAGGGTACCTGTTGTTAAACATGTTAAACAATTTTATGACAAAAATTTTGGCAATTTACATGAAAAGCACATATTTCTTCCAGAAGAATAACTCAGAATACTGACATGGAAAGAAAAAGCTTTTTGAATACCCCCATGGGTACTTTTTTTCAGATTGTTTATTTATGTGAAAGGCAGTTACAGAGAAGAGATCTTCTATCTGCTGGTTCACTTCCTAAATAGGGCGGGAACTCCATCCATGATTCCCACATGGGTGGCAGGGGCCCAAGTACTTGGGCCATGTTCTACTACCTCCTAGGTGCATTAGCAAGGAACTGAATTGGAAGTGGAGCAGCTGGGAGTCAAACTGGCACTCATGTTGGATACTGGCATGACAGACTGTGGCTTAACCCTCTGTGCCACTATGCAGTCCCCCAGATTTCTCCCATATACATTTTTTAAATAAAATGATTTTAAAAATCTTCCACAGACCCCACTGAAGACCTAAATATTTTCACTGGTAAATTCTACCAAGCACTCAAAGAAGAAATAACAACATATAATGTTCTTCTAAAAATCACAGACAGATCAAACGTTTCCCACCTCATAAGAGATCAACATAACCTTAATATCAAAACAAATTAGTATATGGAAAAAACACAAAACCACAGTTGTATTTAATACACGTGGAAAATAAATTACTAACAATATACAAATCAAATCTCAACAAAAATAAAGTTAAAATAGAAATAATCAGATTTTTCTTGGGTTTCTGTTTTGTGAATCTCTTCTAATATTGAGATTGTAATTTGACATATTTCAAATAGTAGTTGTCGCCCTTTTGCTTCTGATGTGAGGCTCCCTTGTATACAAGTGTCCTGTAGGGCTGGCTTTGTGGTAATGAACTTCTTCAGGTTTTCCTTGCCTTCAAAATTCGATTTCTGCTCCATTTATGAGGGACAGCTTTGTTTGGTTACTATTCATTTTGGCAATTTAAATTTTTTCCAGGACTTTGAATTTTTTAAATAAGCTTTTTTACTTATTTGAAAGACTGAGTTACAGAGAGACAGAGGTAATGGCAGGGAGAGATCCTCCATCCATAGCTTCACTCCCACAGTCTCTGGGCCTGGGCTAGGGTAGACCCAGGAGCCAGGGCCAGGAGTTTACATTATTGTGTTTATGTAAAAGTTTCCATCGTGAATCCAAGTAATATATTGCAGATATGGTCCTTTCTTAAATAGTCTTTTATAATTAATTGTTTAGATCTCCTTTTCTTGTCATATATGTCTTCATATTAGCCCATTCTTCTCCCAAACTGTCCATCTAATGTGGTCATATTGAGTCCTTTTTGGTGAAACTTTCCTTCCCTCTCCTGATTCTGTCTACTTTGATTACTCTGCCACTCCACAGCCTGTTTGTGATGCTGCCCCAGTATAGTTCCACCTTTTCTGCATCCCAGTTTTCTCTCTGCTGGTTCATTGCCTCATTTATTGTAGCATAGCCTTTCTGCCTCCCTGAAACAAGTTTGTGGGTTATAAGTGTTTAGGTTTTTTGATGCCTTGAAAATGCATTTGTTTGTTTCCCTATAATTTGTTGGTAAATTAACTATGTATAACATGTTAAAATATAATGATTATAATAATTACACTTGTTAACCATTAATTATCTTCTAGACATCATTCTGTTTTATGTATTTATGTGAACTTATGTACCCAAAGACATAAGCATGTTGGATGAAAGGGATACCTACTCCACTATGTTTCTTGCAACATGGTTCACAGTAGCTAAAATATGGAATCAAGCAAGATGTGCATGATCAGATTAATAAAGAAAATGTGGCATATATGTGCAATGGAATATTAGCTACAAAAATGAAATTCTATCATTTGCAGCAAAATTGTTAGAACTGAAAGCCATTATGTTGGATAAAAGAAGCCAGACGCAGAAGGACAAATACAGCGTGTTCTCCCTTATATGTGGGAATTAAAATTAAATTTAAAAAGGAATGCCTATATCAGTTTTGCTGCAAATGCAGTGTTTTGTCAGACTTTGCTTTAAATAGTTGTCAGACGAATTGATAGGAATTATGCATGACTATGATTTTGATGACTCTGTGATGATTTTCAAGTTTACTTTTTATGAGTGAAATTGAACATTTTTTTCATTGGATTATTGTTTGTAACCCTTGCTTCTATTTTGCTGGACTGGGGTCTAGTTACATTTTTTTTTTTTTTGCTGAATTATTTAGTAGAGACATTAAGGCTTTGATTTTAATGAAATTAAAATGCTAATGCAAAAAATAAACCATGAAATTTATTAAATAATAGGGAGAATAGAGTGAACATGGACATTCTATGGCAACTGTGCTGAGAATTCTTGCAGTCAAATATTCACCAGTACAGTTCCTCTGATTTGTCAGAAAATAATCTTCAACACAACCTTGTTGAATTGATTCTATTATTGTCACAAATACAAGAATTAAAAACAGAATATTCCAATAACTCAGCAAAGAAGTTACACACCTAATACTAAGTGGTTTAGTCAGACACTGGCTGCGTCTGACTCCTAAACACATGTTACTGTCTCTGCTGTCCAGTGTCTTGGTACTCACCTGCTGCTCTGCCCCCTCACAGAGATGGAGAGGGACAGCTGGGAAGAACCTTTCTCTTGCACAGGCCCTTCCTTAGTACAAATGAGTTCACATGAGGAAGCATTGCTGCATGACTTGAACAAGTGAGATCTTTATGCGTATTCATTTAAAGCTTACATGCCTTTCTCTTCTCAAGTCTATTTATGAGGTTTTGAACTTTGCTATGAATTTAACAATAGCAAACTTTACTCTCCAATAGAAAGCATAATGAGGTAATTCAGTGCTGTAAAGGACAATGAACCAGCTCCAAATGAGAGAAACTGACTAGAACTTAGAACCTTAGAATCACTAAACAAGCTAAACAGAAGAGAATATGCTCAAATATTCTGCAGATTTTATACTGGTGAATTTGAATGACCAATTTTTTTTCATTGAGAAATTCATCCAGTATGTATAAGGAAAGCTGAATGTATGTGGAAAGAAAATGTAATTACTTAAAAGTATTTGTGGTTAATTGAAATAGGCCAAAAACCTCACCTAAATCAAGGTAAATAGGAATGGACAGCAAAGAAAACATAAGAGCTTAAAACCCATTTTTAGATAAGTGCAACCCATTTTTCAGGTACGGGAATTGAGGTGACTGAGAACAGTCAGTAAATTATATAATCTATTAGCTTCATTACCTAAATGAATACTTGTCTCATTTTATAAAATCCGCACATGGCAGCAGAAGCAACTTTAACAGGAAAAGAAATCTCCCTATTCCCTCTCCCCCTCTCTCCCTCTCTCCCTCCTTCTCTCTCTCCCTCTCTCCCTCTCTCCCTCTTTCCCTCTCTCTTCTCCTTCTCTCCTCCCCCTTCCCCCCACCCCTCATTAGATTACACATCTTGCCAGGTAAGATTTGATTTGGGAGAATAAAATAAGTTTCTTTTATTTAGCTTCCTTCTCTCTGCATGTCTCTTTGCTCTGATACTTGCAAGCCAAAAAGATTCTTTCCTAAGTCTTCAAATCCTTATTATAACAGAGGCGATAAAAGGCAGAACAAGGTGCTGCTGTTGAGATGGTTATGTCAATAATTTCTGTAGTAATGCTCTGTTTGTTCATTGGAATGTGATTTCACCTTTCCTCTTTGATACTTTTAAATTCTTTGTTAGTCTTTGGCATGTTATAATTTTTTTTTACAATATATTTGGCTATAGTTTAGTCTTATTCATTATTTCTAACATACTCTGCTTCCCTGAGGGTTTTTATGTTTTATCAGTTTTTTAGTCATTAGCTCTTCAAAGAGTGAATAATGCACATTTTTTTTCGATTTTTTTCTTGAAAGTTCTAAACAATTCTCTTTGCATTGTTTTAACATTTTCCCATTTGTGTACCTATTTCTACATTATGGGTATTTTTTGAGTTATCTTTTGCAATCCATTCATTTCCTTGAGTTGACTTTAATTTGGCCCTTAATCTTTCTATTTATTTTATTTTTTTAATTGATGGGGGACGAGCATTGTGCCACATTAGGTTAAGCCATTGCCTGTGAAACTGGCGTCCCATATTAGAATGCCTTTGGCTGACCTGTATCTGATCAGCTTCCTGCTGATGTGCCTAGGTAGGCCCTTAATCTCTGTCTCTTTGTGTCCCTTTTTCTATCACTCTTCCTTTCAAACAATAAATAAATCTTAATAAAGTAACAAAATGAAAGTTATAACCTATATATATTATTGTGTAGAATCAACCACAGTTAAAATGCAGAATACCAGTTAACTCCTGCTTCCCTTCTCATCTCTGATGCATGAACACCACTGTTTTCTTGATTTGTTTTTCCTAGAGTTTAATATAAATAAGATCATGGACATGCGTTCATTTGTGTCTGGATTTTATTACTCAACCTGATTATTTCGAGGTTCATCTGCATTGTTCTGAGAATCAGTAATAGATTCCTTCTTGTTATGGAGTAATATTTCATTGCCAGAATATTCATTTAAGTATTAATAAGTAAATTATTATTTCCATCCTTGCCAATTGCTATGAACATTTGTCTAGAACTTTATGATTTCATTCTTCTTGAGTAAATAGCTTGGAAGAGAACTGTTGTGTTGTATGCTAAGGATATTGTTAACTCTATAAGAAAATTCCATAGAGACTATTATTTTGCATCTTGGTAATCAATATATTATGGTCTCCTTGCTCCAAATCCCTCCCACTATCTACTGGCCTTGACCTTTTTAATTATGCCCACTGTCCTGGGTGGTGTCATTACATTATGGATGATTTTAATTTGCATTGCTTTGATGGATACTGATGTCAGACATCTTTTTAAGCATATTTCTATTATTGGAATAGCTTGCTTTTGAAACAGTCACTTCATGCATTCCCCACACTCCTTTATTGGTCTCTATCATTTTCTCATTGAGTTGCAGTGGTTCTTTGATATATTCAGCATACCAACCCTTGTCACTACCACATACTTTCACCCTTTCTCTGACTTGCCTTTCGTTTCTCAGCAGTGAGTTTTTAAAGGCTGTTTTCAGTTCTGAAGTCCAAATTATCTTTTTTTATTTTTATTATTTATTTATTTCATCTTTTGAACTTTATTTGAGTGCCCAATGCAAAAACATTCCTGTCTTCTATGAAGTCGTGAAGATTGTTCTCTTTTGTTTTAGTGTAGACAGCTGAGAGTTTTAGATTTTAACATTTGTTCTACAATCCACTTTGAGTCAACTTGTTGCTTAGACTAAAGTAAGGTCCAGGTATTGGGTTCCTTGGCTTATTCACGGGCATAAGCAACTATTCTATACCTGTGGGTGGAAAATGCTATCCTGTACCCACGTTGGTATTCTGGGGGTTCTGTCTTTGTGTTGTCATATTGAGCATATTTTTTTCTTGTTTTTTGTTTCTTTGTTTTTTCTTTAGCATGAACCCATGTCTTCTGGGTCTCCATCACAGGTCTTTTTCAGAACTGAGTCTAACTCCCTCTGGAGAGGAATTCCTTAGAAATCACTAAGTAGCTAAGAGATTCTACCAGATCACACACATTTTATATGAAACTTTTATCTTCTTAAACAACCAATATTTTGTTCATTTAATCAGAAACCTGACTGAAGGTAACCTTGTGTTTAAGAAAAGATAGACTGGTGTCTCCAAATTCCACTGCCAATGCAAACAGGGGAATGTTTCTTGGCATGTTCGTTTGCAGGCAGTTGTACTTATGATAGGATCGATCTAAAATACAGATTATTGAACCTATATGATTTGACTTACATACCAAACCACTTGAATCACAAAGGGTTACAATATAGAATATAATAAATTCAAACATTGTGTGATTTCAATATTTAGAAATTTTTTTTTATATTTTTGGAAGTCAGATTTAGAGAGAGAGAAACAGAGAAATGTTCTATCCACAGAGTCACTCCCCAGTGGCTTCGAAGGCAGGGTCTGGTCCAAAGCAAGGAGCCAGAAGCTTCGGGTTTCCCATGTGGGTGGCATCTTCCACTGTCTTCCACAGGCTCTTAGCAGGAACTGTACTGGAAGTGGAGCAGCCAGGACATGAGCTGGAACCCATATGGGATACTGGTGTTGCAGGTGACAAGTTTACCTGTTACACCTGTTTACCCGTTACATTGACAGCCCTACCATTTCACTGTTGAATGTACATTAAAATTATTAAAGATTTATTTATTTACTTGAAATTAAGAGTTATACAGAGAGAGAAGGAGAGGCAGAGAGAGAGGTCTTCCACCCTCTGGTTCACTCCCCATTTGGCCATAATGGCCAGAGCTGCACAAATCAGAAGCGAAGAGCCAGGAGCGTCTTCCCAGTCTCCCACACAGGTGCAGGGGCCCAAGGACTTGGGCCATCTTCTACTGCTTTTCTGGGCCATAGCAGAGAGCTGGTTTGGAAGTGGAGCAGCTGGAACTTGAACCGGCGCCCATGTGGGATGCTGACACTGCAGGCAGAGACTTTATCTGCTATGCCACAGCACCGGCCCTGACAAATATTCGTAATAAATACACTTTTACTCTTTTTATTTTGCATATAAATTAGCTGTCAATGATCTATCTGCTCATGATTATTATAATTTATCCATATCCATAAACATTTGCATGGTAAGTTTTAAATGAAGAAAAAATGAAACATTTGAATTTTCAAAGCATTTTAAAAATGTATTTTACTTATTTGAAAGGCAGAGAGAGAGAGGGAGTGATACCTCCCATTCTCTGGATCACTCTGGGTCAGGCAGAGGAAGTCAAAACCTGAGTCCTCCAGATGGTGGCAGGAACAAAATGGCTTGAGCATCACCAGTTGCCTCCCAGGGTTAACAGGGCTCTGGAGTGGAGAAGAGTGAGAACGTGAGCCCAGGAACTCTGGTATGGGATGTGGGTGCTCCAAGCAGCGTCTTAACCCCTACCCAGAGCCCACCTCACAGCTCCAGCTTTTGATAAGGACTCACTTCCGCCTTGCCTTTGTCGCCCTTCCGTATTCTTACTCAGGAGGGTGATGGTGACTCCATTCTTGATGGCTTATCCCCTGGCTACTTTCGATGGGACACGGGAGCCATTTCATCAAAAGAAAGCAAATCCACTGAACCCCCTCCCCTTCCCTCCCCTCCTTTCTTTTTCTGTTTCTCTTTCTTTTTTCTCTCTTTTCTGAGAGAGTTGTGTCAAGGAGGTGTTGTCAGTGGAATAATGTACTTTGCTGTGCTGTGTCATTTGAGTTTATGGCTGCAGGAAGGTATGTCTTCTAGGATTTTTTTTGTTTTTGTTTTTTTTGTTTGTTTGTATGTTTTTTGACAGGCAGAGTGGACAGTGAGAGAGAAAGACAGAGAGAAAGATCTTCCTTTGCTGCTGGTTCACCCTCCAATGGCCGCCGCGGCCAGTGCACCGCGCTGATCCAAAGCCAGGAGCCAGGTGCTTCTCCTGGTCTCCCATGGGGTGCAGGGCCCAAGCACCTGGGCCATCCTCCACTGCACCCCCTGGCCACAGCAGAGAGCTGGCCTGGAAGAGGGGCAACCGGGACAGAATCCGGTGCCCCGACCGGGACTAGAACCTGGTGTGCCGGCGCCGCAAGGTGGAGGATTAGCCTAGTGAGCCGCGGCACCGGCGCCTTCTAGGTTTTTGTGATGGATCAAACATTCTGTCACACTCATAAAACCTGTGACACACATTGGCTCTTGATGTTTGACCACTGCCTCTCAAAATTCAGAGCATGTGCCAGACAACTAAGAAGCTTGTTAATCATCACCGCCCCCCCCGCCCCCCCCCCCAAGTCTGGCTTTCAAACAAATAAATCTTTTTAACAAAAGAAACTGTTAAAACCTGGTGAGATATGGAGAGAGGCCTGCCTGTTAGGGCATTTCTAACAAACTCCCAGCTTATGCTATGTTGCTGTTCTGAAGATTATACATCAACACAGCAATCTTCTAGGTCTTATATTCACAAATATTCAATGCTGAAATATCCTCAAAAACTCATTATGTGGTGGAAGAAAATCTAGGTCATAGTTTTTTAGTGTAAATTATAATTCAAATGCATGTTTGAAGTTTGCCCAGAATAAGAATATAGGAAGCAGTTTACTGATAATGTTCCTCTTTTGAACTTTATTTTATAATGAATTCTCATACTTTATTTCCAGAAATAATATACATAAAATATCTGTCCTTGAAGAGTATCTACGCATGACTACTTTTTTTTAGTCATAACAACATTTATATAATATACAACTATAAATGATTTTGAAATTTTCCACTGGCTTTAATTTCAAATTTTTTGAACTTATTAGAGAAATAAAGTCACCAAGTAACCAGCTATCCTGGAAACTAAGAAATGAGAGATGGGACTTAAAGCCCTGACATACTTAACTAGATATAGAAGAAAGACAGGACTCTTACACCAGTTTGTGAGATTTCAACTACTTTTTTCATTATTTGCATTGTTTTTGACTGAAAAATCATACTCATAGATATTTATGGAATGAAACATGGTATTTTGATGTATGTATACAAAATCAAATGATTAAAATAAGCTAGTGAGAATATCTATGAACTACATAATAAATTATACTTGACTATAGTTATCCTATTGTGCAATCGATCTCAGTAGATCCCTGTCAATGTAAAATATTACAGCCTTTGACTAACAATACTTCATTCCCTTCTACTCTGGTATTAATTATTGTAATTTCTGCTTTCATGATTTGGAATTTTTTTTAGATTACACATACCAATATAGGTGATATCATGCAATAATTACTTTCTGTGGCTGGGTTATTTCACTTAACATAATATCCTCCTGATTCATCCTTATTGTCACAAATAACAGTGCTCCCCCAACCACCACCGTGCAGGCTGAATAGAATTCTATTGTTTTTCTATAACACATTTTCTTGATCCAATCCATTAATGCACTCATGGACACTTCGATTGCTCCTATATATTGGCTCTTAGGAATAATGCTCCATGAAATGGGATTGTGGAATCTCAGTGTCTTTCTGTATGTGTACAAAAGATGAGTAGATCATATGTTAGTCCTATTTTTAGTTTTTGAGGATCTTTCATGTGTTTTCTAATTTACTAAATTTCATTCCCACCAGCAGTCTGTAAGATTTCTATTATTTCCAAATCTTCACTTGTTGTCTTCATCTTTTTAATAAAAGCTGATTCAGCAAGTGTCAGGGGATATCTCATTGTGGTTTTATTTTGTATTTCACCAATGATTAATGGTGCTTAGAAAGTTTTTATGTATGTAATGTTCATTTGCATTTCTTTTTTGAGATATGTCTATTCATGTCTTGTGGCCGTTTTCAACGAGATTGTTTGTTTTCTACTATTCAGTTGTTTGCCTTACTTTTATGGATTTAATATTACCACTTTATCAGCTGTATGCTGTGCAAATATCTTCTCCTATGCTGTGAGTTTATTTTTCACTCTTTCAGTCAGCTCCTTTCCCTTCATTTTGTAAAAATGCAAATAATTTTATTATGATGGTATCATACTTGTTTATTTTTGCTGTTGTCACCTGTACTTTTGGGATTATATCCAAAACATACATCAATGTCAAGACCAAGACCATGAATATTTTTCTCTCTAAGTTTTTGGCATTTTTTTTAAGTTTTTAATTCATTTTGAGTTGACTCCTATAAATGATGTGAGATAATAATTATATTTTATTCTTCTGCATATATATATATATATATCCAATTTTCACAACACCACTTACTGAAGAGATTTTTTCATTTCTTTGCTATCTATTCTTGGCACTTTTTTCAAAAATCAAATTTCCATAATTGTTTGAATTTATTTCTGGGCTTTCTAGTCCAACCTATTGATTGATGTTTCAGTTTTTATCCCAGTACCATGCTTTTATGTTTACAATTGTTATGTTTAAAACTACTTACAGAACTAATACTAACTGCTCTAAGATGCTTCTGAAAAAACTAAAGATGAGAAAGAAGTTTGAAACTCATTTGAAGACACAGTTATAACCTTGATAACAAATCCTGTTAAGAACAGAATGAGAAAAAAAACAAATCAGCAAAACTGCTGGTGAACATCAATTTATTTTTAAAAAGCAACAGACTATTACTAAACTATACACAACTAGACATTAAAAATCACTCAACATAATTTACTGGGACTTATCCCTGTGTTGCAAAGAAGGTTCAGCATATGGAAATCAATAGATGTGTTACCCACACCAAAAAGGAGGATGTAAAGATTGCATGATCATGTCAATAGATGCAGAAAAAAATGTTAGACAGAAGCAACAAACTTTTGTGATTAAAAACTCTCATTAATTTAGGACCTAAAAGAATATACCTCAACCCAATGAAGCCTATCCATGACAAACTCATGGGTAACATCATTCTCAATGGTGAAACATTGAAAACCTTTCCCCTCAGCAGGTACAAGACAAGGACGCCCACTCTCACTTCTCAACATAAGGTGGAAGTCCTAGTCAAACACTAGGCAGTAGGCAGGAAGGGAAAAGAAGTAAAAGAAATCATAGGAAAAGAAGAAATGAAACTGTTTTCACTTGCTAGTACGTGATTTTAGCTATGGAAAATTCTAAAGACACTGCCAAATTTTAGAAGAAATAAAAAAATTCAATAAAGTTACAGGGTTGTACAATGAATATCCAAATTAAGAAGCATTTCTATGTAGTAATAATAAATAAACCCTAAAAGGAATGAATTAAAAAACTTACTTAGAAAATACAAATACTTAAGTGTAAATTTAAATAATGAGGTAAACCACCTGTATAATGAAAATGATAAAACACTGATGCTAGAAATTGAACAAAAGACTGATGAAAAGATATCTCACGTTCATGGATTGGAATAATTAATATTGTGAACAGGCCCATACAGTCTACATAGTATCTCTCAAGACTCCAATGTTATTTTCACAGAAAGAGAAGAAAACAATCCTTTGATTAACATGGAACCAATAATAAAACATTCTAGAGCATAAAGAACGAAACTGGAGGCAGCAGCCTAGCTTTTCATATGATTGTTAGAGACTGCATGCTGAGGTGAGACTAGAGTCACAGGGCGATTCCCACTCATTTGCAGGCTCTTCATGAAACTGAACACTCACAAGAAAAAGTAGCAGTAGGGCAGGAACAAAAAAAAATTGCTTTAGTAAGCCTGAAGATGGAAACAATTTATACTATGGGAAAAACAGAAAGCTTACACACTCATTACTCTCCTGAGGAAAACAAAAGTCAGAACAGGGAGCGCTGGAAACCTTTCAAAGGATGAGAACAAGCCTTCTGCCCTTGGAGTGAGTGTAGAAAAATCTTTGGGTCAAGAACATCAAACGTCATCAGCCTTCGAATGATACAGGATCGCTAAGAAAGCTTCACTCTCATTACCAGTGTTCGTAGATTGTGACCTCGAATGAGGCTTAGAAAGGACAAGGAGCAGTGTTCTCCTACACCCTAATCCACACCCCAGCCTGGCTAGTGACCATCTGGTAGCAAGTCTAAGGGCAGGAGCACGGCAACAGAAATCCTCAGAGGCACAGCCTCAAAGAGAAAGTCTGAGATAAAGGATGGTAGGAGAACCCCAGGAACACTTGTTTTGTTCCAGACTTGAACCCTAAATGACAATCAATGCTGAAGGAGTTTGAAATTATTAATAAACCAATGGAGATGACACCAAGAAACCCCCAATGCAGTTTACTACTAGGCTAATAACTGCTACTGTACACTTCAGGGAAAAAATGCCCGTTTCCAGTCATAAGTACTGTTTACATCACTCTGTCTCTTCCCACAATGCCTAGTTTCCATTCCAGAATACAGGACTCATAAAATTCTAGAACATAAACTTCTGGCAAGAGGCAAAGTGATCAAACATACTAGAAAGAGCTTGTGATACAGATTTTGGAAATATCAGAGAATAAATCCAAAATTAGTATGGTTATTTTTTCCTTTTTTAAACTTTTATTTAGTAAATATAAATTTCCAAAGTACAGCTTTGGACCACAACAGCTTTTCCCCCCGTAACCTCCCTTCCCATCTCCTGCTCCCTCTCGCATTCCATTCACATCAAGATTCATTTTCAATTATCTTTATATACAGAAGATCAATTTAGTATATATTAAGTAAAGATTTCAACAATTTTCACCCAAACAAAAACACAAAGTGTAAAATACTGTTTCAGTACTAGTTATAGCATTAATTCACATTGAACAACACATTAAGGACAGAGATCCTACATGAGAAGTAAGTGCACAGTGACTCCTGTTGTTGACTTAACAATTTGACACTCTTGTTTATGGCATCAGTAATCTCCCTAGGCTCTTGTCATGAGTTGCCAAAGCTATGGAAGCCTTTTGAGTTTGCCAACTCCAATCTTATTGAGACAAAGTCATAGTCAAAGTGGGAGTTCTCTCCTCCCTTCAGAGAAAGGTACATCCTTCTTTGATCATCTGTTATTTCCAGTGGGATCTC
Organism: Sylvilagus bachmani; assembly: GCA_015711505.1. Classification (NCBI taxonomy): domain Eukaryota; kingdom Metazoa; phylum Chordata; class Mammalia; order Lagomorpha; family Leporidae; genus Sylvilagus; species Sylvilagus bachmani. The sequence continues at coordinate 2,951,635 of CM027401.1, read as the reverse complement.
ACTCGCAGAGATCTTTCATTTAGGGTGTTTTTTTTTTTTCCAGAGTGTCTTGGCCTTCCATGCCTAAAATACTCTCATGGGTTCTTCAGCCAGATCTGAATGCCTTAAAGGCTGATTCTGAGGCCAGAGTGTTGTTTAGGACATCAATTAAATCCCATCAAAGTGGCATGTACCAATGCCATCTCACTAGTTAAAGTGATCAATTTCAGTTCACAATTGATCACATTGATAGGTCTAAGAGTCAAAGGGATCACATAAACAAGACTAGTGTCTGCTAATACTAACTGATAGAATCAAAAAGGGAGAGAACAATCCAACATGGGAAGCGGGATACACAGCAGACTCATAGAATGGCAGATGTCCTAAACAATATGGTTATTTTTCCAAAAGTCTCAGTGAAAAGTGAAAAAGTTGCAAACATGCAAAAAGAAATAGGAATTATTAGCAGAGAGACTAAAACAGTGATAAAGGCTGAAATGGAAATGCCAAAAAAAGATACTTATAACGATCATAGTAAGGAAGATTATGCTCTTTCTCTAGGGTCTAAACACTCAACACAGCTAAATAATCAGAGAATTTAAAATCCTGGTGAAGTTTTATAAGTATTTGACATTGAAGAAATGCCAATACAAATCATTCAAACTAAAACATAAAAAGAAAATAAAGTTTTATTAAAGAGCTTTGCTACCAGCCAGTATCAAAGGGTATGAGCTGCATTAACTGAAGTTCTAGAATAATAAATAAAGATAATGAGGTAGAAGAAAGATCTGAAAAGCATTTTTAGATTCTTATTGAAATAATAAGATACTGATCAATCCTTAATTCCAAGATGCTCAGAACATTTAGCAAGCTGATAGGAAAAAATGAAGAGGAAGAAGTAAGAAATTTTATGTTTAACATTCAAAGTGTGTTCCAGAAAGAGTGTAGGGGCAGAGAGGGGGAGAGAGAAACAGAGGGAGAGGGAATGCAGAGAAAGAGAGAGAGAGAGAGAGAGAGAGAGAGATTTGTAGATGAGAAAGATAGTTTTGAAGTAAGCTAGGGAAAATAGGCACATTACAGATGGGAGAACAAAAATGAGAACTGCCAACAATCTCTTTTTTCCCCTTAAAAAGCTTTTATTTAAAGAATACAAATTTCATAAGTACAATTTTAGGAATATAGTGTTTCTTCTTTTCACCATACCTGCCCTTCTATCCACACACCCACCCCTTCATCTCCTCTTCCTCCCATTCCCTGTCCCACTCTCCATTAAGATTCATTTTCAATTAACTTTGTACACAGAAGCCCAACACTATACTGAGTAAAGATTTCAACAATCTGCACACACAAAACTGTTTGAGAACCAGTATCACAGTTAACTCTCATAATACAACTCATTGAGGACAGAGGTCCTGCATGGGGAGTTAGTACACAGTGACCATGTTGTTAATTTAACAATTAATGCTCTTATGTATGATGTCAGTGATCACCTGAGACTCTTGACATGAACTGCCAAGGCTGTGAAACCTTTTGTGACCACAAACTCCATCAGTATTTAGACAAGGCCATAGCAAGGTCGAAGTTCTCCCCTCCCTTCAGATAGCCCATTCCTTCCCCTGGGGTCTCATTAACAGAGATCCTTCATGTGGAACATTTTTTGCCACAGTGTCTTGGCTTTCCATGCCTGAAATACTCTCCAAGAGTGTTCTTTTAAAAAGTTATACAAGCAAGAAAAAAGTGAACCAAAACATTCAGGGAATAGAATTCAGACAGTTTTTATGGTGGAAGAAGAAAGAGAATATTTGTCAATGAGCTTTCTGCTGTAAGGTGAATAAATTTTGAAGACCTAATGGACATCATGGTGATGACAGTTAATGATAACAGACTGTGCACTTAAAATTTTTTGAGAATATAGTAAGCCATGTGTTCTCAGCTCCCCCTTCCAAAACATAAGAGGTAATAGGCATGGTAATGGATGCAGGAGCCCTACTGTGGTGTTCATCACAATATGCAAATATATCAAAGCATCACACTGACATTGCACAGCTTAAATTTATAGAATGTCATCGAACTTACCTCAATAAAGCTAGGGAAATATTTTAAAAACTACAATTTTATTTGAATAATAATGCAATTAAGGATAAACAGATTTGAATGTCCCCAAGCTCGCTCCAGTGGGTTTGGGTTTAGACATGTAAACCCAAGTTCCTCATCTGTTTTTCATCGTTCCGGTCACCTCTTTCAGTGTGTTTTCTTGGCACTGACTGATGATGAATTGCTATCACCATTCCTTTTGTTACCTGCAAATGGGATTAAATTGAGCCATTTCTCCTGGTGAAAGCTCTAATTAAAATGCAGTTTTTCTTCTCTCAAAATGACCTGAAGGCTCTGTTTTTTCCTCTTAATTGAAGACTTCAAGCGGCCTGGCTCCACCACGAAGTTATTGAAGCTGTGTGTTCAAATGTCTATGGCTATTAGATCATAAAACAATTATCTGTTGTTTATCAGGCAGTAAATCTTCATTCAGTACAAACACAAAAGGAACTTCTTATAGCAATATGGATTTTCTTATTTTATTCATTCTACAAACATAATGAAATTTCTTCAGTGTATGCTATAATATCTGGGAAACACTTTAGAGCAATATTTCAAAAAAAAAGAGAAAGCAAACTAAGAATATAATGTTAGCTTCTAATTATGCCAGATATTTTTTTTAAATTTTGTGTGATATGAGCTCAGATCTGGCCTGACCCTTGTATGTGTGTGTTGGGGTGGGGTGGGGTGTTGTTCCTATTGACAATTTTATTTTTGTTTTAGGAAAAACTAATTAGCAAACATTTTAAAATTTGACATACTTATGTGCATCATATGCTATCTTGGTACATGTATTCATTGTATAATATCCAATCCACATAAAATATATGTACCTTCTCAAACAGTTGACATCTCTTTATGGTAAAAACATCCAAAATTCTGACTTCTAGGTTATTGTTTTAAATAACACTTTTTAAATTTATATTATTATCAAAATCTTAGTGGCTCTACTAAATAAAAAGATCAAAAGTAAAAGTAAGTAAACCAAAAATAAAGCAAACAACAACAAAGATATAGTTCAGAAATAAAATAAACAAGATTTATAAACAACAGTCAAAAGATGTTCAGTTTCTCTTATATACAGTAAATATAGGAATTTTATGACAATATATAGTTCAAAGATGCCTGAAACAAGTGAAAGGAGGGGAGAAGGGGTAGAATCCACTTAAGGACAAAAAGGGTCAGAATAGTTCTAAAGATATATTTGCTCTGAAATTATGTTATATAATAAAAAGTGTATTTAATTGAAATATAGTATATATATATATATATATATCAACAAATGCACATAAGTATACAGATAAATGAGATTTTCTCTCTGATCACATTCATAACAAACACCCAAATTAAGAACAGAACATTAATAATACCCCAAGAGTTCTCTCAAGAACTCTCAAGGTGAATTTTACAAAAATTATAATTTCTATGATGTGTATGTGTTAAACTCTATGTTGATTCAAGAAGACTTTTTTCTTTTGGAGCTACATACACGTACAAACACATGCCCCCACACACAAGGGTCTCCAAAAGTTACTGTAAAATACGTATTATAAAAAAGTATGAATGGGTCTCAACATTTTTTACCAAAATAAACTTATATTTTAACTCCAGTTTCCTAATCTTTTAGAAGGATCCTTGTACATACATACTCATGTATATTATAACTTATAAAATACAGATTGTGTGTAAGTAGGTATACAAAATTGTACAAACAACCAGCTATAAATATTTTAGTGTCTACTACAATATAAACCAAGTTTATTTTATTTATTATAAAGTATCTATGGAGTGCTTGTGTTTGTCTTCTGTCCGGCATTACTCCTTGCAGCTCTGTTTGCTTTGACATGGTTTCCCTATGTAACTCCATGTAGAAACCTTTCTGAGTAGCATACATAAATAAAAACTCCAAATTCCAAATCAGATTCTGACCCTGTGCTGTCAGCATCTCCACTGGGCTGCCTCATGCAGTGAAGAGACTAAACGATTAAATCTCAAGACTCCCTTTCATTGACCACAGTCTTGCCCTCTCTCTGCAGCCAGCCTGCCTCGAAACATGGGAACCTTCTCTCCTTCTCCGTCACTCACCTGTACACCTGCCAGTTACGCTGCATTCCTCTTTGTTAATTTTTGCATTCTTTATCTTCTCTTCTTTTTCATTGTCTTTAACTCTTTTGGTCTTCTATTTCTGTCTTAACATCCAGACTTGACTCTCAATTGCATTCCTTTTGTTTTCATGAACACTCAACCATCCTCCAACACAGCTAACAATTTCCCCACAATGCTAATGTACTGTATTTAAATAACAACGCTTTGTCATATGTGAAAATGCTTAGCTTAGAACATAAAACATTTTATAATTCTGCCACATTTCTTATTTCTAAATGATCTCCTGCCTCTTTCCTATTCTTTCCAACAGATTGTCCCATGGCATCTAACTTCTGCCTCCCAGCATGTAAGCTCTCTCCTGACCAGAAAGCCACTTCTTTCTTCCCTCTGCAACTGACCCTAATGCGTCCTTGAAAGCACAATGTAGGCATCACTTCTGCAGTGGCTCGTCCTGCCCCTTCCTGATCATACTGCACAGTGTGGCCTTGTGATGCACTGCGCGTGTCATAGAGTCTTAGGATCATTGACATGTTTGCTTATATCTTTCACTGGGATATCACATTCCTTATGTCCTCTTTAACTTTTTATCTACCTAGCACGGAGTAGTGTCAGGGAAACAATAAGCATTTTAAAAACAAATGATGTAGGTTGTAGATGATTTTTTTTCCTGCCTTTTACATTTAAAATATAAAAGAAGGAGTCTCACAGAGGCTAAGAAGGTGGCCAAGGTCACATTGCAAATGAAACAAAGAACCAACTTTGAGCCACATTTTCTCTGTGAACACTCCACAAGATTCCTACCTGTATACTCTAATTAAAGCAATATGTCCCATTTAAGTTAACGTCCTCCATGTACTTATACATTTGACTATTTACAAATTTATAGTATTTAGCTATTCATTCATAAAAAATATTTCGTCATCTTTAATAAAGCTATCTATGTTATGCTTACTATTTCTTTACTGCTGTATTCATTTAATAGAAATTCAAAAAATATAAATATCCTTTGTACAATTTCTTTAATTTTTCTCTTTTCGTTCCTATTAGTTTCTTTTATTAGATTTAGCATTTAAAGAAAAAATAGACAGAAATCTTTATGAATTTTTATTCAGACATATGTTAATGTAGTTGACAGTGATATCCCAAGTAAATTATACTTATATAATAGAATGGAAGAAATTAATTATTTTTAAAAAATGAACTAATTCTGAGTGCTAAAGCTTTCTTCACAGTCTATATCAGCACCAACTCTACAGAATTCTTGACGGCTTTATTTCAGTCATGAACATAAATGATTTGATAGATAAATATTTTCACCATTCTATTCATTAATTTCTATGACTGACATGCATAAAATAAAACTTATTTTCATTGACAAATTTTAGTCATTTTTTTTCTGTCGAAGAACTGGCTTCATAAATTCTTTTTCTAGATGCTTTCTGAATAATCATCCGAGAGTACACAGGCTTATTTTTTTAAAACTGTGTTCCTACTCCTTTTCAGGCATAGGATTTTACATCTTTACTCATTGAGAAATGTTCTAAAACTGCACTCTGGCTGATTTATTATGTGGTGCTTCTGGCTTAAATATATTCATTTATGTACAATTTTTCTACCAGTAAAGATTTAGCATTGGTATGTATTAGCAGTAAATATTATCTAATTTCATTAATTTTTAAAATACACCATAGCTGTTGCTTAGATGAACAGATAAGGAAACAGATAAATCATTTCCCAAGATACTTTAGAAGATTTTACGGAATTCAGGAGATATGTTTTTATCATATGGATGCATTTACAAGCAGGAAATTATTTTATATAGAAATATTAGTCATATATAAGACAGTAACTGCAACACATAGTTTAAAGGAATATAGCAAACAAAATATTCCTGTATGACAGCCCCAAAGCTATGTTTTAACTTGTTCAATTAGACTTATAAAAATATAAATAAATTTCATTTTCTTGTTTTTTTTCTTTTGACTGATGAAAATCCTTAATGCTTGCTGAGGAAATAAAATAACCCCAATAAATTAAATTTTAGATGGAGGAATGTGAATGTCCTAAAAGTGTGATGAGGGAATTTTTGCTTTATATAGAATGAGAAAATGACTAGTGGCTGACAGAGGCAACTTTTCTGTACATAACTGGCACCAGAAGATTCTTGATAATCTTCCAATTTTTCTTGAAATTAGATGTGGGTCTATTAATTACTCTTAGAAAATGAATTTTGAATAGAATTTTGTATGCTTCTTTCATCTTAATAGGGTAGAAATTCTCAGCTTCGCAGATGTTAGTTGTCTAGGTTGAGTTAATGTTTTTATGGAAAGAGCTCAGTGGGTCAGTTCACTCCATCTTCCTAAACATGTGCCTTGGCATCTATCTGTGAGTTTCAGAGTGAGGAAGTTGGGAAGAGGAAGTCCAGGATGTGACCTTGAAGTGAGGAAGCCCAGGATGTGACCTTGAAGTACCATATATCCATCCTCATGTTCCTTCAGTTTCATGGTAACCACAACACCACATCTGACAGATAGCAAATACAGAATCCGTTTCGGTGTCCACACTGTCAAATAAACTAAGGGATTGAACAAATAAAATGAAGAAAATAAAAAGATTCTAGAGTTAGAAACCAACCAACCAGTTATCAGAGTATTCCCGGATGCTACTTTACCCACCCACACCGTAATCACCACCTATTTCAGGAGAGAAATCCTCATGGCCCCTCTGCACTGTGCTACTTCACTGTCTAGGATCTCCTGATGATGCACAGTGAGTCTTCCCCATCAGTTCAGGTTGTGACTGTTTCTTCCCTGATAACCCTACAAAGTAAAACAATTATATTCGCCCTTTCACCATCATTATACAATAACAAAATAAAATAAAAATATAATGAACCTAAGAATTTCCATCTGGAAAAAAGTGAATGCTATAGTACTTAGAAGTTAGTTCACTTTAATAAAATCTCAACATACACAGGTTAAGCTCTACACAGCTTCCCATGTTGCTTTCCCCCAAGTTGCAGCATGACTCAAGGTCGGTAGTCTCACGGGCTCAAATGCTCTGCAGTCATGACTTGTTTACCTGAAACGTCATTCTTAGAGCAGCCTTGAAAACAAGACAAACAGCATGGAACATTCTGTGTGGAGGTGTCCCTGTGCCAGGTTGAAATGTTGCATTCCTCCCTTCTACTCATGTTTCATGGGCTGTAACTTAATCACAGAGGGACTCCTAGCTGAAAAAACACACTGTCTAGGTGTGTATTTATGTACCATGGATTTCTGGCCTTGTGAATTTTTTTCTTAAATTTGTGTAACTGGCCAGCGCCGCGGCTCACTAGGCTAATCCTCCGCCTGCAGCACCGGCACTCTGGGTTCTAGTCCCGGTTGGGGCGCCGGATTCTGTCCCAGTTGTTCCTCTTCCAATCCAGCTCTCTGCTGTGGCCCGGGAGTGCAGTGGAGTATGGCCCAAGTGCGTGGGCTCTGCACCCGCATGGGAGACCAGGAGGAAGCACCTGGCTCCTGGCTTCGGATTGGCCATTTATGGGGTGAATCAACGGAAGGAAGACATTTCTCTCTGTCTCTCTCTCTCTCACTAAACCTGCCTGTCCAAAAAAAAAAAAGTGTAACTAATAAACTTAAAGATGGTTTGATTCTGTATACAGTCTGCACTAAGAGTGCACTAAGACACTGTGGGAACTCATAAGATTATGAGTTTGGTAAGTTGCAGGATATAAAATTAACATATAAAAATCAGTATCCTTTGTATACACAGATAGTGCCCTGGCTGAAAAAAAACTTGTAAGATCAGTCCCATTCACAATAGCTACAAAATTTATGTACATTGGGAAAAATGTAATCAATGGGGTGAAAGATACATACAATGAAAATTAAAGATCATTAAAGAAAGAAATAGAAGCTATAAAAAAGGTAAGACTCTCCCATGTTCCTGGAATGAAAGAATGTCACTAAGATGTCCATACTACTGAAAGCACTTTACAGATTCAATCAATTTGCAATCAAATATGAAGCACATTCTTCTCAGATCTAGAAGAATGAATGCTGCTAAAATCCATATGGAAACACAAGAGACTCTGAATAGCTAAAGCAATCTTAAACAACAAAAGCAAAGCTGGAGGCATCACAATACCAAGTTTCAAGACATACTACAGGTTAGTTAAAACAGCCGGATACTGGCACAAAATAGACAAGCAGATCAACGGAACAGGAAGGAGGTGGGAAGGAGAGGAGTAGGGAAGAAGGAAGGGAATATAATTGTGTTGTTAGACTTGTATCTTTTTAAAAAATATATTTTTACTTAGTTGAGAGGTAGAGTTATAGACAGAGAGGAGGAGAGGCAGAGAGACAGAGAGACAGAGACAGAGAGACTTTTTCCATCCACTGGTTCACTCCTCCAAATGGCCACAATGACTGAAGCTGGGCCTATTGGAAGCCAGGAGACAAGAGCTTCTTCCAGGTCTCCCAGGCAGGTGTAGAGGCCCAAGCACGCTGGCCATCTTCTACTGCTTTCTGAGGCCACAGCAGAGAGCTAGATAGAAAGACGAGCAGCTGGGGCATGAACTGACATCCATATGGGATGCCAATACGTAGCCAGAATCTTAGCCTACTATGCCACAGTGCCAGTCCCCTAGACTTGTATCTACAAGTCATATTGAATGTGTTAAAAATTAATTAAAAGTTTTAAAAGTGAAAAGAAAAAAGGAATCTAACAAGTAGCAAGCAGAAGAGCCTCTATTACTCAACCGTAGAGAGCAGGGCTGTAAACAATAAGCAAATCACAAAATGTCAGTTTCACTCATATATATTACATTTTTGTGCTCTGTATACTAATTACCACAAATCAGGGAAAACATATATTTCCTGGGACGTATTTCACTAAGCATTATGGTTTTTTAAAAAAAGGTGCAGTACATTATGGTGACCTATAGTTATCCTACTATGCAATAGATAAATAGAACAGTTTTTTTTCTTCTCTAACTAAAACTTAGTACTAATTAAAACCATTCCTTCTTTCCTCCCTACCTCTGCTCCTGTAGTCTATTTTCCAGTGTTCTTTACCTGAATGGAAAACGCATACCAGCCAGTTGTCCATAGCAATCGAAAAAATCTTGCAAGTCAGAACATTCGTAAAGTGATAACCCTGAGAGAGGAATAAATCCCTTTGTAAACCATCTGGCTAGCGCTGGTTTTGCTCTCAGGGAGCAATTAACTCATCCATCCTTGCTTGCAAGCTACACTATTCACCACAAGTGTAGGCTTTAGGGTCTCCAAACGGACACCTGAAGATGAAGAGTTGCATGCAGAGTAATTAAACGAGAGGTAGTCACAAGGAGCCTAGAGGAGAACAGTGATGGAATAGATGGAGTGAAGAAGGCCCATCATCGAGCAGAGCAGCTCTGTGAGCCTCTAGGACTCAATTCCATGGTGAATCCTTAAGAAAATACAGGGATCCTCCACAGTTACCCCTCCAAGAAAATTGTTCCATGGGAGGCCTTTATCCATTCAGACCCTGATGGCCTGAACTTTGCTCCTGGGATCTTCATAGTCTTAACCCATCCCAAATCCCATTGCCTCTTTTTTGCTCTATACTGTAGCATCGTCATCCATGGAGACCATGTGCATCGAGAACCACACTGGAACTGAAATTGACTTTCAGAACCACAGGTGAACTCTGAAACAGGGTGAGCATCAGTGCCATCCAGTACAATTGGCTTCATTTATTTATTTGTTTATTTTTGACAGGCAGAGTTAGACAGTGAGAGAGAGAGACACAGAGATAAATGTCTTCCTTCCATTGGTTCACCCCCCCCCCCAATGGCCGCTACGGCTGGTATGCACCCATCCGAAGCCAGGAGCCAGGTGCTTCCTTCTGGTCTCCCATGCGGGTGCAGGGGCCCAAGCACTTGGGCCATCCTCCACTGCCTTCCTGGGCCACAGCAGAGAGCTGGACTGGAAGAGGAGCAACCAGGACTAGAACCCAGCGCTCATATGGGAGTCTAGTCCTGGTTGCTCCTCTTTCAGTCCAGCTCTCTGCTGTGGCCCGGAAAGGCAGTGGAACCTGGCCCAAGTACTTGGGCGCCTGCGCCTGCGTAGGAGACCAGGAGGAAGCACCTGGCTCCTGGCTTCGGATCAGCGTAGCTCCAACCGTAGCAGCCATTTTGAGGGTGAACCAATGGAAAGAAGACCTTTCTCTCTGTGTCTCTCCCTCACTGTCTAACTCTATCTGTCAAATAAAAATTTAAAAAAGCCTCAATAGACATCATGATTGTACTTATTACTCACCAAGAGTACACCATTCTGACCGCTATTGTGATATTAGTTTCTCAGTGTTCCTGGATGACAGAAAAGTGTTGTATCAGGGAGACGATAAAATCATGTCCTTTTTTGAACTAATTATGATGATATTTAATACACATCAAATAACTCCTTGTCATAAAAATGTGCTCATTCTCCTCATGAAATATCTGTATTTTCCTACAAATATATGAGGGCACTAAAGAAAGAAACTTGGCACTAAAACAGCAAATGAAGATTAAGAAGGAATGCATACTAACTTCTTCTTTTATAAAGATTATAAAGATTTACTTTTTTTTTTAATTTGAGAGGCAGAACAATAGTGAGACAGGCAAAGGCCATGGCTGTGGCAGTGGATTAAGCTGCTACTTATAGGACCACCATCCCATACGGGCAGTAGTTTGAGTCCCTGATGCTCAGCCACTTCCAATCCAGCTCCCTGCTGATGCACCTGGAAAAGCAGCAGAGGATGCCTCAAGTTCTTGGGCCCCTGCATGCACGTGAGAGAACTTCTTGAAGTCCCTGGCTATCTGACTTTTGTCTGGCCCAGCCCTATGTATTGTGGCCATTTGGGGAGTGAACCAACAGAAGGAAGCTCTCTCTTTCCTCTCCCTCTTTCTCTCTGTCTGTAACTCTGTCTTTCAAATAAAAAAAGTAAGTCTTCGAGAGTGATCCCATCTGCTCGTTCACTTCCAGATAGCCCCAAGGGCTAGGACTGCCAGGCCAAAACCAGGCGCCTGGGATTCCATCTGGATCTCGAATGTGACTGACAGGAATGCAGTAATTTTTAATCTTACTCTGCTTTCCCATGCACATTAGCAGGGAGCTGGGTTAGAAGTTGAGCAGCTGGGACTCGACCAGCTCTGATATATGATGCTGGTGTGGCAAGTGGTGGCGTAATTTGCTTTGCCAAAATGCTCATTCCACCTGTTTCTTCTGCCCCAGTGGTCAATGCATAGAGCTCCTATCAGTTGCAGCTTTTTCTTGATTTCATTCCAAAATATTTGTGTTAACAAGTAATGAAATCCGGACAACTAAAATAGAGTGTTCAACATTGTGAATTGATGTTATTCTATGATACTTTTTAAATCAGCCACTACTGAGTTTCTTCTAAGGATTTTGACAAATTTAAGCACTGAGTTGTTCGAACATGCTTTTCACTCCTTTAATCCTCGAGCTCCTGAGGGTATTTTTACTCTGTCATGGGGAGGTTGTGTATGTTCTTCTGTGTGTAATGTCAGTGGTGTGATAATATGCATCATAACTAGTAGGCTTGTTCATTGTAGGAGGTGTAGGATTCTAAAGGAATCCTCTTAATGAGGGAGAAAGCACGAGAGATGCTGAGCAGACACACGTGCCCAGATATCAGCATCTTCCTTTTCAGAGGTGTTAGAGGAAACAAAGCTACAGCTTAATTTTTAATGTTTTAAAAACCCTTTTAGACTTTTATAGCATATAAGATAAATCAATCAAAAATTTTTAAAAATGGTTTTGTATGCACTAGTAGTAAATGAGAGAACAGTGATAATGATTGCTGGGAAAAGCCACGAAGCACATCCTTAACTCATAATTGTGAGTGTCTCAGTGGATCAAAAGAGAGGTGATTGCAAATGAAAGTGCAAAGAAAGAAATGCTTTATGTAACAGGAAGTCACTGATGTGTGGTGTATCAATAATTTATAATTATATGCAGATGTACATTTTTAATGCATATGAAATGAAAGACTTCATTTTACAATTTTGTTATAATCAGCAAAGCATCATTGCCAATAAATATTTCTCTTTTATACCATTTAGAGAATGTAAAAAATAGACACAAAAGGACTATGTAGAACCAGGTCTATCTGTTCTTTTTTGAGAATGCTCAACAGAAAATGTTTATGATATGTCTGAATAATCAAGTGATATTCTAGAACAGCATATCAGATGTATGCTGAATCTGTGGACTCATATGGGTAGAATACACAAGCCAACATCTGACCACCAGAGACTTCTTTCTGTCTGTAGTCACATAGCTGAGGTCCTGCTGTGCCACATGTCTTTCCACAAATATCAAGTGAAGACTTTACTTCTACCTGATACTTTTTTCATATTTCAGCATACATGGATTGGATTTTCTCTTGCCATTTAGTCAACAAATTAATGATATTTGTCTATGAGGACAAGATTCTAAAAATATTGAGTTTTGCCTTAAAGAATGAAGTAGAAGAGGATACCAAAAAATGGAAAAATTTTCCATGCTCATGGATTGGAAGAATCAATATCATCAAAATGTCCATTCTCCCAAAAGCAATTTATAGATTTAATGTGATACCAATCAAAATACCAAAGACATTCTTCTCAGATCTGGAAAAAATGACGCTGAAATTCAAATGGAGGCACAGGAGACCTCAAATAGCTAAAGCAATCTTGGACAACAAAAACACAGCCAGAGGCATCACAATACCAGATTTAAAGATATACTGCAGGGCAGTTATAATCAAAACAGCATGGTACTGGTACAGAAACAGATGGATAGACCAATGGAACAGAATAGAAACACCAGAAATCAATCCAAACATCTACAGCCAACTTATATTTGATCAAGGATCTAAAACCAATCCCTGGAGCAAGGACAGTCTATTCAACAAATGGTGCTGGGAAAAGTGGATTTCCACGTGCAGAAGCATGAAGCAAGACCAGTACCGTACACCTTACACAAAAATCCACTCAACATGGATTAAAGATCTAAATCTATGACTCAACACCATCAAATTATTAGAGAACATTGGAGAAACCCTGTAAGATATAGGCATGGGCAAAAACTTCTTGGAAAAGACCCCAGAGGCACAGGCAATCAAAGCCAAAATTAACAATTGGGATTCCATCAAATTGAGAAGTTTCTGTATGGCAAAACAGTCAGGAAAGTGAAGAGGCAACCAACAAAATAGGAAAAAGATATTTGCAAATTATGCAACCGATAAAGGATTAATAACCAAAATCTGCAAAGAAGTCAAGAAACTCCACAACATTAAAGCAAACAACCCATTTAAGAGATGGGCCAAGAATTTCAATAGACATTTTTCAAGAGGAAATCCAAATGGCCAACAGACACATGAAAAAATGTTCAGGTCACTAGCCATCAGGGAAATGCAAATCAAAACTAAAATGAGGTTTCACCTCACCCCGGTTAGAATGGCTTTCATACAGAAATATATCAACAACAGATGCTAGCAAAGATGTGGGTAAAAAGGCACACAAATCCCCTGTTGGTGGAAATACAAACTGGTGAAGCCATTATGGAAGTCAGTCTGGAGATTCCTCAGAAACCTGAATATAACCTACCATTCAACCCAGCTATCCCACTCCTTGGAATTTAGCCAAAGGAAATTAAATTGGCAAATAAAAGAACTGTCTGCACTTCAATGTTTATTACAGCTCAATTCACAATAGCTAAGACATGGAATCAACCTAAATGCCCATCAACATATGCCTGGATAAAGAAATTATGAGATATGTACTCTATAGAATACTATACAGCAGCAAAAAAAAAATGAAATCCGTTCATTTTCAGCAAAATGGAGGAATCTGGAAAATATCATGCTGAGTGAAATAAGCCAGTCCCAAAGGGACAAATATCATATGTTCTCCCTGATCTGTGACAACTAACTGAGCACCAAAAAGGAAACCTGTTGAAGTGAAATGGATACTGTGAGAAACAATGACTTGATCAGCCCCCTTCCTGACTGTTGAGGAACAACTTACTCTTTCATGCCTTTTAGTATTTTATTTTTATTCTACTTAATACCATTGGTTGAACTCTTTAGCTAACATAAAATTATTTTTTGGTGTTTAAATTTAACTGAAATGTGATCCCTGTTAAATATAATAGTGGGAACAAGAGAGGGAGGAGATATACAGTTCAGCACATGCTCACTCAGACTCACCCCTAATTGTAGTTAGAAACATGCCGGGACTCCAATTCAATTCATTCAAGGTGGCATGTACCAAGGCCATCTCACTAGTCAAAGTGATCAGTTTCAGTTCATAATTGATCATAATGATAGGATTAAGTGTCAAAGGGATTACATAAACAAGACTAGTGTCTGCTAATACTAACTGATAGAATTAAAAAGGAGAGAATGATCCAACAGGGGAAGCTGGATACACAGCAGACTCATAGAATGGCAAATGTCCTAAACAGCACTCTGGCCTCAGAATCAGCCCTTAAGGCATTCGGAAATGGCTAAAAAGCCCCTGAGAGTTTCTCAGGCATGGAAAGCTAAGACATTGTGGGAAAAAATGTCCTAAATAAAAGAGCTCTGTGAGTTATATCCTAGCATAAATAACAGGCCATCAAAGTAGGAGACACCTTTCTCTGAAGGGAGGAGAGAACTTCCACTTTGATTATGGTCTTGTCTAAATAAGGTCGCAGTTTGTGAACTGAAGAGGCTTCCATAGCCTTGGCAACTCATGATAAGAGCCTTGGGTGATTACTGACGCCATAAACAAGAGTGTCAACTGTTAAATCAACATGGGAGTCACTGTACATCTACTCCCCATGTAGGATCTCTGTACTTAATGTGTTGTACTATGCAGATTAACGGTGAAACTAGTCTTCAAAAAGTACTTCATACCTTGTTCATCTGTGTGGGTGCAAACTGTTGAAATCTTTTCTTTGTATATACTAAGTTGATCTTCTGTATATAAAGATAATTGAAAATGAATCTTGATGAAGAATGGGACACGAGAGGGAGTGGGAGATGGGTGGTTGCAGGTGGGAGGGAGGTTATGGGGTGAAAAACCGATCTAATCCACAAGTTGTACTTTCAGAAATTATATTTATTAAAAAAGTTTAGGCCGGCACCGTGGCTCAACAGGCTAATCCTCTGCCTTGCGGCGCTGGCACACCAGGTTCTAGTCCCGGTTGGGGCGCCGGATTCTGTCCCGGTTGCCCCTCTTCCAGGCCAGCCCTCTAGTATGGCCCGGGGAGTGCAGTGGAGGATGGCCCAAGTGCTTGGGCCCTGCACCCCATGGGAGACCAGGAAAAGCACCTGTCACCTGGCTCCTGCCATCAGATGAGCGCAGCGCACCGGCTGCAGCGCACTGTCCGTGGCGGCCATTGGAAGGTGAACCAACGGCAAAGGAAGACCTTTCTCTCTGTCTCTCTCTCTCACTGTCCACTCTGCCTGTCAAAAAAAAAAAAAAGTTTAAAAATCTTTAAAAAATATTGTGTTTTGTGCATATTACTTGTGTGTAACACTCTGAGTTCTCTCTTTTTTTAAAGATTTTATTTATTTATTTGAGAGGAGGGTTACAGACAGTAAGAGAAAGAGACAGAGAAAGGTCTTCCGTTGGTTCATTCCCAAATGGCTGCAATTGACAGAGCTACGCCAATCTGAAGCCAGGAGCCAAGTGCTTTTTCCTGGTCTCCCATGAGGGCGTAGGGGCCCAAGCACTTGGGCCATCTTTTACTGCTTTCTCAGGCTATAGCAGAGAGCTGGATTGGAAGAGGGCCTGCTGGTACTAGAACTGTAGCCCATATCGAATGCCGGCACCACAGGCACTGGCCCCTCTGAGTTCTCTTTATAGCATGTAATTTATGTTATGAGAAATGTAAGACTTGACATATTTGCAAAATATTTTAAAACAATGATCCATAAACATCATTAAAATAAATTCAGCACCATTGTCTATAAATCTCTACTAGGTTTCTTTACATAACATACTTAAAAGTGTTTCTGTAATATAAAATAATTTCAATAAAATAATTGGAAATATATATAGACATAACATTTAACAACCTACTTGATGTAGATAGAAATTCTTTAAAACAATAGAAATATCTAATCTGTAGTGGTGAATACTTGCATGGTAGTCACCGTTTAAATATATTCCATGCAGCTCCAGCAGTTAGCTGTAGTTAACCTGTAAGAAATCCTCAGCAAAAGGGTCACTACTATATGTTTTGAAAATGAGGCCGGCGCTGTGGCTCACTAGGCTAATCCTCCGCCTTGCGGCGCCGGGACACTGGGTTCTAGTCCCGGTTGGGGCGCCGGATTCTGTCCCGGTTGCCCCTCTTCCAGGCCAGCCCTCTAGTATGGCCCGGGGAGTGCAGTGGAGGATGGCCCAAGTGCTTGGGCCCTGCACCCGCATGGGAGACCAGGAGAAGCACCTGGCTCCTGGCTTCGGATCAGCGCGATGCACCGGCCCCTGCGGCCATTGGAGGGCAAACCAACGGCGAAAGGAAGACCTTTCTCTCTCTCTCTCTCACTGTCCACTCTGCCTGTTAAAAAAAAAAGAAAAAAGAAAATGAGTATCTGTATAAATTACAACTCTCATGTAATGAATAAAAATATAAATTGTAATGTGCTTACCTTGAAAAGTTAAACCATGTATGAATAACATCTTCCAAAATGCTCAGTAGAAAATATCAGCAGTTATTACTTCAATTAAAAGTGATGTTAGTGGTAAGAAAAAAGTTGATTACTACCACACTTCTAATATTTCCATACATATTTTAATATCAAAATAGATAAGTGTGAAGTACTTGAATATAAACTTATATACCTGCATATATAAGTTGTGTACATGTGTAAATATACATATATATTTCAAAATTTGAAATATTTCAGTCATTATTAAGAATATGTAAGACAACTTTCATAAGAGGTTCACATTTAGTAAAATGAAATTTATATTATAACTAAAAAAGGGGCTGACGCTGTGGTGCAGTGGGTTAACACCCTGGCCTGAAGTGCCGCATCTCATATGGGTGCCGATTCTAGTCCCGGCTGCTCCACTTCCCATACAGCTCTCTGCTGTGGCCTGGGAAAGCAGTAGAAGATGGCCCAAGTCCTTGGGTTCCTGCACCCACATGGGAGACCCAGAAGAAGCTTGTGGTTCCTTGCTTCGGATCAGCACAGCTCCGGCCGTTGCAGCCAATTGGGGAGTGAACCATCAGAAGGAAGACCTCTCTCTCTCTCTGCCTCTCCTTCTCTCTCTGTTTATCTCTGCCTTTCAAATAAATAAATAGATCTTTAAAAAAGGATTAAAGGATTATAACTGGAAAAGACAGTAATGAAAACCACTAACTTATCAGGATAACCTTGTTTACATTAGGTATTAAGGATTTCTATTATTTTATCTTGCACAATCCAAGTACACATATATTCATTGTTTTCTGTTTTCATTTTCTGATTACAGTTGACATCCAGATGGCTTTCTCTATTCTCTTCTCCTTCTCCATGCTGCCTCACAGAACCACAAACTACATATACATGCAATGCATTTTATCAGTCATATGTAATATCCTGTGGTTTAAATGCTTAAAGAGTAGATACGCTGTAAGCATGAGAAAACTGAGTAATATAATGCATAGATATATGTCTGGCTCATATTTGCACTTTCCTGAGTATACTCATTTGGCCTTTCAGAGGTGGTCTTATGTGTATATGTGGAGTCAGGTGCTAATCTTTTGACTGGCATGCGTTTGTTATTTTTATAAACCGCTATTCCTTTTCCCTGCATTGTTCCCAGATGCTAATGGCCCTGCCAACCAGCACACACCTTCTGTGTGTTCTCTTTCTCAGAGCCTGTGTCAGCACTCTTTTCAAGGTGCTTGTTCGTGCACTGTCATACAGGCAGAACGAGAGTTGCTATGGCATATTTGTGCAGTCCCATATTTGGATGATGAGTTTAACAGTTTAGAGCAAAGGGAACCCAAACGACAGCCTCAAAAATCAGGACCAAAAGCAGTATTGGTTTTTGTGTTGAATGGATATGAAATTGTTTATCTGCCTTCTGTAGTCTCTGTCATTCTTCTTTCCTTTGGCCTAAGATATTGACAACGCTGATTCCTGGTTCCCAATAATTGATCATGCATTGTTACATTCCTGTGAATTATGAAACTGAAGTGTGCAATTTAAGTGTGTTGTAGTAATCCATTAACATTTCATTTTAGGCTTAATGGATTAACTATAATGCTTTGTAGCATGATAATCCTAACTAATTTTCAGTGTTTTATATATTGCTGTTATGGGATGGGGGCAGAGTACTAGGTGTTTCTAGCTGGATTTATTACAAGTTCCTGTGTTGGCCTGAGAGACTAATTCAATGCAGAGACATAGATAAAGTGCAAGAGGGGAAGCTGGGTTTATTTAAAGAGACAGTGGTGCAACAGCTTAAGGCACGGCCTGCAGCACTGGTGGACATTGGTTTGAGTCTGGTTGCTCCACCTCAGAAACAGCTCCTGTTGATTCTCCTGAGAAAGCAGTGGAAAATGGCCCAACTTAGGGCGCCTGCGTCCACGTGGGAGAACCAGAGGAAGCTCCTGGCTCTTGGCTTTGGCCTGGCCCAGACCCAGTCATTGTAGCCATTTAGGAGAGTGAACCCAAAAGTAGGGTTTTTCTCCTCTGTCTCTCTCTCTCTCTCTCTCTCTCTCTCTCTCTCTCTCTCTCTGGCTCTCCTCCTCTCTCGTAACAAATAAATAAATGAATCTTGAAAGAAAAGAAGTGAATGAGGCTTCCTCTCTGTGTGAGAAGAGAAGGCACTGCTGCTCCTACTGCTGTACCCTCTGAAGCCAGGTCACCTCCTTTAGAGAGTAGAGATAGTGTCCTAATCGAATATACAACTGGGAGGGAGTTTGGGTGGAGTCTCCGTGCAAGCAGTGGCTTCTATGAAGGTCTCACATTATCTCCAGTGGAGGTCAGACTACACTCAACCATCCTGGTCTCATGTGCTTGATGGAGAAAGATGGACTCAGATGCTTTGTAGGAAATATGTTGTGCTGAGCCTCATCCTTGTTGGAATGGCATGGAATGGGAAAGGATTTTAGCAGTGCAGTAAAGAGACTCCTGGAGGTCTCAGAGCTCCTCGGTTCACTAGCTCCCTAGTGACCAGATTTCCTCAGAGGTCCTCATACCCAAATCTGAAGGTGAAATACGTCAGACCGTGAAGTCAGTGTGTGTTCACCTGGACTAACACTCTGGCACTGTACTTGCTGTGTGAGAAGGAGCCGACATTTGGTACACACTCAATTATTTTACTAGCTTTCAGCCTGATTAAATTCATTTTCAGGAAAAAGGAAGTAACACTCTAGAGTTTGCAGAAACAAAATTGATCTCTCATTATTGTAAGAAAAGAAGATGATGTGCTATTTGTCTGAGGCTGGATAAACACTCTCTTCTTCACTGGCTTTGCATACAGACTCAGCCGTCTACGGATTAGATGAGTGAATTTCAATGTCATCTTTTCCTTCTGTGTGAACACAAATATTGTTTAGGTTTATTTGCAACCTTGACCCCTCATAAGAGACTCTCTGAATATAAGAGATCTTCTCCCACTGGCAACCAAAAGTAAAACATTGTAAGACTCTTTGGGGTTCTGAAAGAATAATTGTTTAAAAATGGTGGCAATGATTATTTCTCTATCATAAATAATGTCATATATTTTTGAGTGTTCTTAATGCTTCACATATTAATAAACCAAAGTGAAGGAGAATATGAAAAGAAATGAGATGCATTTAAAATTCACTTACAGAAGAATGCATTTTTATTTCCTTAATGTATTTCTGGAGGCCAATATAAACAAATATGCATGGTCTTTACTAACACACGGCATCATTTTGCAGAACGTTAAGATGGTGAAACTACCTGGTATGTACATGTTTAGTGTCACATTACAAGGGTAGCAGATGCACAGACAGTATTGAAAAATGGGCAGTTAGGAAATACGCTACTCCAGCCCTCCATTGAGGTTACAGCTGTTTTGTGTTTGACCAGAGTGAGTCATTCAAAGGATGTAACTTGAAAAATAAAGGGTTGATTTTTTTTTCCTTCTGATAGTTTATTTTTGTTTTCTTTTAACATCAGAAGTGAATCCCTGAAGTGAAGAGTGTAAAATTGCTGAGCTCTCTAAGGACCAGAAGGAAATTACCTGTGGCGTGAACTGTGGTTTTAATGCAGTCACCTTCTATCAAGAGGGACCCAAGACGTCAGTGGGGATATGCTTGCTTTGCCCAGTGCTATTAAAACATAAAACAAAGTATCACAGTGGCCAACTATTTATATGCAACTCTTTAAAGACACCAGGGAGAATGGTTTCCAGGTTTTCAAATTGCCCTGGCTATATAATCACATTCCAAAATAGAACGAATAAGACTTCCATGCTATTTCAGTATTTTAAAACCCTGATAACCACTCACATTTGACAACTTTTAGCTAAAATGTAATTTTGGACATTTTTGAGTTACAACATTTGAACACTGTAATTTTGACTTAAATCTTTATTCTATGACAATCCCAAGCAATTATCTATTTTATGTCTATAGCTTCATACTGTTACAACAGACTGCAGTTTTGTCTATAATATATCTTGATTATACACTGTTCCCAATAATGGCATGTTCAGGAGTATTTTATTATATTCTTTATATTATTCAAAAACAAACTTCAAAGGAACAACAGATTCTATATTAAGGTCTATTTAGTGTGATTGACCTTTAGAAACATGATTTAAATTTCATAGCCTTCTGTAGCATTTACGGATTATAATATGTCTTTAAGGTTTCCAGCAACTAGTGAAAAATTGAAAAACAAAAACGTCACTGATTCTAACTAGCCATGGTATTGTGGAGTGTGGATTTTAAATTGCTCAAATGTTTATGTAGTGTCAGACATCACTTTAAATTCTGTTTATGTTACTGTATTTCCTTGAGAAGTAGATGCTATTGTAATTCACAGGGAGGGAAGGAGAGTGGTGGGAAGTATCATTATGCTCTTATCATTATGTATATATAAAATATATGGCATTTGGTCCCTTTATATAAATGAAAAAGTAAAAAAAAAAAAAGATGCAAATGCAGCAGTAGAATTTTAAGTAAACGTTTATAGATTCACGCAATCAGTAAACCGTGGAACTTGCTTTCGGCCCTGGAGTTTGGCCTTGGTGGTTTCTGTTTTCCAGGTCTGCCTCCTCGGTGTGGAATGGTTTGTGTGGCGGTTGGTTTGCTCTTCATACTCATCATGTTTTCCTCTTAGCAATCTTTCTTCTGTGTGTGTAATTCCATGTGATTTCAGTACCACGGGCCAGACAACCTGATTTATCTAGATTTTAACAGATGTGCCTGTAGAAAAGCAAAAAAATCTCTCTTCCCTAAAGGGTGCATTCTTGTGTCAGTAAGTGGATTTCCACCAATATCCTTAGCCTTTTGAAGGTGTGAACTACAGCACAGAAATTAGAACTATACTTGGGGAAAGGGAGCGTTGACAGATGGCAGAAAAAAATATAGGGAAAATACCATGATTTTAGTGTCTAGATGTATATGTTCCTAAAGTCAGACTACAACCTTTTGACTGTTTAATGAGTAATGAATCCTTCACTTACCATGAAAGCTTACAGGACCTCCTGTAAGCATCAATCACTCCTTTTACAAATGAGCATGCAAACTAAGAACAGTTGAATTTAGCCCCACGTTCAGCTCCTGAGGCTAGGGTTATGTTTCCTGTTCAGCCTTGAGATAAGTGCACAGGAAGGCACCCAAAAATATTTGTTTATAACAGGAAGAACAGAGCTCAAAGTTGCTAATTATCCTCATCGGAAAAGGCAAAGTGGGGCTACAACCAAGCCCTGGCCTCCAGGGCAGTAATCAATCGCTTGATTATTGTGATGTATTTATTCTGTGCTCAACTAAATTTATATTGAATATTTTTGTCATCATCATCTTATTAAAGTAATTAAGGATAATTTACAGATGATAAAACTAAAATATATTAAAGGAAACACTGAAGAGTTTCACCAGTGGATCCATCCATCCATCCAACCTCTCTTATAAAACAGAACTTGCCCTTCACACAGAACCTTATGTGTTTTCCCGGTCAGAAGTCATCACTAGTCTTCTAACCTGATTTCTGTCATGAGTCAGTACATGGTACTGAAACCATACAATATAGAGCTTATAGCCAGCTTCTCTCTTACTAAGTACTATCAATATCATCTTTCTCTGGAAAGGAAAGTGACGCAAAGGAAATGAATCATGAGTGATAAATTATTGTAAATTGAAACTCATCGAGATAGTGGTGTTCAGAGCTCACAGAGAAACTTAGCAGACTATTCCCAGACTTCATGCTCCGAAATGATGAAAACTTGTTCAATGTCCAGCTGCCTTGATTTCTCAGTGTTTGAATTTGATAGTTAAATATATCATTGCAAACTTGAAATTGAACTTTACTGAAGGCTATTTGTACTATTCTATAAAAATACCCAACATTAAACCAATTTTCACTTGTATTATACCAGCATAAATTATATACACAAAGAAAATGTAAAGCAAATACAATAATGAAGAAATGTAAACAATTACAAATCTCTTTGATCATCTTAATATTTTATGAATTGTGTGTAACAAAGTATGTAAAATTAGTCTATAAATATTCCATTTTATCTTGTTAATGCAGTTTGGGCTTTAACCGGCATAAGGTACTACAAAGAAAAAATGGAGTTTAATTATATGTTAGAAAAGATAAATGTTTATCACAATGTAATTTATAATGACATTAACAGGCTCATAATTTTAATTGGTTATCACTGAAGCATTGATGTAATGAAGTTATTAAAATCAACATTGTGGATTTAACAACACAATATTATTAGTGCAAAGATGTTTTAAAAGACTACTATTAATCAATTGATGCCATCAAGATAAAGAAAGCTGTTTATTTTTTAATTTTTTAATTTTTTGACAGTGGACAGTGAGAGAGAGAGACAGAGAGAAAGGTCTTCCTCTGCTGTTGGTTCACCCTCCAATGGCCGCTGTGGCCGGTGTGCTGCTGCCTGTGCACTGCGCTCATCAGAAGCCAGTTGCCAGGTGCTTCTCCTGGTCTCCCATGGGGTGCAGGGCCCAAGCACTTGGGCCATCCTCCACTGCCCTACCGGGCCACAGCAGAGAGCTGGCCCGGAAGAGGGGCAACCGGGACAGAATCCGGTGCCCCAACCGGGACTAGAACCAGGTGTGCCTGCGCCGCAGGCCAAGGATTAGCCTAGTGAGCCGCGGTGCAGGCCAAAGAAAGCTATTTATGAGATGTTTTCTGACTGAATTTTTGGAGGGAATTTTCGTAGTCCAAATGTGCACACACTGACACCATTCAGTATCTACCTGGGAAGGAATGATGGCAGTATCTTCATGAGCTCCAATATTCATGAACATTCTTTCTCAAAATGAGAGGCCTCATTTAGAACTCAGGAGACAATTATTGACACACTCTGAGACTTTCCAGGGTACAAAGCAAAAGTTATTTTTCCTCAGTATTATGAGAAAACTCATAGGGAATGAAACAAATGTGAATGAGAAAGTAAAGGTGCATGAAGCTGTTTTTCAGGTGATTATTATTCTTAATATTTGGGGGCTCTTTAACTGCTCTAATTATTGTCACTGTTAATTATCCATAGGCTCCTTCTTATATTTTACAGACAAAATCATAAAACTTCTGACTCACCCCAAACCCCAAACATGATCTGGGTTTCGGTCGCTTACTCCAAAATCTGCCCTTGTATTTCTCCCTGCCTCAAATGATGAGCTAAAATGCCCTTGAACTGGTGAAAATAACGAGGTTTGGATAACACACACACAAATTAATCTGCAATGAGATGTTTGTTGGTTGGTATATTAGTGGTATTCTCGAGGATACTGGGATTTCTACTTTTAAAAAGAATTACTTATACCATGCATTGTTGGATAGAAAAAAGATATCACTTCTTATGTGGTGAAAATGTTTGTCTTCGTTAATGAATTAACTAATTAATTAATCTTTGCCCTCCAAATGGCCACATTATTTATATGTAGCAGATATAGCAGCAGCAATTCAATAATCTGGCCATGATTTTCTCAAGGATAAAGTTAAAGCCAAATTTGTTTGTGGGCTTCCTTTTCTTTTGGGGATCATGTTTAGTGTTTAACTTATTCCAGTCTGCTAATATGTTACAGTGAATTTGAAGATTTTGCTGATTTTTTTTATTTTTGATCTTTTGTGTTTTGATTGTTTCCAGTTTTATTTCCAGTTCTGCAGATATTTCCTGATTTCCTAGTATACTTCTATAGATCTCATACTAACAACTTGTGAAAAATTTTCGATTCCTCATTTTTTCTTTGACTCTGCTTCTGATGTGGTGAGTCCTATGTGTCTAAGTGTTGTAAAGAACTTAATGAAATGCCATATACAGCGTAGAATATCAAGAATATGGTGCTACCGAAGAGGATTCACGAGGGAGACAAAAATTAAATAAGTGAAGTAGAGCACCATGTTACAATACCCTCATGAAGATTTACAATGAATGAGACCATATAAAACATCCTAGAAACCCTCTAGTTAAAGGAGAATAATGAATTAATGAAGTGGACTTGAGGACCACTTATTTGGAATTTTGTTCAGCTTTCAAATTAACAAAAAGACCTTTTGTGACTCATTCATGGCCTAGCCCAGTAAGAAGGAGACTACAGTGGGCCTGATTATAGTATTTGGCTACCACAAGTACAAATGATGTGTATGGTTGCTTCCAAGTACTTTTCCATCTCTACATTATAAATATCATAGTATTGACAAAATTCAGAGTAAATATTCTTTTGAAACAAATATCATATACTTCTTGGATTTTTGGTTTTATAGATAATAATAGAGAAAACTAAATGAAAAAACAAATTGTTTTTCTTTGCAAAAAAAAAGTCAAAAGAAAGCTTTGGAAAACAAAGCAAACCTCTAAATTGTAAACTCTTTTTAGATAAATAGTATGGTTTCACGTGGTCTAAATTTCTAGTTATTACATTCACTAAGCGGGATGTGTCTCTGAAGAATGACTAAATATAAAACATTTGTGCATGACAGCTTGTCAGTGCAATGATTAGAGATTGATTCAATATTAGTAAAACAAAAACTACAGTATACTTGAATTCATATCATACATATTTCTGATTTTCAAATAATAATATACAACTTTGAAGACACTCTGACCATGGTTTGATTTTGATTTAAAAGTATAATTGGGATATCTCAATTCCTAGTTTATTTTTAAAAATGTAGTCATTTCTTTTCATTACAGATCCTTCTTTTGTTTCCATGGAAATTGAAAATCAACTGGGATTAAAGTTAAGGGGAGACATCCATAATAAATCCTATTGGCAGAATGAGGTGCCCAATGCTGGCATCTCATATGGGCGCCATTTCGAGTTCCAGCTTGTCTGCTTCCGAGCCAGCTCCTTGCTACCATGCCTGGGAAAGCAGAGCAAGGTGGCTCAAGTGCCTGGGCCCCTGCATCCACATGGGAAACCTAGATCAAGTGCTTGGGCCCCTGCATCCACATGGGAAACCTAGAAGAAGCTCTGGTCCCTGGCTTTGGGCCTGCCCAGCCATGACTATTGCAGATAGTTGGGAAAGTGAACCAACAAAAGGAAGATCTTTCTTCTCTCTCCCTGTCTCTGTCTCTGTATGTGTGTGTGTGTTTGTGTCCCCCCGACCCATAACTCTGCAGACTTTCAAACAAATAAATAAATCTTTAAAAATAATAAAATAAAATGACAGTCCTATATTAATAAATAGACCATCCACTATGAGACTTAAGCATGCCACATATGGCATTCAGGTAGTAATGGCCATATGCATACTGGCATCTCAAAGTAGTGCCATACTATGTGCTACTGAGCTCCTCAACCAAGTGGAGATTTCAGAAAGATATTCAACCATATAAAACACCAGGGATGGTAGAAATCTGTTTCCTGTTGCAAAATAAAATAACTCATATCTGTACAACCAGTCATACCTCAGATTCTGATGGAGACAACATTTTCTGCCAATGCTTTCTCTTTAGCAATTTTGAAACATTTTCTGGGACAATTTTAAAACAATATTTCCTGGAGCTATCCTCAGAAAATTGATGAATTCCAAGAGGCAAACTGCCCGTGGTAAAAGAAAACCCATCCATGCTTCTTCAACCAAAGAACCTGAAATACCTTTGAACTCCCAAGTGAAAAGTCATCTGAAGAAAGTACCAGATAACTTAAAAATGTCTGCACCGTAGTTTCATGGCTTTTTGTCTCCCCACTTCAATAATGAACATTCAAGACTTAACTTCCAAATCACTTGGTTACTCTTGGGTGAAATATCTTAAAGATTTACATATTTATTTGAAAAACAGAAGAGAGAGAATGAATTTCTTTTTTTTTTTTTTTGACAGGCAGAGTAGACAGTAAGAGAGAGAGACAGAGAGAAAGGTCTTCCTTTGCCGTTGGTTCACCCTCCAATGGCTGCTGCAGCCGGCGCACCACGCTGATCCGATGGCAGGAGTCAGGTGCTTCTCCTGGTCTCCCATGGGGTGCAGGGCCCAAGCACTTGGGCCATCCTCCACTGCACTCCCAGGCCACAGCAGAGAACTGGCCTGGAAGAGGGGCAACTGGGACAGAATCCAGCACCCCGACCGGGACTAGAACCCGGTGTGCCAGTGCCACAAGGCGGAGGATTAGCCTGTTGAGCCATGGCACTGGCCAGAGAGAATGAATTTCTTCCATAGACTGGTTCACTTCCCAAATGATTGCATTGATCAAGGGTGGTCCAGGTTGAAACCAGGAATCTGGAACGCCATCCAGGTCTCCCACATGGCAGGTTCCCAGCCACTTCGGCCTTTGCCTTCCCAGCACATTAGCAAGCATCCAGATCAGAAGCGGAGCAGCTGGGACTTGATTCTGTGCTCCAATATGGGACCCCAGAGTCATGGGCAGCAGCTTAGCTCACGGTGCCATGGTGCCTGCCCCTCTGATTTTAAAGTAGTAATCTTGTTCATGCATTTAGTTCCTGGAAAACAAAGAGGAGGAGTGAAAAGTTTTGTGCTTACTACAGATTTGAGATGCTCCTCGTAGTTATACCCAGATTTCAAAATAACACGCTGCAAAGACCCAGTACCCTTTGAATACTGGTTTAGATATTAACTTCTTTTCTGTATTTATAATGAAATCAACAAAAGAAATGTGAGAAAAAAGGTCTTAATTGAGAAAGATTTCTGAGCTTGTAATCATGTGAATAAAAATCTTCCTAGGTGATGATAACCTCTAAGTGTTCTAAGATAAACCAATACCATCACATTTTTGCCTTTCATTTCCATACAGTTTGTAAAATTATTACTATTTGGTCTATTACCCACTTTTCTTCATATACAACATAAAAAGTTTTGATGGGTACCCGTTAAAGGCAAATCTAAAATTATACATTAGAATAAAGATGATTTGTGGTGGAAATAAGTATACCATCTCCATTTTTAATTATTTTTTCTCAGCTAGAAGGACCCAGGAACACATCAAAGTAAAAGGTAACTTAACACAGAATGCATTGTGATGACTTACATACTGTAAACATTCTCCATATTAATAGTCAGAGTTATTCCTCTACTAAATGTTAAATAGGCCTGAGTTTAGTCCTTTTTTATGGAGATGACTATTGAATTACACAATCTATATTCTATTGCTCATTATTCCACGCTAGAATATTTCATAAGACAGAAATATTTATAGGTTATAAATATGCCCACTGAGTTCTGAGTGATAATATTTCTATTTTTTCTATTGTCTTAGATGATAATTATGTTCATATATGCTAAGACACTAAGTGATTCATAACTGTGCTATCTTAAGATATTTTATTTGGTGCTATAAAATCTGTAATGTAGTCAAATAAAACCAAGCAGGATAGTTATCTTATGAAAATGAACATTTCCTCTAAAGTTTTGAAGCTACCACTTTATGAATAATATGCAATGTCAGCAAGTTTGCAAAGAAATAAAGTTCTGAAAATATGTAGAAAGCTCAATAAAGAGAGAAAGGCATAATGTGAAATATATCGTTCATTTTCTTTTGTAGGATGTTTACAACCTATGGTAGCAGTCAGTGATGGATTGGATAAAGATAACCATACACAGTGGTAGAGCAAGTGTTGTTACATCATCGGTCACTGCCAATCTGCAGTTCTCTGTGGCGTGATGCAACCTGTTATCTTCTAGCTGAGACTAGAAGTTGTCCCCTCAGAAAGTGCTGTTTTGACTTCCTTTTTCAGTTGCAGGAAACAGCTCTAAAGTAATGAGGAGAGGTTATGGTGTCCTCAGGATTATACTGTACTACCACATCAGGTTTTACATATGTGTCAACCCCACCCCATGACAGTGGAGAAGCCTGAGATTAAAGTTTACCAACCTCTCGATTCTTTACATACAAAGGCTGGGTGAGTGCAGACTTGAGGGAATCAAAACAAAGCAGGCTTAGCGACCCACGTTAGCCAGCACAGTATGTGCGTTAGACACCGTCCTTGGGAAGAAAAACTCATTTTGGTAATGAGTTTTAGCACATAGAATTTTAGCTCTCTCTAAAAGCAGAACAAGCTTCATCAGAAAATCTTTGACTAAGGCACAGAAGTATCAGATGGATTTCCTTGGGTAATTTAAGAGCATAGATTTGTTAGGGTTTTCAAATTACTGGAGAAAACTAACATTTCCATAGATAATCTATTTTTAAACATACACAGACACAAGTTAGGTAAAGATTCATATCAAGGATGTTCTTAAAGTTTGTAAGACTTTCTGTATTGTTGGAACACGAATGTAGGATCTTCAAGGCTGGACATTGTAGTGTAGCAGCTTAAACTTCTCTGGGATGCACCACATCCCAAATCCCAGAGCTGGCTCAAGTCCTGGCCACTCTGCTTTAAATCCAGCTTCTTGTTAATGCACCCTGGGAAGAAACAAATGTTGTCTCAAGTATTTGGGGCATTAGCAGGAGGGCTGGGCTGGGTTGGAAGGGCAGTGCCCATATGGGTTGCTAGCATTACAGATGGTCGTTTAACCTGTTGTGCCACAATGCAGGCCCCTTTTTATTTCATTCTTAAGATATAATTGATGATATTTAAAATAAAATGTGGCATGTAAAGAAAGATTTGAGATATGTAAACAATATATAGAATTATACTTCTCTGTTAGTCCATTTTTCATTGCTATAATGTCTAAGGTAAGATAACTTTATAACAGAAAGTGGTTTATTTAGCTCACATTTCTGGAAACTCAAGAGTAAGTCACCGGCATTGGCTTAACTCTGATGAGGGTCTCAGACTAAATAGGATAACAACAGAAGGAGTGCATGTGGGAAGATGAAATCAGAAACCAGAGAGCTTCCTTCAAATCAGGGCCAGGCTCATTCTTGCAATCAGTTATTCTGAAAGATTTCTTGTTTCCAGAAGCTGGCACTGGGGTCTAGTGGGTTAAACTGCTGTCTGTGATGATGGCTTCCCACATGGGCACTGGTTGGATTCCCAGCTGCTCCATTTCTGACCCCACTTCCTGCTAATGTGACTGATAAAGCATCAGAGCATGTCCCAATTTCTTGGACCCCTATTCTACATGGGAGACCTGGATGAAGCTCTAGGCTCCTGGCTTCTGTCTGGCCCACCCCTGGCTGTTTTGCTATTTGAGGATTGGAATTGCAGATGGACATTTCTCTCTCTTTCTTAAATCTTTTTTTTTCTAATAGTTCTGGAGTCCAACCAGAGTTTACTTAATCCTTTTCCAGGACAGCCTCCCTGTACTAGACTGATTTTTGTTACTACAGCTAAGTACTGATGACAAGCTACTTACACAGAAGTAGGTTTATTTTGACTCATTGCTTTGAGGGTCATGGTACAATATTGATACAATATTGGACAGCACAGACTTGGCCATCTGATGAGTCCAGATGGTGATGATAGAGGAGTACATGTGGAGGAGCAAGTACATGGCAATGTGGGAAGCAGAGAGTGGCTGGGCCTTTCTCAGGATTTTATAATCAACTCCTTTATGAGAATCAGATTCTAAGGGTCTGCCTGTGGTGACCCAAGAACCTCTCTTAGATCTGAATTAGGCAAGTGTACTCTAGTAGGCCAGACCTACGAGATGAGCCGCTGGCAAATCCAGATGCCGAATGGTTTACTGATGGCAGCAGCTGTATGACAGAAGGAGTTAGAAAGGCAGGCTATGCCGTAGGGATCTTACTCAGACGATAGAAGCCCAAGCTCTACCGCACGATACTTCATCCCAAAAGGCACAGCTTATTGCATTGACTCGGGCTTTACAACTGGGAAAAGGCCAGCAAGTTTATATATATATATATATATATAGATAGATAGATATAGATATAGATATAGATATAGATATAGATATGTATGTATAGATATAGATATGTATGTATAGATATAGATATATAGATATAAATTATATAAATATAATATTTATATATAGACTCCAGATATGCTTTCCTTGTGTTGCATGCACACGCAGCAATCTGGAAAGAGAGGGGCTTACTGACTGCAAAGAATTCCCTTGTTAAATATGGAAAAGAGATACTGGCTCTACTTCAGGCAGTACTGGAGCCTTTAGAAGTGGTCGTCATCCACTGCAAGGGACATCAGAAGGGAGATAACTATGTTAACCAGGGAAATGCGTTAGCAGATAGAGCGGCTACACAGGAAAGTTTGGAAATGGCCCTTACACTTCAATCTGTGGAAGTAGCTAAGGGATCTCACTATACGGAGCCTGAGAATGAATGAGCCCAACAGCAAGGCCATACTAAAATGCAAATGGATGGTGGATGCTAAATCACAGAATTATGCTACCAATGGCCACTTAATGAAAAATTATTAAGGAGATACACAATTCCACCCACTTGGGAAGAGATGCCTTAGTACAACTGGTCTCCCAAGGTTTTTGAGGAAAGGGACTAAATACGGTCATAAAGGAAGTGACTCACTCTTGCCTACTATGTTTACAGAATAACCCTGGCCAAGTAAGGCCACCCTCCCCTGTTGACTCCTGTGCAGAGGGAAATATACCAGGTGAAGATTGGCAGGTTGATTTTTCCAAGATGTCCCAACAAGCAATTACAGGTGCCTTCTAGTCTTTATTGATACTTTTACAGGACGGATAGAGGCCTTTCCGAACTCGAATGGAGAAAGCACATTAGGTGTCTAAAGCCTTGTTGAAAGACATTGTGCCACGCTTTGGACTCCCAGGGTCACTCCAGAGTGACAATGGACCTTCCTTTATATCTAAAACAACCCAGCAGGCAGCCACTGCTCTAGGAATTTCTTACCACCTCCTTACTTCTTGGAGGCCTCAGTCACCAGGCAGATCCAACAGATACATCAGCTTATTCCTGTAAGCAAATTGAAGATCTAAAATACCTCTTCAAAAGGCAGACAGATAAGTAGGACTCTCGTCCTAGCCATGTCAAAATGCTGCAATTCAGTGCCCACCTATGTACATCCCTCTCCTGGTCCTTTCTGGGGCTCTTATTGGCAGAAGGACCCATTGGTGGGTTCCTCATCGGTAAAGATCCATCTCCTACAAACCACAACTGGACTAAGTGTTTATGTTTTTAGTACCATTAACTTACAACTTAGGGCGTTAAACACCTCAATGAGTTGGGGAGAATTTTTTTTCCATAGCACCCTCCAGTGGCCTAAGGACTTTTGACTAAGCCTCACCACAAAAGTTTCAACCACCATAAACCTCACTACACTATCAGCCAAGCTGGCAACACATGAGCCTTTGAACCTTTGGGGGATACATTAAAATGCATTAGAACCAAAGCAACTTCCATGTGGATTTGAGAGTAGTTCCATTCATCAATTAATAATGCATATTCCAGGCTTAAAATAATCACTAGGATGTCAAAACAGGTTTACTTAACAAATACATACTAAAAAAATTTAGTACTTGGAAAACAAATATTAGAATGTGGGCAGCTAATCATGTTCAAGCAATTGGTACTCAACTTCCCCTACTTTAAAAAAAAACACTAAAATTCTAAAAATTTAGATTATAATATATATATACATATTATATATAGAAAATATAGAAAATAAAAATATTCTTGAACAAAGATTTTTGAAGTACAGTTACACAGACTGTTTATGTTGGAAACATCTGGTACATATTACTGGCTTCTCAGTCTTGTTAATAATTTTGGGAGATCAAAATATTCTTAAATATGACTAGGTGGGGAAACTGAAAAACTAAAAGAAATTTTTCAGTCTCTTTTAAACATAAGTGTTTGTTATTTTAATAACAGCAAGAAGACATCTTTAAGGATTTTTCTACTACTTATGAACATGCCATTACAGCATCCTTTCAATAGGCATGCTTATGAATTTAGATATTTAACGTCCTTTACAATGAAATGTTTCATCTTAATACCCCTCCACTATAAATGTCTCATTAAAGGGAGAAAACTCCCGGGAGCTTATGGAAATCCTGAATTTACAAGGTCAGAACTACACATGATAAATAGGAGCCATCAGGAAGATACTACAGAATAAGTCTTCAGACACCTAGTAATTAGTAGTACAATTTTCAAAACCAAATAACGTGATTGCCAACATAAACACAAGTAATTACAACCTTAATAATATTGTGAAATTTGGACTATTACATAATGAATGATGGCAAGTATGCTGCATATTTATCATTTCTGCCCTTTTATTTTCCAAAACATTCCACCTTACCTGCCAATGGGATACTACCTAAGAGCCCATTACCTGCTCCAAAAATTGATTTTCAATTAATCTTTATCGCCACTTCTCACCTGGGCCAATAAATCCCCAGGAAGCACTGCTCACTGAGAACATTAATTCATGAAATTTGATTAGCTGACACTTAATGGGCTCAAACTAATACTTACTTCACCTCCTCTGGGCATGTTAATTACACTTTTGGTTTCTATAAATAAACATAACTAAATATAACTCTTAAGACTGTCGCATACATCACTAGAAACCAGGTCAAAACTATCAATGAAACTATGAAGAGAGAAGGACCTAACTATAGTTGGAAGAATCATGGTCTGAATAAGACTAGTTATATATTCCTTCAAGTTAGGAATCTTTCAAAATGTTATGTAGTGTTATTTCTTCTGAAATATAAACTTAGATCTATTGAAGTGAAAAAAATTCATTGAGATGGGAGAAAAATCGCATATGCCGGATTACTATGTTTTCACCTTTCTTTTCCTTTGTTGGGGCACTTCCTCCCAAACATGACACAAGTGAGTCAACATATTGAGTACACAAGCCCCTACACAATTAGAACAAAAATGAATTCACCATCTGGTAAAGAAGAGTTACAAAGAATGCGTAGTTTCATTGTCATGCTATGTGATAACACGACATTCCTCTTTCAGAAACATGGCAATCTCTGTACACACTGCTTCTTTTCATATCTATATTGCTTATAAAAGGAACTAGGTTCCATAGCTAAGGATTTTCATTTGGTTGTGGTCTTTTCTCAACATCCTGTTAAACTAGATTAACAGAAAAGAAATCCCAATCAAATTATAGACTATGATTTCCCCTTATGTATTTCCATATCTATGTATATGAACTGCTCGAGTATTGACTTTAATTGTTCTTCCCTTTATTGAACTTTTTTAAATCAACTTTTCAAAAATTAATTAAAGGCTTATGATGACTCTGCATCATAGGGGACATTTTTCCAAAAGCTCAGATGATTATTAACAATTTTTTCATAATAAATTACTTTCTAATTTTTTTGAGAGAGAGAATGAGAGAGAGGGAAGAGAGGGAAGAGATCGTCCATTCACTGGCTAGCTCCCCAGATGGCCACAACAGCCAGATCTGGGCCAGGCTGAAGCCAGGAGCCAGGAATTCTACCCAGGTCTCCAAGTCTACAAAAATACTGCAGCAGCACAAGTGTGTGGAACATATCCCACTGCCCTCTGAAGTACATTAGCTGGAAACTGGATTGAAAGTGGAGTGGCCTGCAACCAACACTCTGAGATGGAATGTCGCAGTGGGAGCAGTATGTTAACCCAGTGAGCCACAACATAGATGCAATAAAGTATTTTCTAAGATGTGTGATATTGGAAATGACCCCCTAAAATATATATGACAATGTGGCCCCTTAAAGTTCCCCAGACGTGCCATCTGGGATGCCACATATGTTACTGGAATTTGGGGTGCCACATGATAGCACCATGTGCTTATTAGTAAATCCCCAATATTAATAAGTCCGAGAGGGTTCTTGCCTAATATTTAGAGAAGAATTCTAAATACCGGCATAAATAAACCATGCAGTATGGTACATTTTAAGCCTTTATTTAATTAGAAAATGCATAGGAGAGTGAGAGCTTTATCGAAGAGAAAGAGGTGAATCTGGGTTCATGAGAGCACCAGGAAGCAGCCAGGGAGCCTAGGGTAGGTGGCCCAAAGGCCATGCACCTTGGAGGCACAGGGCTATAGCCAGCCCCCTCCTGGCAAAGAAAATACCTGTAAAATAACTGTACAAATAACTTCAATAGATACTGGGAAATTGAAAACTTTGTGTGACTCACTTTATTACAATGTTTGTCTTGTTGCAATGGTTTAAAAACAAACTTGAAATAGCTCTAAGTAATACCAGTACTACTGAATTAAATATTACTGAATTAAATACATTTTCTCCCTTAAATTTAATTTAATAACTAATTATTTACTTTTCAACTAGTCACAGTTTAGTTTAAAAATATTCAGTTCGGAAAATGTAGACTGGATGATCAAGCAATTTGAGTTTTAAGAGCTAATATTGTTAGGTAGAAGTCAGATATGAGCTTGTGTGTGTGTGACAAAGGCCTAGGGAGTTAACATCTAGGTCCAGCATATGCATTTCAATGTCATCCCAATAACCTTCCAGGGGCAGCCCAGTATCTGCACTTCAAACATCCTGCCCATCCTTCCTGTAACCAGGGCTATACAACCAGCCAGGACTCCTCCTGTAGGATAACCTCAGGGGGAAAGACTCAGAAAGGAATGTTTAGTATTTACATCCAAAAAGTCCTTTGTTCCAGGAGGAGAAGATGTGGGAAGACGAAGACCGATCCCCTTAAAAACCCCCAGCCTCAACCAGACTGCACACAGCTCTCTGCCTCTTTGCTGAGCCGCCCACCTGGCCTGCCCAGGTGTATACTCTCCACTCAACATGTCACCTCGCTCCCCCCAGTCTGAGCGACTGGGCGCTCTCTCTCAGGCTCTGTCTGGAGAGGTGCTCATCGTTCTTATGGACGTCCCTGCCCTAATAAACCTCGCTATTTGCTTTCCCCTGCTCTCTGTCTCACGCCTGAGTTCTTTCTTGCATGAAGACAAGAACCCTTGCATTCTCCAGTTACAATAACAATATTACTGATAATGAGGAACACTAGGAGAATTCTATAGTTGCAGTATATTCTCCTGTCTTCACTCTTGGGTTTTATGAATACTCAGTTTATAATCATTCATTGCACTGCAGATAGAAATGTCAATGATCTTTTTACATGAATGTTCTAGAGTAAAATGATTATATACAGATATATGTATATATATATATAATGCGTGTATATAAAAACAGAGAATTATTTTCCTCCACATGCATAGAGTTTGCATAGTATTATTAAGGTATTTTTAGAAATAATATTAGTATCATTAGTTTAACATTCATTTTCTCAGAAAAATTGGTGTATGCTTGAAAATCTCAGAAGTACCCAAAAATCTATTAATTGATTTGTGGGAATCTCAGGTAATGATAATAAGCAGTCTCATTATTTTCACATTAGGCAGAAAACATAAATTCATTATGTAAAGGTTAAGTCTTAAGGGTATAATAAAAGAGGTTTTTGTTAGTGCAAGAATAGTTAGTTCATTAAATTAAACAATGTCAATGTGGAATTTTTAAAAAGTTAATAAAGGTTGGTTTATAGCAGTCAGAAAATGAAAGAGAAAAAGGTGTTCTTTGTATTTATTTAAATTGAGCAACATCCCAGTGATATTTTCTAGCAGACAGAGCTATTCCTCATCCTTCTAAATTTCCGTAATCTAAACCTGCCAATGTGGAGTTCAGGTGGCTAATCCTGTAACCCAGCTAACGATGCTCTCTGCTGAAGGCCTGTATTGCCAAACAGCCCATCTAATTTTTAGCTTATGTGCTGTGTTTCCTTGCTTTGTTTTCTTTAGGTGATTAGACTGAATTTTGAATTGTGAGGGGTCAGATGGGTTAATAGATAGTCAGGGTGGTCCCAGTGGAATTGTTGGTGTAAAATATTGGCTTCCATCCCCCCAAAAAAACGTTATCTTTAGCAGGAACAAACAGGCCACCCTCTTTCAGAATCTCCAAATTTACCATGAGAATAGCAAGGGAGTGGTGATTTCATCTTCCTGAGCTCACAGTTGACTGTGACAAGGAGTTACCTATCCCACCCTTCTGGATTGTTGTTGTTGTTCCTTCCTTCCTTCCTTCCTTCCTTCCTTCCTTCCTTCCTTCCTTCCTTCCTTCCTTCCTTTCTCTCTCTTTCTCTCTCTTTCTCTCTCTTTCTCTCTCTTTCTCTCTCTTTCTCTCTCTCTCTCTCTCTCTCTCTCTCTCTCTCTTTCTTTGACAGGCAGAGTTAGACAGAGAGAGAGACACACACAGAGAAAGGTCTTCCTTCTGTTGGTTCATCCCCCAAATGGCTATCACGGCCAGTGCACTGTGCTGATCCGAAGCCAGGAGCCAGGTGCTTCTCCTGGTCTCCCATGCGGGTGCAGGACCCAAGCACTTGAGCCATCCTCCACTGCACTCCCGGGCCACAGCAGAGAGCTAACCTGGAAGAGCGGCAACCGGGATAGAATCAGCGCCCCAACCAGGACTAGAACCGGGGTGCCAGCGCCGCAGGCTAGCCTAGTGAGCCACATTGCTGGCCTGTTTTTTGTTTTATCAAGGGCAGACCAGACAGAATGGAGAACTGTAAATCAGGTCTTTT
The DNA here is from genome assembly GCA_015711505.1 of Sylvilagus bachmani. Classification (NCBI taxonomy): domain Eukaryota; kingdom Metazoa; phylum Chordata; class Mammalia; order Lagomorpha; family Leporidae; genus Sylvilagus; species Sylvilagus bachmani. The sequence continues at coordinate 2,914,355 of CM027401.1, read as the reverse complement.
GATGGGTTTTTGTCCCAGCCTGGTAACTGAATGTCAATCTGATTGTCATTTTTTTTTCCCTTCACAAATATGCTTAAGAACCCCAGTGTATGAGGTCCTTGGGTTTTTTCCTCCCTGGGCAGCCTCCCTCCATGCCGCTCTGGCTGGAGGTCTTTGACTCTAATTAATTTTTTAAAATCTCTCTGTTGTCCACTTGGAAATTCTTCTTCCTTGTGAGACAAAGAACTGAGGTAACAATAATTTCCACACTGCTATTTACCCGTAACACAATGACGTGAGACAGTTATATTAGTTATTCTAGTACCATTGTTAAGCCTAAAAGTATTGATCCTAGAATATCTGGACTTATCTTTTTTTCCAGTGTGCTGTTTGAAAAATGATTTATTACTGCCTTAGGACAGAGTTGATACAATGAAATCTCTGATCTTAGAATATCCATTAATACCCTTTGGGGGCCTGAAATGGTCTTTTTGATCTTTTTCCTAAGCGTAGAAAAAGACACAGATGAAAGAAATGAATTTTATTTTCTGTTAATTCTTTTTTTAAAGATTTATTTATTTCTTTGAAAGTCAGAGTTACACAGAGAAAGGAGCAGAGGCACAGAGAGAGAGAGAGAGAGAGAGAGAGAGAGAGAGATAGGTCCTCCATCTGCTGGTTCACTCCCCAGTTGGCCACAATGACCAGAGCTGCACCGATCTGAAGCCAGCAGCCAGGAGCTTCTTCCAGGTCTCCCACTCCTGTTTAGGGGCCCAAGGGCTTGGGCCATCTTCTACTGCTTTCCCAGGCCATAGGAGAGAGCTGGATTGGAAGTGGAGCAGCCAGGACTCGAACCAGCGCCCATATGGGATGCTGGCACTGCAGGCAGTGACTTTACCTGCTATGCTACAGTCTGGCCCCTTCCTGTTAATTCTAATATGAGTGACTTTAAAGTAAATAATGGAGGTGAAGACTGGAGGAACAAATAGAAAATGATAATGAAGGTGTAAGGCAGCCACAAAACACACCAAACACTGGAGTAAGGGAAGAGTTTATTGGGGGAAACCGACAGACTGGAGGGAAGGGGCAAAGGAAAAATGAGAGAGAGAGAGAGAGAGAGAGAGAAAGAGAGAGAGAGAAGTCAGGAGAGGAGAGAGAAAGAGACAGAGAGACAGGTCAGGAGAGGAGAGGAAGACACACACACACACACACACACACACACACACGTGTTCAGGAACATGCCCTTTTAAAACTTTACTGGAGGGTAGGCAGGGAAGCATGAGCAGTGAATCCCATCAGGATAAGGTTGGAGCTTGACACCCATGGTTGGGCCACGTGGCCACCTGGTTTAAAGCAATGGCAGAGGGGACTAGGGCCTAGGAGGGTGTCTGGGTGTAGATCATGCCACAGATAAGACTGCACCATTTTACTAACAGAAGGGAAATAAAGCAATGAAATAAACAGAAAGAAGGAAGGGAAGAGAAAACTGACCCAGAATAAGATGACTATTGAAAAGATGAAGTAGAGAAGGAAGAAGCAGAAAAAGCAGGGTGAGGAGGCACAGAAGCAGGACAAAGGAAGTGATGGAAAGTTATTGGAGTTTACTACAGCTAGTAAAAGTTATTGAGCAATGTGATTTTTCAAAGTAAATTGATCTACATAAGTGGACATTTGAATATGTTGTTCAAAATACCTATTTTCAAGTGGCTATACATTTCCAAATAGTATCTCTATTTAAAACTTATCAAAACTATTAACTCTAAAAACTTATTAAAACTATGAACTACTAAAAATTTAAAATACTGATTTTTGATAAATTGTAGAGAATGCTGCATACGTGTCTCTCAGGCAGCCAACTGTTCTGAAATTAGAGACTTGGCCACAGTTTCCACTGACAGCAAAACAGGCCAGGGATGGGCATACCCACCCCCAGAGGAGTGTGGTAGCAGGAGCAGCAGGGGGCTAAAGATGCTAATTGGTACCTGCGGTGTTTTTGGGAATTTGTAAATTTGCAGAAGTATTTTTTTTTGACAGGCAGAGTTAGACAGTGAGAGAATGAGAGTCAGAGAGAAAGGTCTTCCTTTTCGGTTGATTCACCCCACAAGTGGCTGCTACACCGGCAGGTGCACTGCACTAATCCGAAGCCAGGAGCCAGGTGCTTCTCCTGGTCTCCCATGGGGTGCAGGGCCATCCTCCACTGCACTCCCGGGCCACAGCGGAGAGCTGGCCTGGAAGAGGGGCAACCGGGACAGAATCCGGTGCCCCGACCGGGACTAGAACCCGGGGTGCCAGCACCACAGGTGTAGGATTAGCCCAGTGAGCCAAGGCACCAGCCTTGCAGAAGTAATTAAATGGGCTTGTCTCTGAGATTTACAACACAGTTCTGATCTCTATCCTAGACCACCAGACCCAATTTCTTCTCCCAAATGTTAAGTTGATGTATAAGTTTGCTTACCTGCCTGCTGGCTTGTAGACTTTCTCTAAAGAAAAGCGGGTGCCCATAGCTATCCAGCGGTGTGCTCTTAGAGTGGACGCTCCCATGTCCTGTCCCCTCATTTGAAAAACTCCACAATAAATGATTAACTTACTCATCTCTTTGCTTTCATGTTGTTTTCATTTATTATAATTTGCTGCTTACAATATCTTTTACCAATTAGGAGGTATCAAAATTTGTATTTCCATAAATGTATTAAAAATCCTTTAATTATTATAATTTGTGTTCTATAAAATTCTATCAGTTGTCAATCACTAAGATTCAAGTTTATAATATATTATGAGTGGATAAAGACCAGGAATTTGAGTACACAGAGCCCTGAGCAATGCCTAGCCCCTATTAATGCCTCAATTAATATTTATTAAATAAATAGATACACAAATAGACAAATTAAGTAAACAGACAAAAGGAAGAAGGGAAGAAAATAAGGAAGGAATATGAGCTCTAACTCCTTTTACCTTTAAGTGCAATAATGTTAATGTATATTATTTTGGTACATGTATTAGCAAATGTATTGATATCAGAAATGACCCCGTAAAATCTATGAAAATGTGGCCCCTTAAGTTCCCCAGAAATGCCATCTGGGGTACCACATATGCTACTGGGATTTGAGGTGCCACAAGATATCACCACACGCTTATTAATAAAAACCCAGCATTGATAAGCCTGAGAGGGTTCTTGCCTAATATTTAGAGAAGAACTCTAAATGCAAGAAATAAATGAGGCAGCATGGTACATTTTAAGCTTTTATTTAGTGTGAAAAGTGCTTAGAAGAGTGAGAGCTTTATCTAAGAGAGAGGGGTAAATCTGGGTTCATACCGAGCACCAGGAACCAACCATGTGGAGGAGCATCTAGGCCAGGAAGCCTAGGGCGGGTGGCCCTAAGACCACGTGTCCTGGAGGCACAGGGCTACAGCCAGCCCCCTCCTGGCTAGAGACCAGGGAAAAGAAGAGAGAGCCTGAAAGCCTGGACACACTGTGTCCCAGGCTTTGAATCCACTTCCAAAGGGGAGTGGTTAATTAACCTGATTGGTTGGTGGGCACCCAGGTGTGGCCAGGTAGGGCATGAGGTCACACAGGGGCATAGCGAAGGCATGGTCATCCAGCTCACAAAACTAATCAATTTTAACCTGTATGCCTGCCTCCTTCAGTATAATGTCAATGCTGATTTTACATATTTTTAAAACATAAGCTTTAATATCTGCAAAATGAAGATAGATATATTATGATAATATAATCTAAATATCATGTAATCCAGATTCTTTTGCTTTGTGAAATCGCTTAGGATCTCATCAGTCTCAAAATTAGTAATTAACTTTAGTTGATGAATAAGTAGAATACAGATATTGAAACAATTGGCAAATCAAAATGCTAAAACATCTTTTACCTAAAAATAACTAGCAAACTATAAATAATTGGAGAATAATGTGAACTATTGCCACGAAAACAACAGTTTTCATTTAAAGCTCAGTCTGTGGCCTTCTTGTAAGGTATAAAATTATGGTTAACTCAGTAGGTTTTTGTGAAAGAAATGATTTTTTTAAATTTTTATTTGACAGGTAGAGTTATAGACAGTGAGAGAAAGAGAGAGACAGAGAGAAAGGTTTTCCTTCTGTTGGTTCACTCTCCAAAAGATCACCACAGCCGGCGCTGCACTGATCTGAAGCCAGGAACCAGGTGCGGGGCCCAAGGACTTGAGCCATCCTCCACTGCCCTCCAGGGCCACAGCAGAGCGCTAGACTGGAAGAGGAGAAACCAGGACTAGAACCCGGTGCCCATATGGGATGCCAAAGTGCTGGCATCAGAAATGATTTTTTAAATATTGCTTTTTGTTCCTCCATAACAGGCAACCTAGTTGATGATTCTACCGGATGATTTTATTTAGTCTTGCTGTTTTTGCAAATCTAAGTTTAACCTCAGTCTCCTTTTCTTAACATTAGAGGTGAATTCATTAAATGCCGTATTTAATCCATGGGAATTCTAAGCAGTGATATTTGTAGAAATAGCATCTAACACAGAAACCACAGAGTACTATTGCAATGGTGCAATTTGGATTTCTCCCATTAATATTGTTTCATACCCTAGATTATTTAACATTCATAAAATTGTGAAAAAATGAAAAGTATTTACTAAGATCTACTTTTTCTTTTTTTCTGGCCAAAGATTAATAGTCACAGAATATCCGTACTCAATATTCTACTAAAGAGGATCAGTAGTGGTAAATATTCATAGGTAATTTTTAAAATAATTCTTAGAATTTATAGATGGTGAACACATCTCATATATGTACAGGTATAGGAGCATAGCGATACTTCTCACCCTACTCTTCCTCCTGCCCATGTTCCCACCCTCCCTCTTCCTTCTTTTCTAATTCTTTCTTTTAATTTGTACAATGACATACTTGCAGTTTATTATATAATCATACACTTAACCCTCCACTAAATAAATAATTCAACAGGTAGTAAGAAAAAAAAAATAAAGCAACATATTGTTCCTCAACAGTAGAGACCAGGACTATAAGCAATAATAAGATCTGAAAATGTAAATTTTGCTCATATACATTACATTTTTTGTTCTCTATTACTTACCACAAATCAAGGAAAACATATGATATTTGTCTTTTTGGCATTGGCTTATTTCACTAAGTATAATGGTTTTTAGTTGCACCCATTTTATTGCAAAAGACAGGATTTCATTCTTTTTACAGTTGAGTAATATTCCATAGTGTGTATGTATGTGTGCGTGTGTATACACACATACATACATCACATTTTCTTTTTCCAGTAATCAGATGATGCACATCTGAGTTGAATCCATATAATAGTTATTGTGAATTAAGCTCCAATAAACATGGGGGAATAAAAAACTTTTTTTATATGCTGACGTCATTTGAGATAGCTGGGTCATATGATAGATCTTTTTTCAAATTTCTGAGAAATCACCATATTGTCTTCCATAATGGCTATACTCATTTTCATTACAACCAATAACAGATTAGGGTAGCTTTTTCCCTACATCTTTGCTAGCATTTATTGTTTTTTGATTTCTGTATGTGAGCCATTATCACTGGGGTGAGGTGAAACCTCACTGTGGTTTTGATTTGCATTCTCCTGATGGCTAGTGATCCTGAGCATTTTTTCATGTGTCTGTTAAGGCATTTTACCCTTTGACAAATGCCTGTTCAAGCCTTTAGCCAATTTCTTAACTGGATTGTGTATTTTGGTTTCGTTGAGTTTCTTGAGGTCTTATAGATTTTTGTATATTAACGCTTTATCAGTTCCATACTTTACAAATATTTTCCCATTTTGTCGGTTGTCTCTTCACTTTCTTGAATGTGTCTTTTGCAGTACAGAAACTTCTTAACTTGATGCAATCCAATTTGACTTTTACTACCTGTGTTTCCGTGGTCTTTTCCAAGAAGTTTTTGCCTATGCCAATGTCTTGCAGAGTTTCCATACTGTAGTGATTTGATGGTATCATGTTGTAGATTTAGCTTCTTAATACATTTTGAATCATTTTTATATAAGGTGTAATGCAGGTATGATGTTTCTTCTGCATGCAGAGCTCCCACTTTCCCAACATCATTTGTTGAAGAGACTGTCCTTTCTCCAGAAACTGATTTTAGCTCTTCTTATCAAAGATAAGTTGGATGTAGATGTGTGGATTGAATTCTGGAGATTCTATTCTGTTTCATTTGTCTACTTGTCTATTTTTGTGCCAGCATCAGGCTGTTTTGATTATAATTACCCTGTGGTTTGTCTTGAATTCTACTATTGTGATGCCTCCAGCTTTGTTTTGTTAAGATTGCTTTAACCATGTGGGATCTTTTGTGATTCCATGTGAATTTTAGCATAATTTTCCTAGATCTGATAAGAATGTCTTTGGTGATTTGATTGGGATGGCATTGAAGCTGTAAATTGCTTTCAGTAGTAAGAACATTTTGATGATATTAATTCTTCAAATCCATGAACACAGGAGATTTTCCCATTTGTTTGTGTCTTCTTGTATTTAATTTTTTAAGGTTTTATAATTTTCATTGTAGAGATTTTTCACCTACTTGGTTAAATTTATTCCAAGGTACTTAATTTTTTTTATATCTATTGTGAGTGACACAGATTTTATGTTGTTTCTCATACATGGCATTGTCTGTGTATACAAAAGGTATTGATTTTTGTGTGTTGATTTTATTTCTTGCAACTTTACCGAATTCTCTTATGAGTTCCAATAATCTCTTAGTGGAATCTTTTGGTTCCCCTATATCTAGAATCATGTTATCAGCAAATGGGAATAATTTGCCTTCCTCCTTTCTCATTTGTATCTCTTTGGTTTCTTTTCTTTCCTAATGTCTCTGGCTAAAACTTCCCAAACTGCACTGAATAATGCTGGCAAAAGTGGACATTCTTTTTTGATTCTGAATCTTAGTGGAAATGCTTCCAACTTTTTCCCATTCAATATGATGCTGGCTGTGGGTCTGTCATATATTGCCTTGACTGTGTTAAGGAATGTTCCTTCTATAAGCAAGTTGCTTAAGGCTTTTATCATGAAAGGATGTTGTAATTTATTGAATGCTTTCTCTGCATCTATTGAGATGATCATGTTTTTTATTCATAAGTGTGTTAATGTGATGTATTGCATTCTTGCTTTGTGAATGTTGAACCATACCTGCATAACAGGTTTAAATCCCGCTTAGTTGGGGTGAATGAACTTTCGATGTTTCTGGATTTGATTAGCTAGTATTCTTTCAAGGATTTTTGCACTTATGTTTGTCAATGATATTGTTGCATAGTTCTGTTTCTTTGTTGCTTCTTTTTCTAGTTTGGAATTAAGGTGATGCTGGACTCATGGAAAGAATTTTGGAAGATTCCCTCCCTTTGAATTGTTTGGAATAGCTTGAGAAGAATTGAAATTATCTCTTTAAAAGTTTGGTAGCATTCAGCAGTGAGGCCACCTCATCATGGGCTTTTCTTTGTTGGGGGTGTCTTTATCACTGATTCATTCTCCATCTTGGTTATTGCCTGGTTTATCTTGGGTACGTCTTTTTTTTTTTTTTTTTTTTTTTTGGACAGGCAGAGTGGACAGTGAGAGAGAGAGAGACAGAGAGAAAGATCTTCCTTTTTGCCGTTGGTTCACTCTCCAATGGCCGCCGCGGACAGCGCGCTGCAGCCGGCGCACCGCGCTCGTCTGATGGCAGGAGCCAGGAGCCAGGTGCTTTTCCTGGTCTCTCAGGCGGGTGCAGGGCCCAAGCACCTGGGCCATCCTCCACTGCACTCCCGGGCCACAGCAGAGGGCTGGCCTGGAAGAGGGGCAACCGGGACAGAATCCGGCGCCCCGACCAGGACTAGAACCCGGTGTGCCGGCGCCGCAAGGCAGAGGATTAGCCTGTTGAGCCACGGCGCCGGCCCTTGGGTACGTCTTAATGAAATAATTTTGGTAGAGTTGCCACTAGATTTTCCAGTTTGTTAGCACAGCTATATCTTGCAATTCCTGATTATTCTTTTTGTTTCTGTAGTATCCCTTGTTCTGTTGTAATATCTCCATTTTCCTTCTTAATCTCTGATTTTATTAATTCTCCCCCCTCCTTTATTTTGTTCAGTTGGACCAATGGTGTATAAGTTTGTATATTTTTTTCAAAAAACCAGCTACCAGCTCTGCATTTCTGTGATCCTTTGTGTCATCTTTTATTCTCAATTGTATTTATTTCTTCTCAAATTTTAAGGATTTATTTCCTCCTACTAATTTTGAGTTTTATTTTGTCTTGTATTTCTAGGTCCTTCAGATAAGTTGTTAGATACTTTATTTGGTGCCTTTCCAATTTTGTGATGTAGGGACTGATTGCTATAAACTTCCTTCTTAACAGTGGTATCACTGTGTCCAGTAAGTTTTGATACGTTTTTGTGTTGTCATCTTCATTCATTTCCAGTAATTTTTTAATTTCTCTTTTGGATTTTTCTATACCCCACTGTTCATTCAAGGATATGTTGTTCAGTCTCCATGACTTTGCATATTTTCCAGAATTTCTTAAGTTATTAATTTCATTCATTAATTACTTAATTCCATTGTGGTCTATGTTATGATTTCAACTTTTTAAAAATTTTTGATACTTGCTTTATGGACTAACATATGATCTGTCCTAGAAAAAGTTCCATGAACTTATGAGAAGAATGTGTATTCTTCAGCTGTAGAATCAACATTCTGCAGATATCAGCCCATTTGGTCCACAGTGTAGATTAGCTCTGTTATTTCTTTGTTTATTTTTTTTTGTCTTGATGCGTTCATTGCTGAAAGTTGGGTGTTGAAGTCCCCCATTATTGTTTTATTGGAATTTGGTACATTTCTTCTTATTTTCTTTTAGATTAAATAGAAGATTCATGAATGAGCTTTCTTTTTTTTAAGATTTATTTTATTTATTTGAAAGACAGTGTTACAGAGAGAGGAGGAGATAGAGAGAGGTCTTCCTTCTGCTGGTTTACTCTCCAGATGGCTGCAACAGCTAGAGCTGTGTTGATCCAAAGCCAGGTGCCAGGAGCTTCTTCCGGGTTTCCCACATGGGTGCAGGGGCCCAAGGACTTGGGCCATCTTCTACTGCTTTCCCAGGCCACAGCAGAGAGCTGGACTGGAAGAGGAGCAGCCGGGACTAGAACTGGCGCCCATATGGGATGTCAGCGCTTCAAGTCATGGCTTCAACCCGCTGTGCCATAACACCGGCCCCAGAGCTGACTTTCTTAGTGCTCACATATTATCAGCATTATTTTTGTCTTGTTTTCTTTTTAAAAGGTTTAAGAAAAAGTGAAAATGTAATAAAGAACGTATTTTCAGTGACATGATGAAGCTAGGGGCTTTAGAGGGGATTTGGATGATGGAGCATGTCTCTAACCTGCTACACCTAAGTGATGGCTTGTCTGTACTTTCCACTTCTGTTTTTTGTCACACAGAAGAGTGCATGAGAGGCACTGCATATCACCGTTTTTTTCCCAAATAATCTGAAATTAATAAAGAGGAGTTAAGTGAAACATATAAAGACAACATACAATTAGAATGCAAGACAAAAATATTCAGCACATTAACTTTGCTTCTTCATCTCTTTTATTTTTAAGATTAAGGAAAAAAGACAAAACATTGAAATTGTTTTCAGCTCTTCTATCTCAAAAAGATTAACTTTCTCTTTGCTAATTATTTATTTATTTTACTTTTTGGGTTACTTGGGGGAAGGGAGAGATAGAGAATGAGAGAGAGAGAGAGAAAGAGAGGGAGATGGAGAGAGAGAGAGAGAGAGAGAGAGAGAGAGAACACTTCCCCCTACTGGCTCAATCCCCAAATACCTGAAAGAGCCAGGGCTGGGCCACACAGAAACCAGGAACAGAGGAACTCTGCGCAGACTGCCCATGGGATTTGCAGTAATCAGAATACTTGAGCAATTACCTGTTGCCACCAGGGTATACATTAGTAAGAATCTGAAATTTTATTTGGGTGGGGACTTACATCCAGGCACCGTGATCTGAGACACTGATAGCATCTTATCTGCTATGCCGAATGGCCAACCCTGAACCTGATATTACTCTGTCTTGCTTAGATTATTACAAGTCACCACCAGAAACTGTGAGTGCATATTCCTAGACCAGATTAGAGAGTTTTCTTCATAGATGCCAGCATGGAATAATTTGGAGAGAGAGTAAGAGTAAGCTAATAATAATGACCCCCCTCTATTACTCTGTTTACTGAATTTTCGCTTTTAGCAAAGGCTTTATCATATGCATGTGAACCTGCATATGCATACCCACTTTCATTTTACAAGAAGGACTGAACATATTTGAGGACACACTCTGGATAACATAGCTCAGTGCATCACACACGAGGTCTAGCTGGTAAGTTCATGTTCCCATTCGTGAACTGTTACCCTCTCCTTTCAGTTTTCTTTACATCTGACTTTTTTCATTTAAGTATCTCCAAGTGAACCTTCAATCACTTTTTCTAAAAGCCTTTTAACAACATGGATGCGATTTGTTTGAAAACCATACCTGCTCTCAGCACACTACTGCTGATGAACTAAGTCTTTCAGGTTGCAGTAAAACCCTGTGGGAGTGAAATTCAGAAGGATAATCAGTACCACAGAAGAGTTCGGATGAAAGGATGTCAGTGTGAGACATGGTCGTGAGTTTTTCTGCTTGGTTGTCCTTAGCTGTCCTTACTGAATTAGGCCAAGTAGGGTAGTGTCTGGGGAACAGGACGAGTCCTGAGATTTCTTTTATCTACTCTCTCTGTGGCTAATTAGGTAAATTCTCTTGTCAGGAGAAATATTAAGTTGTCTAAGCACTTGTATGATTGCAGATCAAAGTCACAGGCAAAGGCATTTCTATCAATGTTGAAATTGATACTTTAAACCCAAAATGATATCTGTTGTGATTTTTCAGTTAGTTCAAACTTGATGAGAGAAAGTGGATTCACTGGCATTCACCTTAGTGATGTACACCCAACACAGAAAGTAAAATAAAATGAAACTGGCACTGGGCTAACCAAATGAGACATGATTCAGGTGGGGAAAGGTAAAAGTAGGTGGGGAAAACAATACAACCTTTTTTTGTAAAATAAAAGAGCAAGGGGCTTGAAATTATAAAATACAGTAAGAATACGTGAGTAAAGTGATTTTTTAATCCTTTCCACAGAATATAAGTACGATTTGCTAGTATAAATGAAACAAAAATATATTGGATGTAAGGAACACTGGTAATCTATAAGAGAGGGATTAGATATAGAAAGGGATAAACTTAGTTTTCTCAATAAACTTTTTTGTTCAGCTTAAGTTTGAACCAGGAAAATATATTGCATGATGAAAGTAAAAGTGCATTTAAATTCAGAATTAGCTAAAACACTCCAAATATATCAGAGTAGTTCTTTATTAACACAATATACATAATAATGGTTGTTTCCCACTTGTCAGCAAGTTATTGCAATTTTCCATACTTACACATTTTTCTCTGCATACTTTTTTTTATTTGATAGGTAGAGATACAGATAGTGTGAGAGAGAGAGAGAAAGGTCTTACTTCCGTTGGTTCACTCCCTAAATGGCCGCTATGACTGGCACTGTACCGATCTGAAGCCAGGAGCCAGGTGCTTCCTCCTGGTCTCCCATGCAGGTGCAGGGACCCAAGCACTTGGGGCATCCTCCACTGCCTTTTCGGGCCAGAGCAGAGTGCTGGACTGGAAGAGAATCAGCTGGGAATAGAAGCCAGTGCCCATATGGAATGATGGCACTACAGGCAGAGGATTAGCCAAGTGAGCCATGGTGCCGGCCCCCTCTCTGCATACTTTTGTTTATTCTTTTGATTCTTCTATCCTCTACATATTTTGATCATTTCTTAGAAGAATTGATACCTTTTTTAGAAAGCAACACGAAATTATTTCCATAATGGTGATGTATAAAAGTTATTTTCTCTTATTTGAGATAGTTTCATTTTAGCTATTCTAAAAAATATTTCTCATGCGTGATCCTTTTCCAATAAAAAAAAATTGCACTTAGTGGTACTTTGTTCTGCTTTTGTGTATATCCTAATTTTAAATGTAGGGAATGTTTCATATATGTAGAGGTTAGATCAGAGAAACAGAGGAGGTAATCAATTGACATTGATTTTGAAACTACAGAGAGCACACGATCCAAAGAATGTCAGAAATAATAGCATTCTTTGGCTTTATTTCTTACTTTTTTTTTCATTTTTCACCAAATTCTCAGAGCAAACTGTGTATAATTGCTTTTCAAGTTGTGTGTTTCCCTCAGTTTTGTGATTTCTTACAGAATATTTTCCAACATAGAGACCTATAAATTCTCTTTTAAATTCACTGTAGAAATATTAAGTATATGTAGAAGGCTATTTACAAAGCTCATTCAGGTACTGAAGTTCTTTCTCTCCTGTCTTTCAGACAACCTGGTAGTATTTCCATCTTTCTACAATTACCTTTATTCACATTTTTTACTTTTACAAAATAAACAAAATCGGGGTTGGCGTTCAGCTGCTGCCTGCAATACTGGCATCCCATACGGGCTCCAGTTTGCATCCCGGCTGTTTCGCTTCCAATCCAGCTCCCTGCAGATTTGCCTGGGAAAACAGCGAGGGATGGCCCACATCGTTGGGCTCCTGCACCCATGTGGGAGACCCAGAAGTCAGGAGGTTCTTCGGAGCCTCCCCCATGGGTACAGGGACCCAAGAGCTTGAGCCATTTTCTGCTGCTTTCCCAGTGACACTACCAGGGAACTGGACTGGAAGTGGTGCACCAGGACTAGAACCAGCCTGATGCAACCATGGCCATTGTGAACATCTGGGGAGTTAGCCAGCAGATGAAAGGTCTGTCCCTGTCTCTCCTTGCTCTCTATAACTCTTCCCATCAAATAAATAAATAAATCTTTAAAAAAACCCCACAAAATTAATTGCAAGTCTCCAATGAGTGGTAGAATTCTAAAGATCTTCTGGTCAAGAGGTGAACACAATAGACATAACACTGTAGGCATATTCTGGGGATTGTTTCATCAAAATTAAGAGCAGTCATCAATCATTTGCCAAGAAATGTATTTGTTAAGCTAACTGCTGGCCATGCACACCTCTTTTTAAAATAGGCATCATTGTGCTTTTCCTAATGTACAAGGATCTCAAAAATTAGGAAAAGGAATTATATGAGAAAAACTATAGATGAATTTCAAAAAAATACTTTTTGCACCAAAATAAACTTATCTTTTAATTTCATTTTCCATGAACTTTTTTAATCCCCTTCATATTTTCTTTAGTTTTATATAATGAATTTAAAAAGGAAAAGTTTCTTTCTTTTTTTTTGACAGGCGGAGTGGACAGTGAGAGAGAGAGACAGAGAAAAAGGTCTTCCTTTGCCGTTGGTTCACCCTTCAATGGCCACTGTGGCCGGTGCACTGCGGCCGGTGCATCGCGCTGATCCGAAGGCAGGAGCCAGGTGCTTCTCCTGGTCTCCCATGGGGTGCAGGGCCCAAGCACTTGGGCCATAGCAGAGAGCTGGCCTGGAAGAGGGGCAACCGGGACAGAATCCGGTGCCCCAACCGGGACTAGAACCCGGTGCGCCGATGCCGCTAGGCGGAGGATTAGCCTATTGAGCTGCGGCACTGGCCTATTTTCTTTTATGAGCCAATATGCATTTAATAAGTATTATCAACTAGAGACACTTTGAGTACTGTTCAGGCTTAATGTTAGGTTTTCATTTTATATTGAATCTGATGACTTTTGCATTTAGTGACAAGTCAGATAATGTATTGTAATGGTTCTTTCTCTTTCTTATGTTGGCAATGAGTAGAATTAAATATATCCAAGATTTGAAATGAAGTCTGATCAGAAAAATGCATTATTATGTTTCCACTTCAGTGTTCCTAGTAATCCCTGCACTTACTATTTTGTGGGTAGAAAATAGCAATCATGTCATGTTTGCCATAATTGGGATGCAGTTTTCTATAGGTATTAGAGAACGCACATGCGTACACACAAGAACACACAGAAAAGCATGCTAATTTTCCTTATGTTAAATGAAGGAAGTGCTTACTATATTTTGCAAATAACTGTCTGGTCTTCCTAAAGCATATGGTTAATTTGTGTCTTTCTTGTTTCTTCTTTATTTAATGGTTTTATTTATTTTATGAGATGATAAACTTAAAAACATAAGATCGCTCCAGGAAGTAGGCTTTTGGCCTAACAAGCTGCTTTTCAGAATACTTACTTGTCACACCTCAATGTGTAGGTTTAAATCCTAACTCCGCTCGAGATGCCAGCTCCTGCTAATGTGCACTCTTGGTCGCAGTATGTGATGGCTCAGTTAGCTGGGTTGCTGCCATCCACATGGGAAACCTTCATTGATTTCTCAACTCATACTTTGACCTGGTCCAATACTGGTTATGGTAGGGACTTGGGAAGTGAATCAGCAGACTGTGGCATTCTCTCTCTCTCTGTCTGTCTCTTTCTCCCTGCCTCTCAAAGAAATACTATAAATAAACAAAGAATATCTTTAAAACTTACTACACACAAACATGTAATATTTTCTAAAACGATTTTATAACAATGTTAGACGATGACAATTATGTAGAAGTGATAGAGACACGTAACTAAGGACGTTTGGCAAACAAGAAAAGGATAGATAAAAGGCATATGGCATTACCTACATTTTGAGGAATCCTCCAATATGCCACAGCTACTCAGATTGGCAAAGTACATTTTCTGTGCAGTATCCAGTAAGTATATTCATGCACACAGTACTCAAACAGGTATTATCTTATTAAATCCACAATATTTGTACTGAAGTCCCTTCTGTTTTTATTAGTAATTCAAGTTTGGATTTTAAGATTGTGTTTAGGTAATTCTGTGCTTACATACATAAATAGATTTACCTTTATGGTCTCTGTTCCATGGGTAATTTTTCTTCTATTTTGAAAAAATTACTCAAGAGAAAATTTCATACATTTCTTGATGAAATGTTTAGAGCATATTCAAATAAAATAGAAATATTTTCAGGGTTTTGTACATACTAGAAAATATTACTAAATAAAACATATTATATAAACATTCAGGGTATAATATGCTATGAGAGGTCACAGGATACCAATACCTAGGTGCATTTAGTTTAAAGTATTATGCACCCAAAGAGATATATGCCAACACACATTATAATAAGTCAAAAATTCAAGCACAAACAACAATTTAAAAATCTCAAGAATGAAGTGATTTATTGCATACAAGAGAGTCATCTTACGATGATGATATTTCTGCTCTATTATTGATCACACACAGAAGTCAAGACGCATGATGTATTGTGATCTTTCCTTTTGGTGCCTATGCCAATTTCTGGGTTTTTATTTCATGGAATGTTCTGACACTGAGGGACAGTCTATGTATTTCTTGAAAAAAAAACATTTTATTCATTAGTGTGATTATTTTGATTGCTCCTACTTGTGAGGTTCAGTGTGGTATTCCAGTACAAATGTGTGATTTGTATTGCACAAATCAGGCTAATTGATATTTCCATCTGCTTATCATTACTTTAAGTTTGGAGCCTTCATGCCTGTCTTCTAGTTATTCATAAAATATGCCATTGCTTTTGTGAACTATAGAAATTCACTGCCCAGTATACTACCCTTATAAAGGATTGGGGGAGACAGAATTCAGCTCACACACAGTGTCTCATATATACTAAATTACTCTGGTTATGTGAAGAAACCTATTAAAGTTCCAATGAGAATTGATATAAAGAGTTATTTTAGATAGTCCAAAATTGCCTTCTGGCCATTTGGATCCATCAATATTCTACTGAATCAAGTAGAATATTCAAAATTTCGAGAGGACATTAAATAGAGACTTAGGGCAAAATGATTTCATGTTATGCATAATACCATTAGTGCTCAAGGGTAAGAGTGTGGGCATGATTGAAGAGGTCAGGTAATGCAGATTTTCATGTTTGGCTCATTTTGTTTACTTTTATTCTTGAATTTTGCAAGCAGTTTCTGATCTTGTATATGATTATTTAATTTCTTAAATGTTTCCCAACATATCAGTTTATATTGTGCACAAATGAACAGAAGCTGTCCTGGTGTAGGCAAGCCAAAGCAACAATATTCCTACTAAGTCTTTTTTTTAATTTTAATTTTTTTTGACAGGTAGAGTGGACAGTGAGAGAGAGAGAGAGAGAGAGAGAGAGAGAGAGAGAGAAAGGTCTTCCTTCCGTTGGTTCACCCTCCAATGGCCACTGCGGCCAGTGCACCACGCTGATCTGAAGCCAGGAGCCAGGTGCTTCCTCCTGGTCTCCCATGTGGGTGCAGGGCCCAAGCACTTGGGCCATCCTCCACTGCCTTCCCAGGACACAGCAGAGAGCTGGACAGGAAGAGGAGCAACTGGGACAGAATCCGGTGCCCCGACCGGGACTAGAACTTTGGGTGCTGGTGCCGCAGGCAAAGAATTAGCCTAGTGAGCCGCGGCGCCGGCCCCTACTAAGTCTTTATCATCATCCAATACAAAGACTTCCTACAAAATTCTTATAGAACATAGCACATCACAGGAGGGAGATCATAGTCAAGGTGTCTTGGCTTTTGAAAGAAAGGTATTTCCATTCAAAAGAAAGGTATTTCCATTCAAAATTAAAAGAACTTTTTTTTTTTTAAGACTATAGCTGTTACTTTCAGGAATACTGAAAAATTGGCCATGATTTTCAGGAAATTAGGATACCTTTCCTACGGGTCTTAAATTTAACATTATCTAAAGAACTGGTCATATAAATCACATGTGCCCAGTGGCATTCTGTTTTCAAATTGAAAAGTTATACGCAAGAACTAAATAGATTTGAAACTTAATTGGATTTCTAGGACGTACCCCTCCAGTCCTATTATCTTTTCTTACACCTGCTTTTAAGGAATCAAATGAGGGATTTGATGATAAAACTGAATACGAAGCGTGTGCATCAGGAGGCATCAGGCCTGGCAAAACTTGCTCCCAGATGATCACGGAGGAGAAAAATTTCACAATGGGCAGAAGGTGACATTACCCTTCCTGCTGTGTCAGGAGAAGACATCATTGTAAAAACAAATATATTCTAGTTTTTATTAGGTGATAAAGCTTTTTCTGAGATATTGAAAGTAAATTTGTCTCTTTTAAAGGTCACTGATGATGTTCAGTTTTGAGAAGGAAAATAAACCCAATCAAAGACTCATGGTTGTCAGTCAGCCACCAAGAGCTTCCCCATTAACCTGGTGAAATGGATTTGGTGGCAGTGATGCTGTTTATATGTTCATTCATGAGTTCAGAAACACATCCTTCTATTCACCAAGACCAACTTGGTTGTAAAGTCTGATGATTAACCTGTTATCCAGCAATCATCATCAACCGTTCAAACAGCTTTGAACCATGGGTAAATAGAATCAGGCAAACAACCTGTTTTTGTTGTCGATTATTTCAAATAAAAGGCGATCACTATTATACATCTCAAATTTGCATTGTTTACCTCATGTAGGTATTTCCTTTGCATAAAGATCTTAATTTCTTCCAGATCTGAAGTGAAGTATCAGAGAGTACATCATCCTGCATTTTATGCAATGCCCTTTTCCCTGACTCCAATCATTTATATATGTTTCCTGGAGTTACATAGAAACAGCTGTTATAGCTGTTAATTTCACCCGTCTTTCCTCCTGAATGCCAGTTTACGTGCCTGTGAATATTGGATAAAGGATGAGTAGAACTACAGCCACTAGGCTATATTCATAATCAATATCTCACTTTGAAAACTGTAGATCATTTCTTGATAAATTGCATTGTAGTGGCTATCTTATCTTTTGGGAAATTTCTAAGCATTGCATTTTCCAATTTCTTATATAAATAATGCTTAATTTTGAAACATAGTTTTGATATATTCTAACTTTTAACACATTTTTCAAATATGTAGGTGTTTTAGATAAGGCTCCAGTTGATACCCTTTAACGCACAGAGAAACTAGATATGCTTATAAAAATATAAACTATTTTACTCCTATAAAATGTTTACAATATGCAAAATACCTCACATTAATTTATCAGAGATATAGGTATCTACTTTATAGTTAGAATATTCTGGACCTTGAGACTGTGCTCATATCAGTCAAATGTATAACTCCATATAAAATAAAAAATAAAATTTTTGTGAATGAAGGCAGAGTGTTACCATCTAATGCATTATTACCATCTAATGTTTATCTTGAAACATCTACTCAAATGTTTTTCTAGTGTGACTTCCCTGTGGAGGTCAGAAAGCTATAACATAAATGCCCTCCATTGATTTTAAATTTGCAATTCCAGTGTGATTTAGGTTCCACATCACATGCCATCGCATGGGACTTGAAACTTGAACTAAGATAGGTAGGATTTGGGCCGTGTAATACATCTGTGGGAACTGCAGAACTCGTGGAGTGATTCTGGAGTCCGGCTCTGTCTTGGAGGCTGGCACAGTTAGCAGAAATCCTTCTTCGTAGCCATAAATGCGGCATGGGGGAGAACCCTGCAGCGTGATGGCAGCTCCTTGATTTTGTCCATGGCATCTCCTGATGGGTGAACAGTGATGCTGTTTGGAAGCTGTAACTCTGGCAAATGTAGCAGGTCAGAACTGATGCAATCTAATATTTATATGTTTAGTGAAGAATGGCTTTTGGCTTGATTAGCAACTTTTGGATCATATGGTAGAGGAAAAATGGCTGCTTTTGCAATGTAGACTAAGAGTAGATTGCAGAATCTCTTGCTAGATTTTTTCTTTTACATGTCAGTAACTCTAAGCTATTTTGATGAAACAAAGACATAAGCCTCAGCGATTCTAGCTCTTTGCCCAAAGATAGATAAAATCAGAATTTATCCCTTGTCCCTGAATCCCAATTCAATCTCACACCCTATAGTTCCCAACCTACCCCCTGCATTTTTCCCCAGGTTTGGAAGCCAGTGGGCCAAAGTTAAAAAAACTGTATGGAGAAGCTCACCTCTGCCTACTGTCCCACACCTCAATTCCTAGCCTGCCTACGATACAAAAAGCTAAGCCCCTGGAGTCTGGGCCCTCTGCCACATGTTCGATCTGCATAAACACTGGCAGTTGGTTGACTTCTGTGAGTTTATTTTCTTTGAATAAATTCGGTCTGGCTGTGAGTTCGTATTCTACCTCCTCTCTGTTCTGCACATTTTTTCTTATATTTGGAGCCCCATGTGAGGAGGCCCCAATCTGTACTTCTTTTCTTACATATTTTACATGCTATAATATATATATATATATATATATATATATATATATATAATTCTAATCAATTTGTTGCAGTAGAATCTATTCTCTGTGTCAGAATTTTGACGGTTACAAAACTTCCAACAGGATATACAAAACCTACCCAAGGAAGTTTTTAAAGGTTATTTTTATAGTATTTCAAGTTATTGTGTTGAACACTAATTAGCCCTATATTACAGTGATTTCTGTCTTTTTCATTCCCAATTCTTTTCTGCTTTCTTCTTCTCTTTCCTTAAGTAGAGTTAGTTACTACACCTGCAAAAAACTTTCCAGGTAAATTGTTGCATTTCCAGTTTTTGCTGTTTGATTCCTCTTTAATATGGTACAATATTTTTAAAAATTTAATTTGTGTATTTGGAAGGCAGAATGACATGATTGGGGGAGACATCAATTCCTGCAACAGCTGGTGGGCTAGGCCAGGCCAAGCCCAGATGTCAGGAACTCTACCCTGGTCTTCTACATGGGTGGCAGGAACCCAAGTTCTTGGAACATCATCTGCTCTCTGCCAGTTACCTTAGTTGGCAGCTGAATTGGAATCAGAATAGCTGAGACTTCTCAGTTGCCCCTCTTCCAGTCCAGCTCTCCGCTGTGGCCAGGGAGTGCAGTGGAGGATGGCCCAGGTCCTTGGGCCCTGCACCGCATGCGAGACCAGGAGAAGCACCTGGCTCCTGGCTTTGGATCAGCGCTATGAGCTGGCTGCAGTGGCCATTGTGGGGTGAACCAACAGCAAAAGAAAGACCTTTCTCTCTCTCTCTCTCTCGCACTGTCCTCTCTACCTGTCAAAAAAATTAAAAAAAGAATAACTGAGACTTGAACCAGGCATTCTGATATGCAGGAATATGAAGTGCTGGCCTAATCCCTACAACACAATACATACCCTGATAAGATTTTAAATCAAGGTAAACTCCACAAACTCTCATGTGTACATTATTTTACCTTTTTATTCCTCTTAAAAATAATCTTTACTGCTAAAGTATCTTCCTTTTGGTCTTAATGCCTGTTTTATTCCTTTAAAATTGTATTTTTTTGTACTTTAACACCCTTTGTTTTTGCAAAGTCTAGTGTCACTGTAATCTTGGATACATTTATTTTAATTTCATGAGACATAACATATAAAGATATACATACATCTACATTCAGAGATCCAATTTATACTGGTTTGAATTACTTCCTCGCCATCTCCTGTAGAATATTTTGTTAAAGTCTTCATCAAACTTAAATACTTCATCAGATCTAGCTCAGAGTATATTTTGGATTCTTTTACAAGAGAGAAAGTTCTGCAAAATGACTGTCGTATCCCAACCTTAGAGAAGTTAAGAGTAAAAAATGTGTTTTCTAGAATCAATGGCAGTGGCTCAGTGTCTCTATGTCTCTTTCCTCTCCTTCTGTTTTGTCAGTCATGCAGTCAACCTTTCATCCTTCCCCACATCTCTTCCTTTTTCCCTTCCCAACTCCTTTTCTTTAGCTTAATTCTGTGAGAATAACTTTGCATTACAATATTCTAATTGTTTTTCAATGTTGAAACCATTAGATGCTTTACATTTTGTGCTCTCAAGAGTCCCATTGCACCACACATACAAAGTCACTTCTGAATGTTATTTGTGTCTGAAATACCAAGAGTAAAACTTAAAAAAAAATCAGAAAATATATGAGGACTCTTAATTCATGTCAGGTAAATTCCTTTAATAAGCACCATGAGGCAGAAATAATAAAGTTTGACAAAAGACCTAGAGGTATACAAGAAGAGATGTACAACATCACTAATCTTTAGGGAAATGTGAAAATAAACCACAATGTGTTATCACTTCATACTTGTTAGATTAAAACAAAACAAGACCGGAGCCCTGGCTCACTTGGCTAATCCTCCACCTGTGGCACCAGCACCCTGGGTTCTAGTCCCAGTCAGGGCACCGGATTCTGTCCCGGTTGTTCCTCTTCCAGTCCAGCTCTCTGCTGTGGCCCAGGAGGGCAGAGGAGGATGTCCCAAGTGCTTGGGCCCTGCACCTGCATGGGAGACCAGGAGGAAGCACCTGGCTCCTGGCTTCAGATCGGCACAGCCGTGGCAGCCATTAGGGGAGTGAACCAATGGAAGAAAGACCTTTCTCTCTGTCTCTCTCTCTCTGTCTCTCTCTCTCTCACTAACTCTGCCTGGCAAAGAAAAAAAAAAAAAAACAAGACTAAGCCAAACTGAAGCATTGGCGAGGATGTGAAAAAATTGTTCATGGGGAAGTAAAATGGTACAACTGCTATGGAAAACTGTATAGAGGTTCTTTAAAAATTAAACACAGAATTACCACCATTGTGGACATTTGGGGAATGAACCAGTAAATGGAGGAGTCTATCTCTTACTCTGCCTTTCAAAGAAATTTTTAAAAATACTAAAAAAAACAAAAACACCCAAAGAATATGACCAAAGATATGAGAAATACAAATAAAATTCAAGGGCCAGTGAAATGTATATCCGCTAAAATAAATAAAGGAATGATACTTGCAGAATATGCAAGATACGTTTTTAAATGTTAAAAAAATCCATGAACCAATAGAATAGTTGCAAAAGTACAAGATAAGGAATCCGTATGTGTAGCACTAAACATTCACAAACCTGTTCATCCAATTTGGTATTCTAGATGTGAAAGCAGAAGCGATGCTAATTTGGTTTTCACATCATAATTGTGGCAGAAAATACAAAGTATAACAATACTCAACATTATCCAGAATGTGGGAAAATGGGCTCTCTCTTGCAGTCCTTGTAGTAGATGTCAAGAGTAAAAACAAACTGGGAAAAGATTTTTAAATACTCACAGACTTGGAATATGAACCTCTTTTTTTCAGTTATTTCTAGGAAAAATATTCTTTTTTTTTTTTT
>CM027401.1:2865335-2891745 GCA_015711505.1 Sylvilagus bachmani | reverse complement strand
AGCTAAATACTGATTTTATAAGTACATTGGAATAAATTGGATAAAATTCTTCATTAAAAAAAAGATTACTTATATGAAAGAGTTACAGAGAGAAATGAAGAGGCAGAGAACAAGGGGGAAGAGGGAGAGAGGCAGAGAGGGGAAGAAGGAGAGGAGGAGAGAGAAGAGGGGGAGAGAGGGAGAGGATGATGTTCTATCTACTGGTCTACTCCCAAAATGCTGCCAACAGCCGGTACTGGGCCCAGCTAAAGCCAGCTAAAGCAGAGAGACAGGAGCTCCCTCTGGATCTCCCACATGACTTACAGAAACTCAAGTACCTGGGCCATGGTCTACTGCCTTCCTGGAAGCTGGATCAGAAGTGGAGGAAAAACTGAATCCCAGGCCTTTTAAATATGGATGGGATACAGACATTGAATACACTACACAATGCCTACACCCTATAACATTCTCTTTTTTTAAAAAAAAAATATTGGGGCCAGCACTGTGGCATAGCAGATAAAGCTGCCACCTGCAGTGCTAGCATCCCATACAGGCACCAGTTGGAGTCCAGGCCGCTGCACTTCTGATCCAGCTCCCTGCTGATGTACCAGGGGAAGCAATGGAGGATGACCCAAGTTCCTGGGCCCCTGCACCCACATGGGAGACCCAGAAGAAGCTCCTGGTTCCTGGCTTCAGATGAGCACAGCTCCAGCTGTTGTGGCCATCTGGCAAGTGAGCCAGCAGATAAAAGACCTCTCTCTCTCTGCCTCTGCTCTTCCTCTCTGTAGCTCTGCCTTTCAAATAAATAAATAAATCTTTAAATATTTTTATTTATTTGAAATAAAAATACAGTGTTAAGGGGTATGGTGTGTGTATGTTTATGGTGGGATGGAGGATGGAGATTTTCCATCTGCTGATTCACTCCCCAGATGACTGCAATGACCAGGGATGAGTGACGCCAAAGCCAGGAGCCAGAAGATTCATCCAGGTCTCCCATGTGGGTTGCAGGGGCCCAAATAATAGGACGTCTTCTGCTGCTTTTCCTAGGCCATTAGCAAGGAAAAGGTAAAGGAGTTGGATTAGAATCGGAGCAGCAGGGACATGAACTGGTGCTCATTTGGGAGGTCAGCATTGCAGGTGTTGGCTTCATCAGCTACACCAAAATGCTAGCCCCTATAATTTTCTGTTATTATTACAGCTCAAGCACTCTATAATGTCTTCTCTCTTGATTATGAAATTTCATTTATTTTATATACTTTGAAGAAATGCCATCTAGTATTTGTTAAGACTTTAGAATAAGTAAGAACTTAACACCCTTTAAAATGTGAGAAGATTTTGATATTCCTTTTCAGATCTCTGAAATGTCTTTGTTAACCACTGTGTGGCAAGGTGAGATATGATGCTTTGGTGTGCAGGCTGACTTGTTTTTGTTTTTTTTTTTTTTTTTTTCAGAGAAAATAAGATGAGAGTATCATCTTTGTGTAGAGCCTTTGCTATTTTTTTAAAGGTTACATTCTTCTGGCCGGCGCCGTGGCTCAACAGGCTAATCCTTCGCCTTGCGGTGCCGGCACACCAGGTTCTAGTCCCGGTTGGGGCGCCGGATTCTGTCCCAGTTGCCCCTCTTCCAGGCCAGCTCTCTGCTTTGGCCCGAGGAGTGCAGTGGAAGATGGCCCAAGTACTTGGGCCCTGCACCCCATGGGAGACCAGGAAAAAGCACCTGGCTCCTGCCATTGGATGAGCGCGGTTTGCCGGCCGCAGCACACCGACCGCGGCAGCCATTGGAGGGTGAACCAATGGCAAAGGAAGACCTTTCTCTCTCTCTCTCTCTCACTGTCCACTCTGCCTGTCAAAAATAAAAAAAATAAAATAAAATAAAATAAAAATTAAAAAGGTTACATTCTTCTGTTTTTTAAGATTTATTTTATTTATTTGAAAGAGTTACAGTGAGAGGGAGAGACAGAGAGAGGTCGTCCAACTGCTGGTTCACTTCCCAGATGGCTGCAATGGCCGGAGCTGTGCCGATCCGAAGCCAGGAGCCAGGAGCTTCTCCTGGGTCTCCCACGTGGGAACAGGGGCCCAAGGACTTGGGCCATCTTCTACTGCTTTTCCAGGCCATAGCAGAGAGCTGGATGAGAAGAGGAGCAGCTGGGACTAGAACCGGCGCCCATATGGGATGCCAGCGCTTCAGGCCAGGGCTTTAACCCGCTGTGAGATGTCTCTCTGACCTTCGTTTGCAACAGGCTGTGTGAAATCTTGCTGTTTCTCTGTTAGCTCAGCTCACACTCCTTTCTCTGTTGCTGCCAAGACTAAGGAGGCATAGACGGAGAATACGCTGGGTGTGCGTCTCTGGGGATCACACTGCAAGGCCTAACGCTTCTGCTCTCGGGAACTCTCCTTTTCCCGTATCTACACCTGCTTATGAAAAGAAATTGATGCCTCTGGCACATCCTGCTGCTTATCAATCCAGTATCCATTACTGCCTTCTTCATTAGTAATAGAAACTATAAAAGCTTCAATTTAGTTTGGACAGGCAATGTGTAAAGCTAAACAAAGAAAATGAAGACTATATTTCAAAGACTGTGTCCTGAGAGAGATTGCCATAGGACAATCTTTTGGCCAAAAAGCCATATGAAAATGGATAGTCTGTTAAAACAGGGTCATCGGAACAGGCCTCTCCTCTTTTCCATTTGCATTTTCTTTTTCTAACGTTATATGATGTGCTTTTGATTCCGAGAAATAGAGGTGTTTTTCTGAGCCCATAAGGCAAAAGCTCAAAATTAATGGCAGTAGTGAAGAAAATTTGAGAAGTCTACCACATTAATGAAACCATGGGATCCTGGGGCCACTGTTACCTTACAAAGTTACCTTACAAAGTGTTACCTTACAAAGTCTTGTCTTGAAAAGAAATAGAACTCATTTGTTTAAGGTATTACTATTTTTTTTCACGTGTTATTTGTTCTGTGAGCCACAGCCTAACAGAATCCTACATCTCCATATATAATTTTCCTTTACTTTTTAAATATTAAGAGCTCATCGACACAAGTTAAACTGCACAAGGTTAAAATGTTGTGAAATTGTCATTGCAGTTGAAGTAATGCACATATCCATAATTTCACAATGATTATGCAATATCTTATTTCCACCTACCCCTTCACAACCACTATTCTAAGACAAGCATTGATTTTTATGTTATTATATTTTAGTGTATAGTTTTATAAAAATGATCTTCAATTAATTCTTAGATCTCATGGGCAGTGAATAAGAGGCTGAATGTCCTCAGGTACTAGAATATTTTTGGTATGATGAGTCTCCATTTTTACGCATTCTAATTGGAAAGTATGGGTTTATCACTGAGCAGTAATCTGAATTTTTCTGTTAACTAATGCCATCCAGAATCTGTTCATATCTTTATTTTCCTTCCTTTTATTTTCTGCTGAAGTGTCAGTCAAAATATTTTTCCTACTTTAAATTCACTAGTTTGTGTTATGACTGGATATTCAGAGTATTCTATATATTCTAGATAAAAATTGTTTATCTTGGTATCATATTTTCTTGAAGTCTGTGGCATGTCTTCTTATTACATTAACTATTGTAAAAAATCAGCAAATTTGAGTTAGATACAACTTAGAATTTTTTCTTTTATAAATATTGTACTTTATGGCATATTGAAAAATTATGTGCCTAAATCATGGTCACAAAAATGTTCTCTTATGTTTCTTCTAGAATTTTATTAGCTCTTGTTTCACATTCAGGTCTAAGATTCATTTTTTAAAGACATGTTTATTTATTTAAAAGTCAGAGAGAGAGAGAAAGAGAGAGAGAGAAACAGTGAAAGAGATCTTCCGTCTGCTACTTCTCTTCTGAAATGACTGCCAGCACTTGGGGCTGGCCCTGACAGAACTCAGGCCCCAGAAACCTGATCTGAGTCTCCCATATAGGTGTAAGGGCCCAAGTACTTGAACCATCCTTTTGTTGCTTTCCTGGGTACACTAGGAGGAAGCTGGATAGGAAGCAGAACAGCTGGGTTTCTATTTGGCACTGTGGTGTAGGATGCCAACATCATGAATAGCGGCTTAACCCAGTGGTCCACATTGTTGCTTTCGAAGATTCATTTTAAGCTTGCTGTGTGATGTGAGGTTTGAATCAAAGTTCATGTTTTGACATAGGAAACCTAATTTCCCCTAAACTATTTGTTGTTAGAAGTATCTTTTCTCCACTGAATTTTCTTTGTTCCATTGTCGAAGATCAGTTGAGTATATATGGCTAAGCCTATTTCAGTACTCTTTATATAATGTACTACAAAATTTCATGGAAAGTGGGACTAAAAGATTAGATTATTTTGGTGAAAAAAAATTAAAATCCATGTGGACAATCTTTAAAAATTAATGAAAATGCATACAATGAAATAGTTAGGCATGGATTTCAATTTTTTTAACCAGAATAAAGTTCTCTCTTAACTTCATTACCTATGAACTATTTGACACATCCTCTTTCTGCTATATTGATCTACTAAGATTTTAAATGGAATACTTGATTATATAGATCAATTTGAAGAAACTCCCCTACATTATTCTTCACTGTGGTGGTTGGAGTTCCATCAACAATCTTCTTTTTTAAAATATGATTTAAGGTATGTATTTGATATATACAGAGTTAGGAACATAGTGATATTCCTACCCACACTCCTACCCTTCTTCCTCCTCCTTCTGCTATGCCCACTTTTAATTTTAACAAAGATCCACTTTCAGTTTACTTCACACTCATAAGATTAATGCTACACCAAGTAAAGAGTTCAACAAATAATATGAAGAAACAAACAATGTTCCTCGACAGTAGAGACAAGGACTCTAAACAACCATGAATCTCAGAATGTCCACTTTGCTCCTTTCTGTTGTCTTTTATATTCTGTTAGTTACACAGATCTGCATTCAGAGAGGCCAGAGGGCTCTCTGGATTTGTCCTCCCACATCCACAGACTAAAAACTTCCCTGTAATAAATGTGGACAATTATAGGACTCGGTTACTTTCCTCTCTCATCAAACTCAATCATCTGTTTTGTGATGTCTGTGGTGTAGAGAACATTTGTTATAAATACGTTGTCTTTGTTATTGTTTAAGATGGGAGAGTAAATTTGGTCTCTGATTCTTTATATTGATTCATCATCTATATATTTATAAAGAGTATTTATTGTACTTTTTAAAAAAATTGTAAAAGATTTATTTTATTTATTAGAAAGGCAGAGTTAAAGAGAAGAGAGAAAGAGAGACGCAGAGAGAGATATCTTCCATCTGCTGGTTCTCTCCCTAAATGGCTACAAAGGCCAGGGATGGACCATTGTCCACTGCTTTCCTAAGGGCAGCAGCAGTGGAGCAGCCGGGTTTGAACCAGTGCACACATGGGATGCTGGAGCTGCAGGCTGTGGCTTTACCCATTAAGCCACAGTGCTGTCCCCTATTGTTGAGCTTTTAATCTTCAATAATTTGTCATCTGTTTTCCATATTCTGGAACTATTCGGTATTTTCTCCTAGTAGAAATTATACTTCTAGATTTCTATATTTGTGTGTATGTATTTAAAATATTTTTTCTATAGATATCATATACTGAAGGCAAGGAGGCTTGAGTTATAAGTTCAGCCCATCGTCTTGCAATGATACTTTAACACAAGATAAATAATTCAAGGTGAAATTCAAATACAGAATTTTAAGATTTCAGACCTCAAGGAAGGAAAATGAAAAGTATGCTTTACAACATTCTGCTTTTGTAATGCAACTATGATTTACTGTCATTTGATTGAATAAAAGTCTCACCAATGTGAATGACATTTAATTGTATGTTTCAAAACAGTAGTTAATGGGATGAGAATTGGTGAGGTGACTGGGCCATCCCTTGGGACTCCTGTGTTTCATATCAGTATGCCCGGGTTAAAGTCACTCCTGCTTCCTGCTTCCTGCTAATATCCACTGTGGGGGGCAGTAGCTACAACTTGGGTCTCAGAAATCAATGAGGGGGAACTAGGTTGATTCTCTGGCTTTGGCTTAGCCTCCACAAAGGTATTATGTATATTGGGGAAGTGACCAGCAGATGGAAGACACTCTGTCTCTCTATATATATCCTCTGCTTCTCAAGGAAGAAAAAAATTATTAAATAATTCAACTTTAAAAAGTGGAGTGTAAGATATTTTTGTTTCAGTTGATTTTGCTGATTCACTTAAGTATTCTGAATTGTGTTTCTGTTTCTAAGAATGAAATGGCCACTAAACGTCTGCCAGTACTGAACCAGTGGTTTTCCAGCAGGCAGTGGTGGACAATCATTAATACGTAATGTGTACCTGGCTTTCTATCCTCCAACTTTAAGATACTTTCCTTTAAAAAGATATAAATCTGTTGTTTTAAATGAGAGTTGGGACACATTCAGGATTTCTTTATACCAGGTTTATATTTTTGTTCATTTTTTCTATCTTATCTGATCCATTACTTTTGCTTTTGAAGCTCTTGCTGTCTTCAAAGGAGATGTTATTTAATTTTACCCTAGAAGTATTGAACTCAACATATTACTTCTCCAAGGGATATTTGAAGTCTTACTTCTTATTGTGGAGTAAAAGATTGTTCTTTTGTTAAAGGAATTTCAAATACTGGTCTGAGGAAAGTTGCTTTAGAGTTAGAGTAACTCCGCAAAGCCAGTGAAATCCTCTCATATGGATAAGGATTTATTTCACTTACATGCATTGTGACTCTTTTCATTGGGAGCATAGGAATATGGATTTTTGTGATAGAAATACTGTATTAAAAATTTTATACTTCCATGAATGTTAATTAAGACTCTACAACACAAAAAATCTTAAAAATCTAGAGAAGATCTATATGATATGAAAAATAATACTACTGCAAGGTGTCTGGAGTGTAACAAATCTTCCCAGCCAAATGAATCAATTCACAGGCTTTTATTGGGATTCCGCCCCTTGGCAAGGTTCCCCGATCCCAACAGAGTGGGAGGCAGGGAAGCTGCGCATCAGAGGTTGGGAGGTCTCCTTTTATAGAAACAGGGCATGGGGGTTAAAGGTTGAGGCATGTTTTACCCTCATTGGTTGACCTTTAGGCACCCACAGGGACATTGGCAAGGACTTTTCATTCCCAGAAGTGTGGGTAGGGAGTCTCCATTCCTGGAAGCATGGGTCTTCTCTCCTGAGGATCCCGAAGCTACCATCCCGCCTTTTGATGATAGGAAAAGGGGCGACGATGAGTCTCTCTGGTAACTTCCTGCTGATTGGGGACGTTGTCTACAGGGGTCTGCTGGGGGGATCTTGGGGCTCTGCAGGGACAGGCATGTATGGATGGAGAAGCATCTGGTTGACCGCTACTCTGGAGGCTTCCTGGATTCGATCTTTGATGAGCCTGAGTGCACAAAGAGCTATCATTACAATTATCCCTACAGTTATTATGGGTCCCAGGATTGGGAGTAGCCAAAGGAGAAAAGAGGAAAATAGATCCCATCCATGTTGTCCCTGGTACTCCTGTTGTCATTTGGCAATGCATTCCTTAAGTTGTTGTGCCATGTTTCTGACCACTCCAGATTTGTTAGTAAAAAAGCAGCACTGTTCCCCCAGAAATACGCATGTCCCCCCTTTTTCTGCTAGTAAGAGGTCTAGTGCCCTTCTGTTTTGAAGGGCCACATCAGCCGGGGAGT
Organism: Sylvilagus bachmani; assembly: GCA_015711505.1. Taxonomy (NCBI): domain Eukaryota; kingdom Metazoa; phylum Chordata; class Mammalia; order Lagomorpha; family Leporidae; genus Sylvilagus; species Sylvilagus bachmani. The sequence goes on along the minus strand of CM027401.1, from coordinate 2,884,083 downwards.
CAATCAGATCTTGCTGGTTTATAAAGGAGGCTGCAACATTTTGTAGCTCTGTATTCAAGGTGTTTGCCAGTTGCTGTATCTGGGTAGTACCATATGCCAGGCTAGCTACTCCTGTCTCCACTCCCGTTAGAACACCTAGTGCCAGTAGAAAGGGAACGATAAATATGTCCCCTTTAGCACAGGCATTTTGCAGCACCGGTATTGGGAGAGACTGGTTTTGGGGCACCACAGAGACCTCTGGGAAGACATTACAGGAATACAGATATCAGTTGCATTAGGCAGTAGACAGTGGAATAGGGAGCTCCCAGACTAGAGGAAGTGATCTTCAGTTAAGCAATCTCCTGGCTTTATAGGCATTGTGGAATTACAGAGAGTGGAGTTGAAAAAAGGGTTGGGGGATAGTAGGTCAGGAGATAATGACAAGGTTAGTTTGAAGCACTGGTGTAGGTTTTTTGGGTGAGGAAGATTAGTAAGTAAGGGAGCAGTTGTCTTGTTGGTGGGTTCTGGAGTAGAATTTGTTGGGACCTCAATAGTTGCAATGGAAGGCAACAGGGTAGAACAAATCCAGCAACCGTCAGCCAGAAGTTATCGGAAGAGTTGAGGAGCTGGTAGACAGAAGAGATATATGAAAGCCAGTCAGGGTGTGGGAGGCAAAGCGGGTTGGGTCTCTGTGGGAGAGGTGGCAAGGGTCACCACTGAGTGGTTATTTATGACAAGTTTTCTCCCAGGTCCTTGAGCACCTCCTTAACCCTAGCAACCTCCTGTCATTGATGAAAGTCCTGGTGCCCTCTCCCATTGCTATAGCCCCAGTGAGTGGTCAGTGTCATACAGATCTTTGATCTGGGAGATTTGCCAAAGCACTCACATCTGCGAACTCCACCATTGTGGGCAATTACCTGGATTGCTGGTAATCCAGCAAAGGAACATTGGAACTATGGTGATGTTCTCTCATAACACGTGGCTGGAAAGTAAGATAGGTGGGAGGAGCACAGACATGTGGGCAGGGACTGAGCAGATACCAGGGTCTTAGGAATCAGGGGTAGGACCAGGAGGACTAGGATTATGGACAAACTCAAGCTTGGTAGGCTCCAGAGCAGTGGCCATCCAGGATGACGGCAGCTCTTGGGGAGGGGAAGATACTGTCTTGAGGTGATATATGATTCCAGTTTCTATGGCCTAGTAGTTTGGCCTCAACTGGAGCGGTGAGAATTATGACTTGGGGTCCCATCCAATGGGGATGGAGTGGCTGGCACTGGGAGGACCAGAATAGGACGGGGTCCCCAGGCTGGAGAGGCAGGACCTTTGGACCAGCTGGGTGATGAGCAGATGGGGACAGGGATGTCAGTCAGCATGTTCTCTGAGAAGTGAATGAAGTAAGGTGAGGTAAGGGAGGTAAGAGGCCGATGGCAGGGTGTGGACTGGCAGGTTATGGTTGAGGAGGAATGGTCTTCGGTACATGAGCTTGAATGGACTAAGTCCCAGGGGCTTGCGCAGAGCTGCATGGAGTCTGGCAAGGGCCAACGGGAGTAGTTGTGGCCATCCATCTGATGTTGGATGGAGAGTTTAGTAAGCTGATCTTTTAGCATGCCGTTCACCTTTTTGACTTTACCCGAGGATTGGGGACAGTATGTTATATGTAACTTCCAGGTGGTGTCAAGGGCTTGTGCAACTTGTACCAACCATGATACAAAGGCCAACCCATTGTCCAGTTAGATAGAGGTAGGCAGCCCGAATCATGGAATGGTGTGTTGTAGTAAGATTTCTTCCACCATGGCTGCCATTTCTGAAGTTGTAGGAAAGGCCTCTATCCAACCGGAAAATGTGTCTACCGTGGTTAGGATATACCGTAAGTGTTTGTGAGGGGGCATATGAATAGAGTCTATTTGTCAGTCTTCACCAGGAAGGTGGCCTCTTATCTGGTGAGTGGATATCTGGGGCTTTAGCTTTCCCTGAGGGGATGTCAAGGAACAGATAGAACAGGACAAGTGAACCTGTTTAAGGAGACGTTTAAGAGCAGGACAGTAAAACAGAGGGGTAAGAAAATGGTAGAGTGAGTCCGGGTTTATATGTAGAGTTGTGACTGTCAGTTAATAATGAAAGGGAGTTTTGAGGAAAGAGAGCAATCTTGTCTTTGAGAAAAATCCACCTCTCGGGGTGTTTCTTACCTCCACTTTGTAGTAGTTGATGTCTTTCCTGAGGGAGGTAAGTAGGCTTAACAGAGCTTGTAAGAAACAATAATGGGGCGTGGGGCTTCTGTATAGGGGGGTCTTGACTAGTAAGTGTTCAAGCAACCAAGTCTGCTCACCTGTTACCCATTGACACCGGATCAGTCGTTTGTTTGTGGACTGCAATGGATTTTCGCCACCTGGAGGGGCAGGGTGAGGGCCTGGAGAGGCTGGTGGATGTGGGGGCAGCATTTCCTATTGGCATTCCCCGTGACATCAGGAACTCCCTCTCCTTCATATGGAAGAATGAGAATGAGCTATGAGAAAGGCATATTTAAAGTCTGTATTGATGTTGACCCTTTTGTCCCTAGAGAGTATAAGAGCTCAGGTCAGGGTATGGAGTTCTGCCTTCTGGGAGGTGGTTCCTGGGGGAAGGTGTTGAGCCTCTATGGTCCTACTGCATATACTGCTCTCTGCACCCCATCTGTCCCCCTCACCGAGCTGCTATCCACAAATAGCACTGGGTCAGGGGAGTCTGTTGGGTGATCTAGAACATGATCTGTCAGGGTTTGGAAGAAATTTAGTACTTCAGAGCAGGAATGAGCGTCAGGAAGAGGGTCTGCGGAGGAGGATGGGAGCGGAAGGAGGGTGGTTGGGTTTCAAGGGGCCGAGTGGGCTATGGTAATATGAGGATTTTTGATGAACAGGAGATGTAGCTCCTGGACTTGGGAGGGGCTGAGGAAGGGGGGGGAACCTCTGTCCCAAAAGCTCAGCTAAGTTATGGGATGACAGGGCCGTTGAGCCTGATGTGTGTCTGGGTCTGTCTCAGAGATAGGGAACTGGGGATGGTTAGGATATGGAGTGTCTTCCTAGAGTTTAATAATGGCCAGCCGGTGTTGACAAATCAGACTTTGTGGGTTTGATGAATCTGAGGAAGAGGTGGGAGAGGTTAGAAAGGTGGTCAGAGGGAATAGAAGAGCTGAAGGTTGTTGTGGTAGAATCTGGAGACTGGAGCCCAGTTGGAATAGGATGTTCTGTCCCAGTAGAGGGACTAGGCAGGAAGGGATTACCAGCAAGGAGTGGGAGAATGGGTGGTCTTCCAATTGACCAGGCAAGTCTGGTGTGCATAGGGTGGGAGGGAGTCCCATTGATCCCCATTACAGAAATTGAAGAGGGCAGGAGTGGGCCCACATACGCCGGCAGGACAGAATAGGTAGCCCCTGTATCTACCAGGAATTCTGTGGACTTACCTGCTACCTGGAGCATTACTCTGGGCTCAGCAAGGGTGATAGGGGTTCCCGAGTCTGGGCTCCTTCAGTCTTCGGCCATCCCCAGCAGTTGTAGTGTGGAGACCTCTTGGGGAGTCAGGCTTCTGCGTAGAGGCACAGGAGTCAGGCCTCCCCAGAGCAGTCACTCTTCCAGTAGCCTGGTTGGCTGCATGTGGGGCATGGCCGGGTGGGGGTGCAAAGGTTGGGGCATGCTTGAGCTCAATGTCCCTCTTGTTGGCACATGAAGCACACCTCGGGGGGTTGGTTGCCATTGACCCCTCTCTCCTTCAGGGCTGCCACCAGGGCCCGAGTTTGGAGGGTAACCTTTTCTGCATCCTGGCCTGGTGTGCCTGCTCAGCTCCCTCTTCCCGAGTGTTATAGACCTTGAAAGCTATCTTTACAAGGTCTCTAATGGGGGTCTCTGAACCATCCTCCACTCTTTTTAGTTTTTCCTGATGTCGGGGGCGCACTGGGAAATGAAATGAGAGGCCAGAATCGCCGCCCCCGAGGAGGAATGAGGATCCAGTTTGGTGAACTTAGTTAGGGCCTCAGTGAGCCTGTTTAAAAAAAGAGCAGTTTTCTTCCAGGTCCTGGGTGACCTCTCAAAGTCTATCAAAATTGACCACCTTGTGGGAGACAGTGTGCATGCCGGCCAATAAGTATTTTATCATATTGGTCATGTTTTGTTTTCCTATGTGTCCTTCTTGGTAGGCCCATCCTGGCTCCACCTCCGGTACCGCCTGGGCTCCTGGTGGGAGAGTGGGATCAGTTAATCAGGTCTTGTCACCTCAACTCAGGCAGCCTGTTGGACCTGTGCCCATTCCTCAGAAGTGAGGAAGAAGGAGAAGACAATATCAAATCTTGTAATGTGAACAAAACGTGGATGTGGCACAATACTCTCAGCCCCCGCCATCTCTCGAAGTGGAAGGTGGTGTCAGAGCTCCTGGTCATGTGACCATGTGTGCACACTTACAGGTGACTGCAATATTGCCTGGGGGCCAGTCCTAGGTATTGGGGAAAATGGTTGATTGTGGGTTACGGGGGGTGGGGTTAGATGAAGGACCTGTTTCAGGGGGTAGCTGGATAAAAGATGGCAATGGAGCAGAAGGTGGCGGTGGAATAGAAGATGGCAGCGGGATAGAAGATAGAGACAGGACAGAAGATGGCAGTGGGATAAAATATGGAGGTGGACAGGAGATGGTGGGACAGGAGATAGTGGGGGTGGGAGTTCCTGGCCAGCGGCAGGGTCCCCAGGAACTCTGGATGGTCCAAAAATGTGGAAGGTGTAGAGTTTGGCAGTAACAAGGAAGAGACGTCCTTAGAAGGTGGGGGCCTGGTCTTGAAGACCCAGGCCGCGGAGCAGGCAGAGAGGAGATTAGGACGGGAGTAGAGGTCCTAGAACGTCTAAACACATGGGACTTCTGACCATTTTCCCTCCTTGCAGCAGAAGTTGTATCCATTGTTGCGTATGTAATTAGGTCATGCCTGGGTTGAGTAGAAAACTCTGTTTATGCTGTAGGTCCTGGACCAGTCCCAGTTGGTCTAAATTTTTAGGAGGCAGCCCAGGGGGCATTTTGAGTCCCACCCGTGGCTAGATCCCATGGTCTTGCTGGCAGCCTGTGGTTCTCCTGGAATTAGGTCAAGGCATCCCCTGTCCCGACTTCAGTAGAGAGATAAGAAGTCAGTTCTCAATGGGAGGCTGCTGGGAGGCTAAATGGGGAATGGGGTCTGGCATGCACACGACTTGGAGATGGTGAGGCTGGCCGATCACTAAGACAGGGCTAACCGAGAGGAGGGAGGGAGAGCAGGGGAGGAGTTACTTACAGTCAGTCAAGTGTGGTTCGTGGTCAGTCTGGGGCACTGGACAGAATCAGGGAATGAGGGGGCCTCGAACCCGGAGAGGGGAGGTGCGCACCTTCAGTTCCCGGGATTCGTTCGGCACCCACTGCAAGATATACAGCACATAACAGATCTTTCCAGCCAAATGGATCAATATGCAGGCTTTTATTGGGATTCTGCTCCTTGGCAAGGTTCCCCGGTCGCAACAGAGCAGGAGGCTGGGCATGTTGGGAGGTTGGGATGGCTCCTCTTGTAGATACAGGGTGTGGGGGTTAAAGGTTGAGGCAGGTCTGATCCTCACTGGTTGACCTTTAGGTGCCCACGGGGACCTTGGCAAGGACTTTTTGTTCCCGGAAGTGCGGGTAGGGACTCTCCTTCCCTGGAAGTGTGGGCCTTCTCTCTCCTGCAGATCCTGAAGCTACCAACTACGATAACCAGGAAATTACGTATGTTAAAATAAGCTTATAAATAGGGAAATGACAAAAATAGAATCAGCAGGAGATATTCCGTAGAAAGAAATGTCTGCCTGCTGACATTTCAGGAGTTAAGTCATCACTTGCATCCTTACCAGGAGACAAAGAGATGGAACCTGAAAATCAGGGACTATTTTTTTAATCATCAGAGAACTGAATATACAGAGAAACTTGAGAACTAAAAATAATGAAGGTAGACACCAGTAGATCCTGGCAGAAATTTGCTAGATCTACTTACCTAGAGATGATCCCCGCAGCCGCACACAGGTGGGGACATTGAATGTTAAGTGTGATTACTGTTAGCAATTGAGTGTGGATTAACATGAGAGGGCTGAACCATGGTGTGGGTGGGGTGGGCTCAGACTTGAGGGAACCATACATTTCCATGTGTTTTGTATCTGTGAATGCCACGGATTCTTGGTGTGAATGTAGACTTCATCTTGGCTGTGACAGGTAGAGAGATCAGGTAAGCATGAAGAGAGCTAAGAGCTTTTTCCGTGACAAAGGCCTACTTCCCAGGGTAAAAGGTTTTTCTAAAGCCTTCTGACAGCTCAACGATGGGAATTCCTCCCGCTCCATTCTTTCTCGCCTTCCTGTAACTGATTCACAGGAAAATCAGTCAACAGTGGCCAAGTATTTGAGGAAATTCTTAAAAACATTGTTTATGAATATGAAGAGAACAGATTTCTTGTATTTCCAAAGTACAATTCTAGGAACATAAGGATACTTCCTTTCCTCTTCCTTCCTTCCTATATTTTTTCTTCTTTTACTTTTTTCAATAACATACTTTCAATTTACTCCACTAAATATACTGTCCAACAAGTAAAATGTAGAAAGACCACTGTTCCGCAGTATTATAGCCAGGGGCTTTGTATGATAATCAAATCATAAGATGTCAATTTCACCCTTCTATATTCAGTTCTTCCTTTTTTTGCAGTCTATATATTAGCTAATGCAACTCGGAGAAAATATATGGCATTTGTCTTTTTTGGGTCTGGTTTATTCCACTAATCATAATGGTGATGGAAGAACTATGGACAGACACAGATCTCAGTAACAAAAAATAGAATAAATTGAAGAATCATACACTATTAAAGAAACATCTGTGAAGATTACAATTGTTAGGCTGTCACAAAACACACCAAACACTGGAGTAAGGGAAAGGATTTATTGGGGAAAACCCAGCAGACTGGAGGGAAGGGGCGAAGAGGGCAAAGGAGAGAGAAGGAGAGTGTAAGACAGAGAGAGACAGAGAGGAGAGGAGCTAGTGAGGAGAGAAGAGAGAGCAGAGAGAAGAGAGACGAGGGGGGACAGGAGAGGAGAGCAGAGAGCCCAGAGAGGAGAGATCGAGAGAGCCACGTGTTCAGGAACAGGCCCTTTTAAAACTTTGCCCGAGGGTGGGCAGGGAAGCAGGAGCATGGAATCCCATTAGGATGGGGTGGAGCTTGACCACAGAGGTTGGGCCATGTGGCCACCTGGCTTCCAGCAATTGCAGCGAGGGCTAGAGCCTAGGATGGTGTCAGGGTGTAGATCATGCCATAGATAAAACTGAGCCATTTTCCTAACAATAATCCTGATATACAGGATCATTTAAGCAATACTAATATATAAACAGTTGGTTACTGTTAGGAAAAGAGGTGTGGAATGGAGAAGAGGCAGTGTACGAATTTACAGCCAGACCAAATTTATTCAGTGAAATTAAATTCATAGAGGTAGGTCATCAATTGCCCACGTGCATGTGTTGGAACATGTGGCAGAAGGCTCCAAACCCCAAGGGCTGGGCCTTTTTATATCTTAGGAGGGCTAAGGATGAGGGTAGGGTAGAGGACACTAGGGGAAAGGGAATTGCTGTAACTGGTCTTTCCAGTGTTCAGAGCAACTGGTCTTTTAGGTGGCCATGGAGCTGGGGTATGAAGGCTATAGGATGTGAGACCCAATTGAGATTCAAGGGCAAGGAATAAATTCCAGCCTTTTTCTACTTTTTGGGCAATGAGCAAGAATGGCTGAGGCTTGTGTGTGTGTTCTATCAGTTACAGCTGATGGAGTCAGGAGATGGGGGTGAGATTTCGGCACAGCCATGAAGACGTGGCTTGTGATGCCTGATTCACGTATCATAGTGTCTGTGTTCAATTCCTAGGCGTCCTTCCAATTCCAGCTTTCTGCTTCTGTGCACCCTAGAGGCAGTGGGTTCAGTTACCTGGGTAGCTGAAATATGGGTTAAATTCTTTAAAGCAATAATAGTATTACTGTATTGAGTGATTACAGCATATAGAAAAGTCAAAGTTGACAGTGTCACAAGTGATGAGAAGAAAGAATCGATAATGTTTTGGTGAAATGTACATGCGCTAAATGTAACATAGTGTTAAAAGCTGGATTTAAATTAGTCATAAATGTTTGCTGTTCGTTCTAGAAAAGCACCATTTTTCAAAGGAAGTATAGTAGATGTGATGACAGCTTATACAATGAAGTCATAAGGTGTTAAATTCAAAACACAGAGGCCAGTGTTGGGGTGCAATGAGTTAAACTTCCACCTGTGATACCCATGTCATACTACTTTTTTTAATTTGAGAGGTAGAGTTACAGACAGTGAGAGGGAGAGACAGAGAGAAAGCTCTTCCCTCCGCTGGTTCATTCTCCAAATGGCCACAACGGCCAGAGCTGTGCTGATATGAAGCCAGGAGCCAGGAGCTTCTTCTTGGTCTCCCACATGGGTGCAGAAGCCCAAGGACTTGGGCCATCCTCTATTGCTTCCCCAGGCCACAGCAGAGAGCTGGATCAGAAGAGGGGCGACTGGGACTAGAACCAGCATCCATATGGGATGCAGGACCACAGGTGGATGATAAACCTACTGGGCCTTGGCGCCGGACCCAATGTCACACTACTTGACTTAGATCCTATTCCTAAGTGTGAAGCTCAGAATCATATTTTTAAAGATATATTTATTTATTTGTTTGACAGAGTTACAGACAGTGAGAGAGACAGACAGAAAGGTCTTCCTTCCGTTGGTTCACTCATCAAGTGGCTGCAATGACTGGAGCTGTGCTGATCTGAAGCCAGGAGCCAGGTGATTCCTCCTGGTCTCCCATGTGGGTGCAGGGCCCAAGCACTTGGGCCATCCTCCACTGCACTCCCGGGCCACAGCAGAGAGCTGGACAGGAAGGGGAGCAACCGGGACTAGAATCAGTGCCCATATGGGATGTCGGCATTGCAGGTGGAGGATTAACCTAGTGCACCACTGTGCTAGTCCCTCAGAATCATATTTAGCTGTCATATTTCTTCAGGTATCTCTTGGTTTTGACAGTAGAATGTTCCTGAAATAGAATTAATTTTTATGATTACATCAGATCATGTTTTGTGAGGAAAATGTCACAGAGCTGAATTCCATTTTTATCACATTATTTCAAAGGTGCATGCTAACAACACGACTGATTGATGTCAATGTTAACATTGATTGGCTCCTGAGGTAGTGTTGGTAAGTTTTCTGCCCCGTGTAGTTAGCTTCCTTCCCGCCTCTTTTTAAGCTATACTCTTGGAAGGAAGTGACTATGTGCTACATGCACATTCGAGTGGGGAATCAGGCCACCCCCTTGAGGATGAAGCTTTCCCACAAACTATGTGGACTTTTTACATGAAAGACTTACGTTATCTTCTTCAGTGATTCATTTGCTCAATCATTTATCTCATTTTGATTTCTTCTGTATTTATTTTTTTTCTTGAGCTATAGCCTAACATGCTATCATTTGTTATATTTAAAATATTTATTTATTTGAAAGTCAGAGTTACAGAGATAGGGGAGAAAAAGAAAGAGAGCTTCCATCCACTGATTCACTCCCCAGATGACCACGACAGCTAGCACTGGGCCAGGCTGAAGCCAGGAGCCTGAGGCTTGATCCAGGTCTCCCACATGGGTGCAGGGGCCCAAGCACTTGGGTCATCTTCCACTGCTTTTCACAGGCCGTTAGCAGGGAACTGGATTGGAAGAGAAGCAGCCCAGACACAAAGGGGCACCTCTGTGGGATGCTGGCACCATACATGGGCTCCTTCCTGCTGCACCATGACACAGTCCCCTCGTTGTTTCATCAGTGTTTCCCCTGGTTTGCTGCAGGCATTGTTCTGGGAGCTCTTTTGGTTGGCTCTGTGCTCCTTTCCTCTAGTCCCCAGAGTACAGTTTTGGGTGTGTGTGTGTGTGTGTGTGAGTGTATGTGTATGTGTGTGTATGCGTGTGTGTGAGTGTGAGTGCATGTGAACACTTGTGTGTGAATGTATGTAAGTGTGTGAGAGTGTGTGAGTGCATGAGTGTGAGTGAGCATGTGTGTGTGAATTTGTGTGTGTGAGTGTGTGTATGTAAGTGTGTGTGTGTGAATTTGTGCGTGAGTGTGTGTGTGTAAGTGTGTGTGTGAGTGTGTGTGTGAGTGTGTGTGTGTAAGTGAGTGTTTTTGTTTTGTTTTGTTTCGTTTCCACGCTTGCTGGCATCACCAGTTCCTCCAGGGCTGTGTTGAGTATTTCTTACCTAGTCCTGCTCTCAGCTACTTCTTGAGGGATCCTTGGTTTCTTTTATGGGAAGTGGCGTCGGAAATGGAGATCTTCACTACAGACCTGCTCATTGCTACTGAGATGGTGTGGCTCCCAGGGCCTCTCAGCTCACTGAATGAGGACATGTGGTATAGAAGGAGTGTGCAAGGGAATTTCAAAATGTACTAGAAAATGGAATTAAAAATGGTTATTTTAGTTTAAATGGATTTTGAAACCCATGCATATTTTCCATAATACACATTTTTTTCATGGATATTTTTAAAACCTTTGGCACATATGAACTTTTGCACCAAAAATCTTACCTTTTAATTCTAACTTTTTATGTATTTTTAAAGTACCCTCACATATATCAACCTGAGTATACACACATTTCTATGTAAACCCATCTGTCTTCATTAAACAAAATTTGAATTCATATTGATTTTCACACCTCTGCCCAGGTACTGCATTGATCATTCTCATCTCTTCTCCTAAACTCACCCTGTGACAAAATCTGGCTCTCATCATCTTCTATATTTTTCATTGTCATACAGAATACAATATTTTGGGGGAAGTTCATAGATAGTCCTCGCATGAAGTCATCTCTCTGTTACTTACTCTTTCTTTTAATTAGATGAAAATAAGTGAACTTTTTAAAAAGATTATTAAAAAAGAATAGGAATTATTTCATATTTTGCTTCCTTATTTATACTTCATGTAGACATATTCTAAGATGATTATATATTTTAGAAAGGCATTATTGGATTGTTCCATAATATGCTATTTTACAATGATGATATAATTGCTTAAGTCCACTTGCAAATTTTAAAATATTTAGTTGTTTTAAATTTGGAAGGATTATATGTAATAACTTACTGAGCATTTGTAAGCATACATTTATGACCATACTTTATATTATTTCATTTAGTTAGATTATAAATAATAGAATGCAATGTTTAAACTTGTAAACATTTAATATGTTTCACATATACCTAAGGAAGTCTGAGGTTTTCACAGCTTCATCTCTGGCTATTATGAATCTCGCTCTTTCCTGGCAAATACTAGTTAGCATCTTCATAAAGTGTCAGTATGTTTTGTAGTTTGTATAATTAAATTTCTATTGTTTGGTTATATTGAGGTGGTTGATCATTTTTCTACTTTAATGTGCAATTTCTAGTCATAATATTATCCATCTCTGTATCTTCTAAATTCACAGCAATTTTCTTTCTACTATTGTTATTTAATGAAAATTGCTCTACTGCTTCTTTTTTTCTCTAGAGGTTTTATTTTATTAATGTGGTTTTAATTTTCTCACAGAGATTTCATTTAAGTAAGATATTCACATTGATTAACAGAATTAAATGTAATTTCAGTAAAAAATGAGAGACAAGAATAGTAAAGTTACTGTAATCCAATAATTGTTGTCACATTGTGGTTAATTACATATTATTCAAAAGAATACTGCTTTATGTGTTGCAAAATTTATACCTTACAAGTGTTCAAAATCAATTTCATTTGAAGAGTAGCATAATATTTCAAGTCAGATCTCATTCTCAAACTAAACTTCTCAACAAACTGGTGACCCTAAATAATTTGTGTAATTTTAGCAGTTCTTGTTCATTTTGGGGAAAAAGGCAGGTATATTTACAGCACCAACTATATAGATTCATTAAAAAATTCAAACTAACACACACACACACTCACACGCATTTTCACAAACCATTCTCTCATACAGTAAGTACTCAATACACGAAATCTTTGGCAGTCCTACTACTCAGTCTGAGAGCAATAGCGAGGACAATGGTTAATGTTATTCCACAGTATTTACTTTTCCTGATTTATTGAAGTAAGTTGAAAAGTTATGTTGATTTAAAGCACACAAGATGAGGATACACAGACATTCTGACACTACACCAATTATGGATTTAAGACGGTCACTTTTTTTCTACACAATCCAAAACATGGTGTTTGGGTGACTGCCCGCCTTCCTGTTTGTAAGAATCAGAACATAGAAGAGAATGTTGGTTGTCTTAATCAACACAGTTCCACTAAATGTACCTCTGAGGTAGTATTATCTTTGAAGTTAATGCATGCTTTTTATATTTAAATGATCACAGTCTATGTTGGATAATTCAGCAGCTGCTTGGTTAATCGGTCCCTGAAAGTGGATAAGTCTCGATCTGGGGCTCACTATACCATGGCATGACCATCCTGTTGAGGATTGTCAGCACTGGCTTCTGTGATCACATGGATAGTGTGTATCACATCCACAGAGGACTCCCACCTCTGAGGCATCGCAATCCTTTGATAGACGACAGAATCAAGATGCAGTATATGTTTTCAAAGGCAGATGCCTTGAATATGATTTCCCACTGAAGGGTATCAAATGTATAAGAATATAAATGTCTTGTTGAATAATAAATTGTATTTGTAAAGAAAAACTTGAATGGGATAGATAAAGGTAACTGGTAAGAACTGAGTGGGTGATTTTGATTGTATTGTGATTTTAAAAGAGCTATAATATGAAGTTCTACTACAACATAAAGCCAAGGCATTTGGTTATTAGTTAATTTAAAAGTCTATAAAATATGTATCAAAGTCATTGTCACAACTAAAGTTGATCCTAGCACTTGTGAGACATATTATGAATTGTTAGATGCCTGTTTTATTGAGAAATTGATAAAATAAAATGATTTGGGGATGCTGAAGGATCTCAAAACATAATTGAAAAAGCCAAATGGAATAAGCTAAGCATTTTATTACTAAAATAAGAAGTAATTGCATGCTAATTACTTAAAAGCCTGTGAATTTTATGGAGTTGTACTCATGGCCCTTTGAAGCAGTTATGGTTGGGTGGGTTAAAGCAGTAAAGAAATCAGGGTCACTGTAGAACTGTGATAAGTATCACGGACCCGGACCCCCACATTAGATCTGAGGCGGGCTCTTCTGGGTGCTAATTCTGTTACCATTGGCAAGTCACTCTTTCAGCATTTGGAGGCGACCTAAATGTAATCATCAAAAACCCCCATTACAGAACTGTACAAATGCCAGGTACTTACAGTTTACGGAATACTGAATTGAAAGATAAGCATATTTTTGTACAAACATTTTAAAATCTTTGCACTGTTGTTTCACAATATACATTTCTTTAAATTTTGACTTATATAAGGGAATAGATTTCATGTATTTCCTACATAGAATTTTATGAACATAATGATACTTCCCACTCTGCCTTCCCTCCCTGATACCTTCCCTCATCCTTCCTTTATTATTTTCCTTTTAATTTGTACAATGACATACTTTCAATTTCCTTTATAATCACAAGCTTAATCCTCCACTTAATAAAGAAGTCAACCAGGACAAAGTTTATGCAAGAAATTCAAAAGTTTTTGCATGAAAAGTAGAGTTTCTTTATTTCCATCTTCTATATTTAATTTTGTATAAACAAACATATACATCTGCATGCATATGCACATATAAACATATCAATTGAGATATATATGTATATGTGTGTGTGTGTGTGTGTGTGTAGAGAGGTGGGGAGGAATGTATATGTGTGTGTGTGTGTGTGTGTGTGTGTGTGTGTAGAGAGGTGGGGAGGGAGAAGAAGAGGGAATGGACAAATTCTAATATATTTATCGGCAGTCAGAACTATTCATGTGATAGAAATATTATGCACAGAAATGCTATAAACACTCAGAATTCTGTCTTGCAAATAGAGGGAAAGAGATATAAAACGTGGTTAAGGACACCAGGCATATAGAAGTCTGAAGAGTTTACCCATAACAAGCCTGGACTGGAAGGAGGGGGAAATGCGGTACATTTTTTCAACTAGGCAGTGTTGGCAGAGAGCACACAATGGAATTGCTAAGACTGGGATATAGAGATTTTATAAACACTTCATGAAAAAGTACTAGTAATTGGATGAATATTTCACAACTGTTTGATAAAATCGGTTCTAAATGAAGATGTAGAAGTACTTGAAGATTTCTCTGAATTTCTACTGAACATTTGTAGCATGAGTGATGCAGAAAGAGTATTTGTGGGGTGGGCAGGAGGGTAGATTTGGAGAGACCAAGGACTACCATCAGCTGTGTGAAGTGAGGTAGTGCTGGATGAGTGAAAAAAATGTTTCTGATGCTGAACTACAATTAGAATATTATTTCATCAAGCGAATTAAATATATGTCCATCTTAGTCTCAGTTAAATAGACAAAATTCCCTTCTACATGATTTACTTTCTGAAACTTACAAAATGAGGTTAAACAAATGGATAAACAAATCCACATATGTTAACTTTGTTCTCTTTGTCCTGTTTCTTGCCATTTTGTTTAGAAAACCTTTAGCTCATCTGTTGCACAGGTCAGCCTTTGTTAGCTCACTAACAAAGTTATTCTGAATAATCGGAATAATCACATAAGAGAAAGATATTTCTCATTTTAATTAAAAATCAAATGAGGCAGAGGTTAAATATTCTGTTTCACACGGCTAACTAAAAGCAGGAATTAATTTCATTCTCAAACGTGTGCATCCCAGGATGAGCAGCAGTGAGCCAGGTTACCAAGTGTCTTACACCAGTACAGGCTTTTCCAGTACAAGTGAGCAAAGACTCACCAGATTTAGCACTCCATGCCACCTGGATCACAGCTCGCAATTTTGGGCAAACTTGTGTGTCATTCTGAAAAGCAACACATATTTTGTTAGTTAAGGCAGCCGGACCACTCAAGAAGGAAACCTCAGTCCGGAGCAAGGTAGCTCTTTTCTTCACAGTACCTACAACGTCTTACCTAGCTGCTCTGTTGCGGACAGCTGCCTGTATGAATATGCAAGCCAAGACTAGGTTGTTAGCACATTTGATAGCACTCATGAAGACAGCTTGTTTGATTATTGTAAGGAATGACAACTGTATTAACATTTGGATAATGAGTTTTTAAGACATAATGGAATGGACCCTTTGTGACCTGGGTGTTTTTGTCTTCTGAATTTACCCTTATCATTGACTCTTAAAAAATAGGATTCTTCTAATCTCATCATAACCATAAGCATGCATGGCAATTTATACTGTAAACTGTGAATAAGTGTCATGATGAAGCTCATTTTTAGAATTTAGAACTCACAAAATATCTCAGAAACCCATTTGTGTAGGGAAGCAGAGTACTCAACTTGAAGACAAAGAACAAATTATAATTTTTGCAGACAGCATGTGTGCCTTTAAATTGTTGTTTCATGTGAACCATCAGAAAATGCAGTCTTCCTGACACTTTCCATTTTAAGTATGCAAGCAGTTTGACATTTTTTATAATGATGTCTTTATTTATCTGAAAGTCAGTTACACAGAGAGAGAAGAGGCAGAGAGACCAAGGTTTTCCATCTGCTGGTTCACTTTCCAATTGGCCAAAATGGCCGGAGCTGTGCCCATCCGAAGCCAGGAGCCAGGAGCATCCTCTGGGTCTTCCCACATGGGTGTAGGACCCCCAAAACTCTAGCCATCTTCTGCTTTCCCAGGCCATAGCAGAGAGCTGGATCGGAAGTGGAGCAGCCGCATATTGAACCGGCGCCCATATGAGATGCTGGTACAGCAGGCAGCGGCTTTACCCACTATGCCACAGCGCCAGCCCCAATTTGATATGTTGAATCCAAATAAATGACAACTTAAAAGGAAGCAAAAATAGTACAGCTATTTGAATGGACAGGTCAAAAATTGAAAATTTCCAAATATTCTTCTATAGATGCCACAATACTTTACCAGTTTAAAATTAATCTTCATATTATTATATTTTCACTCTAATTAAACATGGAAAGTTAAGCAGGCAAACATCCAAATCTCTATATTAATTTTGAAGCTCCCAGAGAATTCAGAGTAAACTATGTATAATAATCCAAATATAAAAAAAGAATTATGCCCATAACCATGAACAATAGATAAGCCTAAAGGACTCCATGACCCCATGCTATTAGTCTCCAGAATACAAATAATATAGTTTAAAAAGAGTAAAATTATATTTATTGGAAAATAAGTGGCAGAGGTAAGTTTAGTTTGATGCTTGCAAATTGAGGGAAAAGGAAGTGAGTTAGTATATTCTGGACTTTTTCTGTTGCACAGGAAGAGACTTGAAACATTATTCAACACATGAAAAAACTACACTATAATTTGGAATAAAGGACAGTGGATCACATAACATTAATTATTTAAAAACTATTTTTCTGCATTTATTTTCTTATAATTAGCAATACTTATAGAAAGCTCTTGATTAATATTTTACTATAATTACAAATAAATACCATGTACAATTTATTGATTAAATGATAAATGATTTGTAAAACTTTCTTCAAATTTTATTTGTAAATGATAGTCTAAATATTATCTTGCTTTAATGAAAATGTCCATTCTTTGTCAAAGTTAGTATTCTCGCTCCAGTAAAGTACAAAAAAATTTGATTTACTACATGAATGTGATTAGGGCAATGTGCGGTAATCCTGAATAGAAGGTTGATAAAATATATACCGTTTTATACAATATTTTGTAGTATAATTATTACTAAGCTTTAAAATGCAGTTACATTATTATCAATTTTAAGCGCTATTTATTATTTTTTTTTAGTTGCATGATAGAGAATGAGAGAGCCAGACAAAGACAGTAATTTTCCAATTGGTACTTCACTCTCCAAATTTGTTTAAATCATCATTTTTCTGTGCTTTAAATTTTTATTTAATTTCATTGAAATATTCTCATTCAGTAAGGATTTAATTTTTTCTAATTTCAACATAAAGATTGATTATTTTTTGCAAATGTATACATAGTGTAATATAGGCAGTATTACCAGAACTGCCAAAGGTACTTTTGTACTATTTTCATTTTTAAACTTTTATTTAATAAATATAAATTTCCAAAGTACACTGGCTTTTTCCCCCCATAACCTCCCTCCCACCCACCACCCTCCCATTTCCCGTTCCCACTCCCATCCCATTCACATCAAGATTCATTTTCAATTATCTTTATATACAGAAGATCAATTTAGTATATAATAAGTAAAGATTTCAACAGACTGCACCCACACAGACACACAAAGTATAGAGTACTGTTTGAGTACTAGTTATACCATTAATTCACATAGTACAACGCATTAAGGACAGAGATCCTACATGGGGAGTAAGTGCACAGTGACTCCTGTTGTTAACAATGAACACTCTTTGTCTATATGTCAGTAATCACCCAAGGCTCTTGTCATGAGTTGCCAAGACTATGGAAGCCTTTTGAGTTTGCCAACTCCAATCTTATTGAGACAAAGTCATAGTCAAAGTGGGAATTCTCTCCTCCCTTCAGAGAAAGGTACCTCCTTCTTTGATCATCTGTTATTTCCAGTGGGGTCTCACTCACAGAGATCTTTCATTTAGGTCTTTTTTTTTTTTTTTTTGCCATGGTGTCTTGGTTTTCTATGCCTGAAATATTCTCATGGACTTTTTAGCTGGACCTGTATGCATTAAGGGCTGATTCTGAGGCCAGAGTGCTGTTTAGGACATCTGCCATTCTATGAGTCTGCTGTATATCCCACTTACCATGTTGGATCGTTCTCCCCTTTTTTATTCTATCAGTTAGTATTAGCAGACACTAGTCTTGTTTATGTGATCCCTTTGCCTCTTAATCCTATCATTATGATCAATTATGAACTGAAATGGATCCCTTTGACTAGTGAGATGGCATTGGTACATGCCACCTTGATGGGATTATATTGGAATTCCCTGGCACATTTCTAACTCTACCATTCAGGCAAGTCCGAGTGAGCATTTGCAGAACTGTACATCTCCTCCCTCTCTTATTCAAACTCTTATATTTCACAGGGATCACTTTTCAGTTAAATTTCAACACCTAAGAATAATTGTATTAACTAGAACAAAAAATACTAAAAGGGAAAAGGATTAAATTGTACATCAACAGTCGGGACAAGGGCTGATCAAATCATTGTTTCTCATAGTGACCATTTCACTTCTACAGGTTTCCATTTTTGAGGTTGGTTAGTTGTCACCAATCAGGGAGAACAGATGATATTTGTCCCTTTGGGACTGGCTTAATTCACTCAGCATGATGCTTTCCAGATTCCTCCATTTTGTTGCAAATGACCAGATTTCATTTTTTTTTTACTGCTGTATAGTATTCTATAGAGTACATGTCCCGTAATTTCTTCATCCAATCTACTGTTGATGGGCATTTAGGTTGATTCCAGGTCTTAGCTATTATGAATTGAACTGGAATGAACATTGAGATGCAAACAGTTCTTTTATTTGCTAATTTAACTTCCTTTGGGTAAATTCCATGGAATGTGATGGCCCAGTTGTATGGTAGGGTTATATTCAGGTTTCTGAGGAATCTCCAGACCTACTTCCATAGTGGCTTAACCAGTTTGCATTCCCACCAACAGTGGGTTAGTGTCCCTTTTTCCCCACATCCTCACCAGCATCTGTTGTTGGTAGATTTCTGTATGTGAGCCATTCTG
>CM027401.1:2808560-2864835 GCA_015711505.1 Sylvilagus bachmani | reverse complement strand
TTCCTTTGGGTAAATTCCATGGAATGTGATGGCCCAGTTGTATGGTAGGGTTATATTCAGGTTTCTGAGGAATCTCCAGACCTACTTCCATAGTGGCTTAACCAGTTTGCATTCCCACCAACAGTGGGTTAGTGTCCCTTTTTCCCCACATCCTCACCAGCATCTGTTGTTGGTAGATTTCTGTATGTGAGCCATTCTGAACGGGATGAGGTGAAACCTCATTGTGGTTTTGATTTGCCTTTCCTTGATTGCTAGTGATCTTGAACATTTTTCATGTGTCTGTCGGCCATCTGTATTTCCTCTTTTGAAAAATGTCTGCTGAGGTCCTTTGCCCATCTCTCAAATGGGTTTTTTGTTTTGTTGTTTTGGAGTTTCTTGATCTCTTTGTAGATTCTGGTTATTAATCCTTTATCTTTTGCATAATTTGCAAATATTTTTTCTCATTCTGTTGGTTGCCTCTTCACTTTTCTGACTGTTTCTTTTGCAGTACAGAAACTTTTCAATTTGATGTAATCCCCATTGTTATTTTTGGCTTTGACTGCCTGTGCTTTTGGGGTATTTTCCAAGAAGTCTTTGCCTGTGCCTATATCTTGCAGTGTTTCTCTAGTTATTTGATGGTGTTGGGTTGTAGATTTAGATCTTTAATCCATGTTCAGTGGATTTTTGTGTAAGTGTAAGGAACTGGTCTTGCTTCATGCTTCTGCACGTGGAAATCCAGTTTTTCCAGCACCTTTTTTTGAATAGACTGTCCTTGCTCCAGGAATTGGTTTTAGATCCTTGATCAAATATAAGTTGGCTGTAGATGTTTGGATTGATTTCTGGTGTTTCTATTCTGTTCCGTTGGTCTATCCATCTGTTTCTGTACCAGTACCAGGCTATTTTGATAATAACTGCCCTGTAGTATGTTCTGAAATCTGGTATTGTGATGCCTCCAGCTTTGTTTTTGTTGTACAAGATTGCTTTAGCTATTCGAGGTCTCCTGTGCCTCCATATGAATTTCAGCATCATTTTTTGTAGATCTGAGAAGAATGTCTTTGGTATTTTGATTGGTATCACCTTGAATCTATAAATTGCTTTTGGGAGAATGGACATTTTGATGATATCGATTCTCCCAATCTATGAGCATGGAAGATTTTTCCATTTTTTGGTATCCTCTTCTATTTCTTTCTTTAAGATTTTGTAATTCTCATCGTAGAGATCTTTAACATCCTTGGTTAAGTTTATTCCAAGGTATTTGATTGTTTTTGTAGCTATTGTGAATGGGATTGATCTTAGTTCTTTTTCAGCCATGGCATTGCCTATGTATACAAAGGCTGTTGATTTTTGTCCATTGATTTTTATAGCCTGCTAATTTGCCAGACTGTTCCATGAGTTCCAATAGTCTCTTAGTAGAGTTATCTGGATCCTTCATGGGGAATCTTGAAATCTAGTTATGTACAAGACAACTCAGTGGTCATCTTCAAGATTATTGTGAGCATATCAGATTTTCTTTGTTAGGAAATAATTGTTAATTTCATTTTGTTCCTTATGCAAAAAGGTATTCTGGAATATTTTGTTGCTATTACATTGAATCTATATGTCAAGTTTAGGAAGTTCTAAATTTATATTGATTTACCCAAACCACTGAGCTATAGCTCTGCACTTACTTACACATTTTTTAATTTTTTATATTCTGGTATTTCAAGTTTAGAGACATTTCTCATGCTTGAATAAATTTATGCTTAAGTATTTTGTATTTTTATGACATGGTACACATTTTAAAATTTTAGTTAGACTGAACTTCATTAAGAATTCAAAATTTTATCTCTGTTATTTTGTGTACTCACATGTACTTGTGTCCTCACATATGATAGATTATCTGTTAAGTGTAATGGGTAAATTAATATTAAATTTAAAAATATCAGTTGTCTATAATTCTTCCCCTTGACCTATACAATTTGTGTATATGCTCTGGTTATATACCAAAACTACATTTATCTTTTCTTACTCTTTTAAACTTCCACCATTACATATAATTATGCTCAAAACATATTTACAATCTCTTTTCAACATATTTCAATAAATAAAACTTTCTAATAGACTAGAATACAATTTCTTCAAGATTTTAAAGTTTTCTTTGAATTTGCCTATTATTTTTTCCTTTCTTTGAAAATTTTATGTAGAAGAAACACGCATAAAAGACTATAGAGACCATAGCATGATGGAAAATTCATGAAATTTTGAGAGGTTCTTATTGAATTACCTCATTATAGACTGGCTTTCTTTCTGTAATCTAACATTGGTCAGACTGCCATTCTTAGCTATGTTTATAGCACTATGTGGAAAGTGTTAAGTGAAGTCGGGGGCGGGGGGAGCTCTCTCCAGTATGCATCTGTGGACATTTTTGTGCTTTCAACATTATCCCCTTGATAAGCTATTACATCCTCAAAGGCAAAAGTAAGTATCTTCTCTTTCAGAACAGAGCCATTACTTGGTGATGCTATTGTCAGGATCAAAATAAATCTGTCAAAATTGCAGAAATCATATTTACCACAAATCAAGTGGCAAGGGACTTACTTGAAACAAGTTGTAAAATAGGTAGTGAGGAGGGGATTGGTTTCCCCATCACAACGGTGATACATTTTAAATCACATTTGGTTCTTAGGCTGAAGTCAGAATGCCATTCTAAGAAACACTAAAACCTCTTCTGTTATTTTGATGGAAAGCCCTGTGCAGCTTATAAATCAGAAATAAACATACTGCAGTACAGCGGACCCTATACCCTTTCTCCATCTCCAATATGCTATACGAGTGGGACAAAATGTCGTCAGTCTTCAAAAGCTATAAGACAGTCAGGTAAATTGGCTACTGCCTCATCCCTTCAGTCAGATACTCCATCTCAGGTGCCGGGGCAATAAAGTCTATAAAGAGAGCCTTATTCAGAGTCTTTTATTCCAACTCTTTGCTGGTTCTTTACAACTTTTATTCCAAACTTGCTACCATTCTCCTTACTGCCTGTAGGACTATATCCATTATCTCTGACTCCAAATTACAAAGTAAGAGACCAAAAGTGTGTGGCTGAGGCCAAGAACGCAGGGCCAGTTGTCATAAACAGAAGCAGGACAGCAGCTGCAATGGCCCTGTGCCCGTGTGTGAGAAGCACTTTTGACTTATGCTTCTTGTTCCAGCATCTGCTCTACTTACTCCTTGCCCTCCACTCTTCAGTGTGCAAAGTGCTATGGTTTTGATGCTGCCTTGTGCCACCTCCTGAGCCATAAATCAATGATCCTCACTCTTACAAATGAAGCACATGGTGCACAACAATTCCTGAGTATAATATAAAATTTATCAATTTACTAAATTAATATATAGAAAACCATTCTCATGTAGCATGTGAATAATGGGTTAAAATTGGATCTATTGTAAAAATTAAGCAATTTATTGTTTGAGAAGCAGAGAGACTGAGAGACAGATAGATAGAACTCCAATCTACTGGTTCACTACCCATATGTTAACAATAGCCTGGGAGGAAAAAGCTGGGAACTAAGAACTCTGTCCAGGTTTCCCAAATGGGTTACAATAACCCAATTATTTAAGCCTTCAGCAGTGGCTCCCAAAGTCTGCATTAGCAGAGTGATAAAATCATAAGTCAAAGGCAGATCTCTAACCCTGGAACTCTGATGTGGGATGTCAAGTTTTAACTGGTATCTTAACTGCTAGGCTTAATATCTATCTGTGTCATAAAAATGCCTGAAATTTAAAAACGTACATGTGCATAAGACACCATGTGATAATATGATGCACATTTACATTGTCTAATATCCAATCAGGGCAAGCACATCTCCTCAAAATGTAGCATTTCCTTGTGGTGAAATCACCCAAAAGTCTTTCTTCTACAGCTTTTCCTGTTCTCTTCCAGTCGTTTCCTATTGCAATTGAAAGAGAAATGAGACAGGCTTGTCTCTGCAATGTGTGTGATTCATTATTGGTAATAAATAACCCATACACTTCAAAGGGATTTGCTTTTAGTCATGTTGAGTTATTTTACATTTTCATGTTCTCAAAATGCTGAAAATGAGATTAAAATGATTTAGAATTTCAGATAATAAAGTTAAATTTTAGTTTCCAAACATTAATATCTAAAGTCACAGAACATTATCATTGGCTTAAATTAATGAAGGCTTTTGTCCCATTTCAAAAAATTTATTGTATTTTATATTTATAGATATTATAGCATATAATTGGTTATATGTTTTAGTCCCAGATAAATTTAAACTATACCCAACTATTCTTATATAAAAATGTTATACACAAATACTACAGAATAAAACACTGAAATTCAAAAAACTACATAGATTTCCTTTAGGTGTTCAATAAAGTGTGTTGTCATGACCTTTAAGAATGCTATAACTAGGGTCTAGTACTATGGCACAATAGGTTAAGTCATCACCCGGGTTACTCAGATCCCACACTGATCTGCTTTCCATCTACTCACCTGCTACTAGACCTGGGAAAGTAGCAGAATATGGCCCAAGAGCTTGGGACACTGCCACCCATTTGGGAGATCTCAATGGAATTCCGGACTCCTGGCATCAGCCTAGCCCAACCCCCTCTGTTGATGCAATTAGGGAATGAACCACTGGATCGATCTACTTTCCTTCTGTCACTCCGTCTCTTGCTGTCATTCTGTCTTTCAAATCAATAAGTTGAATATTAAAAAGAATGCTATAAGTATATAATATCAGAGTGCTGTAACTGCAAACGGCCATTAGCACTCAATGATTTGAATTTAGTATATCAATTAGACATTTCTTAAATACATGTTAAATATCATTTTCTTTTGATGCAAGGTAATTTTATTGTCCACTACAATTTTTTTTTGCTTTAATTGCTCACATCTGCCACCCAGTTCTGAGCAACCTGGAGGTTTGAAATGTTGAGCTGAGAAGTGACTGTGTATTAAGTGACAGTGTTAGTGGAGTTGCCATGCAGTGAAATGAGCTTAATTGGCCAAATCTTCACCTTAATTAAAATCTTGCTGAAGTCAATGGGAACTGCCTTACCTTCGGTCAACAGTAAATGCTGTGTCTTTGATGGTCCTTCTCCACTCCAGTAGGTCAGGCTACAGTCCTTCAGAGAAAGGTGGATGCTGTGCACAGACTGCAAACACATAGGATGAGGAAGTGATGCTCTCCTGTTGGAAAAGCAGGGCATAAAAACTTACTCTCTGAAACCACATTCCTAAAGCTGTACTTAGGAAATTTGTATTCCTCAAAAAATAATTAATAAAAAAGTACTCTCTGAACACATAAGACATTCACATTCCCAAAGCATTTTTCCTGTTTAAAATAACACAATGAGCATTCTTCTACTTGTACCCGTCGTGTGTGTGTGCGCGCATGTGCATATTCTGTGTTTATTTATCTTACTACAGAGACTGCTGCTTTTCATGGATCTCCTTGAAGTCATTTCTCTTTTAATCCCATTCCTTATGCCCAGGTACGCTTCCTATAATTTAGGCTGTAGCATCCTCAGCTTTAGCTTTTCCATTCTTGGGTGCCTTAGAGAAGGTCCCTTTTGACATTCTTGTCCTGTTCCGTCCTTCTCTTGAAAATATTCTGTTCTTGCTAGTTATTCAATCAATACGCTTCATCCTGGAGGTGCTGTGCACAGGAGTTATTCTTTGTTCTTACTCATTAAGGCAAAGCCTTAGGGAAAATGGTCCTTACATGTTTCCATAGGGCTTTTCTCAAGCGCCTAAGAACTATAGTGTTTTCCTTTCCCGTACAAGATTAAGGCTTTGATTCTTTTTTTTCATAGGCAGAGAAGGAAACTCACATTTATTTTCCTGCACTTCATTCTCTGACTGCTGTTTCCTTGCCATAAGGTCTAATGCGCAGTATCTTTTTCCTGAGAGACAGTAAGTGGTAACTCAAGTGGTTGGGTCCCTGTCAGCAATGTGGGTGACAGGGATTAGGCTCCTGGCTCCAGTCTTCAGCCCTTTGGTCTAAAAGGAATGAAACAGCAAATGGGCGCTGTGTCTCGCTCTCGCTTATTCTCTTCCTACCTTTTCATTAAAAAAATAATAAAAATTATGTGCTGACACATACTGAAAATATAGAACTATGTCACCTAGTTTCTTCTTTGAAAATATTTATTTCAGAGAGATGGTATAAAGGATACAGAGAAAAGAGTGAGACCTTCCATCTTCTGGTTCATTTTCCAGATCCCTCCAAGAGCCAAGGCTAGGACAGTTTGAAGCTAGGAACCCATTACTGGTCAGTATTTCCCATGTCAATGGCAGGGACCCAAGTACTTGAACTACCACCTGCTGCCTCATTCTCCAAATGTCTACAATAGCTGGGATGGAGCCAGACAAAAGCCAGCAGCCAGGGAATTAATTTGGATCTTCTACCTGAGTGTCAGACACAACTCATTGTGTTACACCTGCTGTCTGCTAGGGAACACATTAGCAGGAGACTGGAATCAAGAGCAGAGTAAGGACTTGAACCCAGGCATTCCAGTATGAGATGTGAATATCCAAGTGGCATCTTAGCCACTAAACCAAAAACCCACCACAGCTACATACTTTCTACTTGGAAGGCTTGAACCCTGAACAATAAGCACTATACGGCAACATATGTACTGCTCTGTAACTTATATTCCAGGAGGAAGAGAGCAAACAACCAGCATTAAGTGTAATGTCAGATATTGATCAGTACTATGAAGAAATATAAAAGCAGAGTAAGAAATGAGTGATTTGAATTTAGTACATCAGTTAGACATTTGTTAAATATCATTTTCTTTTGATGCAAAGGGTATTTTATTTCCCACTACAATTTTTTGAGTCTTTTATTTTACTCTTTTAACCTTTATACCATCTCTAAAAGGTGAGATTATTACTTGTTTACATGTAAGAAAACAGAGATATTTAGTGATTTTCCCCAAGGTCACATATTGTGTAAATGCCTGAAATTGGGATCAGATCCAGGCTCTCTGACGCTGGCCTTTTTGATACTGAGCACGATTCTGTAGTCTGCTTAGACCTCACTCCTTTTTTTTGCCATTTGGTAACTGCTCTCGCCACATACTTGTTTTCTCCCAGCCTTCAGTGTAAGCTTATTACTTCCACATACTTGAAATCTGCTCTGTCTTCCTCATGATCTACATAATTCCTTCACACTTTTATAAATACCGGAGATGCCTTTGCAACTCTTCCACAAAACCAGCACTGTCTCTCTCAGCAAGAGCTGGGATTTTTGATAAACTACAGATATTAAAATTAAGTCATGCCTTTTGTCACTTTATTTTTATTTTTCTTGTTTCCATTCATTCCAGAAGAGATTTCCAATTAGTTATTTTTGAATTTTTTAGCATTTTCAGAAAAAAATAAATATAAGCATTTGTTCAGTGTATTGTCCTATGATTGAAAAATGAAAAAAAGATGCAAAATGTGTTGGGATAGTGTCCTTCATATAGAGTTATGTGTCATTGGCAATGAATGGGGAGCAAGGATGGGAAAGAAATTCTGGAAAGTTGTAAGGTCATGAAGGAATACTGAAAAAAATGCCATAAGGCGACCTTGTGAGGATCACACTTGAAGAAGAAGTCTTTTAAATACAGCTCAGGTTGAAAGGCATTACCGTATAAAGCGTGGCTTCAAAGACGAAGGCTCAGCTCAGAAAATTCACTGAAGCACATTCCGCCATCAGCCGTGCAAGTGATAATAATGCCATGGGGATGTAGAAGAGACAGCTATTGAAAGCTCAGGGACTGCTATATCCACAGGTTCACCTGGGATTCTATTCTGCTTTTGAGGACGAGTGTGGTCAAAAGGTGATGCTATGATTCTATTCCAGATAATAGAAAGGTGAAATAAATTAAATGTCTCAACATCAGTGTTCATGTGTTTTAAGCTCTGGGTGAGATGAATCAGTGGATCATCTACTGTTCCATTTGTTTTCTTGTCTCCCAGGGGCTAGTCCTTCCTACTCATAGACCTTGCAGGGACCTAGATTACAGAGACAGAGCATGTGAGAACGCTCACATCAGAAGCTAGGAAGTAGCAAAAAATTACCTATACTTCATTCACTCGGGCCAAAGCAAGTCACCAGACCAGAGAAGACGTAAGAATAAAAAGAGAGGCTGTACCTCAAAGAAAATACTTGCAAAATATGCTTAAAAATCAAGGGTGGATAGAAAGACAAATAATTTTGACCACTCCCCCAGTCTTCAGTAAGAGGTCTAACCTATTTGTAGAGAATCCCTTAGCAACCTTGCAAGGAATTTCTTGCTCTGAAGTCCTGCAGATTCACATCCTTTTTGTCTCTAACATTGTATTTTAGGAGTAAGTTAGTACTTGAAGTTTCAAGTTGTTGCATACAATTTTATTCTTCCACTACCCTCTGTGTGGCACACATAATGACTTGCACCCCTGAGGTTTATCTCCCCTGGATGTTACCAACCTGCAATAAAGAATGTTCATTACTTCCATAATGTAGCACTTAATTGAATTTCAGCACTAGTCAACTTCAACCAAGGTCATCTCAAGTCGGTGTGTATTTTGACAGGAATCTATTTGCATCAGGAAATACCAAGCAGTTAATAGTTTTATTTTAAGTTTGGTTATTTTCCTTTTTTCATGTCTTTACATCTTAATAAATGGAAACACACATCAAGCCTTACGGTTATGAATTATAATGTCTGTCCTAGTAAATGACTTATTGATGCTGAAGTGATTAACCTTTCATTAAAACTTGATATAAAATTCTTCCCTCCATATATCTATGTTTATTACTCAAGCCCCAATGGAAAATACATCAAACACAGGACAGCATGGTTTTTTAAAAACACTCCTGCAACTCAGAGACTCATAAAAACTGGAATTTTCTGATTTCTCCTCAAGTCTTTCTATTTCATGATAAAAGGGCATAGGTTTCACAAATGGATTTATTGCTGTTTTGAAATATACCCTATATTCTATCTTGAGGACTGAGAAGAAAAATTAGATAAGGCACTCTTCTGTAATTTCTGTGTAATATGTAAACAGTGTAGGTACATAAGTGTTCTATTTTGTTAGAAATAGAAACCATGTAA
Source organism: Sylvilagus bachmani (assembly GCA_015711505.1). Classification (NCBI taxonomy): domain Eukaryota; kingdom Metazoa; phylum Chordata; class Mammalia; order Lagomorpha; family Leporidae; genus Sylvilagus; species Sylvilagus bachmani. Next base: position 2,855,760 of record CM027401.1, on the reverse strand, counting down.
TGCCTAACTTTATAAATCACTTCATAACAAATCTGAAATAATTGACATATGTGTGCAAGGATTTTAGGTTTGTCTTTTCCTTTAGGACATTGTAGCCTGGATTTATATGTAGTGTCACGACTTCTGTGACCAGGAGAAGCAATGTGTCTCTGTCCAGAGGATCCTTTCAAAGCATCTGTCCCATTTATTCCTTCAGATCTACAGGAGCTGTGGTTCTGTGATCACAGCATAGCTGTCAGCCAACACAGAGACATCACCTTTGCCTTGTCTTCTGCTTTGACTCTGCTTGTCTTTGATGAAATTCGCCTTCCCGGGTCTCCAGGGGCCAGCAGATTCTGCAGCTGGTGTTTCCTGGGCTGGGGGGCCGCCGGCTGTCTCACCACCCAGTCACTGGTGAAGGGTGGGCATGTCTGCCGAGCTTCTGATGAGTTCACGAAAGACAGGAAACTCTGATTTGCTCCACAAATAGAGATTTCCTTTTATCTGTTACATTAGTAAGGCAGACTGTCTTTTCTGCTATGCTTTAAAGGGTGTTCATGGTATAACCATTTTTTACGAAATATAAAATTAAATTAAATATTATCTTTGGTCAAGTAACTGCCCTACTCCCTCCAGCTTCCCTCTCTTCACCCACAACATTCTTAATAGGATTCAGACTGGCTTGGGAGCAGTGTGAATTTGGAGGTTCATTCTGAATTCAAACTCTGGTTGGTGGTGATCTCTATGAAATGAAGAAATTTGCAAATACACATTTTTCCCTTTTGGGTGACTTCCTAGACCTTGCCAATTTTAAAATTTAGAATATTCAGACAATTCAAATAAGCTTTGGGAATATACTAACATTTTACACAAGTTTCTTTTAGTTTAATTGTTATAGTAAATATTAGGACTCATTTTGAAAAGGTTGTATGTTCATATAGACATCATTTTTGAAAACTGTTTCACGGGTTTATTTTATTTTTCTGAGATATAGAGACTCAGTGGGAGATGGGTGGTGTGGGTGGGAGGGAAGTTATGGGGGGGGGGAAGCCATTGTAATCCATAAACTGTAGTTTGGGAATTATATTTACTAAATAAAAGTTTAAAAAAAAGAAATATAGGGACTGGCAGAAATTCTCTCATAAGTTGGAACACTGTCCACATGCCTGCAACAGTACGGGCTGGGCCATGGTTGCAGCCAGGAGTTGGGAACTGAATCGTGGTTGCCTGTGTAGGTGGTGAGCCCTCAACTGCTGCCTCTCAGGTTGCACATTATCAAGAAGCTGGAACTGGGAGCAGAGTAAGAACGCAAACGCAGGTACTCCAATGAGGTATGCGGATAGCCTGCTCCAAAATTTATATTTTTTAAAATTTGCTGTCTTATTTAGCAAGAGATTCATGAGGACATGCAAGGTGAAGAATGAAGCTAAAAGTCCTTGTTTCTCATTGTTTTAAAAAGAGCAATATCTGTAGAGAAGTAGTTAAGCAAGCTATTATTAGAGCAAGTTGTAATTCCTGGCTGTGAAATGAATTCAATAACTCATAATACCATTTGGGATTTGAATTTTTAGTATGAACTGAATAAGAAAAGATGATTATTTCTTTCTCAGTAAGTGAAAACTGGCAATATTCCAGGCAATGGGGAAAACAATATGAGTCAAACCAGATGTGGCCTGCCCTATGTGTGCACACATTAACGATAAAGACGGAAAGGAATGACATGTCATGAATGTGCTCAATAAAGTATAAATAGAACAGCAAGCAGGATGGAAATGTGTAACCGGAATTAAGTTGAGTCAGTGGGGTTGGGGAAAGTGTAATGGGAATCTATTAATGTTCTCTCAGTATTGCTTTCCCCTTCTGGGGACATGTCTCAACCCTGACTCAGCGAGTGCAGAAATATTTAGACATGTGAGCTGAAGTAGACTAGCCAAAAATTCTCTGTTATATAAATTCAGAAAATCAGTGTTGAGGTCCTTTGAAACATGGAAAAAATATTGTGTCCAAAAGGAAATGCAATTGACATTGAGGGGCCGGCATTGTGGTGTTGTGGGTAAAGCCATCACCTGCACGGCAAGCGTCCCATGTGGGCACCTGTTCAGGTCTGGGTTGTTGCAGTTCTGATCCAAGTTCCTGCTCATGGCCTGGGAAACTCAGCTGAAGATGCCCAAGTGTTTGGGCCCCTGCACCCTCGTGGGTGACCCAGATGAAGCTCCTGGCTCCTGGCTTTGTCCTGGCACAGCACTGGCTGTTGTGGCCATGGCTGGTGAGTGAGCTGGTGGATGGAAGATCTCTCACCTTCAGTTTCTCCGTCTTTCTCTAACTCTGACTTTCAAAATAAATAGAATAAATCTTTTTTTTAAAGGAAATTAACATTGAGAGAAAAATCATCATAGAAGTTCAGCTTAATGGGTCTCACTGGTGTTGAAATCCTCCTTCGAATTATAAGCCAATAATCTAGTACAGGTAAAATTGGATTTCTTTTACCAACAAACAAAAATGTCATACTTCATGCAAAAGTTATTGATGATAATATCGTAAGTAACAATGAAATGTGAAAGCTGTTGTAAAATGTGAGTTACAATCAAGGAATAGTAAAATATGAGAAGATCATAAATAACCGTCTCACAGAGAGAAAGCAATGTCTGACAACTGTGTCTCACACCCCTTCTTTCCCTTCTTTCCTGAGTCAGTACAAATAAAAACGATTCCCACTTCTAGACTTCCACCAACCCTCTCCATTCGTCCACTCATGTTCACAGAATAAGGAATTACTTCCTTATTTTAAAAGATGTGCTCATTTGTTTGAAGGAAGAACTGCAGAGAGAGGGAGAGACAGAGTGCACAGACTTACCGCATGGTCCAGCAATCCCACTACTGGGTATGTGCCCAAAAGACTTGAATGCATGGTACAGCCTGTGACTATCTGGGGAGTGAACCAGAGAATGGAGGCTCTCACTCCCTTTCTCTCCTCCTCTCTGTAACTCTGCATTTTAAATAAATAAAAATAAATCTTTTAAAAAAGTGTCAGTGATATTTTGATTTTTTCTATTTTGTTGACTATATAGATTTTTGGTGGGGAATGTGGAATACATTTTCATGGAAGATCTAAACCATATAGTAAGATTCCCAAAGATCCACAAAGCTTATTCATTCTTTATGAACTCCAGGGACTAAATTCTGCATTCAATCATAGCATGTTTTTAAAATATTCTGTGATGGGTAGAGCATTTCTGAAGTGCTGGGCTATTCTAAAAAGGTATCAGGACTACACTGGAACATGAAGAGATAAACGAAGAACTAAAAAGATAGCCACTAACTTAATATTTCCACTGAATGAGCTATAATACAGTGTAGCAAATACTGTAAGACACATGTTTTATATATTTTGTTGCTATATATGCACTAGTAAATTTATTTTATTTAAACATTTTTATGATATACCAAAAGACACGACAGCCTATTTAATGAATAAAGGGAGAAATAAATACAACAATTACATATTTACAAAATTCAGTTCTGGCTCAAGACCTGCCACATTGCTGGCAAAGCAAAACTTTGGGGCAAAGAATTATTTTCTAGTGTACGTGTAAGCTCAAAGGTTTGGAGACTCAGATAAAATATGTATTAGATAGAGGAAGTTTGTTAAAAAAGAAACATAGTTTTCTTTAAATAACATTTTTAAAAAAGATTTTATTTATTTATTTCACAGGAAGAGTTACAGACAGTGTGAGAGAGAGACAGAGATAAAGGTCTTCCTTCCGTTGGTTCACTGCCCAAATGGCCAAAATGGCCGGAGCTGCAGTGATCCAAAGCCAGGAGCCAGGTGCTTCCTCCTGGTCTCCCATACGGGTGCAGGGCCCAAGCACTTGGGCCATCCTCCACTGCCTTCCCAGCCACAGCAGAGAGCTGGACTGGAAGAGGAGCAAACGGGACTAGAACTCGTCGCCAATATGGGATGCTGGCGCCACAGGCAGAGGACTAACCAAGTGAACCAAGGCTCAGGCCCCCTAAATTACATTTTAAAAAGTCAGCGGCTGGCGCCGCTCTCATTAGGCTAATCCTCCGCCTGCAGCGCTGGCACCCTGGGTTCTAGTCCCAGTTGGGGCACTGGATTCTGTCCAGGTTGCTCCTCTTCCAGTCCAGCTCTCTGCTGTGGCCTGGGAGTGCAGTGGAGGATGGCCCAAGTGCTTGGGCCCTGCTCCCGCATGGGAGACCAGGAGAAGCACCTGGCTCCTGACTTCGGATCGGTGTAGCTCTGGCTGTGGTGGCCATTTGGGGGGTGAACCAACGGAAGGAAGACCTTTCTCTCTGTCTCTCTCTCTCTGTCTATAACTCTGCCTGTCAAAAAAAAAAAAAAAAAGTCAGCACCCAATACTGAAAGAACATTTGCTTGTATAGTAGTACAATTGAACTCTGCCCATAGGACAGTAATTATCTCAGCACCTTCTAAAGGTTGTAGGCTTTTCACTTATCCTAAAGTATCAATTTCAAATATATAACTGCTATACAATGTAAATATTTTCTGTATAGAAATAAATTACATTTAAGTTGACAATATTGATGCTATTGCTCTATAAATGTATTTAAGAATGCATCAAAATATTATTACCTTTTTATAGTTTTCATTTATATTTAGATTTTTAGCCTTTTCAGGCATGATAATTTAATTTTAGATGTAATATGTTTTGAAATCACATTTACATTTGAATATATAGCTAGCAAGTACATAAACAATTGTAATGATTTCTCATTTTCCACACCATTACTTGTTTTGGAAAAATATCATTAGATAGGCTAATAAAATACTTGTAATATAAATGCAACCAGAAATCATTTAGTAAGTGTGGTATAACATGTTATGAAATAGTGTTTTCTCTTTTTGTAAGCATTAGTAATAACCATAAAGATATAGTATTTATAAGGCTTTAGACTTGCTTCTCACAAATGTTACAAGACGATTTACATGTGCAAATATGTGGCCAGCACCTATAAAGTTAGCTGAAAGGAAAAATAAATAATTTGTCCATTTTTCTTCCCTTGTTTAGAATATCTATAATGGTATAAAAGTTACTCATTTTATGATAGAAGTATTGTAGTTTATTTGACAGTGTCATAAGAGACTAAAATGAGTATTTGAAATGATATATTTAAAAAGTAATTGAATAATTAGGGAAGTTGAATGATAGACAACATAACTTGTCCCTTTTAGGGTCTGGTTTTAGAACTTGAATATTTTAAACATATAATGGTGGCGTTGGGATATTATGTTTGTTTTAACTCATAGGAAAGAAAAATCAAATTTTAGACTGAATAGCACAAGAAACAGAACATTTTGTTTTTATTTTTAGTATCATTTTGAGGATCAAATTTAATCAGTTTTGAAAAAGTATATCATTGTGTCACTACCACCACAATTATAATATAAATCATTTCCATCACTCCAGAGTTCCCCTGTGAACTTTTGTAGCAAGTTACCTCTTAAATCCCCCTGCTTCAGACATCTGCTTATTTGATTTCTATATTTATATTTATGCATTTCCATAAAGTGACCTAAATGGAATTTTAAAGTGTGCAGATTTAATGACTGACTTATTTTATCTACATAATTCTCTTACGAAACATTGATGCTTTTGCTTAAATTAATTGTACTTAAATATTGAGACTATTTACATTGTATGGATATTCTACATTTTATAATATTCAATAGAGGACAGACATTATTAATATTTTCAAACTTAATAATTATACATTGTTTATATAAGAATTTTCATGTAGTGGTTTTTGTATATGCATGTTTTCGCACTTGGGAAGAATAGTAGAAATGAAATAAGCTTAAAGTTTCTATGAAAGTGCACAGTTTCCAAACTGCACCACTTTGCATTCCCACAGTGCACAAGGTTTCCAGTTATTCTACATCCACATCAGTGCTTGCCGTTATCAATCTTTCAAATGCCGGTAAGAGTTGAGTCACATTTCCTTATAGACTGTGCTGTGTGTACATTTCCTTAAAGACTGATAATAAACATTTCTTAGGTTTTATGTGGTGTATACCTTTATATTTAATCTAATTTTATGCCAAATTGTTGGGTTTTTACCCATTATTTGTACTATTAGTGTTATATCTACAATTTATTTTCCTAGTCAGAAATTTTCAAATAAGAAAATGTAAGATCAATCTTTCTAGATCTTATATTTACCTCTGGAACTCAGTTTGAAGTGATTTTATTTATGGTGAGAGATGAATTATCTTGACATGTCTTAAAAAAATCAATCTGTCCTAATGCAGGGAGTTAATTTCTAAACTCCTTTTTGACCTCATTATGACTATGTCTGTGCAAATTCTTGTAACTCAGTCTTGATTACTACGATTTTGTGGTAAATTTTAAAATCTGTGAGTATGTTTTTCAGTTTAATTTTCATGTGTTTTGTTGTTATACTTTTGAAAATTTTCTTTTTTAGAATAGATTCTATTTATTCATTTGAGAGGTAGAGTTATAGACAGCGAGAGGGAGAGAAAAAGGTCTTCCCTCCATTGGTTCACTCCCCTAATGGCAGCAACAGCTGTAGCTGCACTGATCTGAAGCCAGGAGCCAGGTGCTTCTTCCTGGTCTCCCATGTGGGTACAGGTGCCCAAGCACTTGGGCCATCTTCCACTGCTTTCCAAGGCCACAGCAGAGAGCTGGATTGGAAGAGGAGGCACCAGGACTAGAATTGGCACCTATATGGGATGCCGGTGCCACAGGTGGAGGATTAACCTACTGCGCCACGGTGCCAGTCCCTTAAAATTTTCTTAACTATTCAAGTCTCCTTTGTACAAGCCATCACACATTTAGTTGAATTACATTCTTTTAATTTCATTCTTTTGAGGCAACGTGCCCTTCTTGCCACCGTATTTTTGGAATATCAGAATACGATCGTGAGAATGGCTGATTATTGTGTCATAAATCTATCAGATTCACCACAGAGGCATCAAACTTTTCCTGAGTCAGCCAGAAGGCTCTGGTCTCAGGCCTTTCTGCTACTTTCTAGTCTTGCTGGGTTGTAGCATGCGGCACAATTAATTTGCTGTGTAAACTGTGACGTTTGTAGAATTAAAATGGCAATATTAATGCTTTCCATAACCTTGATTGGTACAGCCAATGCCTTGACATCCATTTTTCAACCTAATATAAATTCTTAGAAACCCAATCATATCTGGTCACCTTTGGCCTAGTTTAAAATTATCTCCTCCCTGTGTAGTTATTTTTAATATAGCTCACTGACACACAAAGCCCAACATACCCCTCAGCTGCTAACTACAGTAAAACCTGATGTCCAACACCAGTCATTTGAATTAATTCCCATTTTTGCTCATTTTCTTTAAACCACAACCACCACCACCCACCTCCAGGGGAAAGCACAAGAGATAATGCCCTTAATAAAAGCACAGTACTGAGAAAATGTATAAGCCTACAGAAGATCTTAACACTAACAGCCAATTACCCTTATTATCTTTTACAAACCACTACATCCAATACATTGAAAAAAGGCATTACTTTAAACATACATTAATGTTTGTAAAAATGGACAACATACTAAACCATAAACTAAGCCTCAATAAATTCCAAAACTTGAAATTCATCAGAGAACTTCTTTTAATATGGTTAAGTTAAATTTTAAATAAAGAACTAGTTGATATTTAGAAAATCCAAAGCATAGAGAAATTGAGATATTTCCCATTAACCAGTGACTAAAATAGGTATCCCAATGACTTAGAAATATGTGGAATCGAATGTGCATAGGAAAGGAAGTTGACTGTGAAAGGCCTCTGAAGTATTACCCGCAGGGACATGTACAGCCTTACATTCTTATCATAGAGGCTTTAAACAAGCTGTCTGTTTCATCATATAATGCAGCAATAGAAGAACATAGGAATAACTGAAATTTTAATTACAGGAAGAAATATCATAGAAAAGATACAAAGGATAAAAAAACCTGACTCTTTAAAAAGCTTTGTTGAAAATTCCTAAATATGACTAATACCAACAAATATCAGGAAGAACAGACACCACAACAGGTTCTACAAGTAGTGAAAGCGTAAGTGATTATTATGCACAACTTTCTGCTAATTAATTCAACAATTTCAAAGAAAGAAATTCCTCAATAAAACACAACTTATACTGACATAAATAGAAATAGAAATCCTAGTAGGGGGTCAGTGTCATGTCTCGTCAGGTTAAGCTGCCACTGGTGATGCCAGCATCCTGTGTGAGTGCTCATGTGAGTGTCAGGGGCGCTGGTTCTGATCCAGCTCCCCTCCTGGGAAAATAGTGGAAGATCGCCCAAGTGCTTGGGCCTATGCACCCACATGGGAGACACAGGTGGAGTTCCAGCTTCTGAGGCCATTTGGGAAGTGAACAGCAGATGGAAGATATCCATCTCTCCCTCTCTCTCTTTGTAACTCTATCCTTCAAATAAATAAAGAAATTTTAAAAACATTTATTAAATGAGTTAAGTATATATTTAAAAACTATGCATGCAAATCATTCAAGACCAAAATATTTCATCAGTGATTTCTGCCGAACATTTGGGAGTGAATTCTAATGAATCTCACACAAAAACCATTAGGAAAATTATTTTCTAAATAATTTTTTGAACTCAGTGCAAAACTGATACCAAATATTGGCAGCAATTAAAAGAAAAATATTCCATAGAACCATCTCTCATGAACTTAGATGTGAAAATTCTACAAAACAGCCTTTTTTAAAAAAAGTTTATTTATTTATTCGAAAGTCAGAGTTACACAGAGAGAGAAGGAGAGGCAGAGAGAGAGAGAGAGAGGTCTTCCATCCACTGGTTCACTCCCCAATTGGACGCAATGGCGAGTTGCACCAAACCGAAGCCAGGAGCCAGGAGCTTCTTCCGAGTCTCCCACACGGGTACAGTGGTTCAAGGACTTGCGCCATGTCCCACTGCTTTTCCAGGCCACAGCAGAGAACTGGATTGGAAGTGGAGCAGTGGGGACTCCAACCAGTACCCACATGGGATGCTGGCACTGCAGGTGGCAGCTTTACCTGCTAAGCGACAACACTGGCCAAAATAGTCTTAATACATAGAAATTAGCATCATATTTCAGAGTAATGAAAAATAGAGTTGTTTCCCAAAAATGGAAAACTTCTAAACTACATCAATTTAGCATATCATTTTAACCCAACAAACTATTCATGTAATAATCTTATCAATGAAGAAAAATGTATGTGACCATATACAACACCCTTTCATGTCATGGCCAACAACTTCAGAAAACATAAAAAAAATGCTACATAAAGTTGATAGAGAACATCCACCTGGAACCTCCTTTATAATATTTAATGGTCAGCTACTGAACTCAAAGACTAGGAGCAAGGCAGCAGGGTCCTGTCACGCTGTTACTGTGTTGTAATTAAAAGAATTTGCAATACAGTAAATGCAAACTAAAAGTAACAAAGATTAGAAGTAAATAATTAAATCATTTATAATTGCATTAAATTTGGGTTTGCTATCAACGCTGAAGCTGCAAGGCTCAATCACTGGTGTTTATATATTATATGATGCAATAGTATCCAAGCATTCTCCTTTTTGTTCAACTGTATAAAATTAGTTGGAAACATTTTCAAAGTGTATGGCCTTTAAATGTTGGTTATTAAAATGATGATGTTAATTTTATTCAGGGAAAAATTAATCTTGAAATTCTATGTAATATAAGAAGCCCATGTTTAGAATTCCAGTTTATTTATAGTGTAGCTGGAAAATTGCATAAAATTTCCAGGGAAAATTAAATGCAATTTGAATATAAATATATGCCATAACAGAAAATTCAATTGATGCCATTTATGACTATGCATTTCTCAGAGGAAATGCATTTATTTTTTATGTTGTATGAATATTGAGTTTTTACTTTTTTAATTTTTTTTTATTTATTTGAAAGGCACAGTTACAGAGAGGCAGAGGCATAGGCAGAGAGAGGGGGAAAGGTCTTCCATCTGCTGGTTCACTCCCCAGATGGCTACAATGGGTGGAGCTGCACCGATCAAAAGCTGGAAGCTAGGAACTTCTTCTGGGTCTCCCACATGGGTACAGGGGCTCAAAGACTTGGGCCATCTTCTGCTGCCTTCCCAGACCATGACCGATAGCTGCATTGGAAGTGGAGTAGCCAGAACTCAAACCTATCTTGAAAGAGGCATGAGTATCCAGATAGAAGAAGCTCAAAGAACCCCAAGAAGACTCAACTAACATCGTCTTCTACATGGTATATTGTAGTCAAATGGTTAAAAATTTAAAACAAGGAGAGAATCCTAAAGAAAGTAAGAGAAAAACATCACATTTCATATAAAGAAAAACCAATTAGATTAACAACAGACTTCTCAGTGGAATCCCTACATGGCAGAAGAGATTGGTGTAATATATTCATAGTCTTAAAAGAAAAAAAAAATTCCAACCAAGAATATTATATCCAGCAAAGCTATCCTTTAAAAGCAAAGGAGAAATAAAATATTTTTCAGATAAGAAAAAGCTGAGAGAAACCACCACCAGACTAGCCATATAAGAAATTCTGAATGGTGTCCTGCATTAAATAAGCATGAAACACACGGCACCACCATATTCACTGACAGAGCAGGTAGAATCATTATCCAGTCAACAACATGACAGGTCTTAGTTCTCATCTATCTACAAAAACCTTGAATATAAGTGGGTTAAATTCACCAAACAAGAAACTTAGCTTACTGAACAGATTAAAAAAAACACAAATGCACTATATGTTGCCTGCAGGAAATTCATTTCACAATGATACACACACTGAAAGCGAGGGACTGGATAAAAAATATACAAGATAAATGGAAATCAAAAATGCGCAGATAAGACAGACTTTAAAGCTAAAGCTGTAAAATGAGATAAAGAAGTGCATATTTTGATGAAAGGTTCAATTCAACAAGAATACATAATAATCATAAATATATATGCACCCAACACCAGACCACCCAGATATATACAGCAATCACTACTAGACCTAAAGGGAGTGATAGTCTCCAATACAATAACAGAGGGTGCCTTCATAACCCTACTATAATCAATGGACAGATATTCCAGATTAAACAATCCATAAAGATACATCAGAGTTGAAACAGGCTATCTAGAAAATGTACCTAACAGACATTTCCAGGGCATTTCACTGAGCAGCCTCAGGACACACACTCTTCTCATCAGCACATGGGACATTTTCTAGAATAGACCACAAATCATGTCTCAGGAATTTAAAAATATTGAAATCATACTATGTATCTCCTCAGACCATAAAGGATTAAACTAGCAATCAACAACAAGAAATACAATAGAGCACTCATAAATAATTAGGAATTAAACAACATGCTACTTAATGATCAATGTGTCATTGTAGAAATTAAAAAGGTAATCAAAAAATTCCTTGAAACAAATGAAATTGAAAACTCAACATATTGTGGGATACAGCAAAAGCAGTATTAAGAGGGAAGTTTACAGCATTACATGCTACATTAAAGAAGAGAGAGTCACAAATAAAATACCTAAGGATGCATCTTGAAGGCTTAGAAAAACAAGAGCAAATTAGACCTGAAATCAGTAGAAAGCAAGAAAAAATAAGGAGAAGAGCAGAAATATATGAAATTGAAACTAGCAAAAACTGCAAAAGATCAACAGAATAGCTGGGTTATTAAGATAAATAAAATAGATCGACCTCTAGGCAGACTAACAAAGAATTAAAAAACAAAAAGCAGAGCAACTCAAAGAAATAAAATTAGTGATGAAAAAGGAAACCTTACCTCTGACACCAACTGAAATACAAAGGATCATAAGAAACTATTGTGAAGAACTATATGCTAATAAACTGGAAACATTTTTAAATCCATGCATGATGCACATTTCCATAAGCTTTTTTAGTATCTGACTTGTCCATAACTAACTGGTCTCCACTGAGGTACTGGGGAAATTTAGACACAGATTTGACAGCTCTGAAGGGGTGAACAGCTCACTGGTCTCCGTAAACAAGAAAAGTGGGAAATTTTCAGGAACACTGGAGTCTGAACATGGGATGATGGATTTTATTTTTTTAAAGTTTTATTTTATTTATTTGAAAGGCAAAGAGAAAGAAAGGAGAGAGAGAGAAAGACTTCTATATGCTGGTTCATGTACCACATGGCTACAATGGCCAGCTAGAAACTTAGAATTCCATCTGGATTTCTTAGGTGGGTGGGAGAGGGCCAAGTAGCTGGGCCATAACTTGTGCTTCTCTGGTTCATTGGCAGGGAGTTGGATCAGAAGTGGAGAGAACAAACCATCTCCAATGTGGGATGTGGGTGTCACAGGCAGCAGTTTGACCCATGGCCACAATGCTGGCCTTAGTCATAGAAAGTGCGAATATCTGTAGCATATGGATAAAAATTATACAGAGATCTGATAAAGATATCCAGAAACCATAGGAAACCAAACCTCTGAAGCTTACATAGAAATTGTCCTAGTAAAAGATGGGGTGCATTGTTCATGAAAGAGTAGAGTCTATGACCAATATAGTCCAAAACTTTACATAGTTATAGCTTGCAAAGAACATCACAAATACAAATATTGTTGTATTTAAGGCATGTTAAATATGTTGTGGAATGGATAATGCAGATTGCCTATCCTACACTATATACTAATACTTATTCTCTCTCTCTCAACAAAACTATGATTTCATTTATCCATATCCCAATAGATATGTTTCAAAAGAACAGTCATATCCTAAGCCCACCATTCTCACCCATACTGAGCTCATTTGCATTCTGTCATGATAATTTAAAGTAAACATATCTGTAAACCACAAATTGCCAGTGGGATATAAGTAAAATCTACTGAACTGATCTTGAAATTTTCTCTGATTTTAGAAAAGGTTTCATGTTCCCCTTTTGGCAGATAACTCCTTAATGGAACTGTCATAATTCTCGGTGCTGAATTAACCGTCCTTCTGAGGGTAAGAATACCTAAACCCACTGACTATCTACAGTGTCAGTCAGTTTACATTTCACACACATTTTTCCTCACCTATTCTCAATGTTCTTAGGACCTAGAAGTGTACAGCAATGTACAATAATTTGCTTAAGAAAATTGTTTTTCCTCAGATTTTGCTAAAAAACAGGAGGGTCAGGATAAATCAGCTTCAATTTAAAATTGAATAAAAGTGGATTAAAAGATATTTATGATATTGTTTGGACAGATATATTGTGTTGAGTAGTTCTGAGACAGAAGCAAACAATAAATTGCAATCTTCAATTTTTTAAGACAAATTAATTCTATAGGCTAGTCAGTCTCTTTGTTGTTTCAAGAAAGGAAGGCAACGTGTTATTTTCCATTATACTCATATAAAGCAAAGAACTTCTGTACTCCAAAGACATTTTGAAACAGCTTCAAGAAGCTGCGTAAATCAAAACTGCTTTGAGGTGCTTCCTGCTTACCTGAAGGAGATGGGCTTTGTGCAGAGGAAAGGGCGAAGCAAGGCTCTTAGAGAAGATTTTCTCACCCGTGTGAACTCTTGGGATGGCTTTGGGCCTCTGCTGTCATTTTATGTCTGCAATCAAGCTCTGGAGTTTTCCGGTATCCTTGATAAAGCCTAAATGTTTGAAATTACACTTGTGCTAGAGATAGGAAATGTTTTTCTACTATTTGGCACTGCAAAATGAAACATATTCCAGCCTTACCTAGAGAAGAAAATTAAATACCCTTTAGAACTATATCCCCTTTTCATTTGCTGCATTGGATCTATCTATTCCTGGTATGCATTTGGACACAGGAACTTGGTCATTTCCATCAAGGGCTGTGTTATCCTGGATCCTTCCCAGCTTCAGAGTGGTAAACAGTGCGGCTGCCAACTGGGTCCTGGGAGATGAGGAGGCACTCCCAAGTCAGAGTGAAGGTCGCAAGCTGATTTTCTGGCTACTGCTATCACGCTTCAGTGGATCTGCTGAAATACGGAGACTAACATCAGGGCAAAGTGAAGGGAATTTTTTTTTTTTTATTTGACAGATAGATTTAGACAGGGAGAGAGACAGAGAGAAAGGTCTTCCTTCCATTGGTTTACCCCCCAACTGGCCGCCTCGGCCGGAGCTATGTCTAGCCGAAGCCAGGAGCCAGGTGCTTCCTCCTGGTCTCCCATGTGGGTGCAGGGCCCAAGCACTTGGGCCATTCTCCAGTGCCCTCCCGGGCCATAGCAGAGAGCTGGACTGGAAGAGGGACAACCGGGACAGAATCCGGCATGCATATGGGATGCAGGCGCCGCAGGCGGAGGATTAACTGAGTGAGCCACGGCGCTGGCCCCAGGAATTTTTTTTTACCCAAATAAAATTGTGCTTCCCCAAATGTCTACCTTTGCTTGCAGATTTGACCTCCTACAAGTGTTTTCTATGTTGTGGAATTAAACTCTACCTCTATTTGTTGGGAAAGAGTTGTGCCAACACATCAGTCCGGATTACTGCTGGAACCTCAGAGAGCCACAAATGCTGGAGACAGAATATTAATAGGAGGGAGTAAAGAGCAGAAACCTTTTCTTTTGGTTGTTTGACTGTATGTTTCCCTTAGAGACATTGATTGAAATATTGCTAAAAGAATAGAATTCAAAATCCGAAAAAAGTCATTGAACACATTCTAAAGACATGATTTGTGCTTTTAGAGAAAAAAAATGTCAGAAATGGATTGAAAAATGTATTCCCTGGATGTGAACAGAGGGAGAACCAATCCGACATCCAGAGTTGTTACTCATGGGGGTATCATTTTTGCTGTGGATTAGAGACTCGTAAATTTCTCAACTCCCAGAGCCCTTACTGTACCGTGTTGGTTTGTAGGGTGCCTCTGGGTCAAATGGGATCTCAGTTTCACGTACCAAGTACCTAATCTAAGCTAAAATAGCCTTATGAAAAATAATATACATAGGGGCCGGCACTGTGATGTAGCAGGTAAAGTCGCCACCCGCAGTGCCCATATCCCATATGGGCGCCGGTTCAAGTCCTGGTTACTCCACTTCCAATCTAGCTCTCTGCTATGGCCTGGGAAAGCAGCAGAAGATGACCCAGGTGCTTGGGCCCCTGTACGCGCATGGGAGAAGCTCCAGGCTCCAGCTTCGGACAGCTTTGGGCAGCTATGGCCATTACAGCCATTTGGGGAGTGAACCAGCAGATGGAAGACCTCTCTCTCTTCTCTCTCTCTCTCTCTTTGTCTCTTCTTCTTCTCTGTAACTCTTTCAAATAAATAAATAAATAAATCTTTTTAAAAAATACACATAAAGTAAAATAAATAATATTTTACTACATTCTTTTTAACATTTTGTCTGTTTTGATTTTATTTGGAAGGCAGAGAGAGAAAGAGAAAGTGAGAGATAAAGAGATTGTTCATCAACTAGTTCACTCCTCAAATCACTCTAATGGCTGGTATCGTGGACCAGGCTAAAGCTAGAAAGTGTGAACTCAACCGATTTCTCCCATGTGAGTGACAGGGTCCTGAGTACTTTCTGCCTGCATGGTGCTCATTACCATAAATCTGGAATATGAAAGCAGAGGCACAGAAGCAGATGCAGACACTCCATTGTACTTTTTAGAAGACAGATGCCTTGGGGCCTATGCTGTGGCTTAGTGGGTAAAGATGCCACCTGCAGTGCTTGCATTCTGTATGGACACTGGTTCAAGTTCCAGCTGCTCCATTTCCAATCAGCTGTCTGCTGTGGGCAGAGAAAACTTTGGAAAATGGTCCAAGTCCTTGGGCCCCTGCACTCATGTGGGAAACCCGGAGAAAGCTCCTGGCTCCTGGCTCCTGGCTTTGATTGGTGCATCTCTGGCTATTGGCACCAAATGAGGAGTAAACAAGCAGATGGAGGACTTCTCCTTCTCTTTCTTACTGCCTCTCCTTCTCTCTGTGTAACTCTGACTTTCAAATAAATAAATAAATCTTTAAAAAAGATACATTTTTACAATGTTTATCTTTTCTAGCTTTTTTAAAACTTTTATTTAATAAATATAAATTTCCAAAGTACAACTTTTGGATTATAGCAGCTTTTATCCCCATAACCACCCTTCCACCCGCAACCATCCGTCAACCACTCCCTCTCCCATCCCATTCCTCATCAAGATTCATTTTCAATCACCTTTATATAGAGAAGATCAATTTAGTATATACTAAGTAAAGATTTCAAAAGTTTGTACCCACACAGACACACAAAGTATAGAGTACTGTTTTAGTAGTAGTATTACTGTTAATTCACATAGCACAACACATTGAGGACAGAGATACTACAAGGGGAATTGGTGTACAGTGACTCCTGTTGTTGACTTAACAATTGACACTCTTATTTAGGACGTCAGTAACCTCCTAAGGCTCTTGTCATGAGCTGCCAAGGCTATGGAGGCCTTTGGAGTTAAGCAACTCCAATCTTATTTAGACAATGCTATATTCAAAGTGGAAGTTCTCTCCTCCCTTCAGAGAAAGGTACCTCGTTCTTTGATGGTCTGTTATTTCCAATGGGGTCTCACTCACAGAGATCTTTCATTTAGGTCATTTTTTTTTTTTTTTTGCTACAGTGTCTTGTCTTTCCATGCCTGAGAAACTCTCATATACTTTTTAGCCAGATCTGAATGCATTAAGGGCTGATTCTGATGCCAGAGTGCTGTTTAGGACATCTGCCATTCTATGAGTCTGCTATCTATCCCGCTTCCCATGTTGAATCTTTCTCTCCTTTTTGACTCTATCAGTTAGTATTAGCAGATGCTAGTCTTGTTTGTGTGATCCCTTTGACTCTTAGACCTATCATAGTGTGATCAATTGTGAACTGAAATTGATCACTTGGACTAATGTGATGGCATTGGTACATGCCACCTTGATGGGATTGAATTGGAGTCCCCTGGCACATTTCTAGCTTTACCATTAAGGGTAAGTCCAATTGAGCATGTGCCTAACTGTACATCTCCTCCCTTTCTTATTCCCACTCTTATATTTAACAGGGATCTTTACCATTAAGGGTAAGTCCAATTGAGCATGTGCCTAACTGTACATCTCCTCCCTTTCTTATTCCCACTCTTATATTTAACAGGGATCACTTTTAAGTTAAATTTAAAT
The DNA here is from genome assembly GCA_015711505.1 of Sylvilagus bachmani. Lineage (NCBI taxonomy): Eukaryota > Metazoa > Chordata > Mammalia > Lagomorpha > Leporidae > Sylvilagus > Sylvilagus bachmani. Next base: position 2,838,657 of record CM027401.1, on the reverse strand, counting down.
GCCTAAGAATAATTGTGTGTTAATTAAAGAGTTTAGCCAATGGTATTAAGTAGAACAAAAAAATACTAAAAGGATTGAAAGAGTAAGTTGTTCCTTGACAGTCAGGACAAGGGCTGATCAAGTCATTGTTTCTCATAGTGTCCATTTCACTTCAACAGGTTTCCCCTTTGGTGCTCAGTTAGTTCTCACTGATTAGGGAGAACATGTGATATTTGTCCCTTTGGGACTGGCTTAATTCACTCAGCATGATGTTTTCCAGATTCCTCCATTTTGTTGCAAATGATCGGATTTCATTTTTTTTTTTTTTACTGCTGTGTAGTATTCTACAGAGTACATGTCCCATAATTTCTTTATCCAGTCTTCTGTTGATGGGTATTTAGGTTGATTCTAGGTCTTAGCTATTGTGAGTTGAGCTGCAATAAACATTGAGATGTAGATAGCTCTTTAATTTGTCAATTTAATTCCCTTTGGGTAAATTCCAAGGAGTGGGATGGCTGGGTTGTATGGTAGGGTTATATTCAGGTTTCTGAGGAATCTCCAGACTGACTTCCATAGTGGCTTTACCAGTTTGCATTCCCACCAACAGTGGGTTAGCGTCCCTTTTGCCCCACATATCGCCAGCATTTGTTGTTAGTTGATTTCTCTATGTGAACCATTCTAACTGGGGTTAGGTGAAACCTCATTGTGGTTTTGATTTGCATTTCCCTGATTGCTAGTGATCCTGAACATTTTTTCATGTGTCTGTTGGCCATTTGGATTTCCTCTTTTGAAAAATGTCAATTTAGGCCCTTGGATCATCTCTTAAGTGGGTTGTTTGTGTTGTTTTTGTGGAGTTTCTTGATCTCTTTGTAGATTCTGGTTATTAATCCTTTATCTGTTGCATAATTTGCAAATATGTTTTTCCCATTCTGTTGGTTACCCTTTTTAAAAAAGGTTTATTAAATAAATATTTATTAATAAATTAATATTTATTTATTTATTTATTTGAGCAGCAGAGTTACAAAGAGAGAGAGAGACAGAAAGAGAGAGAGAGATTCCATCTGTTGGTTCATACCCCAAATGGCAGTAATGGCCAGATCTGGACCAAACCGAAGTCAGGAGCCAGAAGTCTCTTCTGGGCCTCCTACATGGATGGGTGGGGGGACCCACGCACTTGGACCATATACTGCTGCTTTCCCAGGCCACGGCAGAGAGCTGGATCAGAAGAAGAGCATCTGGAACTCGAACTTGTGCCCCTGGGGGATGCCAGCACGTCTGGCGGAGGCTTAGCCCACTGAGCCACAGCACTGGCCCCACAGAGAGATCTTCAACCTGCTTTTTCATTCCCTAAATGAATGCAACAACCAGGGTTTATCCAGACTATAGCAAAGGTCCAGGATTTCCTTCAGTTTCTCCCATAGATTTCAAGGGACTCAACTATTTGAGCCATCAGTTTCTGTCACCTAGAGTCTTAAGCAGCAGAAAGAGGGGACTGAAGTAGAGGAGCTGGTTCTGTAATAAGAATTCAGGGATCCCAAGAAGCAGCCTAACTGGTATAGCAAACACCCAACCCTTTACTTGATTTTTTATCTCAATATCATTTTTTGAAATAGTATACTGTTAATTTACATAATAGTCAAAGGTTCAAGAAGCTCAACAACAACATAGCAACATTGAGCTGAAGATATGAGCAGATATTTTTCAAAGGATGAAATTCAAATGGCCAATAGACACATGGAATGATGCTCTGGATCAGTAGCTATCAGGGAAATGCAATTATAAACCAAGATGAGGTTTCACCTCACTCCAGTGAGAGTGATTACCATTGGAAAATAACAAATGCTGGACAAAGATATGGAGAAAAAGTTACCCTGACACATTGTCGGTGGGAATGTAAACTATTACAGGCATTACTGAAGACAGTGTGGAAACTCCTCAGAAATCTGAAAATACAAGCCATTCTACTCCTGGACACTTACCCTATGGAAATGAAATCACTATATGAAAGAGTTGTCTGTACCCTCATGCTTACAGCAGCTCAACTTACAATAGCTAAGATATGGAATCAACTCAGATGTCCATCAAGTGATAACTGGATAAAGAAATTGTGGTATATATACATGATGAAATACTACTTGACCATAATCTAATTAGCTAAATTGATCCCACAAAGGCATTCATTTTTTTGTTTTGTTTTGTATTTTATTTTTTTGAATTTAAAAAATTTATCTCTCACATGTAAAGGAGAACATGCAGTATTTGACATGCACATAAAACAATAAAAAGGGTGGACAGAGCCAACAGAATTGGAAACAATATTTGTGATATTCTTCTCTGATGAAAGATTAATATCCAGAATATATCAGCAACTCAAAAAAATCTCAGCAATAATGACAAAAAACCAATCCTTTCAATAAATGGGGAAAGAATCTCAAATAGAAAGGTCCCAAAAGAATAAATATGAATGGTTAACAAATATGTGAAAAAAAAACACTCAACATCACTAGCCATCAGGAAAATACAGACCTAAACCACAAGGAGATATTGTCTCACCCCTGTCAGAATGGCCATTATCCAAAAGACAGAGAATAGCTAGTGCTGACAAATATCTGGAGAAAGGAAAACACACAGTGTTGGTTGGAGTGCAAATTAGTGTAGTCACCATAAAAACAGTTTGGAAATTACTTAATCAAGTAGAATTAAATTTTCCATGTAATCCAGCAAGCCCATTACTTGGTGTGCACCCAAAAGACATGAACACACTTTATCAAAGAGATACCCACACCACTGTTTATAGCAGCATTGTTCACAATAGCCAAAATATATAAATAATCAAGCTATCTATCATCAGGTGAATGGATAAAGAAAATGTGATATATATACAGATATATATATATACATACATATTTTAAAATTTGTTTATTTTTTTTTTATTTATTTACAGGTAGAGTTACAAGTGAGAGAGAGAGACAAAGGTCTTCCTTCCGTTGGTTCAACCCCCAAATGGCTGCTATGGCCAGAGCTACACTGATCTGAAGCCAGGAGCCAGGTGCTTCCTCCTGATCACACATACGGGTGTAGGGGCCCAAGCACTTAGGCCATCCTCCTTTGCCCTCCCGGGCCACAGTAGAGAGCTGGACTGGAAGAGGAGCAACCGGGACTAGAACCTGGTGCCCATAAGGGATGCCAGCACAGAAGGTGGAGGATTAACCAATTGAGCCACAGCACCAGCACTATATATATATATATATATATATATATATATATACACACATCTATATATAATGTATACATATAAAGACACAAAGGCACAGACACATATATTTATATATACAAAATGGGATATAATTCAGCTAAACAAAGAGTGAAATTCTATCATTTGCATCAAAATGGTTACAACCGGAGGACATTATTTTGAGTGAAATAATCTAGACACAGGAAAACAAATACTGCATGTTCTCCCTTTATTGATTTTTTAAAGCTTTATTTATTTATTTGACAGTCAGAGTTACACAGAAAGAGAAGGAGAGGCAGAGAGAGAGAGGTCTTCCCTCAGCTGGTTCACTCCCCAATTAGCCATAATGGCCAGAGCTGCACCGAAGAGAAGCAAGGAGCCAGGAGCTTCTTCTGGGTCTCTCATGTGGGTGCAGGGGCCCAAGGACTTGGGCCATCTTCTACTGCTTTCCCAGGCCATAGCAGAGAGCTAGATCAGAAGTGGAGCAGCCGGGTATCAAACCGGTGCCTGTATGGGATGCCAGCACTGCAGGCAGTGGCTTTACCTGCTATGCCACAGCAATGGCCCCCCCATTCACTTGATTTTTTTTTTTACAGGCAGAGTGGACAGTGAGAGAGAGAGAAAGAGGAAAGGTCTTCTTCCTTTTTCCATTGTTCCACACCCACACCTCCCCCCCCCCCCCCCCCGGAATGGCCACTACAGCCTGTGCACCACGTTGATCTGAAGCCAGGAGCCAGGTGCTTCTCCTGATCTCCCATGGGGTGCAGGGCCCAAGGACTTGGGTCATCCTCCACTGCCTCCCTGGGCCACAGCAGAGAGCTGGAGTGAAAGAGGATCAACCGGGACAGAACTGGCCCCCCGACCGGGACTAGAACCCAGGGTGCCAGCGCCGCAAGGTGGAGGATTAGCCTAGTGAGCCATGGCACCAGCCAATTTACTTGATTCTTAATCATGGTTTCTTATTAACAGAATATGTTCACCATTTGTACATCTAGCAGTTCCTCAAATTTTCTATTTTAATGAGTATTATTATCTTCAAATTCTGTTCCGTGATTATTTGCATGCATTATTTGATTTTCAAAAATGATGTATTTATTTATTTGAGTGACAAAATTAAAGAGGTAGGGACACAAAGAGAGAAATCTTTTATTCACTAGTTCACTACCCAGATGGCTGCAATGGCCAGGCTGGGCCAGGTTGAAGCCAGGACCCAGGAGTTTCTTCTAGGTCTCCCATATGGGTACAGGGGCCCAAGGACTTGAGCTATCTTCTGCTATTTTCCCAGGCACATTAGCAGGGAGCTGGATTGGACGTGGAGCAGCTTGGACTCAAACAGGTACCCTTATGGGATTCCAGTGTCACAGGCAGTGACTTTACCTGCTATGTTACTGTGTTGGCCCCCCATTATTTGATTTTTATCAAAGCAACTGCTAAAAGCCCATATTTACACAGACACGTTAGTGAAAGTTGTACATTGAGCACCCGTGTTAATTGTGAGGTACCATGTAATGTATGATGTTGAATAGTCTTTCTGAGTGTGTTACAAATATAAGAGCTTCGTGACTGTTGCATGTCACTTTTGCAACCAAAGTCCTCAATCTAGAGTTTGGGTACTACAGACAGTACTGCTATCACAGCGTGTATCCGTCACCACCTCAACAAAGAAGTGTGTCTCTAAGTGGCTCTACACTTATGTGAGGCTCCTGAGTGATTGGATATTAGGAAAGGAGAAACTAGATTGAATCCCCTCTCTGTAATGATTATCTCCTTGAGCTATTTATCTTTTGAAAAAAAAAATAAAGTATCTCATAGAGCTTTTATGTGTATTAAACACATTAAAGAATAAAAGTGTTCTTTACAGTATTATTATTTGTTCAGTAGATTATTCATGTAAGAAATCTCACTTATTGGGGCCTGTGCTGTGGCACAGTGGGTTAACACCCTGGCCTGAAGTGCCCGCATCCCATAAGGGTGCCGGTTAGAGACCCAGCTGCTCCACTTTCCAATCCAGCTCTCTGCTATGGCCTGGGAAAGCAGTAAATGATGGCCCAAGTCCTTGGGCCCCTGCACCCATGTGGGAGACCTGGAAGAAGCTCCTGGCTTTGGATTGGCCCAGCTCTGGCTGTTGCAACCAATTGGGGAGTGAACCAGTGGATGGAAGACCTCTCTTTCTCTCTCTCTGCCTCTCCTCTCTGTGTACTGACTTTCAAATAAATAAATAAGTCTTTTAAAAAAAGGAAATCTCACTTATTATTATTACAGAATTATAGTTCAGAAAGGTTATATTAAATATCATTTAGTAGCTTGTCAACAATTTATATGCTAAATGTAAATAAAACAAATAGTTATTTCTGTTAATTCTAAATTATGAGTCTGATGATTTAATATGTGTTTAATATTATTACATAATTTCCCAAATCATACTTATTTATATGCAGATCACATATATATTAGACCTGGTATGCATTAGAAAAACTTTTTTTTTTAAGATGTATTTTATTTATTTGAAAGATAGAGTTACAGAGAGAGGTAGACACAGAAAGAGAGGTCTTCCATCTGGTGCTTCACTCCCCAGAATGCCACAAAGGCTGGAGCTGCGCTGATCCGAAGCAGGAGCCAGGTGCTTCTCCAGGTCTCCCATGCGGGTGCAGGGCCCAAGCACTTGGGCCATCCTGCACTGCCTTCCCTGGCCATAACAGAGAGCTGGACTGGAAGAGGAGCAAGTGGGACAGAATCCGGCGCCCCACTCGGGACTAGAACTTGGAATACTGGCGGCACCGCAGGTGGAGGATTAGCCTAGTGAGCCACGGCGCTGGCCAGATATATTAAGTTTTAGTAAATCCAAAAAATGTCCAACCTGCTTTTTGCATGCATATACACACCTACAAGCATCCACAAGTCAGTTAAACTTCTTGAAGTTTTGGGCTACAATCTGATTATTGTATGATACAGCATTTCTTTTGGAAAATGAGTATATTCAATGCTAGCTATGTTCTGAATACTATTCTAAGTGTTGGATAAATGTTAATTCATTTATATCTTATAATAATGTTAATAGTTATTGAGCAAATGTTAGTGTTAGAATAAGACCCAGTGGGGAGGCCCATCTTCCTATCAGAGGCAAAGATCCAGGTCATGAAAACAATGCAAATCACTTTTTTTTTTACTGTACTTAAAACACTTTTTACATTATTTATGTAGAGATTCTTGTATTTTACCATGGGGTTGTTCATTTTTATTCTCTGGTTTCACTTGTTTTATGTTTATACACTGAGAAATGTTTAAGAACTACTGCCTATTGCATATAGTGTTAATTAGATTCATATTTGTTAATTAATTCACTTTTAAATTAGTTATGTGAATTATTTGTATTCTATAAATAAGAAAAAAGAGTCTTGTAGTTTAATTAAATAATTTGTGCAAATATTTATTGCTTGATAATAACCTGAAATAGAACAACTTCTGTAGAATACCAAAACTCAAATCATATCTGTTACAAATATATAGGTAAAACTTATGTCATGGCATATGAAAATTTTTTTTTGTTGTATGTTTGTTTTGAATTAATAGGATGTACTGATGATGAGCTGTTCTGATCTTGCACTGCAGTCCAAACAAATGACTGAAAGAACACTGGTGAGTTCATCTAATGTTCTACTTTTTTTTTTAAGATTTTTTTTTTTATTTATTTATTTGACAGGTAGAGTTATAGACAGTGAGAGAGAGAGAGAAAAAGGTCTTCCCTCCTTTGGTTCACTTCCCAAATGGTCACAATGGCTGAAACTGTGCTGATCTGAAGCCAGGAGCCAGGTGCTTCTCCTGGTCTCCCATGGGGTGTAGGGCCCAAGCACTCGGGCCACCCTCCACTGCACTCCCGGGCCCCAGCAGAGAGCTGGCCTGGAAGAGGAGGAACCGGGACTAGAATGGGAACTCATATGTGACGGTGATGCCAAAGGTGGAGGATTAACCTAGTGCACCTTGGTGCCAGCCTAATGTTCTGCTTTTTAGTAAAGACTCTAAATTACCTTAATATGTGGATCCATTATATTTTCAGACTCTTCTGGAATAAAAGCACAATAAATGCCTTATTTCAAGTTACTTTTTAATTTTTTAATACAACTTCAATCTTAATCTCTCTCACTAAATCAGCTCTCTTCTTAGTTTGCTGTTAGAGGACATGAATAAGAAATCTGTGAATTGCTCATCTTCATGGATAGTACATGCAAGTTAAAATATTTTCATTTATTTATTTTGTACTTTAAATTTTATATTCTAATTTGTTAGTCTACTTTGTTTCTGTATTTTATGTTTACAGCATGAGGGGATCAAATTAGAAAAGTAGTCAACAAATGTCTGTGTGTAACTGGAGGATTACTTTAAATTTTAAAAAATATTTATTTATACAATATGCTCTCTCTCTTTGTGTTCATCTCTCTCTCCCCACCCCACCCACCATGACCCTTAATTTCACATGTTCTTTCTTCTTTGCCTTAGGGGGATCTTCACTACAAGTATTCAAATAGTTCATGACAATGATAAAAAAAAAAAGTTTTAATTCGCTGTAATACTAACAGAAACACTGGCTAGATGGATGAGTCATTTTGGCACTGCTGCTACATGTGACATAAGTATGTTTATGACAATACATGCTTTGTGTATATTTCTCAGGTTATACTCCACCTACTCTCAATTATAAGCAAGATATTGAACTGGTAGGAAGTGAGATTCAGTGGCAGCAATAAAATTGCCCACCACCACAAGTTGTTAACACAGTTTAAATGTGAACACCTGGTGTTTGTGACTTCGATTCCTTCTTTGCTGTCAAAAATGTATTGAGAGTATTTGTCACTTACAGTAGCGTACATAGGAATTCGTGGTGTGAATCCAAGCTCACCTTGAGGACAGCCAAACTTATAATCAAGGATACAAGAAGCATCATACAACTCTGTTTTTAGTCTAAGGAAGTAGAGAAATATTCTGATTTGAATATTCAGTATCTTAAGCTAGAACCCAGTGCTCTTTCTCTTCCCTTAACACTTACCTGGACTAAGTCAGTCTACTGTGTATTATAGTCTTGTATTTGCATGGCCTTTTCTTTTTAAGATTTATTCATTTATTTGAAAGTCAGAGTTACACACAGAGAAAAGGAGAGGCAGAGAAAAAGAGAGGTCTTCCATCCAATGGTTCACTCCCCAGATGGCTGCAATGGCTGGAGCTGTGCTGATCCGATTCCAGGGGTCAGGAGCTTCCTCCTGGTCTCCACATGGGTGCAGAATCCCAAGGACTTGAGCCATCTTGTACTGCTTTCCCAGACCATAGCAGAGAGCTGGGTCAGAAGAGGAGCAGCTGGGACTTGAACCAGTCCCCAAATGAGATGCCAGCACTGCAGTCGGCAGATTTACACACTATGCTGAAGCGCCAGCCCTTTGCATGGTCTTTTAAGGTTTGAGTTTAAAAAGGCATTCTGGAGGTGTTGAAGCTGTGACGTAGCCGGCAAGGCCTCCGCCTGCAGTGCCAGCATCCCATATGGGTGCCGGTTTGTATCCCCACTGTTCCACTTCCGATCTAGCTCTCTGTTATGGCCTGGGAAAGCAGTACAACATGGCTCAAGATCTTGGGCCCCTGCACCCACATGGGAGACCTGGAAGAAGCTCTTGGCTCCCAGCTTTGGCTTGGTGCATCTCTGGCAGTTGCAGCCAAATGGGCAGTGAACCAGTAGATAGAAGACTTCTCTCTCTCTCTGCCTCTCATTCTCTCTCTGTGTAACTCTGAGTTTCAAATAAATAAAGAAAATGTAGTCATGAACTTATATCCTTAGGTATAAGATTGCATTGAAAATAAGCAACACATTTTTCCTTTGAAATAAGTTACAATCTCAACAATGTCAACTACACAGTTATTAGAAATGGCTTTCCAGTACGAGGTCTAGAGTGGAATAAAAATGACTAGGCACACCAGAAAATGAGTGATCAGGAATAAGCCTACAGACAATTAAAATAGCTTCTCAAAGATAATTTGGAAATGTTAAACACAGGATATGAATACAAATTTTGACCAGAATGTTATAAGAAATAAATGTTTAGTTATAGCATGCTGGCAAGACCTAAAAATAAAATAAAAAATAAAAATGCTTACATATTTGAAAAACAAATCAATGCATATAAAGTCACAAGAACTAAAACAAAAACCTCCACACATGGGTCTCATGGTAGAGTAGTTAGAGATGAATGAAAAAAACAATGGGTTAGAAGATAGAGCACACAAACTATCTAAACTAAAGCTCAGATATAAAAGACATTCAACATGGACTTGCCTATAAAGCAAGTCTCACAAATATCAAAGGAATAACAGGATGGACACCAAATCATTTTACTATACGTATTATAAATGTATAAATCTCCGTATGTTTGAATAAAAAGAAATAAAATTAGAAATACCATATGGATCAAATAAAAATCATAGGATATAGGGAAATATTTTTGGTAATAATTGAAAACACTTTTAATTAAAATACTAATCTAGAGGAGTGCAAAGACAGTGTAGTGCACATACTTTTAAAAATTATTTATTTTCCTTCTTTATTTGAGACAGATTGATAGAGTAAACTCTCGTCTGCTGGTTTACTCCTCAGATGCTCACAACTGATGGGACTGGGGTTCACCAAAGCCAGGGAGAACAAATTCGATTAATCAAGGGCTCCTGTATGGATGGCAGTGACCCAAGTCCTTGAGCCTTCACCTGCTGCCTCTATGTCTGCATTAACAGGAAGCTGGGGCTGGTTCTGGAGCTGAGACTCTAACCCCATTTAGGATGCAGGCATCTTAATGGATGTCTTAACCAATAGGCTGAATGTTTGCCCCACTTACCAGTTTTGAGGGCAATTACATTATATTATGAAAACCCACTGATGAGGTTGGAACACAGGGTAATTATAGATCTCTTCCATTGTATTGAGAAAGCAGCCATGGACGATGCATAAATACAAAGGGTGTTCCAGCAATTTAAATTTTAAAATTAGTTATTCATGGTGGGCAATATGTGAACCAGTTGTTACATTAAAAAGTTCTTGTAAATGTTTAAAATTTATTTTCATTTTGTTTAAAGGCAGAGAGACAATGAGACAGAAGCTCTCCCATCTGCTGGTTCATTCCCCAAGTGCACTCAACAGCTGGGTTGGGTCAGGCAGGAGCCAGGAATCTGATACTCAGTCTGGGCCTCCCATGTCAGTGGCAGAGGCCCAGACACTTGAGTCCTCACCTGCTGCCTCCTAGGGTGCACACTAGCAGAAAGCTGGAATTCTAAGTAGAGCTGAGACTCACAGCCAGGGACTCCAACATGAGATGCTGACATCCCCAGTGGTGTTGCTATCACTGGGTCAGGTGCCTGCCTCAAGAGATCTTGACATTGAAAGTGAGGCTATCCCTCAGTTACCATGAGAGTAATCATATAAGAAGTGTCTTATTCAGTGATAGCTAGCTCTCTGGGAAACGCTCCTTAAGGAAGAAACCACTGATGGTCTGTTTGGCAGTGCCCAGCAGGTTCCTGGCAATGAGGATACAGTTCCATTGTTGTAGGAATTCAGTGATTGCTAAGTTGAGTAGTATGAGATGCCTGTTTAACATCTTAATAGATATATTGCAATGCCCTTGGGGGAAATATTATGCAATTCAAGACAGACATGCTGGACAATTAGATTTCGAATCATTGATGCAACGCCAGGAGGTACCTAAGCAATTGCTCTGCCTTCCATCCAGCTTCCATTTACTAGGGCCAATAAAGAAGGCAAGGGGCCAGCGCTGTGGTGTAGCGGGTAAAGCCAGCACCAGCAGTGCTAACATCCTATGTTGGCGTTGGTTCAAGTCCTGGCTCCTCCATTTCTGATCCAGCTCTGTGCTAATGTGCCTGGGAAAGCAGGGCAGATGACCCAAGTCCTTGGGCCCCTGCGCCGACAAGGAAGACCTAGAAGAAGGTCCTGGCTCCTAACTTCAGACTGGCCCAGCTCCAGCCATTGTAGCCATTTGGGAGTGTGAACCAGCAGATAGAAGATCTCTCTCTCTCTGCCTCTTCCTCTCTGTAACTCTGCCTTTCAAATAAACAGATAAATATTGAAAAAATAGAGAAAACAAGACCCACTTGATCTATAATTGCTTGCAATATACCTGCTATCTATGAATTTATATTAATGACTCCTAGACTATGTAAGTTATTTAATCATTTGTTAGAAAGTAATTGATTTTTTGACCAAATGTCCCCTTTGTATAGGTTCCCAACACTATGTATCACTTGGGGATGACTTGTGTTAAATTTACAATTAGCTCAAATACAACCCACTGCAGAGTGACAGGGCCAGTACACCTGTGCTGAGAGTCACAGGCCTCTTGTACTTTGACTTTGCCTTGAGGTTTATTGGCACACTCTTATGCTGTGTAGTATTGCTCTTTTGTAAAATATTTATTTAACTATTCTACTTGAGAGGAAGAGAAAAGTTCCCACCTACTGGTTCACTTAATGCCAGCAGCAGGTGGGGAACGGCCAGGCTAAATCCAGGAGTCAGGAACCAATCCAGTTCTCCCATGTGAGTGGCAGAGACCCGACCACTTAAGCAATCCGCTGCCACCTCCCGGGTGCACATCAGCAGGAAGCTTAAATCAACAGTGGGTTTAGGACTCAGACGCAGGTGCTGTGATATGAAATGTGAGAGACTTAGTCACTGTGCTCTCTGCAACAACCAACGCCCACCCCGTATTTCTGATTCCTACGGATTTGAGTTAACACGGTCCTGACTGTCAATTCTGCTACCAATACAAATGGTAAGATTCTTACAGGGTGAGTCTAGGCAGAAGAAGAGGAGTAGGTGATACGCATAAGGCTTTCTGCTTGTCAGTGTCTGATAGAAGAAGTGGGACATGCAGAGGAACGGTGTACAACAATCGATGAAGCAAACTGAAAATAGTAAAAATCAAGAGTGGGAATAGGAGAGAGAGGAGGAAGAAGAGTGGGAGTGAGGCTTGAAGGAGGGTAGGGTGGGAAGAAACGCTATGTTCCTAAATTTGTCTGTATGTAGTACATGGAGTTTGTATACCTTAAAAAAAAAATCAGTGAGGCAGGAGGCAATCAAAAGTGTGCCTAAGCTGAAAACCAAGACCTTAAGGAGGAAGGAGTATTTACTTTGTCAAATGTTGCTGATGGTTCTTGGAACTTAGCATAAGATGGGAAGTGTATTGGAAGCACTGGGGAAGCAGCTTAAGTCAAACACTCCAAGAGAGAATGTGAAAGCCTTGCTTGAGCACCGCATGGGAGACCAGGAGGAAGCACCTGGCTCCTGGCTTTGGATCGGTGCAGCACTGGCGATAGCAGCCATTTGCGGAGTGAACCAATGGAAGGAAGACCTTTCTCGCTGTCTCTCTCTATCTCACTGTGTAAATCTGCCTGTCAAATAAAAAAAAAAAAAAAAAGAAAAAAAAGTAAAAGAAAAAAAAGAAAGCCTTCCTTGAAGGCACCACGTATAATTATTTCACACAGTTTGGATGCAAAGTACAGCAGGGATGTTAGGGGGAGGGTCAAAATTTTTATTTAAGATAGTAAGTTGGAGCCTACACTGTGGCATTGTGGATTGAAGTCCTGGCCTATAGCACCAGCATCCCATGTGAGCACCAGTTCGAGTCCCAGCTGTTCCACTTCTGATCCAGCTCCCTATTAATGTGCCTAGGAGAATGGCCCATGTCTTTGGGCCCTTGCACCTGTGTGGGAGATCTGGAAGAAGCTCCTGGCTCCTGGCTTCGGATGGGCTCAGCTCCAGCCATTGCAGCCGTTTGGGAGGTAAATCAGCCGATGGAAGGCCTTTCTCTCTCTCTCTGTACCCCCCTCTCTTACTCTGTTTTCCAAATAAATAGAATAAATATTTTAAAAAGTAAGTTAAAAATATGTCTCTGTTCTGATTAAAACATTCTTCTAGGAAAATTTTAATAATGTTGAAAAGAGAGGAGAGTGATGTCTGACAGGAATAACAAAAGAAGTTGAGGATATGAAATTTTAAGCTAGAATTAAGTAGGATAGTACTGAAATTGTGAGACGTGTTTTATCTTAATTTAGCACTTGATTTTGGTTGTAATCTGAATAATATCGTTTAAAATCTCTCAGCTTTCTCATTTTCATTTGTGAGAAAGCACATATTGAAAGCTGAAAAATATCATCATATTTAAAAAGTCTCTATTCTTGTTTGATATTCACACTCAGTCATTTATTTAAGACATATGTTGGACAACTTCCATGGAACAATATTAGGTTTACTACTGAATATAAAGCTTTATGTAAATCAAATTCTGGAACTGATATTTAAATATACATATATGCTCTCATGTACAAAATATATGAATAGCTTTTAACTAAATATGTCAATACTAGTTTGTGGGCGATCCCAGCAGTGAGCCTGAGCTCAGGCATATTTCTCCCCACCCCTGCCTTCTGCCAATCAGGTCAACTGCTCCCAGGTGTGGCCCAGGCCTACCTGGAAAGCTACCTTCACACTGATTGGAGAGGCATATGGGCGTCAGCATCGGTTCTGTTCTATAGTTAGTGTCCCCTGAGTTAGTTCCGCCCCTTCTCCTGCCCTTTAAAAAGCGTGTGTGGCTGTGAATAAACTCAGACCTGTTCCCTGGTGTTCGTTGTGGGAAGGACACTGTCACCCTGCTCTCCCCGACAGTGTGGCTCTGCAGGACAGACGTGTCTGATTAAAGCCATATAGCTCTACATGCATTCCTACGGACTTATGTCTGAGGGTACAGTGTAAACACTTGCCATGGGATCCCAAATTCCCTCGGGCTAGATGGTGATGGTAACATCTTAAGTTTTGAAGTGTTCTTATAGGTGAGATTGATTGATAGAGTGATCATGTCAATAGGATTAAGTGTTTACTGCAAATAATAGAATTAGAGGAATAATGCTACAACATGGGAAGGAGTCTGTACAGTAGACTCATAGGATGACAGTTGGTCTCAGTAGCACTCAGTGTCAGCCCTAAGGTATTCTGGTCTGGCTAAAGAGCCCACAAGAGCATTTCAGGTGTGGAAAGCCAGGACACTCCTACAAAAAGTGTCCCTACATGGGGGACATCCCTGGGTGAAATCCCAATGCAAAGAAGTGCTCATCAAAGAAGGATGTACTTTTCTATGAAGGGCAGAGAGAACTTGCACTTTGCTCATGGCCTTCATGGATGTCAAGAGTCTCAGGTGATCACTGATGTCACACATAAGAGTGTTAATTGCTAAATTAACAACAGAAGTCCTGTGCATTAACTTCCCATGCAGGCTTTCGGTCCTCAATGAGCTACAGTATTAGCATTCACAGTAAAACTTGATTTACCTTGTTCGAGTGTGTGATATTCTTATGCATCATAAGTTCTAGTTATGTCTAAGTGTCAAACTCCATTGCCTGTATTCTTAGGAAGTTTATTAAGTGTCTCAAATGTGAACTCTTGGATCCATGTCTCTCTGTGAAATTCCTATCTCATATGTTTTAACAGAAGGTCAGATACTTAAAAGGCAGCTAAGGATATTTCTGGGAATGGCAAGATTCTGTGGAATTTGGATTCCAAGATGTAGATTCCAAACATTTGGATATAGCTTTAAAAATGCCCTGATGCTGATGCTGTACTGAAAAGTAGCTACGAATGTTGCTCCAGAGAATCAAGCAGCTTCTAATAGAGGCTCTGACAGTGGGAACTGCTGATGACAGTATTCTATGGAATGTGGATTCCAGGATTCGGATTCTAAGCCTTGTATTTTCTTAAAAAAAACCCTAACACAGACACATGTGCTGGACAGGGGAGCTATGGAAGGCGTTCCAAGGAATGAGGGAGTTTTAAACAGAACTCCAACATTAGGAGTTCCTGAGCAGGCCATGCATAGAAAGATCCTCTTCTGATCAGCTGCAGCTTAAATGGAAGGAACCGCACCAGGTGCTACTGAGCACGACCACCTCCGTGAAGTCAGGATTCAACTGCTACCTCCTAAGTCTTCACAGGTGAACGCAACAGACACAGCTGACTGTTCCTGTAAGCCAGAGATCTTGAGCAAAAGACAAGAAAAGGCTTTGTCTTTGTCACATCAAAAGTGCTGCACCTTAAGGCAGTCGTGCTGTACCTGCCTCTTTTGAGTCTCTGGGAGCTGTTATTGACAATAAAACTCCTAATGGATTCCTCTATTATAATTCCCACAAACTAAATGGGTTTATAGTCTATCACCACCCACTATCTGGGAGTCTATGAGATATGTTCTTTTCATCTTAAAGGGGCACTCCACTTACAGTTGCTTTTGTTCCAGTTTTGCTCATGCTAATTGACAAACTTCTATGTTTCAGAACTCAACGTCTAGGAGTCACTGACCATGCAGGAGGCACGGACATTGGCAGTGACTGAGACGGCTCCAACTCGCAAGGCGAATTTGTTAGATGAGTAGGCAGAGACTTCTAGACCCTGCACCACGCCCTTCATAGGCAGGAAGCAGCTATAGAAGATGTGATGATTCTTATCCTTCAGCATCCCTTAGGATTAAGGGAATGGAGTCTCTGAAAGGGAAGTGATGTAGGCAGGGTATGTAGGATTAGGTTTGAGAGCTGGAAGACCACATCTTTACTGCACCCCTGTGTGATCTCATGCCCCTACCTGACCACACCTGTTTGCCCACTTGCCAATCAGAAATGCCTGAAACATGGTGGGCCCAGCCTTTTTTCCCGTTGCCTTTCTTTTACTCTCTGCTCTTAATCCCCATGCTAGGTGCCCTTCAGTGTAAACCAAAGCTTATTGTGGGTTGCAGCTGGTGGCCCTGCCATGCTAAGCAGAGTCACTCTAAAACAAAGCGGGGGGATGTGAGCGATCCCAGCAGTGAGCCTGAGCCCAGGCACATTTCTCCCCACCCCTGCCTTCTGCCAATCAGGTCAACTGCTCCCAGGTGTGGCCCAGGCCCACCTGGAAAGGTACCTTCATGCTGATTGGAGAGGCATATGGGCGTCAGCGTCGGTTCTGTCCTATAGTTAGGGTTCCCCTGAGTTAGTTCCGCCCCTTCTCCTGCCCTTTAAAAAGCATGTGTGTCTGTAAGTAAACTCAGACCTGTTCCCTGCAACGTGTCTCCGGTGCTCCTTGAGGGAGGAAGGACACTGGCGCCTTGCTGTCCAGGACAGTGTGGCATTGCAGGACCAGCCGCATAAGTGAAGAGGTCAAGGTAAGCAGGAAATTCAGTTGCTGAGTATGAATTTTATGAACAGAGAATTATATCATATTCAGCAACCAGATAACTCTAGTATTTGTTATTTGTTTTCCTTAGAAACTCGGCTATTGATTTCCAAACACTTGAAATTTTTAATAATATCACAGAACAACATTGGGCACATGTGGAATATAATTTAGGAACCATTAAATATCACGCCATTTTACAGATGAGCAAACTAAGCTCCAGAGACTTTGTGTTACTATGCAAATTTTAACAAGTGTTTCTTAGCACCTGGGGAAAACAAAACAAAAAATGGATTATTGAACTTGTTTAATCAGTTGTATACATCTTTACAGCACCAGTTTGCATACAAACAATGTGATAATTTCATGATTAATATTTATTTGTTAGAGTAGGTCCAGGAGGAATTACCATAGGCAACATTTTCCCAACCTAATTTCCAGACTGACAGAGGGGAAAAAAGAGCTTCTTCAATTATTGAAAATTGATGAGATTTTACTCTATGTTTACAACTAACCTTCAGTAGGAATTTGTGAATTGCCTGCCTTTAAAAATGGCTTTGGGCTTTTTTTTTTTTTTTTTTTTTTTTTTGTCCTTTAGATAAAATTACACCTTGAAACCATTGAAAGATGAAGAACTAAATTATCTCCTTTATTTCACAGCAGCTGAATAATACTCACTGAAACAATGCTGCTTTGTGGGGAAGTCAATGCAGCAGGATTCACTCAAGTTAAATTATGCTTTACCATCTCCTTAGACACTTACTTTATGTTGTAGAGCACCAATGTCCACCTTACCCTGTCCCTTATGTCGAATCCTACTCTAGCTCCTCCTCTTTTTTTTTTCTTTTTCCACCTTCCCAATGGAAAAGAAAAAAACTAACACAACTTCAAACAATTGTAGATATATATAGGCAGATAATCAGAAATACATAGGTGACAAGATCTTAGCGCTTTTCTGTAGTAATGATAGTAGTGAGGGTGTAGCTGGTGTTGATATATTGTCTTGTGGAAGAAAAAAATAGCAAACTTTTGGGACACCTTCATTTAACAAGCGCCAGTATTACACTGATTGTGTTCCCAGTACTGCTGTAAATGTTTCCCAAGGATAACTGGTTTAATAATCACAAATACAATGAGTGAGTATGCTCATTATGGTACTCACAGATCAGAGTATTGCAGCATAAAGATGGCCAAGTGACTTCAAGTCATGAGGGCTTGTGTTGATTGACCAGGCTTACTGGCTAGAGTCTCTGTGTCCTTCAAGATTGCATTTTGCAACTCTTCTATGTGAAGAAGCAGGTGCTGCTTGTTGATTTCCTGGCACATGTCTTAACTCTACAGTGTTAGATAGTAGCTGAGTGCCCACTTTGAAAGTACGGTGCTGGCTGGTGCCGCGGCTTAATAGGCTAATCCACCGCCTGTGGCACCAGCACATCGGGTTCTATTCCGGTCGGGACGCTGGATTCTGTCCCGGTTGCTCCTCTTCCAGTGCTTGGGTCCTGCACCCGCATGGGAGACAAGGAGGAAGCACCTGGCTCCTGGCTTCAGATCGGTGCTGTGCACCAGTTGTAGTGGCCATTTGGGAGTGAACCAACGGAAGGAAGCCCTTTCTCTCTGTCTCTCAGTCTAACTCTGCCTGTCAAAAAAAAAAAAAAAAAAGTACGGTGCTTCATAAACAATTCCAAGTGAATATCTTCATGATTAAGTTTGGGTGAAGTATTATGTTCCCAGAGATTAAAATATCTTTAATCTTTTGAAAGCAAATTTTTATAAAAGCTCCTTCAGTAAGGTGGTGGGAGGATCGTCTATTTCTTTATCTGAGCAGCAGAATTGTAGCCTCGCTTGCCATCATGATCCATCTGGATTTTTTTTCAATTTACTGCTATATTTTGAAGGATTGCTTATGTATATAATTTTGGGTTTCATAACATGAGCAAGAATTGCTGATTATTTCTGGAGAAAAACTACATAGTCATGTAGATTCTGTACTACTATATAAAATTGTTCTTTAATCCCCATGGACAATCAGTGTTCCTGTCCATTCTCTCCTTTCAGCCAATTTTGGCAGTTTATTTTTTCCACTTTCCAATAAGTTATTTTAAATTTTCTCCCTTACACATGCATGAGAAAGCTCCTGTTTCGATGCCCTATCTCCTAGTGCTTTGACCCTGAATAACTAGCACATGCCATGGAGCTACTGTGGGAGCCAGGTGTTGTTGTTTATGACTAGAATCTTCAAATCACATTTTAAACTCAGATGAATCAATAAGATCGAACAAGCCTATATGCTCACTTCTATTCTTTGGGAACATGGGAGATTCTAAAAGCATTCTCCTAGAGGTGTTTTCATATTTCCTAATTACAGAGTTCTCTGCACCACACCAAACTGCAAAGAGTTGTAAATCCTATCAGTTTTTTTAGAGCATGGTTGTTGCTTTCTTCATGTAGTATCTTTATTCATTTACAGCCTCTGCCAGCCATTTCCATAAACTCTTCATGAGTGTTTCTTCCAGACTTGACACTTGCTGATGTTTCAGTCTGGTGCTGTGGCACACAGACAAGTGGGACACTATGTATCCCTGGTTGCAGTAGGGGTTACAAACCCAAATGCAAAGTGAGACTGGAGTTTTGTAAGGTTCGTGTTAGGACTTTTATTTTGGAAACTGATGTGGAACTAAGTTGCTTAGTTTTCTAGAGAATCCTAGGAACAATCTACCGATACACTTTTTATTCTACTCTATTCCCCTGTCCTTTTCTTACACCTTATCCTACAGATCAGAAGCTTATTCAAATAAGTAATGCTAATATGTTTCACCCAGATCTACTACTACCATTAAAGTAATTTCATTCCAGAAACAAACATTGATTTTGGCTGTACAGGATATTTATACTGTATTTCATAATATTCTCATATACTATTTGTAATTAAACCCACTTTAACTGCAAGTTTACCAGCTTTATGGCAGTCCAGATGCATATATGGATAGAGCCATTTTGCCTGCAGTCATGACCACATAATTGAATTTGCAAATCATGTCCATGATGAGCCCTTGTGATAGTCCGCATTGCTTGCTTCTAAAATGACTTCATTAAAGAAGTTGATACATGTGATACACACACACAAAACTTCCAAAGTGAGTTGATTAAACAAGTTTGCAGCGAACAGAGTTTCTGCCAAAGCATTCTTAGTGAGGACACCCTCCTCCTGGACATAGTGCGGCTGCCGGAACTGATTAAGCAAAGTAATTGACCTATGGATAAGAATAGCATTGAGTTCTCATAGGAACATTGACTCCCATGAGGACAAGCAGTGACTTTCCCAGACTGACTTATGGGGGAGTAAACCAAGTCACAAAGTGCCCCACCAATGTCTTCACAGTTGTGTTCTGAAGATTATCAAGTAATGTTGCAAGTAATCAGTTATATAAGTGCCAGTGCCGCAGCTCACTAGGCTAATCCTCCACCTGTGGCGCCAGTACCCCGGGTTCTAGTCCCAGTTGCTCCTCTTCCAGTACAGCTCTCTACTGTGGCCTGGGAAGGCAGTGGAGGATGGCCCAAGTGCTTGGGCCCTGCACCCACATGGGAGACCAGGAAGAATTTATTGGCTCCTGGCTTCAGATCGGCAGCCATTTGGGGGGTGAACCCAGGGAAGGAAGCCTTTCTCTCTCTCTCTGTGTAACTCTGCCTGTCAAATCAGTTCTATAAGCATGTGCACTGTACAATAGCTGATGTAATTCTTGTCAATAAAAGCAGCTCACTATTGATTCCAGCGATGCTCTTCAGAGGGGGGAATTCCCGAATCCTGGCTCTCCCTCACTTCCAGTACACTCGGAACACAAGTTAGACACACACACACACACACATGAGATGATGCAGTATGTCTTAACTGCTGACTATAAACATGCTATTGAGAATGCATAATATCCCAGAAAATAAAATGAGAAAGTATTGTTGGCAGATATTCACAGCAAATGTAACAATCCAGCCATGGACCAAATCAATAATCCCCAAATCTGAGCAAACAAATAATCTTTAGAATCATGGAACTTGTTTTTATTTGCTTTGATTTTTTTTTCCACTGTATTTTTTAGAAATGAGTGTGTTCTTTACATAAGTTGGAACAGTTACACTGTAAAATCTAAGTAAGGTAGCATATGGTTAACCATTACTAATGGGTCTCTCTTCCTTTTTGGGTTTACAAGTTGATGTTTATATTTGAAATGCAGAAGGCACCCCATATGAGCACTGGTTCCAGTCCCAGCTGCTTCACTTCTGACTTCACTCCCTGCTAATGCACCTGGGGAAACAGCAGAGGATGACCCAAGTACATGAGCCCCTGACCTGTGGGGAGACTTGGATGAAGCTCCAGGCTTCTGATTTCAGCTCTGCCAAGCTCCAGCTATTGCAGCCATTTTGAGAGTGAGCCAGTGGATGGAAGATCTCTCCCTCCTCTCCCTCCTCTCCCTCCTCTCCCTCCTCTCCCTCCTCTCCCTCCTCTCCCTCCTCTCCCTCCTCCCCCTCCTCCCCCTCCTCCCCCTCCTCCCCCTCCTCTCCCTCCCCCCCCTCCTCCCCTCCCCCTCCCTCTGTAATTCTGCCTTTCAAATAAGTCTTTTTTAAAAAAGAAATTGGGGCTGGCACTGTGGTGTAGCAGGTAAAGCAGTCGCCTGCAGTGCCGGCATCCCGTATGGGCGCCAGTTCTAGTCCCGGCTGCTCCTCTTCCAGTCCAGTTCTGTGCTGTGGCCTTGGAATGCAGTAGAAGATGGTCCAAGTCCTTGGGCCCCTGCACCCATGTAGGAGACCTGGAGGAAGCTCCTGGCTTCAGATTGGCCCAGCTCCGTCCATTGCAGCCATCTGGGGAGTGAACCAACGGAGAGAAGATCTCTATCTCTCTGCCTCTCCTCTATGTAATTCTGACCTTTAAGTAAAATAAATAATAAATCTTTTGAAAAATGAAATGCAGAGGTTGAGGTAGGGAGATAGAAGGCCCACCCCACCTATCTGCTAGCTCACTCCCCCAGTGCCCACAATAGCCAGGGATGGGCCAGACCAAAGTCAGGAATCCAGAACTCAACCCAGGCATCCCAGGAGGGTGGCAGGGTTTTAAGTACTTGAGCTATCCCCTGCTGTGTCCCAGGGTGCACATTTGCAGGAAGCTCAAATTGGGGGTGGACCTGGGACCTGAACCCTGGCACCCTGATACAGGATGTGAAAGTACAAAGCAGATGTCATTAGCACTTGTGCCAAATGTTATGCTGTTGGCATAACAATGCTGTAACATGTTTGCCTCTAATGTAGAAAAGTAAGAGTAACAAAATACGTTCTTCCTGTATTTGTGATGGGCAGTGATGTAATGTCTAGAGTAAGGTGTAGTATGTGACCCCAAGGGGTAAAATGACGTGTACTTATTCAGCTCACTGGAGGGTGGGGCTTCTGCATTGTTTTTGAAACTGAAACCCTCAGGGACTGAAAAATTTTCTCATGTGGAGTACATGGTGCTTGTTGCGGTGTGAATGCAGCCACGCTCTGCTTCTCACAGCATGCACACAGCAGCGGGCTTTAGGCTACATCTCTTCTCAAGTTGCCTCTAAGCCCATTTGAGAGAAATAACAAAAGAATGCAGCAGAGATGTAGTCTCTTCTCATGTACAGCTTTAGTGCATTTAGACATTTGGGGCACAGAAAGTCCCTGACGGTTAGCATCCCTTTCTGATTTTGAAAGATCAAAAACACAAAATAAAACCAGCAGTAACAGTAACAGCAACAACGTTTTAATTACTAACACACACAGTATTTCTTCTTATATCTATTTCTCCAAGCCTCTTAATCCCTAAACGTATATAAATACATCACTATGGCACTAAGTGATTTCTGATTAGAAAGCCTTAGTTTGCTGGAATGATATGATAATAGTCATGAAGGAAATGTTCATTTGGAAACCACATGCAGGATAATGATGTTACAGATGATACCAGATAAACAGGATGCACTATTTTGAGTATCCTAATGTATAAGAAAATCTTAAGTGTTTGCGATTTACTGTCTTCAAGGTCATGGTTTTATATTTGATAATGGGGAATGCGTGTCTCTTTGGAACATTATTTCTTCATTTATGGCTCTGTTTCCATCTGCAATATGAGAAGCAGTTTGCTGCATTGTTTTTTTTGTTTGTTTGTTTGTTTTTTTGCCAACGTAGGCATCTCTGATTATGGACAGCTGTGCCAGAAGTTCTGTGAAATTTCTCTAATGGTAGACACCAAAATCTGTATATAGAGCTAAACGTGTAAAGGCACCAGGATTAAAATATCATAGTTGAACGCTGATGAAAAAGATTTTGAGCTGCTGCTTCCTCTTGAATAATCCAGGAAAAATAACAGTGACATTCTGTTACACATGGCATTCATGAAAGGTGCAATTTTGAAAGGTGTAGACTCCCAGAATATGTATGCATAGCATCCTATTTTATCTTTTTAAAATCCATGAACCATTCATGTCTAAATTGGAACAGTGGTTCAAAAACCAAACAATATTTTCTAATAATAGATCTATTACAATTGGTCATATTTAGTTTTGTTTTGACAATTAGTGGTTAGATCAGTCATACTGAAAAAATGTGCAGAAGTGAGTCATAGTAAAAATTGAAGTCTGGCATTGGGGGACACCACTGCTTGTGACACTGACATCATCTATCGGAGAATCGGATTCAAGTCTCAGCTTTTCTGTTTCCAATATAGCTGCCTGCAAATGTGCCTGGAAACCAGCAGAGGATGGGCCAACTGCAGGGGTCCCTGCCACCCACTTTGGAAACCGGGGTGGGGTTCAAGGCCACTGACTTCAGCTTCCCTTTTCCAAGCTACTGCAGCCATTTGGTGAGTGAACCTGTGGATGGAACATTTTCTGTCACTGACTTTCAAATAAGTAAAACTCTTAAAAAGAAGAGAAAAACTGTTAGTGACCCAGGGCACCACTATCAGCCCTGCTTAGACATTGGCACGTATTATGTTTACTTACCAAGATTGTCTGATCTTAAAAACACTGTAGTTATCCTCTCAGCCTCTGTCACATGCTCACTCTGTGCTTAGAGGCAGTTAGCTGCCTCTGTGAAGTCGTCTCTCTTGAAATAAGTTCATTTTGGCTGTGGGTTCATACCTTGTCTCTTCTCTGTTGCTCCCATCTTTCTGTACAGGCATGTTAAGCTCTAGACTGAATGGCTGTTCCCTATCACAGCAAACAGGGGATGGTGTGGTAACGGAGCCTAGTGGCCGCCTGTGACGCTGGCATCCAGTAGGGGTCCTGCTTTGTGTCTCTTTGCTGATGGCCTGGGAAAGAAGCAAGGGACAGCTCAAGTGTTTGGGCCCTGTCACCCATGTAAGGGACCTGGAAGAAATCCCTGGCTCCTGACTTCTACCCGGCCCAAGCTGGGCTGTTATGGCCTTTGGGGGAGTGAATGAGCAGACGAAAGATGTGTCTGTCTCTCTCTCTCTCTCTCTGAAACTCTGCTTTCAAACAAATTTTAAAAAGTTAAGAATTTTTGGTTAGTTTATTTTATCTAATGATTGATAAAAACTTGTCTAAATAAAGGTATCACTGTTCATAAATATTACTATTTATAAATATTATTTTACTGCATATAATCAGAGATTGTGACAAATTTACCAGTCTCATGGAGTGGATTTTTACTTTATAATGAGATAGTATAAAGATAACTTATCATATCATAATTTTATTATTTTTAGTGTGAGAGACTATATATAAGTACAGTTGAGGCCTATTGTAAAAAATAAGTACTTTTCAGGGGCCAGCGCTGTGGCGCAGTGGGTAAATGCCCTGGCCTGAAGTGCCGGTATCCCATATGGGCACCGGTTCTAGTCCCGGCTGCTCATCTTCTGATCCAGATCTCTGCTATGGCCTGGGAGGGCAGTAGAAGATGGCCCAAATCCTTGGGCTCCTGCACCCATGTGGGAGGCCCAGAAGAAGCTCCTGGCTCCTGGCTTTGGATCGGTGTAGCTCTGGCCGTTGCGGCCATCTGGGGAGTGAACCAGCAGATGGAAGACCTCTCTCTCTGTCTCTACCTCTCTCTGTAACTCTGTCTTTCAAGTAAATAAAATAAGGCCGGCACCGTGGCTCACTAGGCTAATCCTCCGTCTGTGGCACCAGTACCCCGGGTTCTAGTCCTGGTCAGGGCGCCAGACTCTGTCCCGGTTGCCCCTCTTCCAGGCCAGCTCTCTGCTGTGTCCCGGGAGTGCAGTGGAGAATGGTCCAAGTTCTTGGGCCCTGCACCCGCCTGAGAGACCAGGAGAAGCACCTGGCTCCTGGCTTTGGATCAAAGCGGTGTGCCGGACATAATGGCCATTTAGGGGGTGAACCAACGGAAGGAAGACCTTTCTGTTTCTCTCACTGTCTAACTCTGCTTGTCTAAATAAATAAATAAATAAATAAAATCTTTAAAAAAATAAGTACTTTCTTATATTAAGATGTGTTTTTTAGGAGTTAAAATGTTTTCCTCTTAAAGGACATTGATGT
The DNA here is from genome assembly GCA_015711505.1 of Sylvilagus bachmani. Classification (NCBI taxonomy): domain Eukaryota; kingdom Metazoa; phylum Chordata; class Mammalia; order Lagomorpha; family Leporidae; genus Sylvilagus; species Sylvilagus bachmani. Next base: position 2,813,696 of record CM027401.1, on the reverse strand, counting down.
GAACTATGTGCTCTGGCTCTCAAATTGGAAATGGAAGTGCATGGGCTACCCTGCAGAATCCATCCTGACCACCATAGGGCATGAGAGGGAGACAGGCAAAGAAGATGCCAGGTAAGATGATTTATTGGTTATTACAATTATTTTATAAACAAATTATAGCAAAACCGGAATTCATATCTTGAACCACATGTCTCTCTGGATGGTATGAGGAGTCAAAATCAATTTATAGAGATTGAGTCATGGATTAAAATTATTGGCTCTAAATCATGTCTTTTAAAAAAGTTAACAGATTTTTAAGAGCTGTTTGTGGCTTACAGGACATTTCAGTCGAAATTCTAGTTCTCCCCATATACGTGTTCTTCCTCCAGGTTAGGAATTGTTAACATCGTGAGTTAGTGTGGTGCCATTGTTCTAATTGGTGGACCGATGTGGATACATCATTATTAGCTAAAGACCGTAGTCTGCTTTAGGATTAAGTTCCATGGGTTTTGGCAAATGCATGATTTCACATGTCTACTTTAGCATATCCCACAAACTTTTAATGTCCTAATATTCCCCTTGACTTCATTTATACTCCTTCCCCTTGTTTCATGAATTGATATCATCACTGATCATTTTTACTGACTCTGTAATTTCACCTTTTCTGGAATGTCATTCATATAAGGGAAATCCTACAAACATGACTTTATTTGTTAAATACAAATAAAAATTTCCAAAGTACAGCTTATGGATTACAGTGGCTCCCCCCCATAACTTCCTTCCCACCCACAACCCTCCCAACTCCCGCTCCCTCTCCCATTCCACTCACATCAAGATTCATTTTCAATTCTCTTCATATACAGATCAATTTAGTATATATTAAGTAAAGATTTTATCAGTTTGCACCCACATAGAACATAAAGTGTAAAATACTTTTTGAGTAATATTTATAGCATTAATTCACATTGAACAACACATTAAGGACAGAGGTCCTTCATGAGGAGTAAGTGCACAGTGACTCCTGTTGTTGACTTAACAAATTGACACTCTTGTTTATGGCATCAGTAATCTCCCTAGGCTCTTGTCATGAATTGCCAAAGTTATAGAAGCCTTTTGATTTTGCCAACTCTGATCTTTAGACAAGATCATAGTCAAAGTGGAAGTTCTCTCCTCCCTTCAGAGAAGGGTACCTCCTTCTTTGATGGCCCCGTTCTTTCCACTGGGATCTCACTCACAGAGATCTTTCATTTAGGTTTGATTTTGTTTGTTTTGTTTTGTTTTTTGTTTTTGTTTTTTGCCAGAGTGTCTTGGCTTTCCATGCTTAAATACTCTCATGGGCTCTTCAGCCAAATCTGAGTGCCTTAAGGGCTGATTCTGAGGCCAGAGTGCTGTTTAGGACATCTGCCATTCTATGAGTCTGCTCAAACATGTACTTTCAGTAAGCTTCCAGGGATTATGATACATGAGTTAACATGAGCTTCAGAACCGTAAGTTATAAATAAGAAAGTCCTTGATTTCAAAACCCTGCTGTTGTGCTTATCAGTCTAGATGTTAGTGATAAAATTTAAGAAGGTCCAATGAGAATGAACTTAATAAATTCTAAATTAAAAAATTAGAATGGGACATTTCAGTTACAGATTTAATGAATTCTGTCAATATACTTGAACATTTATTCCAGTCTGAGGAGAGAAAAAATTGTGTAGACATAAAAAATAAAATGAAAAATTCGGTTATATTACCGAAAGCTCAGCCCCTGTCCTCAGTTGTAACAAGAGCAAGGTTTGAGCATAAAAAGAGAATATGTATTCTATCTGCAGAGGGAAGCAGCCTCACATGCCAGCACCACCATCCTGCACAGTGAGGATGGCCTGGTGTTGCAACTGAGGCTGCATAGGAGGGGCTGGTTTCTAATGCATAGTGAGGATGGCCTGGTGTTGGAACTGAGGCTGCATAGGAGGGGCTGGTTTCTAATGCACAGTGAGGATGCCCTGGTGTTGGAACTGAGGCTGCATAGGAGGGGCTGGTCTCAAGAAAATGAGGGAGGAAGCTTGCCTCAGCACTGAGGCTGGCTGGTGAGAAGGTTGGAGCACTTAGCCCTGTCTTAACTGAGGTGCTGTGCTCCGGCTGCCTCTGGGAGGCCAAATCAGGATTAAAGCATTCCGAGTACATGGGCAACAGGGAAATCCAACAATTGAGCCTTGAACATAGCACATGGCTTTGTAAAAGCAGCCGGAAAACACGATTTGACCAGAGTTAGAGGAAAACTGTACACTGTGGGAATTCTCTGCACTGTGTTTGATTATGACAAGAACCACTTGTTACAGCTTTTATATTCTCCTGTCCATGATTACACTTGGGGAGGGGAAATGATTTCTGTGTGGTCTCCCCTCCACCTCTATCTCCAAAATAAAAATGATTCTAATATATTTTTAAAAAAGGCACAAAAGGCAAATGACTGACCAAGTCACATAAAAGCAAAGTAGGTTTCTGTGTAATACTGTAAGCTGGTCAGAAATGGTTATTTGGTTTCTTCTTCTTGTTAAAGATAGTTATTTTAAAAGTTTCTCTCTGTGTCCCCTTCTATCTCTGAGAGAGAGAGGAAGGAACTACAATGGCCAGGGCTGGGCCAGGCTGAAACCAGGAGCCAGGTGCTTCTTCTAGATCTTCCCACTTGGGCTATGCCCCCCTTCTTTCCCAGGCACATTAGCAGGGAGCTGGGTGGGAAGTGAAGCAGCCAGGACTCAAACAGTGCCCATATGGGAAGCCAGCATTGCAGCGCCATAGCACTGGCTCCAGAAATGATTCTTTTAAGAATTTTGCTTACAATGTAGGGCAGAAGTCAGCAGGGGAAAGGTGGTAAGGACCAAACGTACTTGGCAAAGATGGCATAAGGAAGGGCTGGGTGTTTAGAATTAAGGACATCTTTGTGATGTTTACAGCTCGTAATCAAAGTGACTGTTCACATCTTGGCTCCACTTCCCAATCCAGCTTCCAGTTGTTGAGCCCTCTGGGAAGCAGAGGCTCAAGCACTTGGGTACTTGCCACCCACATGGGAGATGAAGATTGAATTTCCGGTTCCTGCCTGGCCAAACCTCAGCTATAGCAGCCATTTTGGTGGTTAAACAGTAGATGGGAAATGAACACTCCCTCTCTCTCTGTTTCTCTCTCTCTCTCAAAAAAAAAAAAAAAAAAAAAAAAAAAAGGAAAAGGCAAAATAATGCAATTTCCTAATGCACTGTTAGGAAAGTGCCTAGCATCATACTACAGATTGCTTTATTCAAAGGTGTTGTAATTTTTAATGTTAACAAGGCAAAAGCCTTAGTATATACATTATGATTTCTACATTAGAGTTTGATCTAGATTTGTACATTAGTTGCTGTGATAAATTATTTTCTGTTCAGAAATACTGGCCATGCTGTCCAAAATATAAGTTTATGGGAGGGTAAGAAGAAAATGAAAAGCTTGCCATAAATAAAATATACAGCTATACAATTTATTGTCAAAGAAAGAGGATTAACCAAGAAAATAATCTGTTGATGGTGATGTGAAATTACACCTGTTGGATTAATTGGATTTTTATGAATATCTATGAAATAAAAAGCTTTAGAACACAGCAGACAAAGACGTGACCACTCATACTAATGGGGCTGGCACCATGGCATAGTGTGTCAAGCTGCCACCTGCAGTGCCGGCAACCCATATGGGCGCTGTTTCAAGTCCTGGCTGCTCCACTTCCGATCCAGCTCTTTGCTGTGGCCTGGGAAAGCAGTAGAAGTTGGCTTAAGTCCTTGGGCCCCTGCACCCACGTGGGATGACTCAGGAAACTCCTTGCTCCTGACTTAGGATTGGTGCAGCTCCGGCCTTTGTGGCCTACTGGCAAGTGAAGCAGCAGATGGAAGACCTCTATCTCTCTCTGCCTTGCCTTCTCTTTGTGAAACTGACTTTCTCATAAATACATACATCTTTAAAAAAAAAAACACCACATACTAATATCTTTTCTCTGCTCAACAAATTTTCCCAAGTAAGTATGTATCTTTGTTTTTTTAGAAATAAAATTCTTACAACTTTTTAAAAAAGATTTATTTATTAATTGAAAGGCAGAGTTACAGAGGGGAAGAGAGGGAGGGAGAGGGGTCTTCCATCTGCTGGTTCACTCCCCAGATGGCCACAAAGGCCAGAGCTGCACTGATCCAAATCTAAGAGCCAGGAGCTTCTTCAGGTTTCCCACATGAGTGCAGGGGTCGAAGGACTCCTACCACTTTCCCAGGCCATAGCAGAGAGCTCGATCAAAGTGGAGCAGCCAGGACTGGAACTGGTGCCCATATATGATGCTGGTATGGGAGGTGGTGGTTTTATCTGCTGTGCCACAGCACCAACCCCGCAACTTGAATTTTAAGTGAAATGATCAGATTGAGAACAATTGAAAGACAGTTCAGGACAATGGTATGTGAAAGACAAATAGGTGTCGCGTATGAAAGTCTCAGCCACCACGGACTTGTCTGTGCCTGCCCATTTCTATTCCACATTTTTATCACCAGTCTAAATTCATAATGAGAGACCCAGTGTTGTATACAGATTAAGTAGGATTCTTGGTCAAATCGCCTGGCTTTATGAAAACAATGTTTTATGGAGAATATATATGTGGTGCCTTTTCTCTCCCTTCTTGGTACCATCTTAGTTAAGGTACACACAACTCAGTCCTGATCACTTACCACTTTTTTTACCCAGAAACATTTTATTGAAGGTATATAAATTAATGTATTTCATAAATACAAATTTAGGACCATAGTGATTCTTCCCACTCTATCTGCTCTCTCACCTGCACTCCCACCCTTTCCCCTCCTCCCTCTCCTATTTCAATTCTTGTATTTTACTAACATCTGTTTTCAATTAAATTTATACATATAATAAGTAAAGAGTTCAACAACTAATATGAAAAAACTGTTCCTCAACAGTCAAGACACGGGCTGTTCAAAGTCATCATATATCAAAGTGTCAATTTCACTTCCTTAGAGTACCTTTTAGGTGCTCTGTTAGTTAACACAGATCAGTGAGAACATATGGTATTTTTCCTTGAGGGACTGGCTTATTTCACTAAGTATAATATTTCCCAGTTGCATACATTTTGTTGCAGATGACAGGATTTTTTTTTTTTTT
>CM027401.1:2748899-2808060 GCA_015711505.1 Sylvilagus bachmani | reverse complement strand
GTATAGAAGAATGAAATTAGCACCTACCTATCACCTCAAGATATTCAAGAACTTAATATAAGACACGGAACTATGAAGTTGCAGGAATAAAACAAGAGAAACAGGTAATAATTTTTTTGGATAAGACTCCAGTAACACAGGCAACCAAAGAAACACTAGACAACCAGCAGAGTGAAGAGCCATCTGGCAGAATGGAAGAACATGTTTGCAATCTACTTACATTCTGACTATCAATCCTTTGTCAGATATAAATAACTCAATAAGCTCAACTATAAAAATACAACTAATCCAATTAAGAAATGGACAAAGGACCTAAGTAGATATTTCTCCATAGTACAAATAGCCAGAAATAGGTAAAAAATGATAAAACCACTAGCCGTTAGTGAGATGCAAATCAAAAGCATAATGAAATTTTACCATATTCCTCTTAGTAAAGGTATTGATAACACAAAATAATAAATACTGGGGAAAATATGGGGAAAGAGGAACTCCTACCTTGTTGGTGGAGATGTCAATTATTAAAATAATTGTAGAGGCTGGTGCCGCGGCTCACTTGGCTAATCCTCTGCCTGCGGCGCCGGCACCCCGGGTTCTAGTCCTGGTTGGGGCGCCAGATTCTGTCCCGGTTGCACCTCTTCCAGTCCAGCTCTCTGCTGTGACCCGGGAAGGCAGTGGAGGATGGCCCAAGTGCTTGGGCCCGGCGCCCCATGGGAGACCAGGAGGAGGCACCTGGCTCCTGGCTTTGGATTGGCACTGTGCATCAGCCGTAGCAGCCATTTGGGGGGTGAACCGATGGAAGGAAGACATTTCTCCCTGTCTCTCTAACTCTGTCAAAATTGTAGAAATAAATATGGAGGTTTCTTAAAACGCTAGAAATAGACTTGCCACATGATTCAACATTGCCACTGCTTGGGTAAGTGTCCCAAACCTAAGATAGGAGTGTGTCAATATAATGCCTCCTTGATCAGGATTTTTGAGGTACTGTTCTAAACAGCCAAGATAGGAAATCAACCAAGATATCCTTCCTCAGATGAATGGATAAAGAAAATGTGGTATATATACACAATGGGATATTATGTAGACATAAGAAAAATGAAATTTTGTCATTTTCTGCAAAATACATGGGACTGGAAGACATTCCATTAATGAAAGAAGCAGAACCCAGGAAGACAAATACTGCACGTTCTGTCTCATATGTGGGAGATAAATAGAAATTAAAACTGAACACGGAATGATGATTACTAGTAAGGCTGAAGGAGAAGGAAGGGATATGGGAATTTAGTTTATGAGCCACAAATCGGAGTTAGACTGAAGAAATTCAGTATTGCATAGCAAATTTTGACATGTAGTTGTCAAAAACCTAGTTGATGTTCTATGAACAAATAGAAGAAAAGCTCCCAGAATGCAATTGTGAAGTAATGTCAAAGGAGGATGTTATTTACCCTTTTTGAGGAGTGCACGTTGTATGAATGTATTGAAATGTTACACTCCAGCCCATAAATATGTAAAATTACTGTCAATAAAAATTTTACAATGCATATTATAATAAAGTATTGATAATGTCTCAGAGGCCCAAAAAAGAACTAATAAGACAAGGACAAAAGACTTTCTATCAAATTATATATCTAAGAATATTATTGCATTTAATTTGCACATAAGTCATTTGCAAAGTAATAAGATATATAGTAAGTACATGCATATACACACAGAACAATCCAGAAATATAAAAATGTTAATAGGAAGTCAAGGATATGAAAACCTCAGTTTTTCTGCTATTTACATGTCATGTCCAAATAAAGAATTCATGAATTATCTATGTTCTTAAATTGTAACAGTTAACAATTTTCATTATAATATGAATAATAACAGTTACACAAATGAGATGCTTGTCTTTCCAAACATGAAATCTTTATAATTTAATGGTTGGAGTAATCACATTATATAAAAGTATAATATTTAATATTCAATGAAGGCTAACTCTTACAACCTCATTAAATAGGTATTATAATTCAATGGAGTTAAATCTCTTCCCTTTGATTTCACTATTCTACATCTCCCCTGATCCTTCTAATACTTTGTAAGTCCTTGAATTATTTACATCATTCATTGTGTTTTCTCGCTCCAGCTGGTTTTCCAGGGAGAGGATTTTCCCTCATTATCATTCTGTATTATAGATTGAAGTAAAAATGTATGAAAGCAAATTTAAAATTTACAAACCTATGATAAAGTCTTTACTAGTATTTTAAATGTCAAACTAGGGGAGCTCAGAGCATTGTCTTTTTGGAGGGCACAGTCAGGGATGTCCCAGTCTTGATGTTGGGCACTGTATGGTTTGAGGCTGAAAGGATCAGAAAAATATACTCCTGTGCTGTGTAGAGGTAGCAAAACCAAGTTCTGGGTACTGCTTATAGTGGAAATATGTATATACACAAATTATGCCTAGCTCCAGATTTTGTAAGGTTTGATTCCTAGACAAAGTAACTTTTACCTTATAAAATTTTTTAAAAAGCTGTAAAAACCTCAGGAAATGTGTTTCATCAGTGTCTTCTTCCTCAACTCCCCATTTCTCCTTACTCTTATTCTTCCTTGCGGATAATGCCAACTAAATTTAAAATATCACTTTAATCTTATTCCTCACTGAATATCAGAGACATACAATAAAACCACCTGCCTTGAAGGAGATACACTAAACCCTGTTAAAGTGCTTGCTCTCTGTCAAATACCTTCAAGAAGTGGCAACTTGGTAAACTCTACACTTGTCACAGCATAGGAAAAGGCTATATTTTACCATATGTACAGACAGCATTGCAAGAAAATAATATAATCATGACAAGAGTAGGCCAGGAATGAATGTGTATGTGTGATAATGTAGCCTTCTTATCCACTATCAAAGACAATAGAAATAAGGGTGAATTTTGAGTGAGTATGCAAAATGTCAATCAAATAGTATTAACTATTACCTTCTAAATTGATTTGGTGTCTTATTAGAATCTACGTAGAAAATAAATCTTTTACTAGAATTAAACTACTCAATTGACCCTATTTCAAAAAAGAGTTGTGGTCATGAATATTTATATAATTCTGGATTCAAATAAGTGATCCATGTTCTAGAAACTCCTAGTAAATATGTGACTTTTTTCTTGACAATTATTTAGATTTTGTAACAGAGCCCATGTTTTTAAGCTATTCAACTATATAACTATTATTTTTACATAATTATAAACTGATAAGAGTAGGCAAATAAAAGCTTATATTCAGTGACATGTTTACATAGTATTTTGCTCTGTGTGCTAAGAAATAATCTAGGAGTTATGAATACATTATTCCTAACATGAGCTAACTACCTATTCTTACAGATTTTCAGTCTGTGAGCTCTTATTCGTTTTCTTCTGCTCAAAATAATAAGCTTAGAATTTTAGTTGTTCTAGGATAAATAGCACAGGGTTTTCTGAGGGTGCAGGTGAAATTTGGATCATCAGTTGAGATGCCCCCTGAGATGCTCATATGAGGTATCAATATACTTGGATCTTTTTTCTTTTTGGATCTTTTTAAAATTTTATTTAAAGTAAACAAATTTCATATATACAGATTGAGGAACATAATGATACTTCCTACCCTACCCTACCCTCCCTCCTGCCCATCCTCCAATCCTTCCTCCTCATCCTCCTTCCTTATTCCCTCTGTTAATTTTTACAGCAGTCTACTAAGTTTACTTAATACTCATAAGACTAACCCTAGGCAGGACAGCTGGAACAGGCAAATCTCTCCCAGAAGCACAAGGTGCTCTCTGTTCTGCTGAGTGACTCTCCCTAGACTGGAATGACCAGGTTTCTGGTACTACTGACTCTAAGGAACAGGAGGAATTCTGGAAATGATAATTCATGTTCTCAAAGTCTGAAGCAGCCATTTATGGTCTTTGTGCCAGAAGTCACTTAACTTTGGAATTAGCAAAGTGTTGGATTGGTGAGTGTTCTAGGAACCACTTAGCTTTTAACCATTGGGATATATAGAAACATATAGAACAATAAGTGCTGTTTTTAGTATCTGAGAACTCCTGAGGTTGGAGAAGAGCTGGTATAGAGATCTGGGAATAGTGATGATAACTCCCCTCCTCTTGTATTCTGGAAAACAAGAGGAAGACGGTTAAACAAAGCCTTCAATCCCAAAAGGAGTGACTGCAATTGAATTAAAGTGGAAAATGCCCACATATGAAGTCAAGTGTGAGATAGGACTCTGTCTTGTACCATGGTTTCACAGAAAGCCTGAGCTGAGAAGGATTCAAGTATCCCCGTCTTTGCTCCGTATTTGCACTGCTCACCTACAGTGCCAGTGGAAAACTGGTGCCCTTCTCAGCAAGGCTCCTGATGGAGGTGGGATAGGAAGAGGCTGGTGCCCCAGAGAAACCCCCACAAGCCCAGGGGACGCAGGGACAACTGAAATCTGAACTAAGAAATTAGGTAGCCCTCTGATTAGGGTTAGAAGGAGAGGCAGAAGGTGATCGTGGTGGGAAGAATCACCACGTTCCTAAAGTTGTGATGATGGAATGTATGAAGTGGGTATTCATTAAATAAAAGGTTTCTGGGGAAAAAAACACAAATATTTAAAACCTTTAGGGTTGTTATTAAGACTTTCCAAATTGGGAAACACATTGAATTTGTTAGGCTCAATTATTCTGTCAGTAAGTGGAACAGGAGTTCATGAAGTCAGCTCACTGTCAAGCTATTAGCCACATCTCTTTGGTTGACTGGGGACTGCGTCCATGCCCACAGGTTTTCAGTTTTGCTCGAGATTGATTAAATCCGTAAAGTTCCCCCTCCGATTCCTGTAGTTTCTTCTGCACAGGAGCTCCTTGCTCTCAAGATGCATGAAGCACAGGCTCTAACCTCTTGTTCTGTTTTCTCAAACAAATCCTCCTTGTTCTGGACCTTTCTCACCTCTCAGCTTAATTGCGTCCACGCCATCAAAATTTACATGCCTTGTGTGACATTCTCCCTTATAAAAAATGCTACCAACATCCATCAACCCCCAACCTGAGGTGGGAAGTTTTGTAAAGGTACCAGGATGACTTGCCATAGGACGCTGTGGCCTTCAGATACTTAAATTCCAATTATTCTGAAGAGGGATTTGTTGAGGTGACTTCTTAAATTCCAACACAGGCTACATCTATGACATGCAATGGAAGAATACAATCATGAATTCACTTCAGGATTAAGAACTTCTAAAGAGTTCACTAACATTATCCTATCCACCGTAGTTTTCACTATCCATATGCAATCTTGAATCCCTTGAAGTGTGGTTAATATGAGTGAGGACATGAATTTTTAAGTTATTTAATATAAGTACACCAATTCCTACTTTAAAAACTAAAGCATTATATAATAAGATTATATTGTCTGGTTATCACTATATTTCATTTAAACCATTTCACTGTGTATTATATAATGGGATTTATTACAGTATGAGTCTGTCACTTTTGGCTCTCTGGTGTTATACCTCGATACATCTAGTTAGTACCAATGGATTCAATTCAAATGTTGTTATTAGTACACTAATGTGTACATCTTTACAAATAACATTGCATCTTGTTTATTGTAATCATTTAGCCAAACAGTATAAATCACAGGAGTATTATGTACATTTTAATGTTAAGTTGAATTGAAATCTTTAAAACTGCATTAGGAGTAATCAAAATGGTTTTGTACCTAAAAAATTTAAAATGACAGCTAATAGAGGCTGGCATATGGTTCAGCAGTTAAGTTACCACTTGTGTCACCCACATCTCATAGCAGATGCCTGGTTTGCATCCTGGATTAGATGCATTTCCAACCCAGCTTTCTTCTAGTGTGGACCCTGTGAGAGAGCAGGTGGTCACTGAGGTACTTAAATCCCTGCCACCCATGTGGGAGACACAGGTGGACTGACGGCTCCCTTATTCTGCCTGGCTCAGCCCCGACTGTTGCAAACATGGGGTGAATCAGTGGATGGAAGATCTCTGTCCATCTGTCTCTGTGTCTCTCTGCCTTACAGATAAAATGAAAATTGATAAACAGAAATTTTAATAGTAAAACAAGCGAAAATGGCACCTATTGACTTTTATTTTTATTTTGTTAAGAAAACTTAATATGGAATCAATAATTTTAACAGTTTTCAAGTACACAGTGCAGCTTGCTAACTGAAGTTACACTGCTGCACAGCGGATCTCGAGAATTTGTTCATCTGGTGTAAATGAAACGTTAAACCCAATACACAGCATGTTCTCATTTCAGTGCACCCTCAGTCCCTCGATGCCCCCTTCTATTCTCTGTTCGTGTGGGTGTGATAGTTTAGACACCTCACATCCACGGTGGTATGCTGCATTTTTTTTTTTTTTGACAGGCAGAGTGGACAGTGAGAGAGAGAGACAGAAAGGTCTTCCTTTTTGCAGTTGGTTCACCCTCCAATGGCTGCCGCGGTTGGCGCACTGCAGCCGGCGCACCGCGCTCATCCGATGGCAGGAGCCAGGTGCTAGGTGCTTTTTCCTGGTCTCCCATGGGGTGCAGGGCCCAAGCACTTGGGCCATCCTCCACTGCACTCCTGGGCCACAGCAGAGGGCTGGCCTGGAAGAGGGGCAACCGGGACAGAATCCGGCGCCCCAACCGGGACTAGAACCCAGTGTGCCGGCACCACAAGGCGGAGGATTAGCCTGTTGAGCCAAGGCGCTGGCCTGTATGCTGCATTTAATCTGTGACTGGATTATTTTACTTAGCATCCCTCCTTCCAGGTTTATTCATGTTGTGTATAGCAGGATTTCTTTATGATGGAATAACAATTCATTGTGTATAAATACCACATTTTCTTTAGTTATCCATGTACAAGCTTTTCATTTTTTGTTCACACTTTGACTAGAATGAATAACAATGTAATTAGTGTGGCAGTATAAATATCACTTAAAGATCTTGATTTTATTTATTTTGTATGTATAACCAGAAGTAGAATTGCTGGCATATATGGCATGTCTACATATATTGAGGATGCTCCCTTCTGTTTCCACAGTGGCTGCACAATTTTAAATTACTAACTAAAGTGCACAATGATTCCATTTTCTCCACGTCTTTGCCAACATTTGCTATTTTGTTTTTTATGACAGCCATCTATCTCAAGAGGTGTGAAGTGACATGTCACTGTTGCTTTGGGGTTTATCACATGATCAATGATATGAAACAACTTCTCATTAATCTACAAGATATTTTATATAAATGCCTTCTTTGTAGAGCTATCTTTGCAAGGCCTTTACACATTTTTAAATCAGATAATTTTGATTTTAAGATTAAGTTGTAGGATTTCCTTATTTATTTTACATTCCAATCCCTGATCAAATATATGGTCCATAAATATTTTAGTCCATTCTGCAGGTTTCCTTTTCATTCTGTTGATTCTTTCTTTTGCTGTTAAGAAAACTTGTGTTTTGGAGTAGTCTCACTTGGCTATTTTTACTTTTTTTTATTTATGCTTTTGATGTCATATCCAAGAAATGATCCCCAACATCAATGTCATAAAGGTTTTCTGCTCTTTGTTTCCGAAAGTTTTATAATTTGAGATACTATGTTTGATTGTTTAATATTTTGAGTGACTTGTGTGTGTACCACAGGATAATGGTCACATTTTATTCAGCTGCATGTGCACATCCTGTGTTTACAACAACTTTTTTCTCATAGTCTTTCCACCCTTGTAGATTAGTTGACTAGGCTTTGGTGACTTTTTTTTTTTTTGAGATCATTTTGGTACTATTAATCTCAAGTTTTATTGCGTAGAAATGCCTTGATTTATTTCAAGGGAATCTCCTTGACCCAAAGATCAAGGAATTAGTGAGTAATTATTCACCAGTGAAATTTCATGATATCATTATTTGTTAGTTTGTATTGTATGTGAAATTGGCACTTCTATTGTAGAGCTTGTGATACACAGGAAATTGCTATAAAAAGCAACAATTACTTTTCTGGGCTAGTGAGAAAAGGTGGAAAAGAGAAGAAGCGGAAATTCTTAAGGAGTTCACAGAGGAATTATCCTTGTAACTTTATCAGGTATTAGAAAATGAGTACTGTGATCTGGATTTGATTCTAGTAGGTAATTACCAAGCTAGCATGAATTATCAATAAGTATGTTAGTTAAGACTAGGGTGACATATTTCTATTTGCTGTTCAAAAGTATGGGGAGTTCTTAATAATTCTTGTTGTATTATTATATAAATACATATATGTTTAACATTTAACTTTCTAAAGTGCCATTTAAATAATTCTCTGTAGCTATTATTATATAAAAATAGCTGTACTAGATGAATCATTAAATTCCACAAATAAGATCAGGTATCCACTGGGACACATGATTCTCCATGAACACCTCCTAGTTCTGCTGTGTGGATCTTCTGAGCAAAGGGCACTCATAATCTCTGTAGTTAAATTTGCATACTTGCAAAAATAAATTCTCTCTACTAGATATTCTGCCCTGAGTGAATACATCAATTTATCATTGAAACTCAAAACTTTGCTATGCATAACAAAGGCAAAGAGTGTCATCGTGGAAAGATTTAGACAGTGTGTACTTTTGTGAGATAGAGAATAGATTGCTATAAAGACTCCTACCCCAGAAACTTGGTGGGCTAGTGAAGTCTCAAGACCCACCCAGGAAAGGCTGTTGTTGTATCCCAGGGTAAGGACAACCGTATCTCTGTTAACATAGGGCTGCTAACAACCTGCCTAGCTAAGTCAGTGGCTCTTGATTTAGAATCCATCTCTTCTAATGCACCCACTGACCCCCTGCCTGTGCAGGTGTCATTTGACACTGACCAGTTCACCCTGCTAAGATCGATACTCATGAAAATGGGTGGTTATTTCTATACTTAAATTTTTTCCTGGGAGTGCTAAATCCTCTTTGCCTATTATTTTTTGAAAGATTGTTTTATTTAATTGAAAGTCAGAGTTACAGACAGAGAAGAGAAGAGATAGAGATCTTCTATCCACTAGTTCACTTCCTAAATGTCACCAATGGCCAGAGATGGCCCAGGCCAAAGACAGGAGCCAGGAGCTTCTTCCAGGTCTCCCACTCGGGTATTAGGGCCCAAGCACTTGGGATATCTCATGCTGTTTTCTAAGACCATGAGTAGGGAACTAGATCAGAAGTAGAACAGGGGCTGGAGCTGTGGCTCACTTGGTTAGTCCTTTGCTTGTGGCGCTGGCATCCCATATGAGCACCAGGTTCTAGTCCTGGCTGCTCCTCTTCCAGTCCAGCTCTCTGCTGTGGCCCAGAAGGGCAGTAGAGGATAGCCCAACTGCTTGGGCCCCTGCACCCGCATGGGAGACCAGGAGGAGGCACCTGGTTCCTGGCTTCGGATCGGCGCAGCGCCGGCCATAGCAGCCATTTGGGGGGTGAACCAATGGAAGGAAGACCTTTATCTCTGTCTCTCTCTCACTGTCTAACTCTGCCTGTCAAAAAAAATGAAGTAGAGCAGCCAGTACATGAACTGGCTCCCATATAGGTTGCAGGTGTTGCAGGTAGAGGTTTAACCCACTGTGCCATAAGGCTGGCCTCAGTGGCTATTGTCTTTAACACAGGGGTTCTAGATCTTTGTGTTTGTGTGTGTGTGTGTGTGTGTGTGTGTATAAGTACACATACATACATGTGCACATGTGTGTTCAGAAATATATGCATTTACATTCACATGTATAAGTATTTATAATACACATATATTCCATTTTTAGTGGTTTCAAGGGGCCACCAGTGGCAACCTTTCCCATTGGTCTAATTCACATCAAGGATGGATCTTAGACATGGTCTGACACTCAAGCAGTTTATTCTGCAATCACTCCTACAAGGTGGATGGTAGGAGTGGGCTGTTGGCCTGGGCTGACACAGTCAGAGGGGTAAGATGCACTGACAGGAAGCACACAGGAGAGTATCTGTTCAGAGACCATCCTCAAGTTCAGAGAATCTTTGACTTTTCCTATATCTTTATTCCATACAGGCCAGTGACTAGGTGTTTCTTTCATCAATTTCATTACAGTTACTCTTGTTAAGAGTAAGCATTTTTCTGTGCTTATGGAAGTTGTATCTGTGTTGAGGTAGAATGTATCCTGGTTTGGAAATCCCTTAGCCAGATGGCATCAGGAGGCCAAGGGACACATAGTATAACTCAGTAAGCTTGAATGACTCTTGTGGATATCATTAACATTGTAGCCATAGTATGACTGAAACAGCATACTACAGTATCCTGCATGTGTGACTATACGCATGCATACATGTTGCATATGTGTAAATATAGTTACAAGTATTTGTACTGTGTAAGACTAAGTAGATGACTTTTTAAAAAAGATGTATTTATTTATTTGAAAGTCAGAATTACACAGAAGGAGAGGCAGAGAGAGAGAGAGACAGGTCTTCTATCTGCTGGTTCACTCCCCAGTTGACCACAATGCCTGGAACTGTGCCAATTCAAAGTCAGGAGCCAGGAGCTTCTTCCAGGTCTCCCACAAGGGTGCAGGGGCCCAAGCACTTGGACCATCTTCCACTGCTTTCCCAGGCCATCACAAAGAGCTCAATCAGAAGTGGACCAGCCAGGTCTTGATCTGGCGCCCATATGGGACGCTGGCATTGCAGGCAGCAGTTTTACTCACTACATCACAGTGCTGGCCCCAGTAGATGGCTTTCAAGTAAGTAAAAATCCATACCTATTAAGGATCCTGACATAACAGAATCTATAATAGAAAAAAATCAATTGAGAAATAAAAATAATAGAATGTTAGAAATGTTAAAATTTCCTATTTCTCTTCAGTATGTTACTTAACAGCCCTTCATATCTTACTT
The DNA here is from genome assembly GCA_015711505.1 of Sylvilagus bachmani. Classification (NCBI taxonomy): domain Eukaryota; kingdom Metazoa; phylum Chordata; class Mammalia; order Lagomorpha; family Leporidae; genus Sylvilagus; species Sylvilagus bachmani. Next base: position 2,797,224 of record CM027401.1, on the reverse strand, counting down.
CCTTACTGACTTATTGAAGTGAGTAAATAATTCTAATCTTTCTTCATGACCTAAAATAGTACTAAGTTAAAACAAAATTAAAGTAGCATATGCTCTATTGCCTATGGAGTCCAACTTTTCTTTTTAACAAATTTAACACAGTATTTTAAGTCTTAGATAAATATACTGGTATTTAAAAAAGCCAAGGCTAAGATTTTTTTGGAGAAATTGTGTATTAACTTATACACACCAACATATAGCAAGTACAAAAATATAGATGGATCTATATTGGTTATACTTGTTTCTATTAAGAACGTAAAGACATTTTGTTAGTAATTTTGCTTTTGCAAGTGTTTGTAGTGGTCAGTGTAGTGGTCAGTGAGCAAACCTGCTGTCCACAATGCTCACCCCCCATATGGGCACCGATTTGTGTCCCAGGTGCTCCACTTCTGATCCAGCTTCCTACTAATAGCCTGCAAAAGCATCAGAAGATGTTGAGTGTTTGGGCCCCTGCTACTCATATGAGAGACCTGGATGTAGCTCTGTCTCCTAGCTTCAACCTGACTCAGCCCTGGTTGTTGTGGTCACCTGGGTAGTGTTCTGGTGAGCATAAGATCTCTCTCTCTCCCTCGCTCCCTCCCTCCCTCCCTGTCTCTCCCCCTCTCTATAACTCTGCCTTTATAATAAAAAATCTTTTAAAAAATAGATTTGTATTGATGAATTCCTGACGTTTATAATTGCCTCTAATGTATCGGTAATCACTTCACATCAGAGAGCTTTCACAAACTAAGAAGTTTAAAACAGCTAGTTTATTGCAATGTATTTTATTAATTTCTTTATTAATACAATAGTTATATTACAATGTTATATTTTTTATACATTTCAATAATTACATTATGATCTAATTTTCTGAGCGCCATTAATTATAGATATAATGTTTACTTTGTTTTGGGGCTTTTTCTCATTTTGGGTATTTTCTAGACCTTTTAAAACACTATGTCCATATAAACTAATAAAAATGATCCTTGTATAAGGCCAGGTTTATAATTTTTACTTAGTAAATTATAAGGTTAATCTTTATTCATAGAAGAAATCTAAATTATTCTAATTATCACTTTCCAATGGCATATGGATTGGTGGGTCTCACTTTAATTGACAATATTTGGAATTCTGATTATTTACTCCAGAATTTCCAAGAGAATCTCAATTGTGTTGCATCTTTATCTCATTGAAAGAATGTAACATTACTTGTGTATAATGATGACCTTTCCAATATTTAGGGACTTGTATAATTTGAATATGATTGATTTTATATCTCATGAAGATGTTTAAACTCCAAAGTCATATGTTAATATTACTAAGAGGATGGCAATTAAAAAAAAAAAAACTTGATTGTTTGAAAGGCAAGGTGAGAGTGTGCTAGTGAGAGAGAGAGAGAGAGAGAGAGAGAGAAGGATGGGGAAATCCCACCCTGGATTCATTCTGCAGTTGGCCACAACAGCTTTATCTGGGCTAGGCCAAAGCCAGAAGACAGTAATGCCATCCTGGTCTCCTCACAGGTGGCAGAGCCACAGGTAATTGGGCCATTTCCAGGTGCCTCAGCAGGGAGCCAGATATGAAGGAGAGAATCTGGTAATGAAAGCTGCAATCTGATAGGAGATGCCAGGGTCACTCATGGCATCTTAAGCAGCCAGGATGTCAAATTAGTCTGATTAGGATGATTTGGAGGTGGGGCCTGCTGGGAGGTCCTTACCTCATTCTGGACAAACCTTTGGAAGGTACTTCTCATAAAAGGTTGGTTATAAACTTTGCATGGGACCCTGTCTCTCTCTGCTTCCCAACTCACGATGTGGTACCTCACCCTCAAGCCCTCCAACCATAGACATCCATTGCCCTCAGCAGAGACCAGAACAATGGGGCCTGTCCAGTTTTGAACTATGGAAGCTTGAGCCAAAACAAATCATTTCCACCAGATCCACAGGCCAATAGAAAACTTTCTCTTTGTAAATAGCTTGCCTCAGGACTTTTGTTGAGGTAACAAAAAACTGACTAACAGAAGGACAAACTGAGGAATCTAAAATACATTTATGTAGGCTTTTTAAAAAGCTTTATTTATTTGAAAGGCAGAGTTACAGTTACAGAAAAGGAGAGAGAGAGGGAAAGGGAGAGAGTGAAAGAGGGAAGGAGAGACATCTTCTAATCTGTTGGTTCACTCCCCAAATGGTAGTAATGGCCAGGCTAAAGCAAGAAGCCAGGAGCTTCTTCTGGGTCTCACATATGAGTGCAGGGGCCCAAGCACTTGAGCCGTCTTCCATTGCTTTCCCAGGAGCATTAGCAGGGAGCTGGATTGAAAGCGGAGCAACTGGGAGTCAAACCAGTGTCCGTATGGTATGCCAGGACCTCAGAGGGCAGCTTTACATGCTGGGCCACAGCACCTGTCCCCTTTAAACTTTGTAAACTTTATAAAATGTTTTGTTTACATATAATATGTACACCTATTTATGAAATACACTATTATAATTGGCAGATACATGCAATGTATGATGATCAAATTCAAATAATCTGCACTTTTCTATACTCAAATATTTTCAATTATATCTCTGTTGTAGATCTCCAAATAATTCTACAGTTATTTTGAAATGTACTAAACTGTTTTCTACCGGATTATACTTAACTTGTAATTCCATTTGCTATAATTTTTCAAGTGCCCTCATTTAATACATTGATGTAGATTGCCAACAAAACCAAAAGCACACTAAAAAAGTGGCATGAGGCTGGCGTAGCGGTGTAGGGTGGTGCACCACCACTTGCATTGCTGACATCCCCTATTGCAGTGACACTCTGAGTCCCGGCTGATCTGCTTCAGATCCAGCTTCCTGCTAATGATCCTGGAAATGCAGATGACGGCCATGTTGTTGGGCTTCTGCCACCAATGTTGAGGCCTGGATATAGTTCCTGACTCCTGGCTTCAGCCTCGCCCGGCCCTCCTCCCTCCCTCCATCCCCTCCCCCTATCCTACCCCCACCCCACCTGGCTTTCTGTTTCTCCCTCTCTCTGTGACTCTGCCTTTCCAATAAGTAAATCAATCTTTTAAAAAATGCAGAGTAGTAGCCCTGATGAAAATAAGAGGAAGGATTCTCAATAAAATATGATAAAACCAGATCCTAGAGCACATCAAACATATGATACAGCACAACCAAGCAGAAGTTGTCTCAGATACTGGGATGGTTCAACATACAGAAATCACATTATGTCAACAAAGTAAAGAATGCAAACCACAGGGTTATTGCAATAGACATCTGAAAACATTCCTTTAAGATGTGAGATAAACAGGGATGTCCATTCTTGTTCAACAAAGTATGGGAAGTCTTAGCCAGAGAAACTGGGCAAGAGAAAGAAGAAGAGAGCACCAACTTGGAAAGAGCAAATTAGTTTTATTTGAAAACTATGGAAGTGATGGAACTGGTCTTAGGAAAACCAGAGGAATTTAAGGTTGATGATAGATTAAATTGCCTAAATGTCCAATTTGTAATGTAAGAAGTTACAGAAAAGACGCAGCTTCCTCAATGAACATGATGCCACATTAGAATTCATTGAATTAACAAAGTATTTGCTAATTTTCAGGATGCTTTAACATAAATCATCAGTCCAAAAATGATTCCAGTCAGGAAAAATGTTCTTGCTAATCGTTTTTGAATTTTTTTTTCAATGTGTGTTTGTTTTGTAGTTAAGTATTTATGTATTTTAAAAATTCTCTACAAAATAAGATTTTGGAAAAAATTTAAAAATTAGTCTTTGTTTTTTAATGTTAGAATGTCAAAATGGTCCTTACATGATAGCGGTTTCACAATGTATTTAATATACAAAAGCCCCCACACTTTAAATATAAAATGTGAAAATTAGTTGCCTTGGAGACTGAGGAAGTCCATAATATTCTGAATACATTTTATCTATTATCGTATAGTTGTGTACGTGTAAGCTGTGAAAGTTTATTATCACACTTTCATAGATAGTCAATATATTCACCTTGAATGCTACACAAATTACTTTACCCAGACTGCATACTGCTTACCTGAATGTGTTGATACAAATTTCAGAAATTGGCAACGTAACACCTGAAGTCATAATTGCTTAAAACATATGCTATTGTTTTCCTAGCTAGATAGTTGATCCAGAGCTATGCCGGAGTTCCCTCTTGCCAGAGACCAAGGTGTATTCTTCCCTTCCCTCTGCCTTTCATTACATGAATTTTCAAAGAGCATTGGCTGAGATGGTATCTGGAGCTGCAGATAGTGTCTACAGTTCAGTCAATAGGCAAGAAAACCCGATGACAAAGGAAATCACCTCTTCTTGTAGACGTAACAATACACTACCAAAGTACCACCTGCACAATATGACTGTGCCTGCAACTTCCTTTGTGGGAGGGTGGGAGGTATTAAATTTATTCTAGGTATTTCTGTGTGATGAAAATCATGGTTTTGCATACTGTATATGGAAAGAGAGGAAAAAAGAGGGAGCAAGAGATAGAATAGACACAGTGAATAATGGAATATAGTGGAAACATATTCAGTCTCTAGGACTTTCTACATCTTCTACATCTTGCCCAAGTCCAATCTTCTCAAAGTATATCTACAACCTCAAGCAACTGTCTAGTTACTCCATCTATCTGAAAGTTAATTCATACAGATAACATGCAGTCATCAAATCAAATCTTGATTTGTTCCTCGGGATCTGGTTATGCAAGACGTAAGATTCATTCAGGTTTTTCCAATTAAAACAGTAAAAGACAACAGGGTTCTTAATAAAAAAAAAAATTCACATTTTCATGGATACTTGTTTGAGAGTGGTTCAAAAACCTAAATCTGAATCTTTACAAGAAGGATGTAGCACCTTTCTAATGTGTATAATCCTGGGATGTTTACTTTTGTCTGTTTCTCACCTATGATATGTAACTAGAATTTTCAAGTGAAGGGTATTTGCTCTGTTTCTCTGAGTTGAGAATTGGTATGTGGGGACCTCCATGATCATTATTTGGTTTTTATATAACATGATAATCTTTATTCGATTCCAATGCCTTGTGGATACTTGAAGAATAGAATAATTTAAAATGAGAATGAAAAACTTAAAATGCATTGAATTCAAAATCTCACCACAAAGAAAACATAAGAAAAGTGCTAATTCCCTGTTTATATCACTTTATGCTGTATATATATGCTCATGCATTACACTGCCTTAACATAAATTTAAAAAATCAAAATTGAGAAAGGAACCCTATTTTCTTTTTTAAATAAAATCTTTACTTAAAGGGAAAGACACAGGAATTCTCCATTACTTTCCACATGAATTACATCCTAATTTTGTGTAATATAGTGTGAATGTAGAATTACAAACATGTTGAGTTGACATCCATCCTGTTGACCTACTAGTTAACTTCAGATTATTATTCATCCTCTAACACATATTGGTGGGTACAAACTATATTGGACATTTTTTAGCATTGGGGACTACAAGACAGCAATGACAAGAAGAAAGAAACCTTATGACACAAGTTGCCACATTGCCTCTTGCCTGCTTAGCAAGCTGTACTTAGAGTGTGAGGGTCCCTCTGAGGCTGGGGAGGCAGGGAGGAGTTCATGGGAGCTGAAGTGGCTGAAACACAGCAGAGTACAGCACCAAAAAGGAGAATAGGTGCCCACAAGGGAACCCTACAAATGTGAGAGGAAATTCCCCAAGATCCCTTGGCCAAGAGTTGAGCAAGAAATACTCAGAGCAACATCACCTGAGGTTTGCAGGCAGGAAGATGCCACCCAGCGGTAAAAAGAACGGAAACACTAAGCAACAGGCAGTTTTGTGGAAGTGTTGTTTCTATGACCTACCTTCATGTTCAGATTTTATTATGACCTCTACCATACGACTATGACAAGAGAAGGGCTGTGACCTGGCAGTAAGAAGTATGCACTAGTTACTGGTGGAATTATTCTAGACTCATCTCTATCATCTGCAACAAGTTCTACAAAATTCATAGGGGAGACAAAATTGAAGATTAAGCCATAATTTGTTAAAGGAACTCGGAAAATTACTTTTTTCACAGGTAGCTATAGGAAAACAAAACATAAAAGCGAACTGCACAAGTTCAAGTGCCACACAGAAATTGACATGTTTTGAAGACACAATATTCCTCAAGGAAGGTAAGATGGTCTTCAATGTATCAACAAAAACTTTAAAACAGGCCGGCGCCTTAGCTCAACAGGCTAATCCTCTGCCTTGTGGCACCGGCACACCGGGTTCTAGTCCCGGTCGGGGCGCCAGATTCTGTCCCGGTTGCCCCTCTTCCAGGCCAGCTCTCTGCTGTGGCCCAGGAGTGCAGTGGAGGATGGCCCAGGTGCTTAGGCCCTGCACCCCATGGGAGACCAGGAAAAAGCACCTAGCACCTGGCTCCTGCCATCGGATGAGCGTGGTGAGCTGGCCGCAGCGCACCTGCCGCAGCAGCCATTGGAGGGTGAACCAACAGCAAAGGAAGACCTTTCCCTCTGTCTCTCTCTCTCTCATTGTCCACTCTGCCTGTCAAAAAAAAAAAAAAAAAACTTTAAAACATAAGGGAAAACAATAGAATGTGATACACACCCAATAATTTAAAGAAAAATAAATAAGCTCTTAATAGAAACCTAACCTGGATGACCCTGTTATATAGAAGACAAATATTTTATGAAAAGGAATCTTTTTGGTAGTAATCAAATTATGAATTCTAAGATTAAAATTAAAGTCTGAATAATCAATAGATGGAATGACAAATAGACTTTAAAAATATTTTGAAAATACTATGTACTGTTATATTTCATGCACAAAAATTATAGTATTTCATTAATACATAGCATTTAAAAATGTTATTGTTTAACAATCCTGTTCTTGGTAGCCTGGTGGGAATGTAGGAGCAGATTAACTGTACAGGGGAACTAGAAAACTGGCTTCGGTTATTGAAAGTCATGTTCTGTCTCTATCTGGGTAGTGGTTTTGTCAGTGTACATACAAAACTGTGCAAAATTCTGGAATTTTAATTTTATGCAATAGAAAAGGGAACTTCAAAAACCTCATAGAAAAATAGATTTAAGAGATGTTTGTTTTGATGCAAAGCATTTTGCTATACATACACAGCTTTTCTTTTCATAATGCACATTTATCCTAAACTTTTTGATCACTCTTTGAATCTCTGTAAAGTTGTTAGATACATGTTTGGCAGTCATCTGTTTATTTAATTTTGAAAGCAGGCATTACTTGTAATATTAATCATAACAGCCAAAAGGTAGAAACAATGGAGATCTCCATCAACCATTGAATACATAAGTCAAAACTATTTAAAGTTATTCTTGCTGGTGGAATGCTAAGTTTCTAAAATCTTATAGCAAGACACACCTCTCATGTGCTCATTTCAGATAGTGGGACACAAACTTAAAGAAAAAATACAGTTCTGATGCCCAGGAAGAAATTTTATGTCACAGCAGGTGTGTGAAAACAGTCATCATCCTTCGCTGTGATCTGTTGTTTAAAATGCCCTAAGGTGTGTTTAGGGATTTGGAACAGATGCTAGTATAACTGTATCAAAATATGAGTATCCTAATGCTAACAAAACTGTTCTTAACCAGGAATAAAGACTCAGGATTTAACCTGTTTGTCTTAAAATTAAGGAAAGAAGATCTGATCTACATAATAGTTATTCGAAATGCTATGTAAAAATTTCCAATGCACTTACTGATTTCCGGAAGTATTAGAAAATACATTATTCTTCTGACAACATCGGAAGTTTTTTTATTTTAATGACTAAGCAACAATCAAAAGGATCAAATGTCAATTGAAAATGCATATTGGACAATTTGTGATAGATAAATAGATAACCCTTTAAGAAAGGTAATTTAGTCTCTTACCACTTCTAAATTTCTAAATCACTAAATTTCTTAACCACTTCTAATTTTCTGGTCCATTAAAAAATTCGTTTCAGAGGTTCTCCCCAGATTTTTTTTCCTTCCTTTTTTTTTGTGAAACTCAACCATTTTATCAAAAACTGTTCCTTCATCTTGATTCCATCTTCAAATCTTAATGGAACTAACATTATGACAAGGCTATGAAATGATAATGTTTTATCCTGTGACTGCTTAAATCAATTTTATGGTACCTGTGATTCAAAGTATTGTGATCCAGTTTTTAAATTAATTCTATTAAAAATGAATTCTATTTGAAATGTTACCTTTAGGTAAGAGGAGGTCTTCAGAGTGTTCATGGAAACCATATTTTATAAAAAACTATGTATGGACTTAAACGTTGTCTACAAAATTAACATCTGTTAATTGAACTTTTGCAAGAACATTTTGAAGTCATCTTGCATAGCCTGTGAATCTCTTTAGACAAGTGTGAATAATATACCCGTGGAGTGCACAGCCTAATTCTTAGAACTCAGAGTGAACGAAAAGATGATTCCTTGGTGATGGGATGAAGTCAGTGCAGTCTTTGCTGCCATCTTTCTCAGTAATCTCTCCCTGAGTACCTCCCCATTTCCCGTGCTCAGGGACTCGCATTGACACTATAGAAACGCATCCCCTGCCACAGTTTGCAGCAGTTACACAGGAGAAGCACTAAATTACAGGGCTCTGAGACCTCTCTGGAACTGACTTAGATTGCCACAGCCCAGTGGGTAACTGGACTAAGCAGGGGCTGCTGGCAGAGAAATATCCAGTTTCTATCTTGAGAGTTCCAAAAATGCTTCCACGCATGTAAAACCAACACAGGACATGTATTGAGAAGGTGAAAACATTTATTTATTTATTTTGTTTTAAAGATTTATTTCTTTGAAAGTCAGAGTTACACAGAGAGGAAAGGCAGGGAGAGAGAGAGAGAGAGGAGGTCTTCCATCCACTGGTTCACTCCCAAGTTGGCTGCAACCACCGGAGCTGCACCAATCCAAAGCCAGAAGCCTGAGCTTCCTCCGGGTCTCCCACGTGGGTGCAAGAGCCCAAGGACTTAGGCCATCCTCCACTGCCTTCCCAGGCCATAGCGTGGAGCTGGATTGGAAGTGGAGTGGCCGAGTGTTGAACCAGTGCCCGTATGGGATGCTGGTGCTGCAGGCAAGGGCGTTAACCCGCTGCTCCACAGCGCAGGCCCCCAGTGGAAATATTTTAATGATCTACACAAAATAAATGTTCTGTATTTATTATTTGGATATAAATGATAATGAAAATGTACAAATGTTATATATAGAATATATAATTTGTATAATATACAAATATATTATCCTCAGGGACAGCACCTGTCTAAGCATATACTCTCACAGTACCATGTCATCTGAACACCTGAGATATTATGGAGTTGGATACATTGGCCCAAACACGTGTCTTTTAATCTTGTGCTTAAAGTAGTTTCTTCTTAATGAGGACTTGGGCTATTCATTGGCCCTGTTGCTTTACTGAACATAAAATCACAGTAAAGTAAATCAAAGCAGAAGTAAAATTAAGTTCATACAATCCCATTCTGAATGCTTGCATCTAGTCATTCTGGAAGTAGGCTTAATTCTATAGACATTAATTTGTATGTTGCTGTCAATATCTCTCCCTCCTACTCCTCCTCGTTCCTCTTTGTATTTTCTTTGAAGTCAAGGAGCCCTGTGATCTCTCCCTCTGCTTTGCTTTCTTATATGTGTATTTTGTCTAAAGATCTTTATCAACACACCCTTTATATTTCCCTCACCCTGATCCAGCAGTGAAGTAGGCAGGCATGTAGGTTAAAATCGATTAGATTAGTGAGCTGGAAGACCACGCCTTTGCCACGCCCCTGTGTGACCCCCTGTCCTACCTGGCCGCACCTGGGTGCCCACCAGCCTATCAGGTTAATTAACCACTCCCCTTTGGGAGTGGGTTAAAAGCCTGGGACATGGTGTGTCCCTGCCCTTCTCTTTGCCCTGGCCTCTTGCCAGGAGGGGGCTGGCTGTAGCCCTGTGCCTCCAGGACCTGTAGCCTTCAGGCCACCCACCCTAGGCTTGCAGGCCTAGGTGCTCCTCCACGTGGCTGCTTCCTGGTGCTCAGTATGAACCCAGATTCACCTCTCTCCCTTAATAAGGCTCTCACTCTCCTATGCATTTTTCACACTAGATAAAAGCTTAAAATGTACCATGCTGCCTCATTTATCTGTGCCGGTATTTAGAATTATTCTCTAAATATTAGGCAAGAACCCTTCGGGCTTATTAATATTGGAGATTTATGAGTAAGTGTATGGTGATAATGTATGGCACCCCAAATTCTGGTAGCATATGTGGCACCCCAGATGGTGCTTCTGGGGAACTGTAAGGGGCCGCATTTTGTATAAAATTTAGGGGGTCATCTCCGTTATCAGTAGCTCTGTTTTCTTCATGTTCTTTAACATCTGTTGGGAGAACGCTACCAACTTGTCCACATTCAGTTAGAGGCTGGTTATGGGTTTGTTATTAATTACCTTGATTGTGTTGAGGATTGTTCCTTCTATACCAGTGTGCTTAAGGTTTGCATCATGAAAGGATGTTGCATTTTATCAAATACTTTATCTCCATATATAGAGATAATCATATGGGTTATGTTCTTCAGTTTGTTAATGTGATGTATCACATGGATTGATTTGCAAATGTTGAACCATCCCTGCATACAAGGGACAAATCCCATTCGCTGTGGGTGAATGATCTTTCTGATGTGTCATTGGATTCAGTTAGCTAGTATTTTGATGAGGACCTTTCTATCTATGTTCAACATGGATATTGGTCTATATGAGGGTGTTTTAAAAAGAGGTAACCAAACTTTCAGCAGAGAAATCCCTGGAGAATCCTCACTGGAGTAGCTTTTCGATCCTGGCAATGCTCCTGCTCATTCCTCTCAACAAAAAAAGACAGCTTTGTGAGAGCTGAAAGGAAAAATCATCAGGCATCCATCTTATACTCCTGACTGCATTTTCTTTTGTTTGTTTGTTTCTTAATTTGGAAAAAAAAAGTCTTTACATGGTACCCATCCTTCCTTACCCAATATTACCAAAAATACCTCATGGACATGATTACATTCCCCAGCTTATCAGTTCGTTAGGTGTAGACTAGGGGTTCAGTTTTGCAGCACATGGATTGCACATAGAGTGCAATGCAGGCATCCCATATTTGGGTCCTGGCTATTTTTCCAATCCAGCTTCTGGCTAATGTGCCTGCGAAGGCAGAAGATGATGACCCAGTACTTGTCCTCTGCTATCCATGTGGGAGACCCCCATGGAATTCCTGGCTCCTGGCTTTGGCCTGTGTAAGTTGAAGACTGATCTCTATTTTTCTCTATCTCTCTTTATCTCTCTCTGTCTCCCAATTTGATACTCTGAATTTCAAATAAATAAATACATTTTTAAATTGCTTGTATCTTATAAAAATATGACTTGTTGAAGCTTGTAATGAGAAATGATATTTATATTTTTAACTTTCAGTTTTTTCATTCCATTTTTCTTTATGTATTTATAACATCTTTTTTTATGTGAAGATATTCCAAAGTACTTCCAGATAAATACAACTCAAAGAAATGAGACCAGTACATGCAATACACAGTATTGAATGTTATTCTGCTATCATGAATGCTATGAAAACAATTTATAAAACCTCATGAATCAGGAGCAGTGCTGTGCTCAGGCAGGTGGGGCCGCTGCCAGTGGTGCCAGCGTCACTTGTGGACACCAGTTAAAGTCCAAGCTCCTCCACTTCTGATCCAGCTCTCTGCTGTGGCCTGGGAGAGCAGTAGAGGGTGGCCCAAGTGCTTGGGTCCCTGAGCCCACATGGGAGACCCCCCCCCAGGAGGCTCTTGGCTCCTGGCTTTGGATTGGTGTAGCACTGGCCACTGCAGCCATCTGGGGAGTGGATCAGAGGATGGAGGTTCGTTCTCCCTCCCTTAATCCCTCCCTCTCTCCCTGCCTCTCTGTAACACTGCCTTTTCAAATCGATAAATATTTGAGAAGAATAAAAAAACTTCATGAATGTCTGTAAATTTGATTAGATCTGGAAGATGCTTAATTTGGTTCATGGCATATGGGTAGCTAAATAAGTGATACTGCAAGGAAATGTCCAAGGAAATGGAATTAATTTATTAGTTTATGTCATGAAACCAACTTTTTAAATCCAAGCATGTTTTTCTCTCATGCTCATTTTCTAGAAACATTTTGAAGTGTACTTTTACACATGCATTTGTGGGAGAGGGATAGACATCAAATGACTTGGGTATAAATAGGGATATATTTGCAACTTCCTATTTCAAAATCCAAGAAAAAAACATGTGTTTCTGCCAATATTTTCTGTGATTTTATAATTTTCTTTAACTACAAAAATACACAAAATGTTTAAAAATGAAGCCAGAAAATTAAGATATTTATTTGGTATAACTTTCATATTCTCCAATTAAATTTCATTTGTACATAAGGAAAAATTTAGTATTCAGACATCCGATTATACCAAACTATTTTCCAGAGTCAGACAGTGTGAAAAACCTGTCATTTGTTTGCTGTTGATCATGAAGTCTATTCATCTTTGTAAGGATCACAATTTTGGCATCAACTGGGAAATTCTAATACTTGATTTTCATAAGCAACAAAGGCAAGCCAGCTGCTAAACTCTGTTTCCCTTAAATACAGACACGGCAGTTCCACATCACGAGTCAGAATGAAGAAATACCTTCTTTATTGTGACACTGTTGTTCCAGAATTACCCTTCAGTTCTATTCAGTGATCAACAAATGTTATATGAAAAGATATTTAATAATTTCTGAACTAGACATTGAGGAAATGCAAATCCAGTTTCTATTCTATAAAGTGATAATAGGACTTACAGCAACATGCTATTTTCCTAATTGGTTTCTATTTGATGGTACAGTCAACCATTACTTTCTTTTCCTTGAGAAAATAAACTGATTTTCTCTCTGACGTTTTCACAGTAAAGCACGATGTATTGAGTCAAGGTAAGCCGTCAGACAATGGGGTTCTGAAAAGAAAATTCACAGATGAAGTCAATTTACCACTAGGGCTTAAGCACGATGGAGGTTATCAATACAAATGATTTGTTAAGGGAATTAGTTACTACATCCTTTGTTTAAAGGACAATAATGTTATTGCTACCATATATTATAGCCATTTCTTTTGCAAATCTTTCAATTATATCTAATTATCAATGATAGAGTAAGTTTTGAGTAAATTAGGACTTTTTGCCTTGCACACATCAGAAAATACTTATGAGTTCTGGGAAATAATATGAGAGAGCTACACCAAGAGTACCTTGTTATCATAAATTACACTTCAAACTCATAATCAGTTCTTGATGTACATTTTAGCTATTTCCTCAAATTTTAAAATGAAAAAGATAATGCCAATAATTATACAAGAGTATTTTTGTGTCAAGAAATATTAAAAAATAAGGACTAGTATATTTTTCAAAGAAAATGTAAATGCTTATTTCTTTGTAGATATTAACCAACTTTTAAATCATGTGCAACAGGATACTAGTCAGGGAAAAGGAATTTTAATTTTTGTTTTATATACTTTTATTGAAATGCATGCTAAAATCAGTTATTAAGATTAATTAAAAATATGCCTTGAATATGTGTATGAATTATCTAATTCTATAGCTATATAGATAGATATATTCAAATTTTTTTCAAAAGTCAGAGTTACCTAGAGAGAGGGAGACATAGAGAGAGAGAAATCTTTTTATTTTTTTTTTGACAGGCAGATTTAGACAGAGAGAGACAGAGAGAAAGGTCTTCCTTTCCATTGGTTCACCCCCAAAATGGCCACTGTGGCCGGTGCGCAGCAGCCAGTGTATGGCACCGATCCAAAGCTAGGATCCAGGTGCTTCCTCCTGGTCTCCCATGCGGGTGCAGGGCCCAAGCACTTGGGCCGTCCTTCACTGCCTTCCCCGGGCCACAGCAGAGAGCTGGACAGGAAGAGGAGCAACCGGGACTAGAACCCCAAGGTGCCGGCACCATAGGTGGAGGATTAGCCAAGTGAGCTGCGGCGCTGGCTGAGAGAAATCTTCTATCCACCGATTTACTCCCCGGATGACCACATCTGTCAGCACTGGGGTAGTTTGAAGCCAGGAGCCAAGAGTTTCATGTAGTCTCCCATGTAGGTAGCAGGGGCCTAAGCACTTGGGCCATCCTCTGCTGTTTTTCACAAGCCATTAGCAGGGAGCTGGATAAAAAGTGGAACAGCAGGGACATGAAATAGTGCTCATGTAGGATGCCAGCATTGCAGTTGGCAGCTTAACCAGCTATGTCACAACACTGCCACTCAAGGCATATATTAAATAGTGTTAGCGTAATAGAGAAAAATACCTGCTGAGACAATACTGAAATCATTAAACATATAAAATGCCCTTAATGTACTATATGGATATTAGTATTAATTTAGGGACGGTATATACATTTAAAGAACAAATGTCTCAGTCCTTTTAATTTTTATTCATTCATTTTCACATTATCTGAAAGACAAAGAGATGGAAAGACTGAAGGAGAGATTTCTTGCATCTGCTGGTTCATTCCCCGAATGCCTGCAAAGCTAGGACTGGGTCAGACTAAAGCCAAGAGCCCAGGAATCAATTTGCCTTTTCCACATGGGTGGCAGGGATCCAAGTACTTGCATCATTGTTTGTTCCCTCCCAGGATGCACATTAGCAGGAAGCTGGATTGGAAGTAACGTGGCCAAAACTTAAGCCAGGCACTCCAGTAAGGTATGGAGGTGTCCCAAAGCATAACTCCTCTGTGAAATGCTCACCACCAATGCCACATTTCTTGATGCAACACTATGTTGAATCAAAATAACTGATTCTTAGAAATAAGCTTAATCTTTTAGCTATCATTGAAGATTATCTCTTTCATCTGATGGTATTCTTAGTCATAATTTCTTCCTTTGCAGTCATTTTGCTATGTTCTTGCTTTATTTTTAGTTATAATAATATCTGTAAATCTTGTCATAACATTAGTGGTTGAAACATGTATAGCCATGTGGTTTCTAGGTTTCTGTCAAAGAACGCTTGTTCCAGAAATAAGCATGTGGCTAAAGGTGAGCCAATCAGATACCTCTCTGGGAATCTGAATTTCTCAGATTATGAATACTGGGGAGTTAAATTTCTTTCTTTCTTTTTTTTAAAAAAGATTTATTTATTTTATTTGAAAGGCAGAGTTATAGAGAGGCAGAGATAGAGAGATCTTCCATCTGATGGTTCACTCCCCTGAGCTGCTCTGATTAGGAGCCAGGAGCTTCTTCTGGGTCCCCCACATGGGTGCAGGGGCCCAAGTGCTTGGGCCATCTTCCACTGCTTTCCCAGGCCATAGCAGAGAGCTGGATGAGAAGTGGAGCAACCAGGACTTGAACCAGGGGCCATATGGGATGCCGGCACTGCAGGTGGCAGCCCCACCCATAACTGTAGTTATGAATGCTCTAGTACCTTCCACCCAGGTCTGAAATATTAAATTTCCTTTCATTTTGCAAAAGATAATCAGTGTCAGTTTCTCTGGTCTGTAAACAAAGTACATCACTGGAAACAAAGATTACTAGTGATAACAAGCACTACACACTATTAGCAGCAATTTTATATAGGTGGTAATATGAGTGACAACATTGTTAAAGTATTAAGTATCATAATATTTCAATATGTCATCTTTAGCAACCTGCTACAGTGTTATAAATATTTATTTATATATGAGAAGCTACTAAGATATGTTAAAGTTGACATATTTGGAGTATTAACTAAAGTGTTCCAGAGGGCCAGTGTTTAGCCTAGTAGCTAAGATACTAGTTGGGATATCTGTGCCACACACGGCAGTTCCTGGGGTTGTGTCTCAGCTCAATTCATAAGTCCAGCTTCCTGAAAATGCAAACACAAGGACGTAGTGGAAATGGCAAAAATAGTTGCATAATACATCCTTGTGACCCAGGAGTGAGACCTGGATTGCATTCCCAGTTTACACCTGGCACTGTCACAGTCACTGTGGGCGTTTGGGAGCTCTTTGTGTCTTTGTTTTATTCTCTTTTTTTCCTCTAAAAACATTTAAAACATAGTAAACTAAAAAGTGAATTGAATTTAAATTGCATGATTTCCATTTGTCATCTTATGTTATAGAAAGTGCTACATAGAAAATCTTGAAGGGTGTCAAATTAACTTTCTCTTTACTAACTCTCACTCCTTCATACACACACACACACACACACACACACGAGATTGCATGGGATTACCATTAAAAATTAGTACATACACTAGAGATCCACAGTTCATGAGTAGGTAGATCTTGGCTTTCATATTTCAAATTTAAAAAGTAGTCTTACAGGAAAGAACCATGCATTTTACATCATAAATATGACATTTGGTTTGCTTTTTTTTGTTGAATACTGTGGTTTTCTTTTTAAAGTTGTATCAATTTTTTTACAAACATGTTTTCGTAAAAGTTTCTAATCGCTACAGTTTGACACATTCTTTAATTTTACAGCATTTAATAGTTTCTTCAGTGAGTTCATTTCTCTGGTCTATATTTTTTGCTCATCACTTTTATAAAAACATTAACAATCGAACTTATCCAATAATATCACAAAAGTGAAGTCTAATTTAAACTGAATAAGAGCTGGGTAGTTGGCTTTTTCAAGAGTAAGAAAAATGGCTTAGATCAGAAGCCCAGTAGTATAACTGCAAGTAAACATAGTAACGCAAGGATGGATTTTTCAAATTGTCTAATTTTTTTTATCAAGCAGTGAGTGTTTATCATAATGCAAATAGTTTAAGTCAAAAAAGATCTTTTGGTTGTGGTTGTTGAACAGAGAAATGCAGTTTCTGAACAACAACTAGAAAGAATACCAGACTCATAAAATATAATATATAGTCACTGAGCACATTTTTAGAATTGCACAAGCATTTGCAGAGGGCTAAATTTTCACATTTTGTATTATTTTACTGTTAACTGAGGAAACACTGCAGCAAATCAGGACTGTCTGAAAGAAAACAAACAAGTGTCTCTGCACCCTTAGCTGACTCCAGGAAAACAATTGTAAAATCTTTCAAAATATTGTTCTTATCTGTAGGTTCAAACGGACAGGATATTGCAAAATAATGGAAACTAGAAGCAAAATAAAGGTGCGGGACTAGTTTTCAAGTCCTGAAAAACTATCTTAAGCTGGCAGTGTGTACTCCTGGAGGCAAATATGTTAGAGCTCCCGAACCTCAAAGGATTCTGAAGGACTTTTAAATGAAGGCTGGGACTGGGAATTAAATATGAAGGAACGGATGAGACCAAGTTTAAGAAGGAGATCAAATGGGGCCGGCATTGTGGCATATAGAATAAGCCGCCACCTGTGACACTGACATCTCCTAAGAGTGCTGATTGAAGTGCCGTATGCTCTGTTTCCTGTCCAACTCCCTGGTAGTGTGCCTGGGAAGGTGACGGGGGATGGCCCGGGGACTTGCACACTTGCACTCGTGTGGGAGACAGGACGAGGCTCCTGGCATCTGGCTTTGGCCTGGCCCAGCTCTGTCCATTGCAGTCATTTGGGAAATGAATCAGTGGATGGAACATCTCTCTCTCCCCTTTCTATATGACTGTGCCTTTCAAAGAAAATAAAGTTAATCTTAAAAAAAAAAAAAAAAGGAAATGGGCACCAGATCCTCAAGTTAATGCTGAATAAGCAGCAAACATTCTGGACCTGGAAAAATAATGTAGTTCTATTCTTTTGAAAAAAAATTATTAATAGAGTATTACAAAATTGGTGAAACTGAGGGGAATAAAATACTTAAAACATGAAATTCAGTAAGGATGTCCATAGTGAAATTTGAGATGTCCAGCCAAGGATTTCTGAAGTAGTTGGTGGGCAGAAGATAAAAGTATGCTTTTCTGGGTCTTTACCAGCCTTAAAAATGATAAAAATAAATAGCAAAACTGGTTTATGAAAATTCCAATAAAATATTCCCATGTATTTTATCCTAACTAAAATCTCCAGTAAGCAAATCTTAACCATGATCAGAAGAACCAATCAATAATTTCAACTTCATTATTAAATATGGGCAATGTCAACAACCAGAACAACACAAAGACCAAAAAGTATCTGTGTTAAACTCTTAACAGGTAACAAATACTGAACCAAACTTAAAAACTGGAAGAAATACAAATTTTGCAGATAGATGACAGCTCTAAACATTGCTGTTAATATCCTCTGAGTGATAAAGTAGATGTTGGATCCATCAAACAGGGCTTGGTAGTACATGAAATAGATATTAAGAAAACAAAATGGGCTTGGCGACGTGGCTTGGAAGGTAAAGCTGTCGCCTGGGGCACTGGCACCCCATATGGGTACTGGTTTGAGTCCCAGCTGCTCCACTTCCCATCCAGCTCTCTGCTATGGCCTGGAAAAGCAGCAGAGGACGGCCCAGGTGCTTGGACCCCTATACCTACCTGGGGACCTGGATGATTCTCCCAGGTCCTGGTGTTGTCTTGGTCTAGCCCTGACCATTGTGGCCATTTGTAAAGTGAACCAGCAGATTGAATGCCTCTCTCTCTCTCTCTGCCTCTCCCTCTCCCTCTCTTTAATTCTTACTTGTCAAATAAACAAACATATCTTAGAAAAAACAAAGTAATCACTTATGTATTATAACTGTGATTTTGGAGACCAAATTCTATTAGATTAGCTGGGAATAATGGACTATTAAGAGACAAAAGAGCAGATTCAGAGAAGTTATCCAAAAATTTGAGAAAATTCCCTGCAATTAAAGGAAATTACACAATACCAATGTTGTTTCCACTCAACATAATAGATGACGATACAACCACAGGTGGCATTATTGAAGTTCACCAAGGTACACACTCTGAAAAGCAGAATATGTGATTGAGGAGTTTTGAAAAGGCCTTTAAGAAACACAAATAGAGTATAGAAGTAAGACAATTTGGAGAAGGAGTGTGGACAATACAGCAAAGCAGGTCACATCTTGTGTGGAGGGAGGGAAACACTTGCCTGAGGGAAATGCTTGCCTTGACACTGCTCCTGAATGGTGAGGTGGTGGATCGTGTATCTAACAGCCTTCTATCATCAGTGGTCCAGGGATGATTCCAAAGTCTTCGAATAGAGATTGCTTGGATTTGTTATGTATCCACAATAAATATATCATAACCAAAAAAAAATCTATGTAAGGCAGAAGGATGAGAATGTCCACACGAGCTGTGGTTAGCTTGCATAGGTCAGGGCCCAGATGCTGTGGGGAAGGCACACATCTGTTGACAGAGTCTACTGCTTGAGATCAACAGTGTGCTACACCCTGTCAGGGCCATGGACGCCAGCTCTAAGACCACTTCAAGGAGAAGGAGGAAGTTGTGGAGGAAGCTAATGGGAGACGCTCAGGGAATGCTAATGGAGAAAATGGGGAGCAGGCAGGGGACAATCAGGTAGATAAACGAGGAAAAAATTGGGCAGGGCGATGGTGAGGAGGAGGATGGAGATGGAGATGAGGAGGCAGGGCAGCCATAGGAAATGGGCAGTTGAGGAGGATGAGGCTGTTTACTACAGGAAGCACACTGATGAGGATGACTGCACAGCTTCTCTTCTGAAGAGTACTCTAAAAACAAGTTTTGTACTTTTGATTTTTTTATGTTTGTACATGTTTGTTAGGACAGCCATCTTTAGTGATCTCAGTTGAGCAAACAAGTCTTGAGAGCATTCTGTCTCCCACTTCTGACTTTATTTGTGGTATGACCATTTTCATTTTATAATCTGAAAAGAGAAGAAAAAACCTGTGACAAAAGCAAAAACAACAAAATGTATTTTTTAGAGAGATTTTATTGAATAAATGCAAATTTCATAGGTACAGCTTTAGGAATATCGCAGTTTTCCCCCCATACCCATCTTCCTACCTCCACTTCCATCCCACCTCCTACTCCCTCTCCCATCCTATTCTTCGTTAAGAATCATTTTTAATTATCTGTATATACAGAAGACCAACTCTATACTAAGTAAAAATTTCATAGTTTGTTACCACACAGAAACGCAAAGTGTAAAGTGCTGTTTGAAGACAAGTTTTACCATAAATTCTCATAGTACAACTCATTAAGGACAGAGGTCCCACATTGGGATCATGTACACAGTGACTCCTGTTGTTGATTTAACAATTGACACTCTTACTTATCATGTCAGTGATCACCCGAGGTTCTTATCATGAGCTGCCAAAGCCATGGAAGCTTTTTGAGACCACAAACTCCATCAATATTTGACAGGGCGATAAAAAAGTGGAAGTTCTCTCCTCCCTTCAGAGAAAAATACCTCCTTCTTTGATGGTCCCATCTTTCCAATGGAATCTCACTCACAGAGATCTTTCATTAGGTTATTTGCCACAGTGTCTTGGCTTCCCATTCCTGAAATGCTGTCATGGGCTTTTCAGCCAGATCTGAATGCCTTAAGGGCTGATTCTGAGGCCAGAGTGTTGTTTAGGGCATTTGTCATTCTATGAGCCTGCTTTGTGTCCTGCTTCTCATCTTGGATTGTTCTCTCCTTTTTAATTCTATCTTTTGTTATTAGCAGACACTTGGTCTTACTTATGTCATTGTTGTGACATATAATCCTATCTATATGATCAGTTACACACTTATCATGATCACTTTAACCCATAACCACCCAGCTTAATGGGATTTGGAGTCCCATGTCGGGTTTTTAGCTTTACACTTAGGAGTAAGTCTGTGGGAATATATGCCAAACTGTACATCCCCTCCCTCTCTTATTCCCACTCTTACTTTTTACTGGGACCTATTTTCAGTTGGATTTAAACACCTATGAATAATTCTGTACTAAGTAAAGAGTTCAACCAATGGTATTAAATAGAAAAAGAAAATAGTAAAAAATAAGTAATAAAGTGTTCCTCGACAGTCAAAACCATGGCTGTTCAAGTCAATGCTTCTCATAGTGTCAATTTCACTTCTACAGGCTTCCTTTTATATGCTCTGTTAGTGATCACAGGTTAGGGATGGCATATGATATTTGTCCCTTTGGGACTGACTGATTTTACTAAGTATGATACTTTCCAAATTCATCTGTTCGGTTGCAAATGACCAGATTTTTTTTTTTTACTGCTATGTAGTTTTCCATAGAGATTATACAATTAATCTCTTTATCTAGTCTTTAGTTGAGGGGCATTTAGTTTGATTCCATGTCTTAGCTATTTTGAGTTGAGTTGGAATAAAAATGAAGGTGCAGATGCCTCTCTTATTTGCCTATTGCATTTCCCTTGGCAAAATTCCAAGGATTGTGATGGTTGGGTTATATTGTAGGACTATATTCAGATTTCTGAAGTATCTCCATATTGTCTTCCATAGTGGCTTTACCAGTTTTCATTCTACCAACAATGGATTAGGGTACCTTTTCACACATCCTTGCCAGCATTTAAACAACAGAATCTTATTATTATGAGCATTCCAGTAACTTTTCTTGTGTATGTACTTAGCTGTAATATTAGTAGTTGGTTTTTATGAGATGGTTAAAAGGGCCAAAAAATTATTTTTCTTCTTTGTCTTTTAATTTGATGTTTATTTTTGACCTGTTTGATGTGTGAAACAATGTTGTCAACAATAAACCAGAATCGAGAGAGAGAGAGAGAGAGAGAGAGAGAGAGAGAAAGCAAGAGAGCAAGTGCCCAAATCACAGAACCCCATTCACAAGCTGGCATCTTAAATTCACCTTCAGAAGAAATGTCAAGTGTTCAAATTTGGCAGCATCTTAAATAGAAGGTAGTAATATGAAATCCTGTTGTCATGTGCAAATTAAGGCACTTCCACTCCTATTGCATGATTCCTGAGTCAGAGGAATGCTAGGTCTGATGTCAGAAAGGTATATCAGGCACTTTATAATCTTATAGATTTTAGTGTTTGCTAAGGGAAGTCATTCATACCTTGAATAGGTGTTAATTCTAAGAGGAGATCATGTTCCTTACTTGGATATATGAATCCTAAAACAATGAACTTGACAAGTAGCTTAATTTGGTTTGGTTGTGTTGAAGATATAACAGGTCTCCTGACTTCTTTGATTGAAGATTCACCAATGGAATTCACCAATGGAAACTACTGTAATCAATATAGGAGAAGGGCTAGACCAGGGTTGGTTTCTTAATTATTCTTTGTGTTTGCTTCAGTAGCCACCCTTTTTTTTTTTAATTTTATTTTTTTGACAGGTAGAGTGGACAGTGAGAGAGAGAGAAAGGTCTTCCTTGGCCGTTGGTTCACCCTCCAATGGCTGCTGCGGCCAGCGCACCGCGCTCATCCGATAGCAGGAGCCAGGTGCTAGGTGCTTTTCCTGGTCTCCCATGGGGTGCAGGGCCCAAGCACTTGGGTCATCCTCCACTGTACTCCCGGGCCACAGCAGAGGGCTGGCCTGGAAGAGGGGCAACCGGGACAGAATCCGGCACCCCGAACGGGACTAGAACCCGGTGTGTGGGCGCCGCAAGGCGGAGGATTAGCCTGTTGAGCCACGGCACCGACCAGTAGCCACCCTTTTCAAAAGGTCTTTGTTCAAGGGTTAGGATGTCCCAATGAAAAGAGGTGGATAACATGTGTGACCAATCATCTCTATCCATGAGAGGCATCTTCAAAAATATTATAGGGGGGATGTATTTCACTAATTAAGATACTGGTTAGGACATACAGTCCCATATCAAAGTGTCTGCATTAAAATCAAGCTGTGGATCCTGATTCCACTCCCTGCTATTGCAGACCCCAGAAGGCAGAGGGGATGGCTCAGTCTGGGTTCCTGTCACTCATGTCAGAATCATGGCTTGTGCCCCTTGTCCAACTGTGGCTGTTGTGGCCACTTGAAAATGAGCAAGTACATAGGTTCTTTCTCTCTCTCTCTGAGTCCATCTCCTTTCAATCTGTCTCCTCATATCTCAAATAAATGATACTCAGGTAATTAATAATACATTATGAAAAAACTTATAGATTTGATATATTTTTGCACCAAAATAAGCTTATCATTTCTTTCATTTTTCCATGAACTTTTTGAAGGACTCTTAATAAAACAACTTTGCATTTTATCTTTTATCTACAAGTGTGACTCATTCCAGGTCACTAAGACATATAGTTTCAGTCATGGTATTGTAACATTAAAAATCAGTGTTATATAAACACATGAAATAGGATTAGATTAATCAAATGTATGATTTTATATCTATGGCAAAAAGTAATTGTTTAATTATGGATAGAATTCAATAGTTAAGATGTTTGAAAACAGAATAAGAACTTTTTTTAAATGAATAGGATTTTTATTATTAAAGAATCTAAAATATTTCAAGTGATTGCTCAAGGATATGGGAAATAGAGATAATAGCTTGTATTGAAATGTGGCTAATTTCTTTAGAAGTAGCATGCATAAATGTGAAGAGACATAAATTTGATTATAAATAACTTTTTTCCGGAGACACTGGGAAATATAACTGGGGGTTATATATACAGAAATGAAATAGTTAACAAAGTGGAAAGTCTATTCTGTATCTTAAAATATTTTGTGCTATTTTGTTACAAATTCAGCATGAATTGCTTTTATAATGAAAAATTAATAAAATTTATCTTTAAATTCTATAGTTATAGCTCACATACATTTGACCACCTAGAATATGTAGAATAGAGTTCACAAATGCATATGAACAAATGGAACCAGATAGAATAGTAAATCCAAAACATTCAGTTTTATTATAACTTCATGTATATTCTTTTTTTTTTTTTTAAATACTAATCCAAAAGCAGAGACGGAGAATTCCACCATTGGTTCTCTTCTCAAATACCCACGAAAGTCAGAGCTGGGCCAGGACAAAATCAGAATCCAGAAACTCAATCCAAGTCTTCCATATGAGTGGCAATAACCTAATTACTTGAATATAACCCACCACTTCCCAGGGTGTTCATTAGCAGAAGGCCAGAATTGGGAGAGCCAGGAATTGAAGCTGGGTATATTCAACATGTGATGGGGCATCCTAAATGATGTTGTAACCGCTTTGAGCCAAATACCTGCTCCCAGTATTTTTTGGGACTTGAAAACTATAATATACTGAAGGCCTATAATTATTATTTTTCCCAAATTTTAATTAATTTTAATTAATTTCCAAAGTACAACTTTTGGATTATAGCAGCTTTTCCCACTATAACCTCCCTCCTGCCCGCAACCATCCACATCCACTCCCTACCCCATCCCATTCTTCATCAAAATTCATTTCCAATTATCTTTATATACAGAAAATCAACTTAGTATATAGTAAGTAAAGATTTCAACAGACTACATCCACACAGACACACAAAGTATAGAGTACTATTTGAGTAGTAGTTTTACTGTTAATTTGCCTAGTACAACACATTAAGGACAGAGATCCTACATGGGAAGTACCTGCACAGTGACTCCCGGTGTTGATTTAACAATTGATCCTCATATTTATGACATCAGTAATCACCCAAGGCTCTTATCATGAGCTGCCAAGGCTATGGAAGTCTCTTGAGTTCACAAACTCCAACTTTATTCAGACAAGACCATAATCAAAGTGGAAGTGTCTTGGCTTTCCATGGCTGAAATACTCTCATGGGCTTTTTAGCCAGATCAGGATGCCTTAAGGGCTGATTCTGAGGCCAGAGTGCTGTTTAGGACATCTGCCATTCCAAGAGTTTACCGTGTATCCTGCTTCCCATGTTGGATCGTTCTCTCCTTTTTAATTCTAGCAGTTATTATTAGCAGACACTAGTCTTGCTTATGTGATCCCTTTGACACTTAATCTATCTTTTTGATCAATTATGAACTTAAACTGGTCACTTTGATTAGTAAGATGGCATTGGTCCATGCCACCTTGATGGGATTGAATTGGAGTCCCCTGGCACATTTCTAGCTTTATAATTAGTGGTAAGTCTGATTGAGCATGTGCTGAACTGTATATCTCCTCACACTCTTATTCCCACTCTTATATTTAACAGGGATCACTTTTCAATTGAAATGCCTAAGAATAAGTGTATGTTAATTAAAGAGTTCAACCAATGATATTAAGTAGAACAAAAAAATACTAAAAGGGATAAAGTATTAAGTTGTTCCTCTATAGGACAAGGGCTGATCAAGTCATTTTTTCTCATAGTGTCCATTTCACTTCAACGGGTTTCCTTTTAGGTGCTCAGTTGTCACCAATCAGGGAGAACATATGATATTTGTCCCTTTGGAACTGGCTTATTTCACTCAGCATGATGTATTCCAGATTCCTCCATTATGTTGCAAATGACCAGATTTCATTTTTTATTGCTGTGTAGTATTCTATAGAGTACATGTCCCATAATTTATCCAGTCTACTGTTGATTTCAGGTATTAGCTATTGTGAATTGAGCTGCAATAAACATTGAGGTACAGACAGCTCTTTTATTTGCCAATTTAATTTCCTTTGGGCAAATTCCAAGGAGTGGGATGGCTGGGTTGTGTGGTAGGGTTATATTCAAGTTTCTGAGGAATCTCCAAACTGACTTCCATAGTGGCTTAACCAGTTTGCATTCCCACCAACAGTGGATTAGTGTCCCTTTTCCCCCACATCCTCACCAGCATCTGTTGCTGGTAGATTTCTATATGTGAGCCATTCTAACTGGGATGAGGTGAAACCTCATTGTGGTTTTGATTTGCCTTTCCCTGATTGCTAGTGTTCCTGAACATTCTTTTCATGTGTCTTGGCCATTTGGATTTCCTCTTTTGAAAAATGTCTATTGACATCCTTGGCTCATCTCTTATGTGGGTTGTTTGTTTTGTTGTTGTGGAGATTCTTGATTTCCTTGGAGATTCTGGTTATTAATGCTTTATTGGTTGCATAGTTTCCACATATTTTTTCCCATTCTTTTGGTTGCCTCTTCACTTTCCTTTTTTTAATGTTTTATTTTTGTTTTATTTTTGCAGTGCAGAAACTTCTCATTTTAATGTAATCCCAATTTTTAATTCTGGCTATGACTGCCTGTGCCTCTGGGGTATTTTCCAAGAAGTCTTTGCCTGTGCCTCTATCTTTTAGGGTTTCTCCAATGTTCTCTAATAATTTGATGATTTCGGGTCATAGATTTAAGTCTTTAATCCATGTTGAGTGGATTTCTGTGTAAGGTGTAAGGTAGGGGTTTTGCTTCATGCTTCTGCATACAGAAATCCTGTTTTCCCAGCACCATTTGTTGAATAGAGTGTCCTTGCTCCAGGAATTGGTTTTAGATCATTGATCAAATAATAAGTTGGCTGTAGATGTTTGAATTGATTTCTTGTGTTTCTATTCTGTTCCATTGGTCTATCCATCTGTTTCTGTACCAGTACCATGCTGTTTTGATTATAACTGCCCTGTAATATATCTTGAAATCTGGTATTGTGATGCCTCCAGCTTTGTTTTTTGTTGTACAAGACTGCTTTAGCTATTCAAGGTCTCCTGTGCCTCCATATTAATTTCAGCATTATTTTTTGCAGATCTGAGAAGAATGTCTTTGATATTTTGATTGGTATCTCATTGAATCTATAAATTGCTTTTGGGAGAATGGATATTTTGATGATATTGATTCTTCCAATCCATAAGCATGGAAGATTTCTCCATTTTTTGGTATCCTCTTCTATTTCTTTCCTTAAGATGTTAACTTCTCTTCATAGAGATCTTTGACATCCTTGGTTAAGTTTATTCCAAGGTATTTAATATTTTTTTTGTAGCTATTGTGAATGGGATTGATCTTAGAAGTTTTTTCTCAGCCATGGCATTGCCTGTGTATACAAAGGTTGTTTATTTTTGTGCATTGATTTTATATCCTGCTACTTTTCCAAACTCTTCTATGAGTTCCAATAGTCTTTTAGTAGAGTTCTTTGGATCCCTAAATAATCATATCCTCTGCAAAGATGGATAGTTTGACTTCTTCCTTCCCAATTTTCATCCCTTTAATTTCTTTATCTTGCCTAAGAGCTCTGGCTAAAACTTCCAGTACTATTTTGAATAAAAATGGTAAATGTGGGCATCCCTGTCTGGTACCAGATCTCAGTGGAAATGCTTCCAACTTTTACCCATTCAATAGGATGCTGGCTGTGGGTTTTTCATAAATTGCTTTGATTGTATTGAGGAATGTACCTTCTATACCCAGTTTGCTTAGAGTTTTCATCATGAAATATGTTACATTTTATCAAATGCTTTCTCTTTGTCTATTGAGATCAGCATATGGTTTTTCTTCTGCAGTTTGTTAATGTGATATATCACATTGATTGATTTGCAAACCTTGAACAATCCCTAGATACCAAGATAAATCCCATTTGGTCTAGGTGGATGATCTGTCTGATATGTTGTTGCATTCTATTGGCCAGAATTTTATTGAGGATTTTTGTGTCTATGTTCATCAGGGAAATTGGTCTGTAATTCTCTTTCTCTGCTACATCTTTTTAAGGTTTAGGAATAAGGTGATGCTGGCTTCATAGAAAGAAATTGGGAGAATTCCCTCTTTTTCAATTGTTCTGAATAGTTTGAGAAGGATTGGAGTTAGTTCTTCTTTAAATGTCTGGTAGAATTCAGCAGTGAATCCATCTGGTCCTGGGCTTTTCTTTGTTGGGAGGGCCTTCATTACTGATTCATTTTCTGACTAAATTATGGGTCTGTTTAGATATTCTATGTCTTCATGGTTTAATTTAGGTAGGTTGTATGTGTCCAGGAATCTATCCATTTCTGATAGATTTCCCTTTTTGCTTGCATATAGCTCTTTGTAGTAATTTCTGATGACTCTTTTTATTTCTCTGATGTCTGTTGTTATGTTTGTTTTTTCATGTCTGATTTTCTGATTTGGGTCTTTTCTTTTTTTAGTTAGTTGAGCCAATGGTGTGTCAATTGTGTTTATTTTTTTTTAAAAAAAACAGTTGTTCCTTTTGCTGATCTTTTGTTTGTTTTCTTTTGGATTCAATTTTGTCACTTTCTTTTCAAATATTTATGATTTCTCCTACTAGTTTTGGGTCTGGTTTGCTGTAGTTTTTCTAGATACTTGAGATGCATTTGTAGCTCAATTGTTTGGTGCCTTTCCAATTTCTTGATGTAGGCACCTATTGCTATAAACTTTCCTCTTAACAGTGCTTTTGCTGTATCTCATAAGTTTTGATATGTTGTGTTGTTAAATCCTCATTTACTTCCAGAAAGTTTTTGATTTCTCTTTTGATTTCTTCTATGACCCACTGTTCATTCAGCAGCATGCTTTTCAGTCTCCATGTGTTTGCACATGCTCTAGGAATTCCTGAGTTGCTAATTTCCAGCTTCATTCCACTGTAGTCTGAGAAGATTAATGGTATTATTCTA
This sequence comes from Sylvilagus bachmani, assembly GCA_015711505.1. NCBI lineage: Eukaryota > Metazoa > Chordata > Mammalia > Lagomorpha > Leporidae > Sylvilagus > Sylvilagus bachmani. The sequence continues at coordinate 2,768,924 of CM027401.1, read as the reverse complement.
ATTTTTTTAAATTTGCTGAAACTTGCTTTAGGGACTAGTATGTGGTCAATTCTAGAGTAGGTTCCATGTACTTCTAAGAAGAATGTGTATTCTTTAAGTGCAGAATGAAAAGTTCTGTAGATATCTCTTCAATCCATTTGGTTTATAATGTCGATTAAATTTGCTGTTTCCTTGTTGATCTTCCATCTGGTTGATCTATTTCTGAGAGTGGAGTATTGAAGTCCCCCAGTACTATTGTATTGGAGTCCAAGTCTCCGTTTAAGTTCCTTAACATATCATTTAAATAACCTGGTGCCCTGTAATTAGGTGCATGTACCTTTATAATAGTTACATCATCCTGTTGAACTGATCTCCTCAAGTTAGGCTGGTGTACTTTACCCCACAGGGCTTCTAGGCTCTTCCTGCCACATCTCTGCCAGTGTCTCGGGCTGCTGCGGTTTTGCCTCACCTCCCTTTCCAGTGCTGGTGCAGAGGAGACTGCAGCTGTGGTCCTGACCCGTGGGCACCCATGCCCTCCACAGAGATCAACCGTGTCCCTCTAAATCTGAAAGTTTTTCCTCTGCCATTTTTCCCTAACTCTTCCTGAGACTACATTATCTCCACTTTCATTAAACAGTCTTCTCTTGGACTGTCAGTGAGCTCCCTCCCTATTCCGCCATCTTGGAATCACTAGACCAGGCCAGTAGTTATGATATCAGGTGATCTATGCTTTCTAGTTTCTCAGTAAGAAACACTGATTCTCTCATATTGTTCTTGTTGCTACATTGTTTATTCATTTCTTGACCATAGCATTTCAATTTTATGAAGGCTATATATAATATTGCATGTACTATATATTTTATTTATCCTTAGATACGTGGACACTGCAAGCATTGACAGTTGTAATGAGCTCCACTAGAAGCTAGTGAATGAGATTTATTTTAGTAGTTTTAATTAAGATTTGATTCTGAATGCTACCTTTTTTGTTAATTTTATTAAATAACAAAAATAGTCTCAACTACAACATTATGTATACACAAAATTACAAAATATAAACATATATTTTGTTTAGTGGTCCAGAGCTCAGTAGCATACATCACTGAACTGAGAAAATTTGGAGATAGAAAAACTAATTGGACAAAGTAGCTGTTAAACGTTCTTGGCATCCTGATAAAGTTTAAGAATTATTTAAAAAAGAAAACCTTAGGTACCTAAAAGGAAATAATTGGATAAATGTCATCTTAATTATTTGTTTTTGCTGTGTAACAAATTATCACACTCTTGGTCGTTTAACAAAACATGCATATATCATCTCACAAGTTCTGTGGTTCAGGAATGTGGACATGAACTGACTATATCCAATTATGTCCTTCTTTTCTGGGACTCCCATGAGGCTTAATCCCTGTATTGGCCGCATCCAAGGATCATTTGTGAGTTCAAATGGGGGAAGGAACTACTTGCAAACTTACTTGTGGGAATTTCCAAAGGCATCAGTTTCCTTGGGATTAGTAGACTTATTGGAGAGATGTTACCCTCAATTCAGGTCCATGGGAGCCTGCCTACTATAGCAATTTTCTTCTAAGGGAATCTAGTAGTAAAAGCAACACATTGCAGAACTGGGATTCCATCACCTTAGCCCTATTCTGTTACTGAGATACAAGTATCACATCCTGCAAAACCCATTTCATGCCTCTGCCTGAGTGAATAGCTTACTTTTTTTGATGAATAGCATTCCGTTGCATGTATGTACTAGTTTGTCTATCCATTTAGAAGTTCAGGTGATCTTGGTTATTTCTAGTTAGACCAATTATTAATAAATGAACTATGAACATCCCTGTATAATTTTTATGTAAAAACAGTTTTCGGGGCCAGCAGCCTTGTGTGTTGTGTAAAACCATCACCTGTGGCACTGGCATCCTCTATGGGTGCCAGTTTGAGTCCTGGCTGTTCTGCTTCTGATACAGCTCCCTGCTAGCAGCCTGCAAGGCAGTGAAGCCTGGCCTGGATGCTTGGGCCCCTGAACCCACGTGGAGAATCCAAAAGAGGCTGCTGGTTCCTGGGTTCAGGCTGGCCAGACCTCAACCATTGCTGTCTTGTAGGGAGTGAGCATGTGGATGGAAGATCGATCGATCTCTCTCTGTATCTCTGTCTCTCTCTCTCTCTATCTCTCTCTCTCCCTCTGTAACTTTGCCTTTCAAGTAAATAAATAAATCTTTTTAAAAAGTTTTTAGTTAACTTGGGTAAATACCTAGGATAAAACTCTTAGGTATTGGGGCAAGTGTTGTTTAACATTATAAGAAGTTACAACCATTATCCATAATAGCAATGAATGCTATTTTGTATTTCTACTAGTGAGGAAAATGTTATTCCTGTTCCGAATTTTTACAGGTATGCAGTATCTTGTAGAGCACTATTCTACATTAATTTACAAGGATCCGAATACTTTAATTATATTAAATCTAATTAATACATTCTCAGTTGGTGAAGTGTGCTTATGATTATATATAAAAGTTAACCAACATAGTCAAGATTTTCTTCAAGAAATTACATAGTGTTGATTTCTATATTCTATCATTTAAGGAATTAATTTTTGGGTAAGATACAAGGTTTACTAAGGGCTTTATTGTTTACTTATGAACATTCAGGTTTTTCAGAACTACGTGCTGAAAAGACTTATTTCTCCCTTAAATTTTCTTCATATTTTTTGTCAAAAATTATTTAATTGTGTTGACATGGGTCTATTTTTGGGACATCAATTTTATTGCAATTACTGTGTGTCCAGGTGAATAATGTTAGTGCAATTATTACAGTAGCCATATAATAAGTCTTGATATTTGATGGTGTAGCCAATATAATTTTTCTTAATGATTTTGGCCTATGAAGTTCATTTGCCTACCCATTTAATCTTTAGAACTTGTCTCTCACTGTAGGAACATTTGCTGGGATTTTAATGGGTTTCAATCTATAGATATATTTTAAGAGGATTGATAAAATATTTTTACCACCCATATTTTATAAGCATGCACATACACTTAAACACACATATCAGAGATTTGTAGGGATTTTTGTTTTTGTTTTTGTTTTTTTTGCCTGGAGACCCTGTTTGTAGCTTGTTAAACATAAGCATTCTGAGTTTTTTTTTGTCTGCATGTGCACATATGTACACTTACATATAAATGTTTTAATTTTGGAATCCAGTTTCTCATGCTAGATTACAAAAATGTGAGTGACATTTCTATTTACTTTTTATTGAAACATTGGTGAACTTTCTTATTCTGGGAGCTATTTAATATGTTATCTGGGCCAACGCCGCAGCTCACTAGGCTAATCCTCCGCCTTGCAGCGCCGGCACACTGGGTTCTAGTCCGAGTCAGGGCACCAGATTCTGTCCTGGTTGCCCCGCTTCCAAGCCAGCTCTCTGCTGTGGCCCAGGAGTGCAGTGGATAATGGCCCAAGTCCTTGGGCCCTGCACCCCATGGGAGACCAGGATAAGCACCTGGCTCCTGCCATCGGATCAGCACGGTGTGCCAGCTGCAGCGCGCCATACACGGTGGGCATTGTAGGGTGAACCAACGGCAAAGGAAGACCTTTGTCTCTCTCTCTCACTGTCCACTCTGCCTGTCGAAAAAATATTTTATCTGGAATCATATAAACCTTTTTTTTTTTAAGTTTGGGAATATATATTTTTAAAAGGATTTGATAATCCCTTGTGTAAAACTCAAATTGTTTCTACAGGAAGAGAGAAAATATCCAAGTTATTGTCCACACAGATTGTTTACTTGTTTATTTATGGCTTTAGATTTGTACTTGATTGTATAACACAGCAGAGCTCGAAAGCACCTGCCATCTGCCTCTCTCATGACAAAAGACACATGAGAACAGCAGTGCATGTCCTCTGAGTGCTCTCTCTGAATGCCTTTCCAGTCCGTGTAGGTGTAGATTCAAGATTTCCATGGATCTCAAGGGCTCTTCTTTCTGTTCGTATTTCTATTCCTTATTTCCCTTCTACTTTTAAAGCATTGACATTATGCCATCTAACCTTCAATTTGCACCACTTGACTTATGCCAGTTCCTTGAAATGTTACTGCCTGTGAATCGTGACTTGTACTTTTTGTAAGAGAAGCTAAAGCATGCAGGCATCACAATTTAAGTTAGTTTAAAAACAGAAAATAAAAATTCAGCTGCCAACTTGGAGGATTTTATACATTATTAAGTATTTTATTATAGTTCCACAGCTTGAATTCAGCATTCTATTTTATTGCTATGGCCTGGATTTTATTTTCTACTTGAGAAAACAAACTTCATTTCCAAACACTTATTTAGTCTTTCTTCAATAGCAACAGTTTTTTCTTTTGGCAAAATTGTCCTGGGAAATAAACTAAATGTCTTTCCAAATTAGAGCGGAAGCCTTTTCTTAAATATCAGGAATAAATCGAGTAGCAGTTTTTGAAACTTCCACCAAAGCGGCTGGCTCTGGCCCTTTTGCAGACGGTCCTCCTGGGCCGTTCTGTTTCCTTCTTCATCGCCACCTTTGAGGGCGCCACTTCCAAGGCCTCCGCTCCAGCTGCCGCCACCCAGCCCTGCGCCTCCTGCTGCACTGGCTTGGGAAGAGTTGATGGCCAGATCCCTCCTTTGGGCCACGCCCCAAGACTTAGGTGAGGTGGCCCTGTGACTCCAGCTAGAAATTGATAGGGCAGATACGGTGGTGGAATGACATGCCTGGCATTTCTCATCTTTCAGGAAACACTGCTCGGCATTGCTTTATGTGGCATTTCAGTACATCAATGTTTGTTACATGAAAAACACAGTGAGTTCATTCCCTGTTAGTCCATCTAGCCCACAAGGGGAAATAGCATTTCTTTTATGAAAACAAAACAAACAAACAAAGAAGACTGACAGCAATTCCAGCACAGTAATAAAATTTTTAGAATTAGTCTATGTGTAAAACATTCATCAGGAATAGAATAACTTAAAGTTTAGGTCACAATTTCAGTAAGGCTCTCATTTTGCATTTAATAAAATTGAAATATTTTGGGCCGGCGCCACGGCTCACTAGACTAAAGCTCCGCCTTGCGGCGCCGGCACACCGGGTTCTAGTCCCGGTCGGGGCGCCAGATTCTGTCCCAGTTGCCCCTCTTCCAGGCCAGCTCTCTGCTGTGGCCCGGGAGTGCAGTGGAGGATGGCCCAAGTCCTTGGGCCCTGCACCCCATGGGAGACCAGGAGAAGCACCTGGCTCCTGCCATCGGATGAGCACAGTTAGCTGGCCGCAGCGCGCTGGGGGCGGTGGCCATTGGAGGGTGAACCAACGGCAAAAGGAAGACCTTTCTCTCTGTCTCTCTCTCTCACTGTCCACTCTGCCTGTCAAAAAAAATTTAAATATTTTTAAAACATCATATTCCTTTAGCTAGTAACATAGACTCCAATTTGCTAAAACAAAAAAAAAACGGAGCTTCATATTATTTTTCTCAATTATCTCCACAAAAAAATAGTTTTTCATGTCTCTCTTTAAAAGGCAAATGTATCAGTTGTGGATTTAGTTGCCCTCAGATCTATTCCATTTTCCTTCTTTTAAGTTACACTATCAGGAATATGTGCATCCCAGAATGTGCTCTACAAGTCCATGAGTGCTAGTTTGTATCTGTATTTAAACAACTGGGCACTAGAGGAATAGAGAAGAAAGAAACCTCCATGTATCCCATGCAGTCTTTCTCTGTATCTACCAGAATGTTTAGAAATTAAGTCCTAGACTATGTTCCTTGAACCCCTTGCAGAGATACAGCATTCTGAATGAAGTATCATTAAAACTTTGTTGTCTCATCAAGCTTTTTAAAAATACTCAGACGGATTTGTATTTGTTAAAAGAATTGGTCCCGACTAATACAGTTCTTGTTAATATGATATAAGTAATCACAGAAAAAAAAAACATGTGAAGAATAGGTAACTAAAAAAATCAACATGGGAAGAACATGAAGATGAACCCTGTAAAGAACATCCTCGTGGGTGAAAATGGGATACATATGATCTATAATCGAGTATGATCATCACCTAAGTTTTGCACAGATGAAATAGTGGGTGAAGGCAAAGTTTTGGAAAACCTAGTAACTGCCACCTGCAATTGGTATTGTAGAGATTGTTACTACAAAATCATGGAAGGGGCTGGCTGCCTCTGAAGATGTTAAAGAATTTAATAATTGAAATGATAGGCTCAGTGTTTTGATTTGCACGTAAAATAATGGTGGAGATAGAGATGACAGTGCATATATAGATACATATAAACAATATTATATTTTTATGTTCAAAGTATATACACTTGGGTATAAGACCCCAATTTGATTGTGGCAATTTTGAACTACAAGTTGAGTTTAAAACATAAATTTGATAAATTTGTTAAACTACAGTTAAAGCATTTTCAGAGTGACCTGGGGTACCCAATTATGTAAATTTAGGTAAACTGAAGATCTTTGAAATACAAGTCACTCATCCATGGTCTCTAAGCCAATAAAGTAAGTCTGATTTCTGAGGATTATCCAATCCTGTGCAAGACGAGATTGCCTATGTGCAAAATGAATTACAAGGTCTTGAATAGCAAGAAAATATGAGCATGTGAGAGAACTCACTTCAGTAGTGTTAGGCTTGAGGTTAATGTTGAACATGAGTTTAATTGCATATATAAAAGCAGATAATCACATGTGGGATTTTATGTATTACTTCATGCAGATGAAAGTGGCCCTACCGCAATACTAGATTCATTGGGTAAAGTCTAGACTTAACAGTGACTTACCTACATTAATGATGTAAGAGAGCAGATCTTACTCAGTCTGAAGTAGAGAAAGAAATGTGGAACCTCTAGCTGTGCATTTAATTTCTTATATAAAATGCAATTATATATATATTCACGGGAAGGACCAGAGTTTATGACAACCATAAGGAATGTTTTTTTGGATCTCCTGGTTAGTTCTACTACAATGACTATAGCACAGACTGTGAGGATTTTGTGGTAAAGTTCTCTTCTAGCAATGCATATTTTGAACAGCAACTCTTTCTTTTGGTACAAGTGCACTGCATGACTATGAGCTCTGAGCTGATTGTGATGCAGTGAAATTGATCCTCAGGGCTGTAAAATTGATCTTCAGGGCAGTAATTTTCTGTTGCAAAATTAGAGCAAGAAGTGGAGCAAGCACTGTGGTATACTGGGTAAAGCCGCCACCTGCAGCACTGGCATCCCATATGGGCACCAGTTCATGTCCTGGCTGCTCCACTTCCAATCCAGTGACCTGCTAATGGCCTAGAAAAGCAGCAGCAGATGGCCCAAGTGCCTGGGCCCCTAGTACCCTCATTGGAGACCTGGAAGAAACTCCTTGCTCCTGTCTTCAGCCTGGCCCAGCCCTACCCATTTCAGCCATCTGGGGAGTGAACAAGCAGGTGGAAGATCTTTCTCTGTAATTCTGACTTTCAAATAAATAAACATTTTTTAAAAAAAAAAATAGAGTAAGAAGTAATATATTTAGACAGTACAGTATTTAGTGGGATGTCTCTTTGTACTTCTATGACCAAGCTTAATAGTAGTTTACAAAAATAAATCAGTGCTCACTAAGAACATAGATCCTTCAAAATAAAGCTTTGGGTCATCTCAATAAGAAAAGAAAACTGACCCACTTAGGTGATGGCTGTGTTCAAAGGGATATAAGTAAACTGTGAAACACCAGCTGTATCCTCACAGACAGCACATACAAGGTAATATCCGTGGTTAGATCTACTTTTGTTACGTGTGCATTAACCTGTATTTCATTTTTACTCTTTCCCCTCTGATGTGTGATACTCAACTGTACAGTTTTTAACTGATTTAGGGAAGGCAAGGTTTGCACATCACATTGATGATGAACAATCAGAGTTCAGGTTTATTCCTTTTGGTGTAAGTATTTGCCGAAAGTTAAATGTAAGTATGATGGATAGTATAAGGATCAGTACTTTGTCGAATGCAGTCACAATTCCTGAGCCTCACCTGTTTTTGAGTATCACATTGAGGTTTCTGTACAGCGAAATAATATTTGTTGAATACTAGCAATAAAGTTGTTGGGAGACACAAATTCTATTTTACTCACCATTATACATATCTCAAGATAGTCCGAGATGCATTTTAGATTTCAAATCTCAATTCTCTTGGTGATATAGTATTGACATAAGAATCCTCTTGATAATGTACAGTCCATTTATTGTAAGTATCTCATTTCATACATAATCTGGATTTTTCATGAACATAATGATGATTGAAGTTGTCAAAGTAAAAAGCAAAATCTAGCTACGAAGCACTTTATTTCAAATAATATTTTATCTATTATGCCCATGGCTAAATATTTCAATTACTATTTAGGCTTCTTCTAACATTATAATTTGAAACAGTTAGCTAATTTTAAGGTTTTTCATCTTTTATTTAAAATTGTACATTTAATTAAATTAAGCAAAGAATATGTTGATAGAACTGAAAAAAGATTTCTATAATCTAAAAATAACAAACTTTACCTTCATATTGTGAAAAACCAATGAGTAGAGGGCTATTTGCAAATGGATAATAGTGAATATTCTCATCGTGAACAAGAAAGCTAAGTCTGTGATGTATAAATAATCTCTGGCATATTCACAAAAATGTTTATCACCTCTCTCCATGACATTTTGGTTCAAAATACCACACTGCTCATGAATACTTACTATTTGCACATCACAGATTATATTCAGAAATAAATGATGACAGTGGTGCCTAATTCAATAGATGATAGTTAATCTCTGGTCTAAATTAAGTTGTAAAATGATCCAACAAATAGTGTGAGCTTGACATTTAAATCATCTAAAGATAATTCTGACAATGTTTGGGAGAAAGATCGAAATATCCACAGGCTAGTAGAATTCTCAATTTTTTAAGAAATGAGAGGTTTGAAAGATCAAAGATGCAGCAGCATACATGGGAGGCGATCTATTATCAACAGGAATGTCATCACTCAGTCTGTTTCTGCCCTGTCACTTCTCCTGACATTCTTGTTGAAGTTAACCACAGCAGTGTGCTGCAGAGCTGACATTTACGCTTTAGTCATGATGAGCAGTCCTACGAAAGCAAGGCTGCCAAAATGCAAAAATAGTATCAAAGTGTCTTTATGATAAAAGGACCTAATAACTCAGACGTAACTTCTGAACTCTACTGAAAATGTCTGTTTTCTCCAGAAACATGCAGAAAGTAACCATTTTCATGCCACAGAACAATAATTAATGGAAATTAATGTTTTGAATCTTGAAGTACTTTCCATCGGTTATAATATTTGATTTCTTTTATATTTAAATTGAAGTAAAAGTTATTTTTCTCTCATGAAAAGAGGTTGACTTATTGTATGCCTTTAGGTCTTTGATTTCTTACATCCTCTTTTTATGAGTTATTCTCACTCTTCTGAACCTCCACATTTACTTATTGAAAGTAACATTTTGGCAAACACATGACTAGGAGAAAATAGTTCTTTCATATACTTAACTGTAAGATCATTTATGTACTGTGAAGAAATATGAGATAATTACAATTCTCATAAATAATACTGCACATAAAATATATCTTCTTGATTCAGAAGTACATTTGTGGGATAATGACAAATTGCGTATTATTGCCTTGGTTTAAATTATAGGGAAAAAAGTATTCCTCATATATATGGGTCCCTTTTAACCATACAATAAACAAATTTTTAACCTGCTTCAGTACTATTGTCTAAATAATTTAGGAATATAGTTTCATTTTTTAATTTATTTTTAAGGAATACAAATTTCATAGTACAACTTTAAGAATATAGTTATTCTTTGCACCATAACACCCTCCCACCCACACTCTCCTCCTCCTCTCTTCTCTCCCCTTGCCAGTCCCATTCTCCATTACCATTAATTTTTTTTTGACAGGCAGAGTGGACAGTGAGAGAGAGACAGACAGAGAGAAAGGTCTTCCTTTTGCCGTTGGTTCACCCTCCAATGGCTACCGCTGCCGGCGCGCTGCGGCCGGCGCACCGCGCTCATCCGATGGCAGGAGCCAGGTGCTAGGTGCTTTTTCCTGGTCTCCCATGGGGTGCAGGGCCCAAGCACCTGGGCCATCCTCCACTGCACTCCTGGGCCACAGCAGAGGGCTGGCCTGGAAGAGGGGCAACCGGGACAGAATCCGGTGCCCCAACCGGGACTAGAACCCTTTGTGCTGGTGCCGCAAGGTGGTGGATTAGCCTGTTGAGCCACGGCGCCGGCCCATTACCATTAATTTTCAATTAGCTTTAAACTCAGAAGACCAACTCTATGCTAAGTAAATATCTCAACAATTTGCGTACACACACTAAAAGTATTTGAGAACTAGTTTTACAGTTAAGTCTTATAATAGAACTCATTGAGGACAGAGGTCATGCATGGGGAGTTAGTGCACAGTACTCTTGTTGCTCATTTAATAATTAACACTCTTATGTATGATGTCAGTGACCACACAAGACTCTTGACATGAGCTGTGGAGGCTATGGAAGCCTTTTGAGTCCACAAACTCCATTAGTATTTGGACAAGGCCATCAGCAAACTGAAAGTTATCTTCTCCCTTCAGAGAAAAGTACAACCTTCTTTGATGACCACTTCTTTCCTCTAGGGTCTCACTCATGGAGATCCTTTATGTAGAATATTTTTCGCCACAGTGTCTTGGCTTTTCATGTCTGTAATGCTCTCACTGGCTTTTCAGTCAGACCAGGAAGCCTTAAGGGCTGATTCTGAGGTCAGAGTTTTACTTAAAGCAATTGTCATTCTATGAGTCTGCTGTGTGGACTGCTTCCCAGGTTGGCCATTCCCTGCTTTTTAATTCTATCATTCTTGTCAGACATATGACCACTTTATCACTTAATCCTATCTATATGTTCAATTTAACACTTAATATGATCACTTTAACAATTTTTTTAAAGATATTATTTTATTTATTTGACAGGCAGAGTTAGTGAGAGAGAGAGAGAAAAAAGGTCTTCTTTCTGTTGATTCACTCCCCAAGTGGGCACAATGGCCTGAGCTGTGCCCATCTGAAGCCAGGAACTAGATGCTTCCTCCCAGTCTCCTGTGCAGGTGCAGGGGCCCAAGCACTTGGGCCATCCTCCACTGCTTTGCCAGGCCACTGCAGAGTGCTGGACTGGAAGAGGAGCAATTGCGACTAGAATTGGTGCCCATATGGGATGCTGGTGCTGAAACTGGAGGATTACCCCAGTTAACCATGGTGCCAGCCCACACTTCAACAATTAAGATGGCATTTTCACCACGAAGCCTAATGGAATTTGGAGTCCCATGACAAATTTTTAAACTATACTCTTAGAAATCTGTAGGAATATATGTAGAATTATACAGCTTTACACTCAAACAATTCTGCCTCCTTCTCTTATTACCACCCCCCCCCTTTTTTTTTTACTGAGATCTATTTTCTATTGACTTTATACATGTATGAGTAACTCTGTTAAGAGTTGAACAAATAGTATGAAGGAAAAAAAAACTGTTTCTTGACAGTCAAGACAAGGACCACTCAAGTCATGCTTTCTTTTATTTTTTTAAATATTTATTTTACTTATTTGAAAGACAGATTTACAAAGAGGTAGAGACAGAAAGAGATCTTCCATAAACTAGTTAACTCCCTAGATGGCCACAACGGCCGGGGCCACACCAATCCAAATCCAGGAGCCAGGAGCTTCCTCTGGGTCCCCCATGTGGGTTCAGGGGCCCCAGGACTTGGGCCATCTTCTACTGCTATCCCAGGCCACAGCAGAGAGCTGGATTGGAAGAGGAGCACCCGGGACTAGAACCGGCACCCATATGGGATGCCGGTGCTTCAGGCCAGGGCTTTAACCCACTGCACCACAGTGCCAGCTGTAAGTCATCTCTTCTTGAAGTGTAAATTTCACTTCTACAGATTTCCTTTTAGGTGCCCTATTAGTTCTCAGGGATCAGGGAGAACATATGGTATTTGTCCCTTTGGGACTGGCATATTTCACTAAGTATGATGTTTTCCAGATTGATACATTTTGTTGCAAATGACCAGATTTCATTCCTTTTTTTTAACTGCTGCGTAGTATTTCATAGTGTACATATCCCATAATTTCTTTATCCAATCTTTGGTTGACAGGTATTTAGGTTGATTCCATGTCTCTGCTATTGTGAATTGAGCTGCAATAATCATGGAGGTGCAGATAATTCTTTAATTTACTAATTTCATTTACCTTAGGTAAATTCCCAGGAGTGGGATGGCTGGGTCATATGGTAGGGCTATATTCAGATTTCTGAAGTACTTCCATATTGTCTTCCATAGTGGCTTTCACAGTTCACATTCCCACCAACACTTTATTAGGGTACATTTTCCCCCTCTTCTCCAGCATTCTACCTGGGGTGGTTTGATTTGCATTTCCCTGATTGCTAGTTATCCTGAACATTTTTTTCATGTGCCTGTTGGCCATTTGGATTTCCTCTTTATTTTGTTAAAGATTTATTCATTTATTTTGAAAGTCAGAGTTACACAGAGAGAAGGAGAGGCAGAGAAAGAGTGGTCTCCCATCCATTGGTTTGCTCCCCAGATGGCCGTAATGGCCAGAGCTGCACTGATCCAAAAGCAGGAGCCAGGAGCTACTTGCAGGTCTCCCACTCAGGTGCAGGGACCCAAGGCCTTTGGCCATCCTCTACTGCTTTTCCAGTCCATAGCAGACAGCTGAATCAGAAGTGGAGCAGCTGGGTCGCAAACCGGCGCCCATATGGGATGCCAGCACCACAGGTGGCTTTACCCATTATGCCAGAGCACCAGCCCCTGGATTTCCTCCTTTGAGAAATGTCTAAGTCCTTGACCCGTTTCCTAACTGGGTTGTTTGTGATGTTGTTGTGGAGCTTCTTGATCTTTTTGTATATTCTGTTTATTTTTCCTCTATTAGCTGCAGACTTTGCAAATAATTTCTCCCGTTCTATCAGTTGCCTCTTCACTTTCCTGAGTGTCTCTTTTGCCCTACAGAAACGTCTCAATTGGATTTAATTCCATTTGTTAAATTTGGCTTTGACTACTTCTGCCTCTGGGGTCTTTGCCCATGTGGAACTTCAAAAGCAGTTCTCCAAGCTTGCCCCTCTGCTGCTGTCACAGCTTCCTAGACCTGCGACTTCCTGTCTCACTTGGTCCACTGGGGGCTCGCACTGGCCTCCTCGTCCCAGCCTCTCCACTTCCCTTTCTTATTTGCTCTTTCAGCATGGACCTGCCCAGTTGCGGTTGCTCTCCTGGGCTTCTCATGGAGAATTTCCCATGACTCTCGCCGGTGTGTATCTTCTCTCCTCTTTAACTCCCTATTTTGCCCCACTTGACTGGGATCATCCTGTTGCTGTTCTGCCCTCTTGAGACCCCTTAAGATTAAGATATTAGTTACTGGCCGGCGCCGTGGCTCAACAGGCTAATCCTCCGCCTTGCGGCGTCGGCACACCGGGTTCTAGTCCCTGTCGGGGCTCCGGATTCTGTCCCGGTTGCCCCTCTTCCAGGCCAGCTCTCTGCTGTGGCCCAGGAGTGCAGTGGAGGATGGCCCAAGTGCTTGGGCCCTGCACCCCATGGGAGACCAGGAGAAGCACCTAGTACCTGGCTCCTGCCATTGGATGAGCGCGGTGCGCTGGCCGCAGTGCGCCGACCGCGGCCGCCATTGGAGGGTGAACCAACGGCAAAGGAAGACCTTTCTCTCTGTCTCTCTCTCTCTCTCTCTCTCACTGTCCACTCTGCCTGTCAAAAAAAAAAGATATTAGTTACTTAGAGCATCGTAACAAAGAACCACCAACAAGCGACACACAACATACTTTCTTGCTTTGTGGTTCTATATGCTATTATTTAAAGGTACAGATAGGATTGGTTCTTTCTGAGAGCTGTCAACTAAATATATCCCTTAACTCTTCTCTACCTTCTGGTAGTTCTGGGCAAGCTTTCGGTTCCTTGATTTATAGAAGCTCATTTCATCTTTACAAGTGTTTCATGTGTGCTGTTCTGTGCTCAAATGTATTCTTTCTTTAAAGTATATAAGATTAGAGCCCAAAGAGGTGATTTAATTTGAACTATATTATGTATACCTTATTAAGATTGTATTCTGAGGTACTGAATATTACAACTTTAGCATATGAATTTTGAAGAGAAACAATTCAACCCATCATAAATGAGTAAAATAGGTCTGCATCTAATCATGCGATAAAAGTAATAAATGAGTTAAGTCTCATATCCCAGATATCCCAATTCATAAAGCATAAAGTAGATATTAGTTTTCAAATTGAAATATTTATTCTGCAACATGAAAATATTTTAGGGTCATAACCTAACAAAAACATGAAGAAAATAATAGGACATCAGCACTTGAAGCATAATCTAATTAAATGTTAATATAGTTCATTCGTTTTGCATAGTTCTATGACATGTAGTTTTAATAAATATTAACAAAAGTCAAAAGAATAACAAGATACAAAATTTGCTTTTATACGGTTTATGATGTATATTTTAGCAAATGTTCATGAACAGTAATAATGAGTTTAATAAAAATGTTAATTATTTTTATATAAGTCTAGTGTTAAACTACATAAATTCTCAGTCTGCACTGAGCAAGGGAGAAGATCAAGAACTCACAATAATCAGAGTTCAAAGACCAACAAAGTGCCAGAGATCTTTCTAAAGTCTTCATAGACTACATCAGGAACATCACCTTTTATTCTTTTGAGGTACTTTGTATAATTTCCCAACTGGTTCACAGAAAAACCCAGTGCCCTCAATTCTTGACCCAAAGTCTAAAGAGGCCAGCTCCTTATGGGTATGCTTGAAAATGGCATGAATTATCCTCTGTACACAGCTTTCAAGCCCATATACAATGCCATCTGAAATAGCAGGAGTGTAGAAAGCAAACAAGTTTATTTCAGGATTTTTCACTCGAGAATTAATCAGGCAGCTATTAATGTCCAACCTAGCATTTTGGTTTCAAAAATACTGTAATCATGAGACTACTTCCTTGAGAGGACACAAGAGGTGAGGAGTGGGTACATCCATAGCAAAGATACAAAAGAGTGTCAACCTAATTATGGTGTTTCTCTTCCAAAGCCAGTGAGTATAGCTTAGAGGAAGTGACTGCTTCAGCTGTGAAAACTTCAAATAACACGATGAAAATGTCAAATACCACACACAAACATCAAAGAAACATGACACTACCAAAGGAAAAAAAAATATTTTCCAGTAATTGACCTTAATGAAATTTATGCATAATCTGAGAAATAATTCAAAACCACAGTGTTGTTAAGATTTATCTTATTTTTCTTTGAAAGAGTTAAACAGTGAAGGAGATGTAGAGAGATTTTCCATCCACTGGTTCACTCCCCAGATGGCTACAAAAACTGGAGCTGGGCCAGTGTGAAACCAGGAGCCAGGAGCTCCTCTGGGTCTCCCGCGGAGGTTCAGGGGCCCAAGCACTTGCTCCATCCTCTACTGCATTCCCAGGCACACAATAGGGAGCCAGATCAGAACTGGAGCAACTGGGACTCAAATTGGTTCCCGTATGAAAAGCCTTCACTGTAGGTGATGGCCCAAACCACTATGCAGGCATGCTGGCCTCCAAAATCATTGTTTTAAGGAAGCAAAGTTATCTGTAACAGAAAAGATTCACAAATCAATGGGATTAAGAAAATAGTGTATTAAATTAACAAAATGAGGTACAAAAATATACAAAAGTCCTTAGTAGGAACCAAACTGAAATGTTGAAGTTAAAGAATCAGGCAATGAAATAAAATGTGCAGTAATGGGCATAAAAATCATTTTTCACCAAGCAGGAAAAAATATTGAAAACTCAGATATCATTTGACATCATCTGTTCACAATAGAAAACATACACGGGCTGGCATTGTGGCATAGCTTGTAAGGCCAAGGCCCATGATGCCAACATCCATATGGGCACCAGTTTGAGTATTAACTGCTCCACTTCTGACCCAGCTACCTGCAAATGTGTAGGGGAAGGTAGCAGAAGATGGTCCTGTACCCACAGGGGAGACCCAGAAGAAGCTTGTGGCTCCTGGCTTCAGCCTGGCCTAGGGCCATCGTGCCCATCTGGGGAATAATCCAGCAGATACAAGATCTCTATCTATGTATCCCCCTGTTACTTCTGTAATGCTGTTTTTCAAATAAAATAAAATGGATCTAAAAAAACTATAGAAAGACTAAAAATATGCAAAGTGAAGATGTAAAATTTATGGGACATTATAGAGTAAACTAATAAAATAATGGCCATCCAAGGATAGGAAGAGAGGGAATGAGAGAGAACATTTATTTAAATAAATGATTACTGAAAATTTCTCAAACTTGGGGAAAGATATGAACATCCAGGGACATAAAGCTGAAAGAGATGCAAACAATCACTACTCAAAGAAGACAGCACTAACACACATTCAAACCACCAAAAATGAAAGACAGTGGCAGAGTGGCTACCTCTTAAAATACCTGTGTCTCATGTTGAATACCTGGGATCCATGCCTGGTTCTTGTTCCTTTTCAACTTCCGTGCTAGTGTGGACGCTGGGAAACAGTTGTGAAGTCTCAAGTGACTGTGCTCCTGCCACCCACATGGAAGACCTGAATTGACTTATTTGCTCTGATTCATCTTGCCACAGCCTCAGCCACTTCAGGTATTTAGGGAGTAAACCAGTAGATGGGAGACTTCTTTTTCTCTCTCTACTGCATCTGCATCTCTCTACCTCTCAAAAAATTAAAGAAAAATTTAAAAGCAGCAAGAAAAGAGTTTCATCCCATACAAACGAGTGTCGTAATATGATTGGCACTTTTTTAGAAGAAACTTTGCAAGCAAGGAGAGGATAGAATGCTATATTCCAAATGCTGAAGCAAACAAGAAAACCTGCCAATAAACATTTTACATGGGGAAAAATCATGCTTCAGAAATGGACAGATACTTTCCCAAGCAAAAGTTAATGACTATTATCACAAAATTCCCTTACAAGAAGTAGTAAAGATAATCCTTAACCTGGAGGTAAAAGAACATTTCTAGTTATGTAAAAACATATGGAAGTGTAAAACTCATTGCCAAAGGTAAGCATATTGGGAAACTCTAAACACTCTTAATTGTGGTGTGTAAATTTCTTTTAAATCTAGTAAGAAGAACATTTAATCATAATTAATTTTATTTATAATAAAAAGAATAGCTATGTAAGTATAAATGTTAATGGATATACATGATATGATGGTATAAAATATGACATCAAAAAATAAGTAAAATTATAAAATGTATGTGATCAAAGTTATCAGCTTCAAATAAAATGTTACTATATGATTATTTATGTACTTCATATTGTAATACAAAGCAAAAGTGTATATTAGATAATCTAAAAATAAATATAAGAATATCACTTAATCACAAAAGAAAAAGGGAGAAAGGAATATAGAAACAATGAAAACTTCAGAAAACAATTAACATAGCGGTAATAGTAAGTCCTTATTAACAACTGCTTGAAAGAAAGGAGGGGTGGCTAAACTTATACCACACACACACACACACACACACATACATATACACAGAAAAATACACTTTTGTTCATGCTACATGAACAAAGTAGGACATTCTCTAAGGATAACTGGGTGAAATCACCAATAGGCAATAGTAATTGTAAACTTCAGTGCATCCAACCTTGGAGCACTTTGGTAAGTAAACAAAAGACTAACATATCTAAAAGGAGAAAGGGATGGGAAGCTAACACTGCTCTTAACATTTTCTTTTTTTAAAGATTTACTTTATTTATTTGAAAGTCAGAGTTACACAGAGAGAGGAGAGGCAGAGAGGAAGAGAGAGAGAGAGTGGTCCTTCATCTGCTGGTTCACTCCCCAGATGGCTGCAAAGGTCTGAGGTGTGGTGATCTGAAGCCAGGAGCCAGGAGCTTCTTCCCGGTCTCCCATCTGGGTGCAGGAGTCCAAAGACTTGGGGCATCTTCTATAGTTTTCCCAGGCCATAGAAGAGAGCTGGACAGGAAGTGGAACAGCCGGGTCTTGAACCAGTGCCCATATGGAATGCCAGCGCTTCAGGCCAGGGTGTTAACCCACTGCACCACAGCGCCAGCCCCTCACATTAACATTTTCAATAACATAATCCAGATCATTACTGGTATACATTTAAGGGTGCATGAGAGGGTGTTAAACAGCTTTCAACATTCTTGTTTCCCTAAGTAATTTTATCTACATATCTATACTTAATTATTACCAGTGGGTTCTATCATAGAATCCATGTTTAGACAACTACATTGATGCTGGTAATATATTGACTGAGCAGTTTCAGTAGTTAGGCTCATGATAAACATCTGTTTTCTGCTCTTACTCTTTCATCCTTGCCTCTGAAAACCAGTGGTGATATTACTATATACAACGTAGAAGGCTACATAAAATTATATTTTCAAAGATTTGAGAAATGTAGTTGTCAGGCTATTGCTAAATGACTCTGTAAATAAAAAACGTAAAGCACATAACAATGTTTGAGTAGTTTTGTCCTTCATTAGTAATTTATATCTTTTTATCTCATACTTTTTCTAGCTTTATTATTGTCATTTTTTCAATTAAATGCCTTCAGAGTTGAGAAAAATTAAACCTAAAACTGTTCATATTACAAAGATCATTGAAATGTCATTCCTTTATACATTGAACATTTTTTAAAATAAATTCTGGCACCTATCACAAAGTTAGGTTCAAATTTAATATATAGTGCTCTAGGAATTTCCAGGAGAAAAGAGCAAATGGAATTTGTAATATGATAAATATCAGATAAAATGTAGTCAACAATAAGTGAATAATATGACATTTTGGATCTCTGGATAAAATACTAAAGACAGATTTATGTTGAATATCTGCATATATTCTATAGCTGAAACAATAAATTAGATATCAAATGATACTGTGAAGATAATTTGATGTGACCAGTGTATACATTTTATAGAATATATAAAAATTGGAGAGCTAGAACCAGATTGGATACCCCTTTGAATATATAACTATTTCACATGTAAGGCATACTGTAAACCAATCTTTATTTACATACAAAACTATAATCTGAAGCATGCAATGGAAATGAAACTTTTGGTGGAGTAAGCAAATAAGGGTTTATTTAGTATCTCAGATTACAATATAAGCACATGCAGGCTGGAATTGACAGCTGTCAAAAATCCCTTTAATGAATCAGTTCTTTATTTCTTACCACTCCACAATTCTTAGTATGATGGTTTTCTTCTTTATCCATGTTGTCTTGTGAATATACTTTTGTTGGCTAAATTTATAGATGCCATTCTTGGGCAGGCATGTGGGCACAGTGGGTTAGGCTGCAGTGTCTCTGCTTCTGGTCTAACTTTCAGTTAACACACATCCTGAGAGGGAATAATTGAAGCCTCAGGAACTTGGGTCCCTGAATCCCAAGTGGGAGACCTGAATGGAGACTCTGGATTCTCAACCCTGGCTGTCGCATGTCTATGAATAGTTTACTAGCAGATGCATGATCTCTCTCTTCCCCGACTCCTTCTGCTGCTTCTCCAAATAAATAAGAATAATAAAATAGATTCCAATTCCAAGGAAAGAAAGAAAAATAACACAAGAATAGTCATAAGCATACTTATGATCTTTTATGGAATATGATTACTAGTGAAATATCTTTCTGGTTCTCTCCTTTCTTTAACTTAGAACAATCAGTGTTGTCCCAACTCTAAGTTATCTTTGAAATGATTTTCTAAAATTACTCAGCATCATTCAATTTACATCTCATTTGTTAAAACAGAATAGCCACCCTTAACCTCTGGGAGCCCAGGTAAATCAGAACTTAGCTGGGCACATTAATGCCTCAAAAAGATTGGAGTAGAGTGCAATGGATGAAAAGAATGCCATGCCATGCTTTAGTTTTTACTAACAAGGCCATGAGCTGGATAAAAATACGAAAAGCGATTTTCTCTCAATAAAGCGATTTGATTTCTTTTAATGAACATTCCTTTTAGACTTCTTGATTCTGCC
>CM027401.1:2721573-2748399 GCA_015711505.1 Sylvilagus bachmani | reverse complement strand
GAGAACTGGATAGAAATGGAGCCACTGGTACACAATCATATGGGCCTCACATGGGATGCTGGCATTCCAGGCAGCAGTTTTACCCAGCCTCCACACCCAGCTATTTTAAAGTATCCACTAGTTTCTACATTATATCTTGTCCATAATAGTCCATCAAAAGCAATATGATACTTATAAAACTATACTATTATTTTCAACCTCACATTCTTTATGTCATTGTCATAACACATCTTGCTTCTACATACTCACATTATTGAAGTTTTTGTTTTAACTTCACAATATATTACTACTATTCAGTATTAGACAATGACTTATTTAATGACATAATAAACTTTTCTTTCATATCTTCATTCAATTTCTTCCCAATTTTTCTTCTCTTCTTTGTAAAAAAAAAAAAAAAACAAAAAACAAAAAAAAAAACTTTTCCTTTGATCTAAAAAAAAAAAAGGCTTTTTTTTTTTTTTGCGGTACATGTTCTGCTAGAAATGGAATTTCCTAGTTCTTGTTGCTTGAAAAATAAAAAAAAAAACTTGATTTTGATATTTATAGTTCATTTAGGTGTACAATTCCAGCTTTCAAAATCTGATATGAAAAGTCTGTTGTATTTTTTAAGCTGTTTTTCTATGTGTGAAAGTGTTTTTTATTTCTACTGATTGTAATTTTGCCTTCATGAAGAATTTGGTTTTCAGTAGTTTGACTAAGATGTGATTATTAAAAATTTATATTACTTGCTTGAAGTTCTCTGAGCCTCTCCTGGGTTCTTTCTTCTTTTGCTATCTTTTGCTGTGCTGTAGCATAGGAAACTCAGAAGTATAATGATCACCATTTCTTATATTCTCCATTTCTTTTCTTAGTTATTTGGCATTTCAAAGCATCTATTATTTCCCTATAGTTATGTTTTCTGTTCTCTCTTCTTCATGATTTTGTGTCTTATTATAAATGCTAGCTTATAGGAGCGAGGCAAGAAGGAGACAGACTACAAAGTCAACAGCCAGAGCACAGGTTCATTCCAAGACAAGGCTGAGAGGGACCTACTATCAGAGAAGGCAGACAAGCAGCTCTCTCATGCAGAATGCAGTCTTAAATAGTCATAGATCCAACGGTTCCTGTGGGGGCGGGCGTTAGGCGGTGCTGAGTGGAGTTGGTGGGCTCTGAGTTTGGGTCAGGGCTGTCCTCAGATGGGGGTGCGGCTCTAAGATGGCAGTGCTCTTGCTCAATCTCCGTCATTGTTTACTTATGAATTTCCATTTATTTTTCTTTCCCCTGTTGATTTTACACTGTTTAGAAACCACGTGATGGAATTCTTTATCTGCAGTTTCCTCTCTGTGTTCCTTGTAGAAGCTATACGTAAGCGAGCATTCATATTGAATCCTTTGTTGAAGTTTCAGGGTTTCACTGAAAAGTCCCATACGCTCATATCTATTTCCAGCTTTTTCAGTTTAACATCTTAATCTTGCATTGCAGTCAATGCACTGCTGACCAGTCTAACAGAAAGGAAGTCTCTGCTGCTATTGCATTTTTGTGGAGTCTGTAGTTGCTAGGGGTCTCTCATGCATTTGCTCCTTCCTCACTTCCTGTTGTTTGTAGTAAGGCTTATTGTCAGGTGGATGAATTTTCTGTGTTCTTCTCTCCGGTTCAGTTGAAGGAAGCATCTGTGTGATTGCTATGGGGGCTGGACTTTGTCATGGTTCAGCCATCCACAATCCTAGGGCATCAAGTTAGCTTTGTGTCTGCAGAGTTCTTCTGTGAGACTGAGAGCTCTGCTCCATCCAGAGTGATAACAGATTTATAATTCATCAGCTCAGCATCCGGCTCTGATGAATTTCTTTATCATTACCAAACCTTTGTTTGCTAATCCTCCCTCTGTTAACTTTTCTTAGGAATAGGGCTTATTCTTTCATCACTGGCAAGTGGCTTACTTGTTTATCTTTTGCTGAGAGGTCACAGCCGGGCAGGGCGCTCTCTCATGTCTGGGCACGTGTGGCTCTGCCTCACCTCCATGATTCCCTCGGTAGTGTGGCATGTTTATCAGAGAAGAAGAAGGGCAGTATCTCCGTTTCTCGGGCAGTGTTTGTGGCTTTCCCTGCGTAAGAAGAGACCGAGAGAGTCAGACGTAGGCTTGTTTCCATGTACCATGAGGAGGTGGCTCCAGGCCTGTGGGAAGCAGCTGCTTGGGGGGTGTGCATCACACTAACGGCTGTGACACCACGTGTTCTATCCCAGCACTGTAGGCCACACTCAGGTGTTAACAAGGCACAAAACCTAAGTCGCTTCCTCAGCGTTGACTGCAACGTTTGCACCACTCGGACAGCAGTGGAGCACTTCCTGTGACTCATTTCTCCTTGGAGGAGCTCCAGTGCGCTCCCTCCTTAGCAATGATTGTCTCGAAGCTCATAAGACTGTGTTGAAGCTACAATGCTTGTGTGTTTTAACATACTCATTAGAAGCAGAATTTATAGCTGATCTGTACAACTTGGTGTGATTTTCTGCGTTCATCTTATTTTCAATAGTTAGAGGACTCACTTTGGGTCCTTCAATTTGTTGTCATGTGACATTATACTGGAGTTAAGTATACATGGAGTTATGTGCTCTTGTCTAGGTATTTCAGATAGGTGTGTATTTTTGTGCACATGTGTTTATTGTGGAGACACAGTTGAATAGGATGTTACTGCTGATGCATATGAAATGAGATATTTGAATTTTCTGTACCCTTGGTTGTTTGTACTGCCGTTTATTCTAAAAATTGAAACATGACAAACTAAACATGATTCCTATATTTAACTGTATGAATTTTCACAGTTCCTGATATTAAACCAAGTGTATTTTTTTTATCTCATATAAGAGGAAAATGTTCTCATATAGAAAAATAACATTAAATAAAATACTTGAGAGGATTATAAAGTTATTTTTTAAAAAAGATTTATTTTCCTTTATTCATAAGACAGCGTTTCAGAGAGATCGAGAGAAGGAGACCTTACACTCATTCGTTCAATCTCAACATAGCTACAACAGCCAGGGCTGGGCCAGGCTGAAGTTAGGAGTTGGGAATTCCATCCAAGACTTCCACGTGAGTGTAAGGGGCTGAAGTACTTAGGCCATCTTCCACCACCTTTCCAAGCACTTAGCAGGGATATGGATTAGAAGTGGAGCAGACAGGACTCGAACTGGCACTTGTATAGAAAGTGGGCATCAAGGCAGTGACGTAACCCACTGTGCCCCAAAGCCAGCTCCAGTGAAAGTTCTTCGGTGATACCTCTCCAAGATGTTTTTCAGGGTACCCTAACTATGGTATTCACATAACTTCCTGACTTCATGATTTGACTTTTATGTAAGTGATAAACGTACTATATACCTTTAGGCTTGTGTGTTGCATTGACCCATGTCTTTTGAAAGTACCACCTGAATAGAGTATAGAATTGTACTCAAATAGGATATCACAATAATAACACTGTAAGCTTTTTCTCTAGGTAGAATATACAGAATGCAAACAAAATTTCAAGACTTACTTCAATAATTCCTTTTACTTTGACCTTGAAGAGGTAATTTCTGCCCAATTTTCTTTTCATATAAATATTAGCGTATTCCATCTCTCTTTAAAAAATCATGCCAATTAAGTAGGCAGTGGATTCGATCCTTCCAGGTGTACAAACTACTCCCTGGGTGTAAATTATGTTGTACTAACTACATCAAGCCACCAGTGCCTGAAATTCCATGAATTACTGCTCTGCTGATTAAATGTTCCCCTCACGATTTAAAAGAGTCCGTGTACTTTTGGAAATATCAAGCTTAAGTTTTATAATGTTGGAGTTTTATAATGTTCTTTACAAAACTTGAAGAGAGGCATATTACCTCTATGTGGCATGTTTTCTCACTACCAGGAGGAAAACAGAACTGACGGGAAGCTTGAAAACTAATTAGATTGTATAATATACCCACTGCTTTTAATTTATGAGACATGCTTTAAAAGGAGAAAAAAATATGCAAGTTAAGGGTACTATTTAAATTCATCATGCTAAACCGAATTTCTGAAGCATAAAACAGGGTGTCCCCAAACACTTAATATCATAATGCCTGTCAGAAGGCTTCCTAATTAGTAAAATCTAAGAGCAGTTCCTACTGAACACAGTTATGCATACTTTCACAGAGTATATTTTAAAGCTTTGAAACATCCATTTCTATTATCAGTGAATAGCAATCCTTGTGTCTTTTATTTTGTGCTGAAAAATGTGTTACAGTTTTAGATAAGTACACATTAGTGATTAGCTAGTCAGTGGTATTTTTTGTCAAGTTGATGTTAAAAGTTTGTTGTATGACTAGTTCTTTCCAATGGAATTAATTCCCAAATTTGCTGATGCAATTAAAGATATTCACTGACATCATGAAATTTGTAATATCAGAAGTTCTTTATCTGAGTCACAATTATAAAATAACAGTGATTTTTCTTTATTTTCATTTATTTTAAAAGCAGAGATACATAGAGAAATGACAGTGCCACAGATGGAGAGCTAGACACAGAGGGTTTCATACGATGCTTCCCTCCCTCAGTTCCTTGCCAACACCTGAGGATGGGCTAGTCTCAGCCCAGGGCTGGACACTGAATTCCGCTGTCCTACATAGCTGAAACTCAGGTAGTTGACCCATCACTGCTGCCTTCCAGAGTCTGCCTTTTCAGGAAGCTGGAATCCAAAGTGAAGCCAGTACCCAAAACTCACTCTGATTCATGCCTCTAAAAGAACAGTTATTTTTAAATGTCTTCAAAATTTATAACTCTTGGGTATACTCTTTGTCCTACCTTTCTCTTCCTGGATTGATATAATGACACCCAGAGATGTGGTCTTAGTTCACTTTTTTTCCTCCACTTTGTTTAGGTATTCCCACTCTTGTGGTCTCACCTTCTGATTACTGCATCTCTTCACTCTCACCCCCTCAAAAGCAAGAGAAAAAATCCCAAAATTTTTCAGTATCTAAAAAAATTATATTTTACACAAATCTGTCACAATCAATCACTAAAAATAAAAAATATATATGTCTTGACTGTTTACTTGCTGTCTTAGTGTATCTATCAGTGTTCTTCCCAGAATTCAGATTCGACTGTTTACAAATATTACCTACTTTATAATCCAAGTAATACATTTTCTTTTTTTAATTATAGTAAATTTCAGCATTCATTTCATTTTATTTGAGTTTTTTTGATTCCTTAACCTGAGAGGTAGAGTCAGAGAGGGAAAGACACAGAGAAAAGTCTTCCATCTGCTGATTCGTTCCCCAGGTGGCCACAATGAAGTCAGGGGGCAGGAGCATCATCAGGGTCTCCCACGGGTGCATGGGGACCCAAGTACTTGGACCATTCCCCGCTGTTGTCCCATGCAAAATAGCAGTGAGCTGGAACAGAAGTGGAGCAGCCTGCACAGGAATTGGCATCTGTATGGAGTGCTGGCATCCCAAGCAGAGTTTTAAACTACTATGCCACAACACCAGCGCCATGGAGTTTCTTATTCCTAAGAGACTTGACACATGTCATCTCCCTTGGTCTGTAGAAAGACACATCATGGCAAACAAGAAATAGAGGAAGATCCTCTTATTAAATAAAATCTTGTAGAGGAACATCCGTTTGAGCTGGACACCTGTACTGATACCCAACAGACCGAACCAGTATAAAGTTTCAATCACTGTTACAGAGTTCGGTTGATTGCAGGAGGCCCTGTGACGAATTAACTAAGCACAAATAATTTATCAATTAAGCCGTCACAAATTGGTTGATTGACAAAACTGTAGCCAATTAATGAGGTATCTGTCTTGCTTCCATTTTTCTATAAATGCTTTCTGATCACAACGGTGCTTGGCGTTCTCAGAACCTGCTCTTGTTTTGGGAGCTACCTACCAGTGACTTTGTTTTGTTCTGCTTGGTTCCAATAAGCTCTATTAAGTTTATGTCTGATATTTTTATTTAAACAATATGAAAACAGAAGTGAAATATATCTGAACATAAAGAGACCTGGCTTTCACTGATGGTAGAAGGCCAAGGGCAACAGAATAAAAGAGGTCGTAGCCCGCAGCAGAGGAAGAACATGCTAGAGGAAGGCAGTTTGCAGCGCGCTCTCTGCTTCTGCCTGCCTCGGACAATGCTGCCCTGTTCCTGACAGCCACTTCAGATGGATTGCAGACGCTCCTGGCAGTAACCAGGGCGAGGCTGAGAAAGTGTGTGCATTTCTGAGTAGCTCAATGACCCTGAAAACATTGTCATTTGTTTTAAAGAAGAAAAGTTTTTCTGATAACCATGAAAGGAAGAGTATGATTGGAAAAGAAACCAGAATGACCTCTAAAGAAATAATTGATTTAGACAATGATCATTCGTGGTTGAAACCACTCCTTTTTCACCAGCTGAGCACACTGATACATCTTAAAGAAAATAAGAGTTAGGGCATGGGCAGCTCAATTCTACCCCAGTATGTTTGACAGAAACATTGAATCAAAACTGCTCAGTACCCTAGAACTAAATTTATTAGGAATACGTGAAGAGGTAAAGTATAATTTAACGAAACAGACAAATTAGATTACACGACTTTGAGGAGAATAAATGACCAACATTTTCAAAGCAGAGGAGTCTGGCTGACAGGATTTCCATGAATTAAATGAGATGGTCGAAAATTAAAGGTTGTTGGATTTCTCAGTGCTTCTATGAAAGTTTCAACCCCCTGTGAATATTCACATAACAATCAGAATTAGATCTGCAATATTTGCTTCCATTAATTGCTCAGATCAAAAAGCACAATGGAGCATTTCTTATCTTTTTGAGAAAGGAAAAGGTTAGTGCCCCAGATGAAGTCCCTGGGTTAAGCCCAGATGGTGCTCCTCTTGAGACTATTAGCGAATCAAAGACTTCCTTTTAGGAAGGAAAGGAAAAGATTAGCTCCATCGACTGTCAGTAGAGAAAAGCTTTTTTTTTCCCTTTCTGCAGAGTGGCTCTCTGCTCCTGCCGATTAATTGATCTGGCTCCTCTTATCCCCTTAGAATAGAAGGGTCAATATTACTACTAAGAATGATCAGGACATGTGTCTCTGGTCCAAAACATTGCATGTAATATTTGGGATAAGATTTATAAAAATAATAATAATTTGTGGCTGCGATCTATTTAAGAATCTGATTTACCATAGAAATTATTCCCACCTTAAGAAGGGTCAATATGCTTCCATTTTTATCATACTAATAAAGTGCATTGTACTCTTGGAAATTTACTGTTTATAAATGAGTAGAATAGAATTTTAGAATTAAAATTTATGCACAATTATTGTTTCCCTGCATGAGATCCACCTTTAATACTTGGCAATGCGAAAGCTGGAACTTAGCAAACAGCATTTCTTATCCATCTTGGCTAATTGTGTTCTTGCTCTACTTTTAGTTCCATTTAGTCCTTGCTTCCTTTTGCTGTCTTTCTCAAGTTTTTAAAAATAGTTCTTTGGTCTGAATTACATCTTTTAACACTGCTTCTGAGACAAGTCCTTGATAATAAATCATAATTTTGTTTGAGAAAGTCTATCGTCTCAGTTTGAATGAATATTGGACTGCGTATAGAATTCTAGGTTGCCATCATTTATTTGTTAAAGATATTCTTAATTTTATCATCACTTTTATTTTTAACATTTAATTTAGAGTCATTTTTGTGTTTCCATTTCTTTGCTATTCTTTCTCATATCTTCTTACATCCTCTCTATTTCATTAGAATCCTTTATATATAATCATACTAAGTTTGAATTTAATTTGAATGTGCATGTTATGGCCGAACCTAGTCCTGATAGTTTGTCTCTTCATGCTATTTTTATCTTGTGAGTTTCATCACCCCCTGTAATTTTTCTGTGTTGTTAAACTCCAGGCAGTTTCCCTGAGGTTTCAACAGTGAGATGTACAGACCTTTACCTTGGGACTTTGGTTAGTCTGTGCTTAATATTTGTTGGAGCTTTGTGTGCCATAGGTGTCAAATTCCTCTACTGTCCCTTCTTGCTTAATGATTTCTGATTCCTCTCTTGACACTGGGATGCCCTGTGTATTCTTTCTCAAAAACTGTCCATACCCTGAAGCACATCTGTCTGTAATCCCCACTTTTGTTAGTGGACGCTTGTTCAGATGATGGTCAGGAGGGTCAATCCCACGATGGTCAGGTGTGGGTGTGCTCTCTAATAGTCCGGTGACATCAAATTCTCTGAAGCTGTTTTTTTGGACTATGATCTTCACATCTTCCCAGTGAGGTACACACATACACAAACACACACATATATATCCATACACATATATACATATATGTGCATATATATGTGTATATATATATATGTGTGTGTATGTATGTATATATATGTATATGTGTGTGTGGGTATATATATATATATTTTTCTTTACTTTTCCCCTACTCCCTTTCCTGGATGCAGTGACCCCAGTATATTTTTGTAATGCATTGGTCCTGATTTTCTAGGCATTTGTTTGGTCATCTTCATTCTTACCTGCAACAGGAAGGCTACAGTAGGATTCTGTCTTTATCCCAATTGGGATAAGGCTATGGCAAGTTTTTGTTCTTCCTGGAGATTCCTCCTTTGTTATGGTGTAAGATCTGGGCATATGTCACAATAATAAGTACCCCTTTCCTTATCAAAGTCAGAAGGGGAATTTTCACATCTTTTTCATGAATCTGTAGGATTACTATCCATATGTAAATGCCATGAAAATGTAGGGATCCTAAAGACCATGGCCTGATGTTTCTTACTATGACACTAATCCGCATGCAGCATGCAGTAATTCATCAGCGAAACGTGTAAATGTTTCTACCAGTTCATAGCTCCAGCAAGATCTGCTCCAAATAAACTAATCTCAGTTGATGTATCTGTCTGGATGCATCTGAGTTTATTGAGTTTGGAATAGCTATTTATTTGCCTTTTGAACTGAGTTCTCTGCAGGGTTTAAGAGAATCTGTAGGAGTTTGAGTCCTTATTACAGACGCAGGAGAATGGCTTCACATTCTTCATTTCTTTGAGCTGAAACCTGATTTTTAGATAATTATTTGAAACCCAAGCATATTCCCTATGGACAGCAACTCAAAAAATATTAAATGGAGGACAACAGAAATACTAGAGGAAAATGACATTAGCCAAACATGAAGTCAGTATACATTTGGTGAGATAAAACCACAGAAATTGATTCTCCCACAATTCAGGAGTCCACAGTCTGAAATCAGGACCCCTGGGTCAAAATCATGTCACCAGTGGGGCTGTGATCCTCCCAGGGCCCCACAGCAAGAATAGACTGGGCTCTTCTAACTTGATGGTGGTTGCCACCATTCTTTGATTTCTGGCCATCTCTTGGAATCCCTGTCTCAAATTCACCTCTTCTTTGTGACATGTCTTCCTCTGTTTCTCTCTTCAAGACAATTTTGATGAAATTTAGAACCCACATAGATATTCAAGGCAATCTTGCCACATAAAGATTTTTTCCAATTACTCACATCACAAAGTCTCTGCCACATAAGAAACACTTGCTAATTCCAGGGATTAGGGCTTGAAGAGAACCTGTGCATTTTTAATCCCACCATAATGCCTGACTCCTTGATACTATTTTTTTTTTTTTTTTTTGACAGGCAGAGTGGACAGTGAGAGAGAGAGACAGAGAGAAAGGTCTTCCTTTGCCGTTGGTTCACCCTCCATTGGGCGCTGTGGCTGGCGCACTGCACTGATCGGAAGGCAGGAGCCAGGTGCTTTTCCTGGTCTCCCATGGGGTGCAGGGCCCGAGGACCTGCGCCATCCTCCACTTCCCTCCCAGGCCACAGCAGAGAGTTGGCCTGGAAGAGGGGCAACCGGGACAGAATCTGGCGCCCCGACTGGGACTAGAACCCGGTGTGCCAGTGCCGCAAGGTGGAGGATTAGCCTAGTGAGCCACGGCGATGGTCCCTTGATACGATGTTGAAGTGCCCATGCTGTATTTCTCAGTCTTATACATGCGATTCATTTGATGGACAACTGGAAAGTAAAGTTGAATTCTTATCTATCATTCATGATTTGGGCTCTTGAAGGTGCGCAGTACGCTTGTTCCAGCTGCTAAGGAATGTTCACACCCCAGATTGGAGTACCTGAGTTCTAGTCCTGGCTCTGCTCACAATTCCAGCTTCCAGGTGATGCATTCCCAGAGATGAAACAGGTGATGACCCAAGTAGTTGGGTCACTGACACCCATTTGAGAGACCTAGATTGAGTTTCTGGCTGCGGGATTGTCAGCTGGCTGTTGATATTTGAGGACCGAATCAGAAGATGGGAGTTATGTTTGTCTATCTGCCCTCCACTGTCACTCTGCCTATCTGCTAAATACAATAAATTAAAATTAAAAACAGTTTGAGCTCAAAGAAAATAATTTCTATTTAACTATATAAAGCACTGTAATTACATGCAAGTGTGCTATATTAAAATTTAGACTTAACAAAAATATTAAATGAGATAATTGCAGAATTAAAATTAAGGTGAGAAATTCAAAAGCAGCCACATTATATTTGAAAAATAGCAACAAACAGGATATTATCCATACATTTTAATCTGTATTGAGAGAAAAGTAACTTTATTGTAGCAAGAAATTTATGTAAGGCACAAAGAACAACTTGAGGCATTAAAATCAGATGCAGATTATAGAATTTATTTTCCAAAACCCTCAAGAAACTCATTTTCCCAAGAAACAGGGTTTCTGGAATTGCTAAAGTTTACAACTCATTAGACATGAAAAATTATTTTGTTATTTTTTGGGCTATTCTAAAACAAAATAAGATATTATAATAAATGTTAAGGAAAATTATACTACTGAATACTATAAAAACTAAATAACAGCACAATATTAAAAATATCAATAGCCTCATGAATTATATTTTGCATTACTCATTAAATCAAAATTTATATAGCACAAACCTAGTTCCATGTAATTTTTTGACAAGTATACTGAAATAAAAGAAAAACGAGAGTACATTCTCTTCTGATTTGGGGGAGAAGATAAATATTTGTGATAACTAATATCATTCTTTAATGTACTTCTTTTAGTCTGTTGCTTTTTTCATGACTTCAAGAAGAAATTTCTCTTTCTTAAACATGATATTATATATATATCTTTCCAATATCATATATCTTTATATATATATGTATATATATATATGGAAAATTCTATCAAGTTTCATGGAATATGGCCTGGTTGATTGAAGCTACACAGACTCACAATACCTTTACTAAAAAAAAATAATTAGAAATATATGAACAACAGATAAATTGGACTAATGAAAAATCCTTAACCCCAAAATGATCAAAACTCTGACTACTATAAACATATGTTAATAAATTTCATTTAATTATGATCATTATGTTCTGAATGTGGCTATATTTGGTTTGAAAGAAAAAATATTTGTGACATTTCCCAAATCCACATTCAATAACATTGTGCTGATAACTTGAAACAGTCCATGGCAGAAATATTAACACCATGGAATCCAGCAAACAGCACATATTTTTCCCCCGATGGCCATATTCTAAATATACATCAGAAGATTGCTAGTTATATTGTTGCTTAGTGATCTATTCACTTTTTAGAACACATCATGAAAACACTGAAATGATCAAATGTAGGATGTGACAGTTCATGAGAACACATTTTTCAGGTGTAATCACTGTAGAATTTCACTCTTCTGTGCGTAACCTACTTCAGTTTGCATGCTGCCTCTCTATCAAAAGAGAGAACTGAAAATTATGTACCTACATAATTTATCATAAAATTAAGTAGAATGTAGAAGTAACTTTCAAGAATCAGACAACTGACAGTGGAACACTGGGATTCTTGAGAGGAGGGAAGAAAATGAGTCAGATATCAGATTTAAATCCACTTTCTTTCTAGGGACATTGTCCTATCCCCAAAATAAAACAAGAATGATTTCTCACAGACAACAGCAATCTCACTGAATGGAAGAAACACAAATCAAGACAGAGGCTAATGATGCATCTGGGATTTAGATATATAGAAAACTGAGAGCTTGCGGATGAGCAGGGGAGTTTGAGAACCCTGGATAGGTATCCCCCTAAGCATTTGCTCAGAACTGTGTGCTGGAGAGAAATCAGTCATATCATGCAGTTAGACTTTTGATTATTTGGATTGGGCAAAAATAACTTTTGCACTCAATTGAGCCCATTGTCAGCAGTCAAGGCAGTTGGTAGGGAAACTCCACTAGGCACAGCACCACGCCTGTGCTTCCCGATCCTCACAAGTCATTCAGCCAAATCTTGACAACCTGCCAGAAAATCAACATTTAATTTACAAAAATAGCAGTTCTCCTTTATTTATTCATTTATTTATCTACTTACATTTTGAATTACCCTTAATGGACATTTCCATTAGCATACAATCTAATGTTGTGACACATGAATGAAGTACGGACTTATCAAGTATGGTTATAACTGGAAACTTTGAGCTCTTCTAATTCATTGAAAGAGACCAACATTAACTCATTTACTCAAAAACATAATCTGATCTCTCAAGCACTTGACACCAAAAGTCAGCATAATGAAACCAGGAAATGTAATTCATAAACAGGTGAATAAAATAAGCAGATATAAATTATATAGTAGGCAAGTATTTATTTACAGACTATAGTTTGCAAACTATTGTAGGTTCTGTAATTAGAATTATTGTAATTTTGTCTAACAATTTAAATGGAAAAGTGGAGTTGTAAGTAATTAGATGAGAAATCTTTAGAAAAGTTAAAATATGAAATGTGTATCCTTGGGGACAGCATTGTGGCATAACAAGTTAAGCATCTGGCTGCAAGGCCAGCATCCCATATGGGCATAGGATCGAGACCCATTGCTTTACTTCTTATCTAGCTCCTTGCTAATGCACCTGGGAAAGCAGCACAAGATGACCCAAGTCCTTGGGCTCTTGTACCTTGTGGGAAACCCAGAAGAAGCTCTGGGCCCTTGGCTTTGGCCTGGCCAGCCCTAGCCATTTTAGCCATTTGGAGAGTTAACCAGTGAGTAGAAGACCTCTCACTCTCTATCTCCTTTCCTCTCTCGGTCACTCTGCCTTTCAAATAAATAAATTTTTTTTTTTTTGACACGCAGAATTACAAAGTGAGAGAGAGAGCCAGAGTTACAGTGAGAGAAAGACAGAAAGGTCTTCCGATGGTTCACTCCCTTAAAGGCTGCGACAACTGGCGCTGCGCTGATCCGAAACCAGAGGCTGGGTGCTTCCACTTGGTCTCCCCATGTGGGTGCAGGGACCCAAGCACTTGGGCCATCCTCCACTTTAACTTTTAAGAAGGCAATATTACCACCGATTTTAATGGGATTGGAGACCCATGTGCTTGCCATGTGCTGCCAAGGCTATGGAAGCCTTTTGTGACCATAGACTCCATCAGTATTTGGACAAGGCCATAAGCAAAGTGGAAGCTCTCTCCTCCCTTCAGAGAACAGTTCATACTTCTTTGATGGCCCCTTATTACCACTGAGGTTTCACTCAGAGATCATTAATGCAGAACAGTTTTGCCACTATGTTTTGCCTTTCCATGCCTGAAATGCTCTCACAGGCCTTTCAGCCAGCCCAGGAAAACTTAAGAGTTGATTCTGAGGTCAGAGTGTTACTTATAGCGATTGTCATTCTACGAGTCTGCTGTGTGGACTGCTTACCATGTTAGACATTCCGTCCTTTTTAATTCTGTTTATTATTATTACCAGGCACCTGATGTTATTTATATGATCTCTTTAACACTTAATCCTATCCATATGTTCACTTAACACTTAATATGATCACTTTAACAATTAAGAAGGCAATATAACCACCAATTTTAATGGGATTGGAGACCCATGACCAGTTTTAAATCTTTACCCTTGGAAGTAAGTCCATAGGACTGTATAGAGAACTAAACAATTTTACAGTTAGAAACTTCCTACTCCTACTTTTATTCCCCCTCTTGTTTTTTACTGGGATCTATTTTTAGTTGATTTTATATATTATTATTAATTTTATATTAAGTAAAGAGTTCCACATATAGTATGAAGAAAATAAAAGGAAAAATAAAAATAACAATAAAAAACTGCTCCTTGACAGTCAAGATGAGGGCTATTCAAGTCATTGTTTCTCAAAGTGTCCATTTCTGTTCTACAGCTTTCACTTTAGGTATGCTATTAATTCTCATAGGTCAGGGAATATATATGGTGTTTGTCCCTTTGGGACTGGCTTATTTCTCTAAGTATGAGGTTTTCTAGATTGACCTATTTTGTTGCAAATGATGGAATTTTTCTTTTTATTGCTGTGTAGTATTCCATAGTGTGCCTATCCCATAATTTCTTTTCGCAGTCTTTGGTTGATGGGCATTTATGTTGATTCCAAGTCTTACCTATTGTAAATTGAGCTGCAATAAACATAGAGGTATAGATAGCTCTTTTGTTTACTGATGTCATTTCCCTTGGATAAATTCCCAGGAGTGGGATGGCTGGGTCATATGGTAGGTCTATATTCAGATTTTTGAAGTATTTCCATACTGTCTTCCATAGTGGCTTTACCAGTATACAGTCCCATCAAGCACGTGGTAGGGTGCCCTTTTTCCCCCACAGCCTCTCCAACATTTGTTGTTTGTTGATTTCTATATGAGATCCATTCTAACTTGGGTGAGGTGAAATCTCATTGTGGCTGTGATTTGATTTCCTTGACAACTAGTGATCCTGAACATTTTTTCATGTGTCTTCTGGCCATTTGGATTTTCTCTTTTGAAAAATATATGTTCAAGTCTTTTGCCCATCTCTTAATTGAGTTGTTTGTTT
The DNA here is from genome assembly GCA_015711505.1 of Sylvilagus bachmani. Lineage (NCBI taxonomy): Eukaryota > Metazoa > Chordata > Mammalia > Lagomorpha > Leporidae > Sylvilagus > Sylvilagus bachmani. The sequence continues at coordinate 2,733,584 of CM027401.1, read as the reverse complement.
TGGTGTTGTGGATTTTCTTGATCTCATTGTAGATTCTGGTTATTAATCCTTTATCAGTTGCATAGTTTGCAAATAATTTCTCCCATTCTGTCAGTAGCCTCTTCATTTGTTTTGCCGCACAGAAGTTTCTCGATTTGAAGTAATCTCATTTGTTAATTTTGGTATTGACTCTGCTTCTGGGGTGTTTTCTAGGAATTGTTTGCCTATGCCAATGTCTTGCAGGGTTTCCCCAAGGGTCTTGATTAATTTGAGGGTGTCGGGTCATAGACTTAGATCTTTAAATCATGTTGGGTGGTGTGTGTAAGGTGTAAGGTAGGAGTCAAGTTCCATATTTCTGCATGTCCATACTTCTGCATGTCATCAACAGTTTTCCCACATTTGTTGAAGAGACTGTCCTTGTGCCAGGGATTGATTTTAGCTCTTGGTCAAATATAAGTTGTTGTAGATGTTTGGATTGATTTCTGGGGTTTATATTCTCTTCTATTGGTCTACTTATCTGCTTTTCTGCCAGTACCAGGATGTTTTGATTATAACCACCTTGTAGTTTGTCTTGAAATTTGGTATGTGATGCCTCAGGCTTTGTTTTAGTTGCGTAAGATCGGTTTAGCTATTTGAGGTTTCCTATGCCTCCATATGAGTTTTAGCATCATTGTTTCTGGATCTGAGAAGAACATCTTTGGTACTTTTATTGATATCCCATTGAATCTGTAAATTGCTTTCAAAAGAATGGACATTTTGATATTTATTCTTCCATTCCATGAATATGGATGATTTTTCCATTTCTCTGTATCTTCTGTTTCTTTCTTTCATGTTTTTTAATTCTCATTGTAGAAATTTGTCATGTTTGGTTAACTTTATTCCAAGGTATTTGATTTTTTTTTTTTACCTATTGTGAATGGGATTGATCTTAGAAGTTCTTTCTCAGCCATGGCATTGTCTATGTATACAAAGGCTGTGGATTTTTCTGTATTGATTTATATCCTGCTACTTTACTAAGTTCTTCTATGAGTTCCAATAGTCTCTTAGTAGAGTCCATTGGATCCCCTGCATATAGAATCATGACATCTGTAAAAAAGGATAGTTTGACTTCCTCCTTACCAATTTGTATCTCTTTGATTACTTTTTCTTGACTGATGACTCTGGCTAAAACTTCCAGGACTGTATTGAATAGCAATGGTAATGGTGTGCATCCCTATCTTGGACAGGATCTCAGTGGGAGTTTCTCCAACTTTTTCCCATTCAATTTGATGCTAGCCATGGGTTTGACTGGGTTGAAAAACGTTCCTTCTAAACCCAATTTGCTTAGAGTTTTCATCATGAAAAAGTGTTACATTTTGTAAAATTTTTTCTCTGCGTCTGTTGAGATAATCATGGTTTTTCTTCTTCAATTTGTTAATATAATGTATCAAATTGATTGATTTTTCAAATTTGAACCAATTTTGTATACCAGGAATAAATCCCACTTGGTCCGGGTGAATGATCTTGCTGATATGCTGTTTGATTTGATTGGCCAGAATTTTCTTGAGGATTTCTGTATCTATGTTCATTAGGGAAATTGGTCTATAGTTTTCGTTCTCTGTTGTTTCTTTTCTGGGTTTAGGAATTAAGGTGATTCTGACTTCAAAGAAAGAATTTGGGAGGATTCCTTCCCTTTCAATTGTTTTGACTAAATTAAGAAGAATTAGAGTTTGTGCTTCTGTCAATGTCTGGTAGAATTCAGCAGTAAATCCATCCAGTCCTGGGATTTTCTTTTTTTGGGATGTTCTTTATTATGGATTCTATTTCTGTCTTGGTTATGGGTCTGTTTAGGTTTTCTATGTCTTCATGGCTCAATTTAGGTAGGCTGTATGTGTCCAGGAGTCTATCCCTTTCTTCTATGTTTCCCATTTTGTTGGCATACAGCTCTTTGTAGTGGTTTCTGATGATCCTTTTTATTTCTGTGGTGTCTGTTGCTACATTTCCTTTTTTCATCTCTAATTTATTCTCTCTTCTTTTTTTGTTAGTTGGGTTAATGATGTGTCAGTTTTGTTTATTTTTTCAAAAAACAAACTCTTTGTTTTGCTGATTTTTGGTTTCAATTTTGTTGATTTCTTTAATTTTAATGATTTCTTCTACTGGTTTTGAGTTTGATTTGCTGCTGCTTTTTTGAATCGTTGAGGTGCATAGTTTGTTCATTTATTTGGTGCCTTTTCAGTTTCTTGATGTAGGTACTTATTGCCATAAACTTCCCTCTTAACACTGCTTTTGCCATATCCTACAAATTTTGGTATTTTGTATTGTCTTCATTTGTTTCCAGAATTTTTTTTATTTCTCTTTTAATTTCTTCTATGACCCATTGTTCATTCAGAAACATGTTGTTCAATTTCCATGTGTTTCTATATAATGTAGAGATTCTTGAGTTGTTGATTTCCAGCTTCATTACATTGTGGTCTGAGAAGATGCATGGGATGATTTTGACTTTTTTGAATTTGCTGAGACTGCCTTCATGGCCCTGCTGTTTATGCTTTTATGACATGTTGTTCCATGCCCTGCTAAGAAAAATGTGTATTCTGTGACTGTAGGATGGAAGGCTCTGTAGATATCTCTTAGGTCTATTTGGTCTATATTGTCAATTAACTCTGTTGTTTCCTTGCTGATTTTCTGTATGGTTCATCTGTGCACTGCTGAAAGTTGGGTAGGTATTGAAGTCCCCTGTTACTATTTGAGCCTGTATCTCCCTTTAAATCAATTAATAATTCTTTAAAATATCCAGGTGCCCAGCAATTAGATGCATGTACATTTAGAATAGTCACATTTTCATGTTGAATTTTGATCCTTTAATCATTATAGAGTGTCCTTCTTTGTCTCTTTTTTAATTTAAGGCTTTTATTTAATGAATATAAATTTCCAAAGTACAGCTTATAGATTACAATGGCTCCCCCTCCATAACTTCCCTCCCACCTGCCACCCTCCCCTTTCCCGCTCCCTCTCCCCTTCCATTCATATCAAGATTCATTTTCAATTCTCTTTATATACAGAAGATCAGTTTAGTATATATTAAGTAAAAATTTCAACAGTTTGCCCTCACATAGCAACACAAAGTGAAAAATACTGTTGGAGTACTAGTTATAGTATTAATTCACAATGTACAGCACATTAAGGACAGAGATCCTACATGATATTTTTTTTAAATTTCATTAATTTTCTATGCACTTTCCAATTTAACAAAGTTTTTTTTTTCATTTTCAATTATCTTTATATACAGAAGTTCGATTCAGTATATACTAAGTAAAGATTTCATCAGTTTGCACCCACACAGAAACACAAGGTGTAAAAATACTGTTTCAGTACTAGTTATAGCATTACTGCACATTAGACAACATATTAAGGACAGATCCCTCATGAGATGTAAGTACACAGTGACTCCTGATGTTGATTTAACAATTTGACACTCTTGTTTATGGCGTCAGTAATCTCCCTAGGCTCTAGTCATGAGTTGCCGAGGCTATGGAAGCCTTTAGGGTTCGCCGACTTCAATCTTATTCCGACATGGTCATAGTCAAAGTGGAAGTTCTCTCCTCCCTTCAGAGAAAGGTACCTTCTTCTTTAATGGCCCCATTCTTTCCATAGGGCTCTCACTCGCAGAGATCTTTCATTTAGGTCTTCTTTGTTTTTTTCCAGAGTGTCTTGGCTTTCCATGACTAAAATACTCTCATTGGCTCTTGAGCCAGATCCGAATGCCTTAAGGGCTAATTCTGAGGCCAGAGTGCTATTTAGGCCATCTGCCATTCTATGAGCTGCTGTGTCTCCCACTTCCCATGTTGGATCGTTCTCTCCCTTTTGGATTTTATCTGTTAGTATTAGCAGACACTAGTCTTGTTTGTGTGATCCCTTTGACTCTTAGACCTATCAGTGTGATCAATTGTGAACTGAAATTGATCACTTGGGCTAGTGAGATGGCTTTGGTACATGCCACCTTGATGGGATTGTATTGGGATCCCCAGGCACGTTTCTAACTCCATCATTTGGGGCAAGTCCGATTGAGCGTGTTAAAGTCTATGTGGTCTGATATTAGGATGGCTACACCACATCTTTTTTGGTTTTCATTAGCATGGATTATCTTTTTCTATTCTTTCACTTTCAGTTTGCATGCAATTTTGTTGGTAAGGTGTTTCCTATAGGTAGCAGATGGGTTTTCAGCCTGTCTGTCTTTTAACTGGGGAGTTGAGACCACTTACATTCAGCGTGACTATTGTTAAATGCTGTCTTTTCCCTGTCATGTTTTCCTAAATAGTCCTTTTTATGTATTTTGGATTTCATTTCACTTTTGCTGGGTCATTTTCTATGTTCATCTTTTGTAGTGGTGTTCCTTCTTCTGTTTTTCTGTGTGTAGCACATCCTTAAGCATCTGTTGTAGGAATGGGTGAGACGTTAGAAATTCTTTCAATTTCTGGTTGTTGTAGAACATCCTTATTTCCATTTCACTTGTAAATGAGAGTTTTTCAGGGTACAGTATTCTGGGTTGACTAAGCCCTACCGCTTGGGCAGGGTTCCCTGCTCACTGGTTCGTGAAATGAACTGTGGTTTTTGGTGTTTAGGATTCTCCTTGTTGTACAACTTGCTTGGTGGGGTGGAAACCACTCTGAAATGTTTTGATCCTTGTTCTGGGTGGAGTGTATTGTGAGGTGGCCCCCGCAATTGGTGGGTGTTTGCACAGGAGGCAGATGCAATGGTCCCTCTGCTTACACTCAACAATGTAAACAATCAATATGGCTTCTCCCTGCTGGCTGTAGGTCTTGTTGGGGGTGGGGGGAGACACAGATCATGGTGTGCCCAACCTCTCTGCCCATTCCCTTATTTCTCTTTCTGCCCGCTTAAAACTTCAAGCACAGTTTGCCAAGTTGCCCCACCTGCCACTGTCTACAGTTCCATGGGCTCTCAAACTGTCACTTAGTTTGCTGTGAGGCAGCACCTCTGTCCTCCCTTGGTTCCTAAGCCAGTCCTTCACTACACCTCTGCCACCTCTCTCTCCTCTCTGCTCTCCACAGCGTGGACCTGAGCAGTTTCTGGTGAACTCTTTGGCCACTCTGCATGAACTTCTCATGATTCTGCCACCTGCTTGTATTTCCTCTGCTCTTTACCCGTTTTTCCCTGTGCATATATATATACATATGTATATATATATATATATATATATATAATATCCCTGTGCAAATATATAATACAATATAATATATATTATACATAATATATAATGAATATATTATATATTTGGAGTAAATGGCTTTTTTATTTTCTCTATTTGTTTCTGCATCCATTTCTCTTTTGTATGCCTTCCTAATCAATTTCAAAGTATATGAAACTTATTGGTTCTATTTTCCCTCTTATGTTTTCCTTCTCTGTACCACAATTGATAATGTGCCATATAACTTGTTCAGAAACTTACTGATATTTTTCTTCTGGGGTGACCAGTCTGCTATTAGCACATATTGCATATTTTACTAAATATATTATATTATTTAGTTCAACTGTAGCAATTACACCAAGTTGGTTTTCTCTGGGAATGCATGCATGGCTCATTACGGTAGCAAGTAATGGATTGGTTCCAGAAAGACAAAAAAGCAGACACTGATTTATCACTCATTTCAGGCTCAATGAGAACAGCAGAGATTTTCCTTAGCAAGATATAAAGTGATTCTTATCTGCTGCAGAGGGCAGAAAATCTGATCCTCAAGTACTTTAATTAATCAAGAGTAAATGAGCTTCAAGTGAGCTGTAATTTCAACCTCAGCAAGCCTGCAACGCAGAGACCAGGGCTGTGATGGGGGATCCTGACATATGGGATGAGGCTCTTCTGAGTTGATGGATTCAAAAGCTTTGCAACATCTGATTTTCTTGAAGTGCTCCTTGGCTTGCAGAACATCCCTTACTTTCATTGTAGTCTAATGCTCTCCTCTCCTTTACTGAGAGAAAATGTCAGCAATCTTTACCTGGCTCAATCACACACACTCCCCTGCTCTCTTGCCCATCTCTCTTGCCTCATCCTGATTTGACCTCACCAGGTCATTTAGTAGCAGTAGCATCTTCCAACTACTCCTCTGACCATTTATCAGTGTGCACAGGTAGATGCAGAATTTGAAATTCATCAAGAAGGTCCAGTGTGTGGTGTTAAAAAGGAGCCCTGCTTCCTGGAGCATTTCCCCCACAGCTTCTAATTGTTTGGAAATATTTGATTTTTAAAGACACTATAAGGAGTTTATGACAAGTTTTCCAAAGAGAATCCAAATGTAGGTTCACTAAGAAATTGAATCAGTGCCTTGAATTTTTTTTTTTTTTTATTTTTGACAGGCAGAGTGGACAGTGAGAGAGAGAGACAGAGAGAAAGGTCTTCCTTTGCCGTTGGTTCACCCTCCAATGGCTGCCGCGGTCGGCGTGCTGTGGCCTGCGCACCACACTCATTCGATGGCAGGAGCCAGGTGCCAGGTGCTTTTCCTGGTCTCACATGGGGTGCAGGGCCCAAGAACTTGGGCCATCCTCCACTGTACTCCCCGGCCACAGCAGAGGGCTGGCCTGGAAGAGGGGCACCCGGGACAGAATCCGGCGCCCCGACCGGGACTAGAACCCGGTGTGCCGGCGGTGCAAGGCGGAGGATTAGCCTGTTGAGCCACGGCGCCGGCCATTGCCTTGATTTCTACAGAAGAGAATTATACACCATTGAAAAACGGCTTTATTGGTGCTATTAGTTGTTAGTGGAAGCGAAGGATTTGACCTGAAAATAGTAAGTGATGAGCTAGAAATGTCCTTCAAGTATTGGGTTCTGTCTGACTCATCAAGTGATTGATGTCAACCAAATCCAGAATTGGTTCAGTGTAATGTGGAAGTGTTATATAACCAGTTTATAACCAGGTTAACAAGCAACCACAATGACACCTCAGTCACTGGAACTGTCAGTTGCAATGCCACTTTGCCCTCACCTTTATCTATGACCACACTGGACAATGATCAAAAGGATGGATGGCACTCCAAGATGGAACTATCTGATACTTACGGACATGTACCCACATGCACTTTCTTCAGGAGTATCCCTAGAAAACATTAATCAGGATAAAAATTCACACTGAGCAGGGACTTGGGCAGTGTGTATAGTTGTGTAGCTGACTTGGAAATAAGATTCATGAACTATGGAAAATATTGTTGTTGAGTGAACAATTATTGTAATAGTAATGATTGTAAAATTTATATGTGCAGACAGTATATTTCACTGTGAATTATACTGAAAGCTTTGAAAAAGAAAAAAAAAAAAACTATGCTCAACAGAACTGAAATGCCAAGTTGTAAACAATGTGGAAAACACGTCAGTCTTCAAAGTGTGATAACACGCAGAGGCATCCTTTAGGCTTCAACAGAGTAATCAGAATTCAGGTTTCCAACCCCACATGGGGGCCCTCATAAATGGCAACAGCTAATCTCATCCCTGGGATGTCATGACAGTAACTAGGACTAGCAATGATGCTTTCTCTCAGGGAAAGGGGAGGGAAAAACAGCTAATGGTCCTGCCTGAAAGTATATTTCTAGAAACTGTCTAGCCAATGAGTTGGAAATATATATATATATTAATATATATAATGTATATAATGTATAATATAATATAACACACACACACTGAATAATGAAAAAGAAACAAACCAAGCCAACCATTGGCTATATGACTAATTCTATCCTGGCCCAAATATTGCTGAGATCAATGGTCCAGATTTCCCCAGTTCCTATTCTACAATGAATTGAAGTGGTAGAAACCCAATGCCATAAAGTAGTATTGTAATCCAAAGATAAGGGTTCATAAAGGAAATTTAAAAAATGTGAAAAATACATTAACTTCCGAAATATCAAACATAAAAAAGCTTGTAAATCAAAATTTACATACAGTTATATATTTAGATAGATAGATGGATGTGATGCTTGAAAATATAAATGTGTAACAACCATGAACATTGAGAAGTTGTGAAATAATGAAACAAAGCACACATGGATATCACAGAAAACATTTTAAAAAATAAAATACAATATACAAAATAAACCCTGGCCTTCAAAAGTGAATTGATGAAAAAATTACTAATTCACCTAAAAAATAAGAGGATTACTTTTAGCATATCTTTCTCAATTTCAGAACAAATTAAAATGTAATTTCAGCACATAAAAATAAGAGGACAAACTAATTCAAAGCTACCAGATTGGAAGACAAGTAACCTTCAAAGGAAAGAAATCCAATTACCATTAAATTGTTCATTAGTAACCATAGGAATAGAAGTCAATGTCACAAGGATTTCAAAGTACTGAGAAAAAAATGACACCCAAGATTGTATTCTATGCACAGTGCAATATCCATTCAATAATTAAAATTTTTCAGAGATACTCACAAACATTTTATAAGCAAAGGAGCAAAGAGGCTGATTGAAATGTACAATTCTTTTAACATACGCAAGAAACACACAAACATCCTTCCTCATATGTACTGTAAAGAAAAGCATGGTATATAAGAAGCCATGGTGAGTAAAGCAATTGGGAAGTAGTATGTGCCATATGGGCGACAGGTTCTAGTCCCAGTAGCTCCTCTTCCAGTCCAGCTCTCTGCTGTGGCCCAGAAGAGCAGTGGAGGATGGCCCAAGTGCTTGGGCCCCTGCACCTGCATGGGAGACAGGAGGAAGCACCTGGCTCCTGGCTTTGGATTGGCACAGTGCTGGCCGTAGTGGCCATTTGGGGAGTGAACCAGTGGAAGGAATACCTTCCCCCCCCCCCCTCTCTCTCTCACTGTCTATAACTCTGTCAAAAAAAATTCTTCCTCATCATGACATTGTTTGTGTATTCAAATACTATTGATGTTGTGTGTTTATTTTATACTCAGCAGCTTTGCTCGTTTTTATGAGTTCCAACAGGACATTAGGGAGTCTTTTGGTTCCCCTGTATGGAGGAGCTTGCCATCTGCAAACAGGGACAATTTACTCTCTTCTTTCCTATTTGTATCCCTTTGATTTAAAAAATAAATCTTTAAACAAGTGGAGTCTCTAATTTTGAAAACAAAATTTTGCTAAGTATTTCCAAAAATAAAGGAATAAGTTGTTCTAGGTCAACCTTACATCAAAACTAAAGAATTAGGTTTTAAAATTAATCTTTTGGAAATAAGTAAAGTCTACTAATTCATTAAAACCAGTGTTTGCACCATAAATAATTATTTCAAAAAAAAAAGGAGAGCAAAGAAAGGCAATCAATATCCTAGCTCAACCTTACTTATAATATAACCTAATTTAATAGCTTCTCAGGTGAAATGTTGACTAATTCGTTTCCTAATTTTTCTTTGTAACATACCATACTTGTTATGTTATATGTGACATCTGCATTATATTTGTGCTTCAAGGAAAAGTTTTAAAATTAGGACTCTGTAGTGTGGGCTGTTTCTTTGACTTGCTTACTGTTTAAATCATTGAACTCTATTATCAGTGATGAAATATCGGATTAGTCAACAAAACATGCAGCTACTTTTTATTCATAAACTATTTCAATTTTAAAATCTGTTACATTATGTGTTTTACAATACATCAATGCCCAGATTCAAAAATTAAGTTGGCACTGAAAATATATACCATGATTTTAAAAGATATTCACACAGGTTTGCTTTTTGTCATGCAGTTTTTCCCCTTTAATTAGTTTGTCTTGCAAAAAATAAAGAAAAAGACACGAGAGAGGGAGAGAGTAAGCGACAGAGACAGAGATCGAGATCTTCAAGCCACTGGTTCACTCTACAGATGGCCACAAAGGCCCAGGAGCAGCCAGGAGCCAGGGACTCCTCTGAGTCTCCGGTGCAGGTGGCAGGGGACCCAAACACTTGGGCCATTTTGTACTGCTTTCCCAGGCACATTAGCAAGGAGCTGGGTCGGAAGTGGAGCAGCTGGGACTCAAGTCAGTGGTCATGTGGATGCCAGCATTACAATTAGCAGTTTAACACACTCACCACAATGTCAGTCCCTGTCATACATTTATTACAAGGCCTAAAAAATTTCCAAATAATCTTACTCCAGAGTATTTTATTTGTGCTTATGTATACTTCTATATCCCCTAGAAATCCTTTATGTTATACTGTAGTTCTCCATTTTGTTTTGTAGAGATCTATTTCTACATCCTAAAACTTTCCATGGTTATGTTCATTCACTAATGCTTTTAACGGTACTTAACTACATTGCTGGTCCAATTCTTATTGTCTTGTTTTGGGTTCACTTTGGATTCTCACAGCTTGCGATTTATCTTAAGGCATAAAAAATATGAGATTATGACCTAACTCTAATGATGTAGAACCATAGGGCACAGTAGAACCATAGGGCACTGAATAGAACCAGAAGGCACAGTAGGATTAATGGGGATCTCTGTACTTTTAATCAAATGCTATAATGAACATGGAGTTAATATTACAGGATAGCTGAAATATAAATAGGCCTGTTAGGAGAAGGTGAGATGATATGCAAAATCACATAAATAAAATGACAAAAGGCTGCACTAGTCTACCTCAATATGAGAATCCTGTTGTGTGTTCTCACTGTGGTTCTAGCTAATGGCCATAAATAAGAACATATTTTATGCAGAATAACTAACAGTTATAACTTTAAAATAGTAGGTGACAGCAACTTCAGAAACCATTTATGAGTAACAAAGCATAGAGGAAAAATGTGTCTCTGAAGGTATATGACTAAATAAATGCTATTAAAACATTCGACATTTTTACTAAAAGTAAATATGCTATTTCTTAGTAAAATAAATAATTACTTGTAATAAGAGATATATAAAAACCCAGTTTTTTTCCAATTCGTCTTTGACCCTTTTGATCCAGCTGCTTATGGTAACTGAAGCAGTTGAGGTAGAGTCATTTTAACCCAGCAGGGCTGAAGGGAATGGAATCTGTAGGTTTCTGATTATTACCTGGAGCAAAATTTAGAGAAGCACTCTGGGCTAATCTGGGTTCAGCAGGAATGAATATTGAACTAGAAGAGAAATAGTCACAACGGTCTACAGAAGAGTGATTTTGTTGTCATGTTCCCACACATTTTCCATTGAAAAATTCAAGAAATATGTGCCTATGCTGATGTCTAGCAGAGTTTACCCAAAGTGTTTTCCTAGTAATTTGAGAGTATCAGGTCATTGATTTCTATCCTTGATCCATTGTGGTTTGATTTTTATATAGATGTGAAGTAGGGGTCTTACATCATACTTCTGCAGGTGGGGATCCATATAGGGTGTGAAGGAGGGGTCTTACATCATACTTCTGCAGGTGGGGATCCATATAGGGTGTGAAGGAGGGGTCTTACATCATACTTCTGCAGGTGGGGATCCATATAGGGTGTGAAGCAGGGGTCTTACATCATACTTCTGCAGGTGGGGATCCATATAGGGTGTGAGGCAGGGGTCTTACATCATACTTCTGCAGGTGGGGATCCATATAGGGTGTGAGGCAGGGGTCTTACATCATCCTTCTGCAGGTGGGGATCCATATAGGGTGTGAGGTAGGGGTCTTACATCATCCTTCTGCAGGTGGGGATCCATATAGGGTGTGAGGTAGGGGTCTTACATCATCCTTCTGCAGGTGGGGATCCATATAGGGTGTGAGGTAGGGGTCTTAACATCATCCTTCTGCAGGTGGGGATCCAATTTTCCCAACATTTGTTGAAAAGACCTTGCTTTTTCCAGGCAGTGATTTTAGCTCATTTGTCAAAGATCAGTTGGCTATAGAACATGGATTAATTTCTGTTTTGTTCCATTTGTCTGCATATCTATTTTAGCACCAGTACCAGGCTGTTTTGCTTAAAACTGCCTTGTCGTATGACTGGAAATCTGGTATTGTGATGCCTCTGGCCTTATTTTTGTTGTTTAAGATTGATGTAGTTGGGGCCAATTCCGTGGCACGGTGGGTTAATGCCCAGGCCTGAAGCCCCAGCATCCCATATAGGCACCAGTTCAGCCCTAGCTTCTCTACTTCCCATCCAGCTCTC
>CM027401.1:2675191-2721473 GCA_015711505.1 Sylvilagus bachmani | reverse complement strand
CTCCCTCTCTCTCTCCCTCCCTCTCTCCCTCTCTCCCTCTCTCCCTCTCTCCCTCTCTCCCTCTCCTTTATCTGTGTCAATCTTTCAATTAAATAAATAAATCTTTTAAAGATTGTTTTAGTCATTTGAGGTCCCTTGTGTTTCCGTATGATCTTTAGGACTTTCTTTCTAGATTTGGGAAAAATATCATTGATATCCTGATTGGGATCACATTGAATCTGAACATTGCCTTGGATACTGTGGATGTTTTGATGCTATTAATTCTTCTAATCAATGACCATGGAAGATATTTCCAAATTTTGGGTCTTTTCTTTATTTCCTTAATAGTTTATAATTTTCACTGTAGAGCTCTTTCTCATCCTTGGTTAAATGTATTCCAAGATATTTAATTTTTTGTAGCTGTTGTGAATAGCCATTGCATCATTCATGTGTATACAGATGCTGTTGAATTTTGTGTGCTGATTTTGTAACCTGCAATTTTGCCAAGCTCTGTTAGGAGTTCCAAGTCTCTTAGTGGAGTTCTTTCGTCCCCCTATTTAAAGAATCAGGTCTTCTTTAGGGATAATTCCACTACCTCTTTTCTAATTTTATTCCTTTTTAATTCTTTTTCTTGCATAATGGTTTCATATAAAGCTTCCAGAACTATATTCAATAGTAATGGTGAAAGTGAACACCCTTGTCCAGTTCCATAGTTTAGTGGAAATGATTCTAGCTTTTTCCCTTTCTATATGATACTGGTTGTGCGTTTTATCATGTATCACCTTGATCATGTTGAGGTATATTTTTTCTATACTCAATTTGCTTAAGGTGTTTTATGAAAGGATGTTGCATTTTATGAAATGCTTTCTCTGCATCTATTGAGATAATCATGTTTAATTAGTTAATATGTATCACATTTATTTGCATACTTAATATATATGCATGTATATGCAAATAAGTCCTATTTGGTCCATATGGATGCTCTCTTTGATGTGTTGTTGGATTAAATTAGTATCTTGTCAAAGATTTTTGCATCAATGTTCTTTAGAGATTTTGGTCTGTAGTCCTTTTTTTGTATATTTTACTGGTTTTAGAACTAAGTTGATGTCAGCCTCATAGAAGGAGTTTGGATAACTCCTTTCTTTCAATTGTCTTGAATAGTTTAAGAATTGGGATTTGATTTGAACTTCCATTTGCCTGACAATTTTTGTAAAAGGTTTATTTATTTGAAACTCAGAGTTACACACACACACACACACACACACACACACACAGAGAGGTCTTCCATTCACTGGTTCATTCCCCAATTGGCCACAATGGCCAGAGCTGTGTCGATCTGAAGCCAGGAGCTTCCTCTAGGTCTCCCCCGTGGGTGCAGGGGCCCAAGGACTTGGGCCATCTTCTACTGCTTTCCCAGGCCATAGCAGAGAGCTGGATCAGAAGTGCAGTGAGGCAGCCTGGACTTGAACCGGCACCACTATGGGATGCTGGCACTGCTGGCGGTGCCTTTACCCACTGTGCCACAGTGCAGGCCCCACTTGACATTAATATTGATGTTGGCATTGTTACTTCTTCAATTAGCTGATGTTTAATTCATGTCCCCTAAATTTAATGACAATGTGATTTTGACATACATTTTATAAACAGAATATTGTTGCTGCAAGCATTTTAACAGTGTGTTCAGACACCTCTTGTAACTCCAGTATGCCATATTGGAGAGCCTGTTCATTCTCAGTTGCTGCCTCCAGCCTGGAAAAGCAGCGTAGAATTGCCCGAATCCTTAGCGTCCTATACCAACCATGTTGAAGTCTGGATCAATTTCCCGGATCCTGGCATGGGCCTGGACAGCCCCAGCTACTGTGGCTACGTGTGTAGTGAAGTAGGAATTTGAACATGACACCTGTGTCTTTATTTCTGTCTCTCACTTTCTGACGTTCTTTCAAATGAATATAATAAATATTAAAAAAACGTTAGTTTGCTAGATTTAATTTGCAGAATAAATATGTTGAGGTAGCAAATGATTCTAGAATCTAGCTTAGAATAATAATTTTTCACTTTTTTAAAAGCCATATTTTAGTTATATGTACCCGTTTACTTCATACAAGGAATGGGGTGTGTATAGAGAAATTTTACTTGATATAGTGATATTGATTTTAAATACTCCGTACTCTCCTCTGTACATGCATGCTATATTTGATGCTATAATCTTTGTAGTGAGAAGTCATTATTGATAAAACTTTTAAGGTGAAATAGTTTCACTTAACAAAACACAAGATAACTACCCCTGTTAAATATTAAACTATAACTTTTACATATCCATGTAACTGTATGTTGGTCACATTTTTATAGAAATAAGCTCAAGCTAAGTCAAATATCAGAGCCAATTCAGATTCGCCTACATGAACATACTTCCTTATTATGAAATGTGGGTTGACAGCATCTGTAATGCTGTAAATGTGGGTTTTATAGTATTTGTGAGCACTACAAATATGAACGCTTGGATAAATTACAGTTAGTGGAAACAGCTGCTTCTAGCATAGATCTATATTTCCTAATCAATAGGAATAAAGCATAATATTAACTAGTGGACCAAGAGAAGAATAACCTTTATTGTCAAGCCTAGAATCCCTTATATTTTGGTAAAGCTATTTTGTGTTGCTCTTTTTGACCACTTTTACTAATTACTGAAAGTCATCGGTATTGCTTTAGGAAGAATTTTCATGTTGAATTATCGTTGACTTCTATAGAAAAATACACCCCCCTCTAGCACGCACTCTGCGATTCTCGCTGCCCGTGTTCCTGGACAATGATTCCTGCTTGTGCTGGAGACTTCTGGCTCTCTCTAGCTTGGTGGTGCTGTGTCTGTGTTGCGTGTGCTGAACAATAAGAAAAGTATTAAACAACACGACAGGTGGGAAGCCGCCTCCTGCCCGTAGTCATGTTTGGAAAAAGGATTCCCTATTGTGCAGCACCATTAACCATCCTCCTAACAAACTCCTGAGGCGTTACTCTTCAAAATATCTGTGTCCCATACTTAACCAAAATTTGTCAAAAACAGCAATTGGGTAAGATGTTTGTATGAATCCTGCAAGGTGGAATTAGTTTGTTTTCTCTTTGTATCAACCAATTCCAACGGGTAATTGACACTTCCCTTGTAAGCATGTGAAAGTAAATAAATATTCAACATTCAGTATTACTTATTAATATGTAACTTTAATATAGTTGATTTTTATTATAAGCATGATCATATTTTAAATATTTTGTTGGATGGCAGCAAGTCAGAGAAGGGTCTTCCCTCTGCTGGATACACTTTCTAAAAGCCTCTAACAACTGAGGCTGGGCCATGCAAAAGCTGAGAGCCTGGACCTCAGTCTGGAACTTTAGCTCAGATGGGAGAGATTATTGACTTGAGCTCCCACCTGTTGCCTCCCATGTTGGACAATAACTAGAAGCAGGAAAGGAGAGCAGAACCAGGACTCACACCTAGGCTTCCCAGATATGGGACACAGGTATCTCAAGCATTCATTTAGCCCACTCCAGATGTCTGCCTGGGACTTTTTCTTGAGTAGTAATATTCTGAAACATTAGGGTATAATTAAAATCATGCTTTAATTAATTAGATTATAATAAAATCATGGTTAATGGATTATAACACAATATAATAAAAAGCACTCTGTTTCAAAATATGAAGTGTCATTTGAAAATGCAAAGACATCCAAAATGGATCCATTTCTTCTAGGGCCTCTAAGAATTAACACATGTGGATGGCACATTAAGGTTTAAAAGGTAAGAATGATGAAGTAAACAAAACACAAGAGTTGCACTTCAAGAAGTTTAGGTTACATGCTGAAGGTATAGATGCAGAGCACCCTAAGGACAAAGGGAAGAAGTGCTTAAACAAATGTTTCACCCTCTTTTTCCCATAGATCTGTTTTTAGGGAGGAAGAACGCCTTATATTCTGGGTTCACTCTTGATGAATGTGATCTTAACCAGCTCATTCAGACCGTCTGCTGGTACTTTTCCTTACCCTTTCATGAAGGCAGTAAATAGAGACAAGGAGACTGCTTGAGTCTCATGGTAAGAACTATTTTTGTTGATACTGGAAGTTTGTCTTATTACTTGACAGTGAGAAAGCACACTAATTTGTAAGTATATGGATAACAGAGAAACATTTCAAATTTCTTCAAAATTAATCAAATAGAAAAAATAGACTTAAGTTGATTATTAGATCTTAATAGTTAACATTCAAAATTCTATATATGGTTAATTGCATGTATTAAACAGTACTCTGTTCAGAATATACAGGTAAAAATGAGATGCCATCATTTTAAAAATAATTTATAGGATAGTTATATGAGTAAAACAGTTCGATTTTTTGGTGATTTTAAATCAAGTTTTCTCATATGAAACATTTGACTTTGCTCATTCCATTTTTCCCTAACTCCCTCATTAATGCTAGCGAAAATATTTATTTAACTCTGTCCAAAAAATAAATAGACAGAGAGAAAGGTCTTCCTTTTTCCCTTAGTTCATCCCCCAGGTGGCCGCTACGGCCAGCACCCTCTGCCAATCCGAAGCCAGGAGCCAGGTGCTTCTCCTGGTCTCCCATGCGGGTGCAGGGCCCAAGCACTTGGGCCATCCTCCACTGCTTTCCCGGGCCACAGCAGAGGGCTAGGCTGGAAGAGGAGCAACTGGGACTAGAACCTGGCTCCCAAATGGGATGCCTGTGCTGCAGGCAGAGGATTAGCCAAGTGAGCCACAGTGTCAGCCCCAAATTAATCTTTTGAATTCTTTTTGCGGCTTTTCACCAATCTCTTCATCCTCACATTCTAATATGTGCAGTGCCTGTTAGTCCCTAGAGGGTGCAACACTGAGCTGTGCTGCCATAAATGATCAGTGCCATCCTCACTCTGAGCACAGATCCCGCTTAACGACCTGCCCCAGGCAGCCAGGGAGCTGTGAGTGAATGGAGCCTCACAAAGTGATTGCCCAGAGGCCTAGCTGCACCCTCTAGTGCAGCCACTGTCTCCCCACTGTCGCTATTGCAGAGGTTCCACTTGGCCCTGCCAGCCTGTGCAGCCCAGAGAAGCAGATGTTCTCTGAGCCAGCTAGCTCTAGGTGCTGCAACCAGGTGGCTTGAGACCTGGAGCCTGTGGTATGTTGGGAGGCTGGGGGCACCTTATAGCCCAGCCCCCCATCGGTCTTCCCAGACAGGCTTGCAGTCAATGGGGACCGCAGATTTTTCCCTCTGCTAGTATCTCAGGATCACACACATATACAAGAGTCACTGGCTGGATGGTGTCCTATCTCAGCCAGTTCCTGTGTGCACACAAAGGTGACCAAACACCAAATGGCTCCTGCTGTCTCTCAGCCTGGTGCTTGGCGCTGTTGTGGGGAGGAAGGGGTGAGAGAAAGGCACCCCTTTTACTTCCACTGTGCATAGGTATCCATTAGCCCTTGGGGCTCCAGGCGGCAATCCACCATGCTCTCCCTCTGGCTGTATCACCATGGTTGCTACCTTCTGTCCGCTCCTTCTCTCAGCTGTTGGAGTCATGTGTTGTATCCATGTTCCTGCTGCGTGTCCACACCCTCCACACCAGGCCACGATGTTCCTTTTCCTTCCGTAGAATTTCCACTATGGTTTTCTAATTATCCCCTAAAAGTGCATGCCCTACACTACTTCTTTTTTTTTTTTTACAATATTTATCGCTAGCCCTGCTAGTTCACTGTCCTACCATCTTAGAATCAGAAAAAGATTCTTACTCCTGCAGGCAATGACAATACACGTTGTGGATCATGGAATATAATCTAAAAAATTATGCAAGTATCGTATGAGAACAATGTGCCCTGCAGCACAGGGTGAAGCAAATTTTAGAAATTACACAGAAGGGAAATTTAGCAAATGTTTAAACTCAGGGGGCAGGAACTATGGCGTAGCAGGGGAAGCTGCCACCTGCAGTGCCAGCGTCCCATATGGGAGCCAGTTCAAGTCTGGGCTGCTCCACTTCGGATCCAGCTCTCTGCTATGTTCTGGGAAAGCAGTAGAAGATGGCCCAAGTCCCTGGGCCCCTGCACCCACGTGGGAGACCTGGAGGAGGTTCCTGGCTTCAGATCGACACAGCTCTGGCCATTGTGGCCAATTGGGAGGTGAACAAGCAGATGGAAGACTTCTCTCCTTCTCTCTGTAACTCTTTCAAATTAATAATTTTTTAAAAAAACTCAGGAGGAAGTGATATGCCAGAGTTGTCAGAGATATCACTGTGTCTACATAAACTAAAGTTTGTTTACTAAGAATGTAACAATTTTTCTGAAATGTTTAGTACTGTCTCATACTCTAGGGCCCTGGCCAAGTATCACAGCAGTACAACTATAAGCCAGAGGATCCCACTGAGCACATGGTCTCAGATTGGTATATAGATTGCCTCTCTGTGATTTGACTTCCACAGTCTACCTAATCTGGATTACATAATTCTCTGCCAAATTTTTAAATGGTTCACTCCTCAAATCACTGCTACAGTCCAGGACTCGTCCAGGTCTCTCAGATGGACTGTAGGGGCACAAATACTTGAGCTGTATTCTACTGCCACTGGGATACTTTAATTCTGGACCTGTTCTGAATTCTTTTTTTTTTTTTTCTTAAATTGACAGATAGTTAGACAGTGAGAAAGAGAGAGACGAAGAGAAAGGTCTTCCTTCAGCTGGTTCACCCCCAAAAGGCCGCTACAGCTGCAGTTATGCCGACCTGAAGCCAAGAGCCAGGTGCTTCCCCTGGTCTCCTATGCAGGTGCAGGGCCCAAGCACTTGGGCCATCCTCCACTGCCCTCCCAGGCCACAGCAGAGAGCTGGACTGGAAGAGGAGCAGCCGGGACTAGAACCCAGTGACCATATAGGATGCCCAGTACCACAGACAGAGGAGTAGCCAAGCGTGCCATGGCTCCAGCCCCTGTTCTGAATTTTATTAGGATCTTTTTCCTTATAGAAATCCACCAACTAACTACATTTTATTGAACATACCTTTTTCTTCCATAGAATTGACCATTCATTTCCTCCTCTTAGCTCCTAGAGATAAAGAACAACTCAAACTTATTTTGATATTCTCAGAAGTTCATTAGTTATCCAATTGTAATCTTGAACCATGCAGTTACTAGAATAACAAAAGAGTAATTTCTATACCACAATGTAAAGTACTTCTATCATGAAAAAAAGGAGATATGATGAATTGTAAGTGCACCAGTATACAGTGGCATAGTATTTCCTTTACAGTGAAATATTTAACTTAAAATAGAGAACTTAGATGTGATTTACCTGAGAGCTGATGAAGAAAATATAGCCTAATAACAATGGCATAATACAGAAGTAACATTGGAGACCTTCACTATGCAGCTTCACAATTATATGTGTGGTTTAATACCCTGGGATGATTTAAATATTGTACTGATCTGATAATAAATCAAAAAAATCCATGCTATAGAAGGTTATTTATTACTCAGCTCAAATTTTAAAATAAGTTTAATTCAACCCAAATGTATTGCCTTAATACATTTTTAACCACCTGCCACATACTTCTGAATTATGAAAATGACAAAGTATTCTGTCCAGAGTACTTTTAGAAACTCCTTGCCTTTCATTTTAGTGTAAAAAGAAAATGAGCAAATGTTTAGAGGGAGAGAAGAGTGTACACTGTGATAGAAGTTTCTCTTGGAGAATTAATAGACGGTTACAGAGCCTTCTCAAATTTAATTTGATTTGTATAAATCAAAAGTTAGCAAATTTTACAAAATGGGGCTCAATTGAATGAGAAATGAGTTTACACCTCTACTGCACACTGTGGTTCCCATCCAGAAGAAACAGCAGTAACTGTGCAAACGGCAGTGAGTCCTGACGCCCAGAGACACAGCCTCTGAATCGGGCCGTGATGTCAAGTTCTACCACTTAACTGACTTCACATGGCTGAAATGCTAAGAAAAAAGGAACGGAAAATAACAGGGAAAGGTAAAAGTAATAGCTTCATATTTCTTTATGCATAACTTGTTTGGACTCAGTTTAAGTTTTTTATTGGGTTTCTTATTTCTGCTTCCATGAAGAGTTAAATTAAGGCAGTAGTACAATAACATTTGGAACACACAGAGAACTAAAATTATGGCTATTTTATTAAGTCAGGTAAATATACTAATTTCATTGTGCTTTCTAAACTGCCATTTAATTCTTCTAGGATTAATTTAAATGCAAATGTTGCATTCAGATCTTAGCTGTTGCATATTGCAAAAAAAATGGTTACAGCTTTGAAATAATGATAAATACTCTATTAACTTTAATAGTTATTTTCTAGGAAGCACACAAGTGAGTGCAACTAGAGTATCACCACAGGTAAAGGTCTATTAGCCAACTAGACCTGTAAAAATTATACCTCTTGTCAAAATTGGAAGGGCCAGTAATCATTAACAAGTCTAATAAAGAATTACAGTATTAATTAAAAAGTTTATTTTTATTCTCTCGTGAACCTTAAGCTAATTCAGGAAGTCACAGGAAGGGAATGAAAACAATTATTAGCAGTGCACGTATTATTTTAAAAATGTGTACTGCTGTAGTTAAATGAATTTTTTTTTTGACAGGCAGAGTGGACAGTGAGAGAGAGAGAGGAAGGTCTTCCTTTGCCGTTGTTTCACCCTCCAATGGCTGCCTCGGACAGCGCGCTAATTCCAGGGATTAGGGCTTGAAGAGAACCTGTGCATTTTTAATCCCACCATAATGCCTGACTCCTTGATACTATTTTTTTTTTTTTTTTGACAGGCAGAGTGGAGAGTGAGAGAGAGAGACAGAGAGCAAGGTCTTCCTTTGCCATTGGGTCACCCTCCAATGGGCGCTGTGGCCGGCGCACTGCACTGGTTGGAAGGCAGGAGCCAGGTGCTTCTCCTGGTCTCCCATGGGGTGCAGGGCCCGAGGACCTGGGCCATCCTCCACTGCACTCCCAGGCCACAGCAGAGAGCTGGCCTGGAAGAGGGGCAACCGGGACAGAATCCGGTGCCCCGACTGGGACTAGAACCCAGTGTGCCGGCGCCGTAAGGCGGAGGATTAGCCTGTTGAGCCACGGCACCGGCCAGAATTATTTCCTTCTCTACAATTTCCACTGTCGTGTGCTCACCCTCTCTTTATCAACAACATTTCTCCTTAGGTAGAAGGGTTTTAAAGTACATACCAGGATCCAGTTCTGTGACACAGTAGGCTAAGTCGTAACCTGTGGTGCCAGCACCCCATATGGGTGCTGGTTCGAGTCCCAGCTGCTCCTCTTACCTTCTACTGTTTTCCCAGGCCAACAGCAGAAAGCTGGATTGTAACTCAAGTCCTTGTGCTTCTGCACCACATGGGAGACCTGGAAGAAGCTCCTGGATTCGGATATGCCCAGCTCTGTCTATTGTGTCCATCTGGGGAGTGAACCAGAGGATGAAAGGCCTTCCTCTTTGTCTCTCCCTCTCTCTCTGTACTATACCTTTCAAATAAAACTTTAAAAAAGTACATAACAAAATAACTAACATCTCTAACCATTCTTTCATTTGATCACAGTCTATCGGTTCATTTGACGCTTAGCTATTTCAGATTGAGAAAAATTAAAATGTTAAAGTCTCAAAAATAATGTTTACTAAGTAAAACAAACATATTAATATAAAGCACTGGAGTTATCACTCCCCATATAATGCTAAGTTAAAAGCTATACTGAGAAATAGATTTGGAAACTTCTCGTCTTCAAATATACATTTATGGAAAGTGAAACTGAAAGGAGCAGTAAGATCAGCCTTAACACAATCTACCAATATCAGACCTAAGGACAGATTTATTGGTGTCTGTTGAGAAGGGTGTCCTTCAACATGAACAATCCCGAGTTGAGTATGCTCTACTAGGGCGGAGTGACATTATTTTAAAGGCTCAATCTTACTGTAATCTCCCTTCTACTTCACATCCTGAGAGAGCTTCTACACTTAATGAGCTAAGAATTATTTTATCCTTTATATTCCCTCACCACCTTCTACCCTGTCCGATTTTAGCTCTTGAATTATTGGTACTTTAAACCTTTAATATATAATTGATGGTAATAAGGTGAGAAGACATGTGAAAGGGCAAGATATTATTTACAAGATGGCTGATTCTGTATACATGTCTATACAACAGTACACCTACTTACAAAATATCCCCTGTAACCTACCACTGTAGGATTATTTAATAGCCAAATATGCAGCATCTTGATAATAAGGTTTATTGAAACCACCTGTATGCTACACATTTACTCTAGTAAGCATGAAAGTAGAAAGAGGCCATTTTAAATCTGATTTACATTTAAAGAAAGTGAAAGGAGAGGCAGACTATAATTTGTCTATGATAATACAGTCAAGAAGTGTGACAATTTGGCTCCAAGCAATTTTTCCCCAGAGCTATGGTCAGAATCTTCACTCTTTATTCTTTGTCTTGCCAAGCAGCATACATATCACCATGCTATTATATTATATTGACAGCAAAGAATCAACATACTGTAAAAATTCTGTTTGGTATGGAAACAGAGAAACTGTAATCATAAAATTGTCCTAGGTAAACACCTTTGCAATTTAGGAATCTGTACATGCACACACTGGTATGGAATAACATAAGGACTATTTTTTTGTATTGTTGCATATCTCATAAAATACTTTAACATTTTTTTTCAATTTTGAAAAACTACAAGAAAACATACTAATGTTCGTTCCTTTAGTTGTGCAGAAAATAATTTGCAAACTATTTTTCTGAAAAATGTGGCCTTTGGAGCCAATGCTGTGGAACAATGGTTTAAGCTGCCAATCTGCAGCACTGGCATCAAATAGAGTGCTCCTTGGAGTTCTGGCTGCTCCGTTCTAATCTAGTTCCCTGCTAATGCTCCTGGGAAAGCAGCAGCAGATCAGCCCAGTCCCTGGGCCCCTGTTACCCACATTGACAACCTGGAAGAAACTCCTGGCCTCTGGCTTGAGCTTGTAACAGCCAACGTCACGGAGGCCATTTGGAGAGTGAACCAGCAAATGGAAGATCTCTCTCACCGTCCATCTTTCTCTCTGTATCTCTGCCTTTCAAATAAAAAAAAAAAAAAATTTTTTTAAGTAGCCCTTTATCATTTACAAGAGATATAACTAAGTCATTCTCAAAGTTTTATAAACTTTATGACGCCATTCTACTGTCTGTTGTCTGGAAATTCTGGATGCCAAGCATAAGATGGGGAGACATTAAAATCAACACCAATCATTAAAAATTCTTGTTTTCTCAGTTGAGAAACATAAATCCCCTGCCAATCTTGTCTATGTTAGTGCAAAGTGCTTGCAATTTTCATTTAAGAACAATAAATTACAGCAGTACTGTATTAGTTCCTCATATTGCCGTCTTTGGTGTTAACAGTCATAACTGCCAGTTTACACATCATTGGTTTCTTCAGAGATTGGCAGGAATTCACCACCATGCAAGCAATAGAAGGATTTAATTTTGGCAGAGGCTCAAGGAATGCAAACATTTTCTGCTTGCTATTTTCAGAAATAAACGTTTCTTTCACAATAGAAGTGCATATATAAGCTATAAGAATCTATCATATTTATTAAAATATCTGATATATATAAAGCATTCTGCATGGAATCCGTCAAAATGGAAGTAGAAACCAAAATGAAAACATTTTCCTTTTCCTCATTGTCCTCTTTTTTTTAACTTGTACTTGGACTCTTAGGAAAGAAGATCTTAATGAAATTACTGAGCAGGTGTTGCTTTATTAAGGATAAACAAAGAGCTCACTCTGGTATCTTTCCTACTTTGAAGAAATTAGGTCAATGATACTTGAAGTACAGGCTGAACAACTTGTAGCTCTGTATTTTGGCTGATAAACTGACATTTTTTTCTTATTTATGGAATGAAGTGTATTTGACAAGTACGGCAGAAAGAACAATGGCCAAGAAGGCTAGGTAAGGATATGGCGCTTGGTAACTGACCTCTTCCCTCTGACCAACTACCGACCTTTCTCTTCCATCCAGGGTCATTGCTCCATGACAAAGCAAACATAGAAAATTCAAGCAAGATTTTTAAATTTTGTTTTGCCAGATCAATAGTCAAATTGTACTTCACATATTACTATCTCCTTAAGCAAACCTGTATTGTAGGATCACTCATCCCAAACAATTCTAATGTATTTTTTCATGTAGCAAAACCACCCATTTTGGTCATCACTTTAAAAAAGAGGACTCCATTGAGGATATGAATGAATATGGATCAGTGCCCTAGGAGTGTTCAATTCTGAAGCCCAGAGAAATGTTGGCACGTATTTTTATAAGTCTTTATTGGATTGTTAAAACTTTGTCATTTTGAGTAAAAATACTCAGATATTTAGATTTGTTCTCCCTTAAATTCAAACTTGCCATGATAATTTGTAAATATTAAAAAAAAATAGGTACGCAATGTCCACAACAAATTGAAATGCTTCTGAAATTAATTTTCCTTTCAAGCATGCATTTTCTTAAATATTTATGTTTTCAAAATATGAGTTATGGTGAGTGAAGAAGTCTTACCACAACAACCAATGCTGATGCATGTCTGACTAATTTCTAAACTGTGTCTGGTAATGAAAACAATGACATAGACACACTACAATTTTGATTTGGTTTTCAATTGAGGATTATTCATCAGCAAGAAAATGAGCAATGCTGAGAATGATTACAATTTAAATTTATAGAATTAATTACAAATTCCTAACTTAAATTGTCTTGGCTCTGGTTTTTATTAAAAGAGAAGACTGAACCATGGCAAGGCTAATTTGTTCCAGACTTTTTAGCTAAATCAAAAGTGAAATAAGCTGCATGAGACGTTAACTTGAAAATGATTAATTGATCTGCCCTGTTAGATCTTAGAACTTTCCCATATGTTATTAACTAAAATAGATGATCTTCTTCTCACTTTCCCTGGAGAAATGTGAACCTTTTCTGAGTATCAGTCAAAATAATAAGACATCATTTGCCATTTGTTTCAAGAGAGAGAGAGAGAGAGCTCTGCATTCAGAATACCTGAATCTCAGCAAATTTGTTTCTTTGGAATCATGAGGGTCCTCTAAGAAATTCAGTCATCTACTCCATACTGATTGTCTGCTTTGGTGTCCCTATTATACATAAAATACCTGCATTAATCTTGAGATCCTCACACATATTATTGAGTGATAATCTTTTTTCAAAAAAAGATTTTATTTCTTTATTTGAAAGAGTTACGGAAAGAGAGAGAGAGAAATTCCATCTGTTGGTTCACTCTCTAAATGGCTGCAGCAGCCAGTCCAAAGTCAGTAGCTTCTTCTGGGTCTCCCATGTGGGTGCAGGAACCCAAGCACTTGAGCCATCCTCCGCTGCTTTCCCAGGTGCATTAGCAGGGAGCATGATTGGAAATATAGTGGTCAGGATTCAACCAGGTACCCAAATGGTATGTCAGCGCTGCAGGCAGTGGCTTAACCCAATGCACCAGTGTTGGCCCCAGCATAACCTTTTCTGATCACGACTTGTCTTTTTGTGTGGGAATGCAGAAGTATGATCAATTTTGAGCTTCTAAACAATGCTATTACATTTCAACACTTTGGCTTAAGCATATAGTAGATCTTCAAATACTCTCTTCAGAATTAGAAAGGACAGAAAGGTTATTTTATTCCTCTCACTGTCTGTTCAGTGTCGGCCCAGGTCTACGGCCTTCCTCACATAACACATCTTATCACTGCATCTGTCATTCATTATTATTCATAGTTCATGAGCAATCTGCTCAAGGTAAGGACATCTTTCCACCTGAAAAATAGCTCAGTTCAACTCTTCTCTAACAGGTGTCTACGACAGAACCTTCCTCTCACTTGAGATGGAGTTTTGTGTACGCTCAGGAACACTTTACTCAATTTTAACTTTCTAAACTTACTGCTAAGGAATAAGCCTTCCACCCCTGTGAGAGACATGGAAGAAGCTCCTGGCTCCTGGCTTCTGCTTTGCCCAGCCCTGGCTGTTATGGCCAATTGGGGAATGAACCAGCAGATGGAAGATCTCTCTCTCCCCTTCTCTGTCTTTCAAATAATTTTTTAAAAGGACATTAAAATAATACAAACATGTCTTATTCCAGAATTCATGCAGGTCCCTGTAGTTTTACTACCTTATATTAATGTAATATATGTGTCACAATTAATGAACTATTATCTAGCTCAAATGACTTTCTAACAAATAATCTAATATATATGTAATATGGACAACTGGGTATGGGACATATGGGGACTGTTTAAATACACAAAACTTGTGATGTAGTACAAACACTTCTTCAGTTAAATACTAAAAATCCAAAATTCACTGTGATCCTCTTTTTTGCACAAATTAATGAACAAACAAACCTAATATTCAGATAATGGGAGTCAATGAGAGAGAAGAAAAAGAGGTAGGATGAAGTTCTCTAGGATGGACCCTCTGCTAGGCCTTAAATGAGTTTGGGATAATTAAAAAAATCCAAAATCCAAATCATACCATGCATCTTCTCAGACTGCAGTTCAGTGAAGCTGGACATTAACAACTTAAGAATCTCAACATCATATGCAAACACATGGAGGCTGAACAACATACTCCTGAATGAACAATGTATCATAGAAGAAATCAAAAGAAAAAAAAAGTTTCTGGAAACAAATGCAGGCAGCAATACAGCATACCAAAATGTGTAGGAATCAACAGAAGCAGTGTCAAGAGGAAAGTTTGGAACACTTGGTGCCTACAACAACAAACTGGAAAGGCACCAAATAAATTAACTATCTGTGCACCTCAAGGATCTGGAAAAACAACAGCAAACCAAACCTAAACCAGTAGAAGGAAAGAAATAGAGAAGAAATAAACAAAATTGAAACCAGAAAAAAATACAAAAGATCAGCAAAATCAAGATCTGTTTTTTTGAAAAAGCAAACAAAACTGACACACCATTGGCCTAACTAAATAAAAAAAGGAGAAAGAAAACCCAAATAAAGTTAGAGATGAAAAAGTAAATGTAACAATAAACACTACAGAAATAAAAAGAATCATCAGAAGCCACTACAAAGAGCTGTATGCCAACAAACTGGGAAACCTAGAAGAGATTCCTGAACCCACACAGCCTACCTAAATTGAGCCATGAAGACATAGAAAAATTAAACAGACCCATAACCAATATAGAACTTGAATTAGTAATAAAGAACCTCCCAACAAAGAAAACCCCAGGACTGATGGTTTCACTGATGAATTCTACCAGACATTTAAAGAAGAACTAACTCCAATTCTTCACAAATTAGTCAGAACAATTGAAAGGGAGGGAATCCTCCCAAATTCTATGAAGCAAGGATTAACTTAATAGCTAAACCCCGAAAAGATGCAACAGAGAAAGAATTACAGATCAACTTCCCTGATGTACATAGACACAAAAATCCTCAACAAACTTCTGGCCAATTGATTCCAACAACACATCAGAAAAGTCTTTCACCTGGACCAAGTGGGATTTATCCATGATATGCAAGTTCATATCCATGATATGAAAAGTCCTTGAGAGCAATGCAGGCATGGAAAGCCGAGGCACAGCAGCAAAAATATCCTACATGAGGGATCTCTGTTAGACCCCAGTGGAAATAAAGGGCCATCAAAGAAAGATGTACTTTTCTCTGAAGCGAGGAAAGAACTTCAACTTTGCTTATGGCCTTGTCTAAATACTGACGGAGCAATCATAAAAGGCTTCCATAACCTTGGCAGCTCATGGCAAGAGCCTCTGGTGATCACTGAGGTCATAAATAAGAGTTTTAATTGTTAAATCAACAACAGAAGTCACTGTGCACTTACTCCCCATGTAGGACCTCTGTCCTTAATGAGCTGCACTATTCAAATTAACTGCAAAATTTGTTCTCAAACAGTAGTTTTTACATTGTGTGTTTGTATGTGTGTAAACTGTTGAAATCCTAACTTAATATAGAGCCAGTCTTCTGAAGATAAAGTTAATTTAAAATGAATCTTAAAGAACAGGATAGGCCCGCGCCACGGCTCACTAGGCTAATCCTCTGCCTGTGGCACTGGCACCCCGGGTTCTACTTTCGGTTG
The DNA here is from genome assembly GCA_015711505.1 of Sylvilagus bachmani. NCBI lineage: Eukaryota > Metazoa > Chordata > Mammalia > Lagomorpha > Leporidae > Sylvilagus > Sylvilagus bachmani. The sequence goes on along the minus strand of CM027401.1, from coordinate 2,705,390 downwards.
GGGTGCCAGATCTGTCCCCGTTGCTCCTCTTCCAGTCCAGCTCTCTGCTGTGGCCCGGGAGTACAGTGGAGGATGGCCCAAGTCCTAGGGCTCTGCACCCACATGGGAGACCAGGAGGAAGCACCTGGTTCCTGGCTTCGGATCAGCACAGTGTGCCGGCCGTACCAGCCATTTGGGGGGTGGAAGGAAGACCTTTCTCTCTGTCTCTCTCACTGTCTAACTCTGCCTGTCAAAAAAAAAAAAAAAAAAACAACAACAACAAACAAACAAAAAACCAGGATAGAGCATAGAAGTTAGGAAGTAAGTGTAGGAGGGAGGGTGGGTATGGAGGGAAAACAACACTATATTCTTAAAGTTGTACCTATGAAAATCGTATTCATTAAATAAAAGCTTTAAAAATACTTCTTTCCTATTTCAAATAAAATACTATTAATATTTAAAAAAAAAGATGTAGGATGGAACTCACAGATAGAACAGGCTAAACATTTCACTCATTTAGAATTTAGGAAAATACCTAGGAATGATATGTGGAGGAAGATATCAGAAAGTAGCATTGGGGTATTGTGTGGGATAATAAGAATGTAAGTTACCTCGATTGTGGTTATCATTACTGGAATGTAAACTTACATCAAACCATCCATTTTCTGTATATGTAGTTTGTTGTATGTCTAATTCATATTAATACAATTATTAAGCATTTAATCAATCTCAAAATAAAATGCTTTCCTTCTGTGAATGTCTTTATGCTTCTCTTTCACACACACATATGACGAGAGAACATATGTTACATTTTAAAATAATTACTCATAAACAGTGTTCTAGAAAATACACCCACAAAAAAAATTCTAACAGGTAAGAAGATATGTGGCTAAGAACTGAGTCCAAAAACACGTTTTCCATCATTGCTTTGAAAAAGCTATAAACATAATTTAAATAAGAATGTTATTTGAATATTACTGTGAGGAGCTCAGAGAATGGGAAAAGACCTTGAAATCTCTTATTACAATATGCCTATCGATTAAATCATTTCTTAGCGTTAATGAAATATGTGGGTAGTATTACCAGTCATCCAAGGTACCACATTTATCATATAATGAATTGTTTCACAACAGTAATGGTTTTACCCATAGAATGATTGCCATCGAGTAGAGAATGACAATGGTAGAAATCACTCAAAGAGCCAGTTATGCAGACCACAAATTAACCTGCTCTATTATGAACTAAAAATGATCTGCTTGAGCATTACAAATGTAAAATTTTCTGCAACAAGGACTTTGATCTATTTCACCTATTAATGTAAAAGCTACATTTTTTTATAACTGATGTAAACATGCCCTGTGATTTTCATAAATATATACACTATTAAATCAGGGGAAATAAGGTATTTTATTATATTAAAAATTCTCTAAGAATCACTTCTCATTTCACTGAGCAGCATCACCAGTGGCAAAGCTACTTGTGGTATTTAGCAATCCAGTATAGCACCAGTGTACTATACACACATTTGTAGCTGCAGCATTTTCACATTCACTATCATATATTTCTTGTCCATATCTTGTTGAGAAGAGAGGAAGCTTGGATATCTGGAGTAAAAGTGGCAAAATCCTTCAGACAGGTAGCTGGAATTTAGGTTTACAGCTCTACATCTTGGGCTGGTCTTTGGATGCAGATTAAGCTAAGAATTGCAACCCTGACACCCCACATGGGGTCGCTGGAAGTGAACCAGCACATGGAACCTCCTTCTTCTCTCTCTCTCTCTTTCTGTAACTCTGCCTTCTCAATAAATAAATAAGTGAAAACTAAATTTACATCCAGTTGAAGGTACTGATGTCTCCTTTGGCTAACAAATGTTACTTTAACATTGTCAAAATGAATCCATAAAGATGAAATTGACATTTTACTCAAAAAAACTAATATTACACATGTATATTATTTCCTTTATTTATTAAAAACATTCAAACAATATTATTCTCTATGCTATGATTGAAATGTTTTCTAACTTGAAAGTGATCTCATTGTTCTGTGTTATTCTTTGTTGAATAAGATGAATGATGAGAAAAGGTTGTAGGCTGCATATTATTACAGAATAATTAATCTTACTTGATGCATAATACATGATTAATATGGTGATGAAAGGAAATCCAAATGAATTTATTTCCTCTACTGCATTGGGCAAAGATATGCTTTCTTGAAAAATCAATGGAATTGTGAAAATGTTGATAATCTACTGTGTAATGAACTGCAGTGAAGAGAGTTTTCATCCTAAGCAAATGAAATCACAAAGCACGATAATGAAGACTGACTCCTTGCATCTGCAATACTGCTGAAAAAGAGACAGTGAAATAATTCCAGTATTTGTCAAAGTGAATCAAAGGAGACTCTGAGACTATTCACCAGATATTGAGGTAATATTTCAATTTCCTACAACTTATAACTGAGCCTAAGAAGAATAACCCGTGATGGGGGCCAGCAGCATGGACATCAAACCCCACCAAAATCATGCCAGGCTTTTCTGTAATTTCTTTGGTTATATAGCAAGAACATATGGACACCACGAATAATAAACAAATGAAAGTAATATATATAATATATAATAATATGTAATATATATTCTAAATGTGTATATATGTAATATAATACATAATATATATTGTATATAATATGTAATTATAATATATAATATATAATATATAATGTATAACATATATATAATATTACATATTATATATTATCTATATGTTAAAACATTAAAAGTAATTTTTCAAATAATAAATTTTTGTAGTAATCAATTGTAATTATTCAATCGTGCTAGCATTTACCTACAAATGCTTGGACTTGAGAAGGACATGTCTAAAAATATCTTTTCACTCTAACAAAAGATGCAGAAATTTTGATTCATCTATTAAAAATCAACATTAAAAATAAAATATTACTAAACTTTATAGCATAAAGTTAAATGATCTCCTTAGTTTTCAGAGGGCACAAAATCATCTTAGTGAAGTGAAATTATTATCATAGGACCTACCAATTGCCTTTCTTAAAAAATTTTTCTTATTCTCAAGGGTTTGTCACTTTCTATCTTTCCAGGTTTTAGGAAAACAAAAAGGCTGAGGCTGCTGACTTAAAAATATGATTTTTTTGATATTATTAAATTACTACATTAGAATATCTGTACAAATTTGCATGATCAGATTCAGCAATGAGTGCATTTGAAGAAGATGTAAGACAGTAGGAAAACTCAGGAGGGTCTTGTTAAGCCATAGCAGTTTAATCATTTTAATAATGTAAGGTTTTAAATCCAGTTAAAATTTTCATATACACTTAGAAATACACTGCATTTGAAAATGGCCCAAATGCTGGGTCCCCTGCACCCATCTGGGAAGCCCAGGAGAAGCTCCTGGCTCCAAATGGGCCCAGCTCCAGCTGTTGTGGCCATTAGTGAATGAACCAGTGGTTGGAAGATCTCTTACAGTCTCTCCCTTTCTCTTTCTGTAAATTCCTTCTTTCAAATACATAAATCTAAAAAAACGTGAAATTATCTATTCTTGAATTACGTGCTATTTCTTTTCTCATTATGTTATTACCTTAAAATAGTTTTAGTGCCATGAGGATTTACAAGAAAAAATAATGCAGCACCATCAGGAATAAAACAAGATTTGGTCTCATTTTGAGACATATTTAGAACTAGGTTCTCTTGGTGCTGTTTTTTGAGAGTTACAGAGAGAGAGAGCTCTCCCATACTCTGGTTGACTCCACATATGCTCAGAGCAGCTAAGACTGAGCCAATAACATGTAGTCGGGAGTCTGGAAGTTATTCCATAAGAGTGGCAGGGACCCAACTACTTGAGCCATGACCAATGTCTGGCTCTTTTTGAACAGGGATTTAGTTTTTGACTTTTTTGTTGAGTGAAACTATGCCTTGCCCATTTCCATATAAGCAAAGTTCTTCTTCAATGGGTATTTTCTTGGCTCACAGGTGATTAATTACTTTTCTCTGTGGAATAGGACACCTCTCTTCCTAATCCCACAGATAAGTATATTTTCTCAGGGTGGTCTCCCTCCTCTTTGCCTACCAAATACATATTCTAACTTTAAAGCAGTAATTAGAGCCAATATCTACCAAATAGCACATTAGACAATGGATAATTTTTGACTTCATGGTCTATTGGGAAACTTTGTACCTTTCCAGACTATCTCATATAAAACCTCTCCCTTCCTATCCATCCTCTCCCTGTCAGGTCTCTCCTGCCTCCTTTTTAACATCTACAGCTTCCTTAATACATATTATTGTCTTCAATACCTGCTCTTTCTCCCAACAAGTAACACTTGCCTTTCTCAGTAATGCCTCTCTTCCTACAATGCAGAGTCATCCATTGTAGACTCTCAGGTGCTCAGATACTCATTAGCAGTAGTAGGGAGCTCCATCAGTAGTAGAGGAGCCAAGACTAGAAATGGCACTCCAATATTTGATGGGGGGCATTAGAACAACAGTTTTTATCAGTTCCTCCACAAACACTAGCCCCACAATTTATTATATACAGGTTTCCATTAATATTGAATACATAGTCCATTGTGTGCCCACTGAAACATTCCCATTCTTACTGAACATGTTTTTATAAGTCAAATTATGCAGTTTCATATTACTCAGTATCTCTTCTCCATATTCCATAGATAAATTATAGAAAACCTCAAACACGATTCAGATGTCTGATTCTCCATTCATCTACTTAACAAGAATCAGAACCATTTCAAACTAAGATTCTCTATCCATTAGTTTCATTACTCTTTTAAGACTGACAATGATTTTCACATTATGCACCCAACTTTTTTTACTTTTAGCTTTATATTTTCCTTGTCTTTTTACCTTATATACATACGTTAATAGACATGAAAAACTGCTATTGCTATATACATGTCTTGTGGTGGCAGTGAGAATATTTTTCAAATCTTTGGTTGCTTGGAATATAATTGAGTGAAGATTCCCCACTTCTACCTAATGAAATCCATTACCTCATTTGCAGGGAACTTACATTTCCCATATTCCCAGCTATGCAGTGACTGAGTACTACCAAGATACTGAGGATATTCATTCTTGAGAGAGATTGGCCTCTTAATGATATGTAGAGGTGAGGACACTTAGACAATTCTGTTGACCCTCATTTCAGTCACTCAGCACTGTCCCACATGGTGTCGTGTGTCAAAGTACTTGATCTATCATCCACTGCCTCCCTACGTATATTAGCAGGTATTAGAGCAGCCAGTACTCAAACCACACTCCATTATAGGATATAAGCAAATAAGCATTCTATATTTGAGCAAGTAATATTAGATAGAAGTTACTAATCAATTTTTAAAAATATTTTTATATTCATCAAATTTTACTTGTGCTAGGAATTTCTGAAATGTGTGTTAAATCTTTCCACTTGAGGGGTTCCAAGATGGCAGAATAGTGACAGGGTAGTCTGATTTAGGCTAAAAATTAACACAAATTAACATAAGAAATTAACAAAGTAGAGCAAGCACCCTGTCAGGGGAAACTGCAGTGGGAGGTCCTGAGAAAGCAGTAGGAGCAGCCTGGACCTGTGTGGAAGGTGCACACAAACAGCTAGGACCAACACAACTAAGGACCCAGCAGCTGGGATCCTGAAACAAGCATCCACCCTGACAAGCCAGGTGAGATCGGTCTGTGTGGCTGTTGATACAGCAGGATGGCGAACTTAATGAACTGCATTGTTTTTGAGTCCGTTCCTGAGGATCCCTCAGGGCAGTGGGGCGACTGTTCACCAGGGAGGAGGGAGAAAGCAGTTAGTCTCTCTCTCTCCCCATTTCCTCCAACAACGGTGACCTATAGTCAGCAGTAGGCGGGCTGGTGCCATCTTTCTACATAGACAGGCAGCAGCTGCTCCAGCTCCTGTGCATGCACCCAGCAACTCTCTGGGTCCCCCTACACCTAGTAACCAGGGCAACCATAGCAGTTCAAGAGCAGCTGACCTGGACAGGCTCTACCAAGCCAGCTGCACCCACCTGGCAATGGGTGGGGCAGGGGAGCCATCCCTAGGGAAGGGAGTGCTGCCTGTTGGACTCTTCTACATACCTGGCACAAGTGTGAAGTGAGCACGGCAGTGGCTGGAGGGGATTGTGTGCCCCTGTGATCCAGAGATTTTACCAGAGAGATACACCGGTGTTCCCCACTGACTTTGAATCTTGTTAGCAGGATAGGATTCATTCCAGCAGGCTGGAACACACTCGGATAGTACCTCTGGGAACTCCGCAGTACCCCTGCCTACAGAACAGGCCAGTGGGTTGCAGTGGCTCCACCTGCACTCCCTGACCCTGAGAGCCCTGCATGCTGAGACTGAGAAAACACTGTGACTGCATGAGAGGAGGCAGGGTGTGCCTGGATTCTGAACAATCACAGAGTGCTGCTGCACATTCTCAGAGCTCCCTGGTTGCCTACAGCAGCTCATAGCAAAGGGACCCATGTTCATCGGACGGACTGCACAAACCATATGTGCAGTTCATACAGCAGTGCAGACCAGTGTTGAACACACTGGGCTAACACCTGGGCATTACTCAGCTTGGAGGAGAAGGGGTGGTCTCACTAACAGAAATGACTACTTCTATACTTCCAGTTAACCGGAGGAGAGCTATCTTGCCCAACTTTGCTGTTATCCTGGATACTTGCTCCATCCTGGAGCACAGACCACACCTCTCTGGCCACACCCACCACATGCCTCTTTGTATTCATTGATGTATAGGCATTTCATTAAGCCACTGAGGCACAACTCAAAGATAAAAGCCATCAGAGGAAAATTCAAGAAACAATAAGGAAGACACTATGACAACCCCAAAGGAACACAAAAGCATTTCAATATTAGAATGAGAGACTATCCGCCTTGCAGCGCCGGCACACCGGGTTCTAGTCCCGGTCGGGATGCCGGATTCTGTCCCGGTTGCCCCTCTTCCAGGCCAGCCCTCTGCTGTGGCCCAGGAGTGCAGTGGAGGATGGCCCAAGTGCTTGGGCCCTGCACCCTATGGGAGACCAGGAAAAAGCACCTAGCACCTGGCTCCTGCCATTGGATCAGCGCGGTGCGCAGGCCGCAGCGCGCCATCCGTGGCAGCCATTGGAGGGTGAACCAACGGCAAAGGAAGACCTCTCTGTCTCTCTCTCACTGTCCACTCTGCCTGTCAAAAAAAAAAAAAAAATGAGAGACTATCAAATGACCCAATATATGGGTCATAAGAGTACTTGAATATGTAGAAAGAGAGAAGAGACTAGAAGGACTATTTAGTATAATAATTACAGAAAATTTCACTAATTTGAAGAAAGAAAGGAATGTCCAAGTGCAAGAAGCACATAGGAATCCTAACATATATTACCAGAAAAGATCTTCACCACAGCTGCTCACTACGGGGCAGCAGGTCCAATGGAGCTCCTCAGGGCCAGCCTGGGGAGCTCAGGGGCCGAGTGGGATGATGAGTGTTGGCGGCAAAGGAATCACACCAGATCTGGGAGATCAGTCAGGGCCCAGGGCGCAGCCGGGTTCTCGACTTTATTGGGAGGCAGAAAAGCCATTATAGACACAGAAAGGGGGCTGTCCAGGTCACAAGGGAACTGAGCCAACCAGCTGAAAGATAAGGCAGGACATGGCCAGGCACTCCCTAAAGGGCCTATCACAGCCAAGGACACATATTGTTCACGAATAAGGAAGTCTCCTGTAAGGCTAGGTACCTCCCCCGGGGGCCTCCCCCGGGGGCCATCTTGGATTATTGGAAACTCTGTCACTGGAATGCGGAAGTGGGGCAAACTCAACCAAAGTCTTACCAGCCTTGTCGAATGAAGGCTTAGCAGCCTTGTTTCCTTTTCAACTGGAGCCCCCCGCACACCATGACACACTGTAGTCAAACTTTCCACAGTAAAACATAAATAAAAGATCTAAAATGTGCAGCAAGAAATGCCAAATTACATCCAAAGTATTTCCAATTAGACTCACAACTGATTTCTCATCAGATATCCTACAGGCTAAAAGACATCGGTATAGTCCAGCTCTTGAGAGGAAAAATAAAAATGTCAACCCAGAATATTGTACCCTGCAAAGCTTTCATTTATGAATGAAGGTGTGATAAAGAGCTTCCATAACAAACATAAATTGAAAGAATTTGTTACCACTTGTCCAGCCTTACAAAAGATGTTAAAGGATATTCTATGAACAGAAACACAGAAAGAAAGCAATCATCATGAAATAATGTGAAGATAGAAAATACCTCGGTGAAAGTACAAAGAAACCCAAAGAAAAGACAGGAATATTCACAGAAAAAATGTCAGGGCCAAGTAGTAACTTATCAATATTAACCTTGAATGTAAATGGCCTCAACTCTCCAGTTAAAAGATACAGACTGGTTGAAGAGATTAAAAAAAACAAGACCCATCTATTTGCTGCCTACAAGAAACACATCTCACCAACAAAGATACATGTAGACTGAAAATTAAAGGATAAAATAATATATTCCACACAAAAGCAAAAAAAGAAAAGGGCAGGTGTAGCCATCCTAATATCACACAAAATAGACTCCAATACAAAAAATTGTTAAAAATAGACAGAGAAGGACACTATTTAACGATTAAGGGAGCAATATAACAGGAATACATGATCATAATAAATGTATATGCACCTAATTATAGGGTTTCTGCCTATTTAAAAGATGCCAAAAAGAGACCATTGGAACTCTTAAAAGAATTTTGAAAACTAGCAATATATAAAATCAACACACAAAATTAAATAGCCCTTATATACACAGACAATTCCACAGCCGAAAAAGAACTTCTAAGGTCAATTTTATTTATAAAAGCTACAAAAATTTAAGTATCTTGGAAAATTACAAAACATTGACGAAAAAACAGAAGACATAAAAAATGGAAAAATCTTCCATGTTCATGGATTATAAGAAAAACATCATCAAAATGTCCATCCTACCAAAAGCTATTTATAGAATCCATGTGATCCCAATCAAAATGCCATCATTCTTCTCAGATCTAGAAAAATAATGCTAAAATTCATATGGAAACATAGGATACCCCAAATAACTACAGCAATCTTAAAAAGTAAAAACAAATCTAGAGGCATCACAGTACCAGACCTCAAGACATACTACAGAAATTAATCATGCATCTACAACCAACTTATCTGTGACTAAGGAGCAAACAATCAACCCCTGGAGCCAAGACAATCTCTTCAACAAATGGTGCTTGCAAAATTGGATCTCCACTGCAGAAGTATGAAACAAGATCCCTACCTTACACCTTACACAAAAATCTACTAAAATATGATCAGAGACCTAAATCTATGAACTGATAATATCAAGTTACTAGAGTACTGTGGGGAAACCCTACAAGAAGGAGGATAAAATAAAGATGAGACTAGATACAGTGAAGTAAATTTTAAAATTTAATCAAAAAGTCCAAAATTTATTTCTGAAAAAACATATAGAATTGATCAGCTCTTGAAATGCAGAAGCATAGCATTTGTAAATGGTTATGGGGAAATTGGATCTCCATGTGCAGAAGTATGAAACTAGACCCCTACCTTACACCTTACACAAAAATCCACTCAAAATTGATCAAAGACAGACATCTGTGACACGACACCATCAAATCATTACAGATCACTGGAGAAACTCTGCAAGACATTGGCATAGGGAAAGAATTCTTAGAAAGATTGCAGAAGCACAGGTAATCAAAGCAAAAATTAACAAGTGGAATTATATCAAACTGAGAAGTACTAAACTACAAAATAAAGACTTAGCAAAGTGAAGAGGCAACCGACAGAATGGGATAAATTATTTGGAAACTATGCAACTGATAAAGGATTAACTTCTAGAATCCATAAAGAGCTCAAGAAACTCAACAACCGTGAAATAAACAACCTAGTCAAGAAATGGGCAAAGGACCTGAACAGAAATTTTTCAAGAGTGGAAATTTTTTTTTTTGACAGGCAGAGTGGACAGTGAGAGAGAGAGACAGAGAGAAAGGTCTTCCTTTGCCGTTGGTTCACCCTCCAATGGCCTCCACGGCTGGTGCGCTGCGGTCGGCGCACCGCGCTCATCCGATGGCAGGAGCCAGGTGCCAGGTGCTTCTCCTGGTCTCCCATGGGTTGCAGGGCTCAAGCACTTGGGCCATCCTCCACTGCACTCCCTGGCCATAGCAGTGAGCTTGCTTGGAAGAGGGGCAACCGGGACAGAATCCAGTGTCCCGAGCAGGACTAGAACCCAGTGTGGCAGCGCTGCAAGACGGAGGATTAGCCTAGTAAGCCGCGGCGCAGGCCAACAATCTTAAAATTTGACCAATCTACTATTACTCCTATATGGGGGATATTTACTTTCAGGTATTTGAGTGTACATGTTGTGTGTTATTCAAATTATTTTACAATAATTTAAGTTCAGTACAATTCTTAATGTTTTCATTTATTTTTTGTATCATAACACCAATAATGGAATCACAGACTATTGTTTTTCTCATGACTCTTCAATTTTTATATTTAAATACTGTATTTTATATTTAAATTCTATCTTATCACTGTAAAGAATCAAACTTCTTTTGATATCTACATTGATTATCACTATACCATCCTAATTGTATGTGTCTTAATTATCAACTCAAGTATTGGTTTACTTCAATTTGTCCTTAAACTTGGAGTCTGAATCATGCAAGCTATGGCTCAAAGAAAATGTAAATGGCATCTATCGTCTCTCCTTCTCACCATGACGCTGTCTCCAACCTGTTATCTCATCCTTGCTAGGCTTTTTAAAACTCCATGATGCTTTTAAGATCATTTCTTAGACTCTCACCTTGTGCCTTCCTTGGCTTCTATTCTATCTTGTATTCAAGAACTTCTGAATTCTGCTGGGATTCTGTTCCTTCCTGCTGCATTAGCATTAAGGCTGGAGAGATATGGACAAGACTCAGAACATAAAGCTTCCTTTATTTTTCAAAAACAGTGATGATACAGTGGGATGATCTTTCAAATGAACTAAAAATGGCTCATTTTCCAAGTAACACAATCAATTTTGATATGTTGTTCATTTAGATAAAAGCTAGAAAAAGAAATTCTGAAAGATTTATATTCAATAAATATTTCAGTGTTTTATTGTGCACAGTTTGAGAAAGTTTTAGATTATCGAAAATATTTGGGTATTATTTTCATTTTCATGAAAAATCATGTTACAAATTTGGATAATTTTCATCTGACATTATTGGACTTTTTGTAAAATTAGTGACTAGGAAGCTTTTGATAATACTTAATACATATGAACTGTATTTTATGTATTGCCGTATTTGCTTATTTTCATTACTTTTTCCAATTTTACATATTAGTAATCATTAATCTATTAAGGATTTTCTTATAATTTACCAGGTCATTCATTTTGTACACAAGGAAATAAATAGAAATTTATATCTGTTATGACATTGATAATAGTTTTTGGAATATGCTATGTATGTGTGTGTGTGTATGTGTGTGCATGTATGTATAAAGTAATAATCTAGTTTTCCTGATTTAAAACTAATCTTGAGCTGTGAAATAGAGCATACATAATAAAATTCTAATTCCTACAATAAATATGAGCAGAAATTTGTATGAATCCCTTTATGTTAGATATTCAGGATAAATCTGCACCTCCCTAAGTTTATCTGTGATGATTAGTATTACCAAGTGAACACATACATAAGTTGGCTAATAGGTTTCTTAGGGACTAGATTTGTTTGTTAAGTGACTAGTACAACCTTACAGTTCCCTAGGGCTACTGATGAAACTTCCTCATTAAAAGAAGAGAGGGTTCATTATATACAAAACTGTTCATTGCAGCTCAGGTATTGCAATTTTAGCTCCAAGGAGCTATTGTCTATGCTTCCGATGTTAACAACCCTCACTGCAAACCAAAGAAAGAAAATGTCTTACAATTAGTATCAGACAAACAGTACATCCATGAGTCATATCAAATCTGAAATAGAATTCTGAAAGTAATAATATATCAACTTCAAAAATAAAAACTATTTTTTTCAATGAGTTTTTATGTGATTTAAAATAGAAAATGTATTCTACTAATAAACTTTTTATTGTTTTTTTTCTTTTGTCTTATTAATTTTATTGATTTTCAAAGGCAGAGACAGAGAGACAGAGAGATCTCCATCTGCTGGTTCACTCCCGAAATACTCACAGTATCTTGGCTTAGGCCAAGACGAAGCCTGAGGTAGGAACTTAACACAGGTCCAACCAGCTGACTTATCACCTGAGGCCTTCCAGGGTCTGCCTTAGTGGGAAGCTGAAATTGGGAGCCACAGCCCAGACTAAACAAACATTCCGACGGGGGGAACAGGCTCCCCGAATAGCACCTCAACCACTATGCCAAACTGCCACCACCCTATTTTCTATTTAAAACATACTTATTTCCTCTAGTTTAGAAATTATATAAAATATTTTAATTCTCTAAATTTCTTCATCAATCTAGACACAGATATTCTTTAGAAGCTAGAAAACTCAAATTCTTTGAATGAGTCTACCAATATTGAACTACATAATATGAGGTACCGAAATATTCATAGACTAATGAAATTAAAAGACAAAATTAATTTTCCTTAATGTTTATACATTTTATATATACAAAACATTTATAATATATATAAAGGACCAAAATGTATTACTAATATTTAACATATTAAAATTTTAAAAAAGCCCTCTAAAATTTGAACAAGGAAACAATAAGGTAAAGTGAGTTGCCTGCATAAATTGTATCTGACAGTCTCCCAGATTACTTCATCAAGGTGTAGGCTGTCATGTTTAAGTGCACTATCCTGGAACATCCTTTCTTAAGCCCATTTTTTTCAAAATAGACCAAAGTCCAATATAACATATTATAACTAATCCCTATATACTCACTTTCAATTTCATTGAAAGCAAATGATCATTCTGAAGTATTTCTACTTTGATTTGGTAAAATCTTAAGATTAATTTAAACAAAATGCTAAAAGAAAGTCAATAGGAAATAATGATAAACCCACAAGGCATTAACACCTAGAGGGTTCAGTTTTTGTTGCCATTGACAACTGTACAAACTGTCAACTTTTCTCAATCACGCTATGAGGCATCAATGATATGGAATTTCTACTGCACTTAAATATGTATTGTAGCACTGAAAATATTTATTGTAATTAATATTTAAATTAATTACAGTGATATTCTTAAGGGCAGATCATACTTTATTCTTCTTTGAATAATAAATCAACATAATCATGAAAGCAAATAGTTCTCCTTTTTTTTTTTTCCGACAGGCAGAGTAGACAGAGACACAGAGAAAGGTCTTCCTTTTTTCCGTTGGTTCACCCCTCAACGGCCACTGTGGCCGGCGCTAATCCGAAGCCAGGTGCCAGGTGCTTCTCCTGGTCTCCCATGGGGTGCAGGGCCCAAGCACTTGGGCCATCCTCCACTGCACTCCCGGGCCACAGCAGAGAGCTGGCCTGGAAGAGGAGCAACCGGGACAGAATCCGGCGCCCCAACTGGGACTAGAATCTGGGGTGCCAGCACTGCAGGTGGAGGATTAGCCTATTGAGCCGTGGCACCGGCCTCAAATACTTCTATATAATGTGGGTTTTTTTTAAAATAAATAATGTTTTCAAAATTAGGAAATAAAAGTTACAAACATCAAATAGTGTATAGAGAAGTAAAAATGATGTTTTTAATCCCAGAGTGGGAAACATAAATTCAAGTTGCACTTTTATATTGGGAAAGAAGAAGTGCACAACTAATATTGATTATTTTTTTGCCAAAAAATCATTTTAGCAATGATCAATAATACATGTTTAGTGAAGATATTTAAACACTGGTGATTGGCATAGCAATTATGAAGCCTATTGCTATGCCCATATCCCATATTGGAGTGCCTGGGTTTGAGTCCTAGCTCTGCTCTTGGTTCCAGTTTTCTGGTAATGAATATACTGGGAGACAGCAGGTGTAGGCTCAAATACTTGGGTCCCTGCCATCTGTGTCAGAGACTTGGATGGAGTTCCCTTCTCTTGGCTTCAACTTGGCCCCAGCCCCAACCATGCAGATATTTGTATTGAAAACATCTCTGTCTCTCTCTCCCCCAACACACCCCCGCCCCCTCTTTTCTCCCTTTCAAATAGAAGGAAATATAGAAAAACATTTTGGCAATAAAAAAATTGGGGACAAATAGAAGAGTATAAGTGGTAAATATATGATTTTATAGCCAGAATAAATACTTTCCGCTTTGAGAGAATGAGGTAGAGAATTCTTGAAAACTGTTTCTGTAACCTAAGAGATGTATTAGACCTCAATTAAACTGGTCATTTTTTCCCCTAAAGAATGTCAAAATAAACCCCCCACACAATAAGAATAATCAGAAGCTGTTCAGAGCTTGCGATGACAAGGGAGTGAGTCATTGTTGATTGTACTTTACAGTGTCTAAAGACAGTGAGCTGAGAAATCTTTATATTGGGGAAAAATCAAGATGATGAGAGAACACTACAGGAGTGCCCTGTTTGGAGGTTACTGACATAAAGATGTTTGAGACAGACCAACTGTAAGAATAGAATTTCAAAAAACAAAGCAGAGTTAGTGTAGTCTCAAGGAGAGGTAGAGAAGAAACGGCAGAGGAAACTCTACTGTAAATAGAGGGACACAGTGGACCTCCATGGAGGGCGTGGGTGCCCAAGAGGTGGGACTCCAACAGCAGAGAGCCTATGCACCAGAGCTGGAATATGAGGCGAGTCCAGACTGCAGGAGCCCAAGCACTTGCAAAAAAGTGGCAGGAAGTGCCTAGAGGGAACCAGGCTTGGAGCCTCGTAACTCCGTGGGGGAAAGTATACCAGCCAAACTAGAGGAGGAAATAAAAAACCACAAGGACGGGACAGACACATTTCTCTCTGATCACTTTACAAAGGTGTACTGTGACAAGCTGGTAGAGCAGGCGCCATTTTGGACATACCTAACAGCTATGCCCGCCTGTATCTGTTCCTGGCAACCAGCCAAGTGGAAACTCCTGACTCTGGTGGGGAGAACTGACAGGGGGCTAGGAGCTTTTGACTGTGTGAAGCTTCTGAACTGGGACTGCGAAAAAAAACTGAGGGTCTGCGGGAGGACACACGGTATGGTTGGAACTTTGAGCAGTCCCAGTGGGAGAATCCACAAGCTCCGGGGTTCCTGGTTACCTGGTGAGAGACATTGCAGGGGATTCTGAACTTACACTGAGGACTACACACATCCTTTGTGTGGTCTTTGGGACAGAGCAGATGAATATCATACCCACTGGGGCTAGCACTCGGGCACTGGTCTCCACTGAGGAGAGAACCTCAACTGAGAAGAATATACCTCCATTCTAAATAAAAAGAGAGAGCTGGAAGGTTTACCACACCAAACCTGGGTGTATCACCTTAGACACATCCTTAATCCTGGAGAACTGAGCACAGCTCCATGGCCACACCCACTACAAGCCTCTAGAGATTCACTGAAAGCAGGCAGTCCACTTATATACAGTCAGGGTACAAAGAAGAAGAAAACAATGGGTATATCCACAAGTACAACAACAAATGCAGCAACAATCCAAGAAACAAGAATAAGGAAGACAACAGGATGCTTCCAAAAGACACAGCATTTCAATACCAACTGTGAGGATGATGAGGCAGAAGAAACAAGAAATGGAACTCAAAAAATTGATCATAACATTCCATAGAAGTAATCAAAAGCAAACCCATGAACTATTGAAATCCATGCAGGATATGAAAGAAAATTTCTTCCATGAAATCGAGATCTTAGAGAAGAATCAAAATGAAATGAAGAATTCAATAAAACATGAAATTGAGATCTTAAAGAGAAATCAAAATGAAATGAGGAATTCAACAGAACAAATAAAATATGCAGTTGAGAGCCTTAAAAACAAAATTGGTGAAGCAGAATAGAATTTAGAAGACAACGTACAGGAAATTATAAAGTCAAACCCAAAGACAAGAAGAGGAAATTAGAAAACTGGAAAAATATTATTGGGAATCTACAGGATACTATAAAAAAAAAAAAAACAACATACAGGTTCTAGGAGTTCCTGAAGGCATGGAGAGAAATAAATCATTAGAAGGCTTCTTAGTGAAATAATAGCAGAAAGCTTACCAAGTTTGGAGAAAGAAATTGGCATCCAAGTACAGGAAGCAAAAAAAAAAAACAAAAAACAAAAAACTCCCAATAGGTGTGACCAGAAAAGATCCTTGCCAAGACAATCAAACTCACTACAGTGAAACATAAAGAGAAGATTGTAAAATGTGCACAAGATAAATGCCAGATTACTTTCAGAGGATCTCCAATTAGACTCACAGCAGACTTCTCATGAAAAACAAAATATGCTAGATTGACAAGATATAGTCTACATCTTAAGAGAAAAACTGCCATCCCAGAATATTATACCCTGCAAAGCTATGATTTGTGAATGAAGGCAAAATAAAGACCTTCCATAACAAACAGAAATTGAAAGAACTTATTGCTACCTGCCCAGCCCTGCAAAAGATGCTTAATATTAAAGAAGTAAAGGAACAAATTCTCTCAGGAAAAGATCAAAGGAAGTTCAAAGAATAAATTAGAAGTATTTTTTGAAAATTGCAGGGCAAGTCATTACTTATCAATAGTCACTTTGAATGTAATGGCAAACCAAATCCAAAATAGGAGGGAAGAAATAATTAAAATTAGAGAACAAATCAACAAAATTGAATAAAAAAAAAACAATTTAAAGATCAGCAAATGGAGCTCTGGTTTTTTGAAAAAGTAAACAAAATTGACATACAATTGGCCCCACTAACCAAAAAAAAAAGGAGACAGAAGACCCAAATCAATAAAATTAGACATGAAAAAGGAAATGTAACAACAGACACCACAGAAATTAGAAGTCATCAGAAATTACTACAAAGAGATGTATGACAAACTGGGAAGCAAGAAGAAATTAATAGGTTCCCGGACACAGACAGCCTACCTAAATTGAGCCACGAAGACACAGGAAATCTAAACAGACCCATAGTCAGGATGGAAATTGATTCAGTAATAAAGGCCCTTCCAACAAAGAAAAGCCTAGAACCGATGGCTTCAATGTTGAATTCTACCAGATATTTAAAGAAGAACTAACTCTAATTCTTCTCAAATTATTCAAAACAATTGAAAGGGAAGGAATCCTCCCAAATTCTTTCTATGAAGCCAGAATCACCTTATTTCCTAAACCTCAAAAAGAAGCAACAGAAAAAGAGAATTAAAGACCAATTTCCCTGATGAACATAGACACAAAAGTCCTCAACAAAATTCTAGCCATTTGAATCCAACAACACATAAGAAAGATTACCCACCCAGATGAAGTAGGATTTATCCCTGGTATACAGGGGTGGTTCAACATTCACAAATCAATCAATGTGATATACAATAACAAACTCCTGAACAAAAAATATATGATTATCTCAAAGGATGCAGAAAATGCATCTGACAAAATACAACACCACTTCATGATGAAAACTCTATGCAAGTTGGGTTTAGAAGGAACTTTCCTCAAAACAATAAGAGCAATTTCTGACAAACCCACACCAGCTTCATTTTGAATGGAGAAAATTTGTAAGCATTTTCCCTGAGTTCTGGTACCTGTCAGGGATACCCACTCTCACCATTGCCTTTCAGTATACTAATGGAATTTTTAGCTAGAGCCAGTAGGCAAGAAAAAGAAATCAAAGGGATACAAATTGGGAAGGAAGAGGTGAAACTATCTCTATCTGCATGACACGATTATTTAGGGAATCCAAAAAAAAAAAAAAACCACTAAGAGACAATTGGAACTTAGAGCAGATTTGGTAAAGTAACACGATACAAAATCAATACAAAATAATCAACAACCTTTGTATACACAAACAATGCAACAGCTGAGACAGAACTTCCAAGATCAATCACATTCATTATAACTACAAAACTTAACCAAGCATGTCAAAGATCTGCTATGATGGAAATTACAAAACATTAAAGAAAGGAATAGGAGAAGATACAAAAATGGAAAAAAAACTTCCATGGTCATGGATTGGAAGAATCAATATCATTATAATATCCATTCTTCTGAAAGCAATTTACACATTCAATCTGATTCCAATGAAAATACCAAAGACATTCTTCTCAGATCTAGAAAAAAATGATGCTGAAATTTATATGGAGTAAATGTCAAAGGGATCACATAAATAAGACCAAGTGTTTGCTAATAATAATTGACAGAATTAAAAAGGAAAGAATGATCCAGCAGGCCACACAGCAGACTCATAGAATGACAAACACCCTAAACAGCACTCTAGCCTCATGATCAGCTCTTAAGTCATTCAGATCTGGATAAAAAGCCCATGAGAGCATTTCAGGCATGGAAAGCCAAGACACTGTGGCAAAGAATGGGCTACATGAAAGATCTATGTGGGTGAGATCCCAGGGAAAAGAATGGACCATCAAAAAGGAGGTACCTTTCTCTCATGGGAGGAGACAAACTTTCACTTTATGTCCCTGTCTAAATAAAGTCGGAGTCTGTGGATTTGAAACTCTTCCATAGCCTTGGTACTCATGACAAGAGCCTCAGGTGATAACTCATATCATAAAAAAGAGTGTCAATTGTTAAAACAACAACAGAGGTCACTGTGAACTTGCTCCAAATTAGGACCTCTGTCTGCAATGAGGACAGGAATTCAAAAAATTGAATGCAGGATTACTCAAAACCATAGAGAAGCAGTTACATAAAATAAGGTATTCTGTATATGATGTGGATGAGAAATTCTGCAGGGAGAGAGATACATTGGAGAAAAAATATACCATAATATTAGAGATGGAAAATTGGATAAGTCAAATGTAAAAACACAGTGGAAATTGACAACACATTTTTTGAAGCATAAGAAAGAATACTGAGATAGAATACAAGTCTTCTGAAGTAGTGAGACAAATAGAAAAGAAAATAAATTGAAAAATTGAAAAGAGTGTTCAAAATCTAAGGGTTACCATAATGACCCAAACTATGTCTTAAGAGTTCCTGAATTTATGGAAAAAAGAATGGCTTAGAAAATGTACTCAGGGATACAAAAGCAGCAAAGTTCTAAGTTTGGAGAAATATATGGACATTCAAAATATAGGAAACACAGCTAAACTCAGATAAGATCATAAAAGATCTTAACCACACATTTTATTGAAATTTTCATAAGTAAAAGGTAATAAATATATTGAAATATGCAAGAGAGAAATGCTAGGTTACTTTTACATGATTTCAAATTAGGTTGATGGCAGATTCTTCAATAGAAACCCTACAGGCTAGGAGAGAATGGAGATATATATTCCAAGTCATAAAAGAAAAAAAAAATTGTCAACCAGAATACTTTATCCTGGACAGCTCTCATTTATAAACAAAGGTGAAATAAAAACCTTCTGAGGCAAGCAAAAATTGAAAGAATTTGTCAATGTACGACACACAGAAGTCCAGAAAGATAATCAGCATTATAAACAATGTAGAAAGAAGGTTAAAAACCTACTTGTAAAAGAACAAAGCAGAGACAAAATAAACATTAGAAATATTATGGAAAAATGGCAGGACAAATTCATTACTCACCAATAGTAACTTTGAATTAAAATGGGCTAAATTCTTCAATTAACAGATATATGCTACATGAATTGATTTTTAAAAAGATTTATTTTATTTATTTGAAAGACAGAGATACAGAGAGAGGTAGAGACCGAGAGAGAGGCTTCCATTCACTGGTTCACTCCCCAGTGGCCACAATGGCCAGAGCTCTGCTGGATCTGAAGCCAGGATCCAGGAGCTTCCTCTGGGTCACCCATGTGGATGCAGGGGCCTAAGGACTTGGGCCATCTTCTGCTACTTTCCCAGGCCATAGCAGAGAGCTGGATTAGAAGAGGAGCAGCTGGTACTAGAACCAGTACCCATATGGGATGATGGCATTTCAGGCCAGGGCTTTAACCCATTGTGCCACAGCATCGGCCCCAGTGGCACAACATTTAAGTCACCTCTGTTGCCCTCCCCTACTGATATTTGGGGGTCAGTCTTTCCCTCCCCCTACTTTGTTAGGATTCCCATCAGCACTTCTGTTTGCCTCTCATCTACTCCTAATCCTAAACCTAATTTCACAGTCAAGAGTCAGCATAGGAGATTAATTCTTTTTTCAGTTATGTATAAACACCCCTCACTTTGTTCTGATTCTACTCTGATATGTTTTCTTTTTAAAATACTGCAAAAACCTCTCACTTTGTTGTTGATTCTAGTGTGATATTCTTTCTTTCTGTATTTTCAACTTTTATTTAATAAATATAAACTTCCAAAGTACAACTTTTGAATTATAGCAGCTTTTCCCCCCATTACCTCCCTCCCACCCACAACCATCCCATCTCCCATTCTCTCTCCAATCCATTCTTCATAAAGATTCATTTTCAATTATCTTGATATATAGAAGATCAACTTGGTATATACTAAGATTTCGACAGACTGCACCCACACAGACACTCAAAGTATAGAGTACTGTTTGAGTAGTAGTTTTACTGATAATTCACATAGTACAACACATTAAAGACAGAGGTCCTACATGGGGAGCAGGTGTTGTTGATTTAACAATTGACACTCTTATTTATGATGTCAATAATCACGCGAGACTCTTGTCATGAGCTGCCAAGGCTATGGAAGCCTCTTGGGTTCACCAACTCTGATCTTATTTAGACAAGGCCATACTCAAAGTGGAAGTTCTTTCCTCCCTTCAGAGAAAGGTTCCTCCTTCTTTGATGGCCTGTTCTTTCCACTGGGATCTCACTCACAGATCTTTCATTTAGGTCTTTTTTTTTTTTTTCCCAGAGTGTCTTGGCTTTCAATGCCTAAAATACTCTCATGGGCTCTTCAGCCATATCCGAATGCCTTGAGGGCTAATTCTGAGGCCAAAGTGCTGTTTAGGACACCTTCCATTCTATGAGTCTGCTGTGTATCCTGCTTGCCTTCTTTTTAATTCTATCAATCATTATTCGCAGGCATCTATATAGTTCTAACAAGAAACTGTACCAAAAAAAATACACATAGACTAAAATTGAAAGCATCAAAAATTTTTCCATTAAATAGTAATCAAAAATGGAGAGGAGAAGCAAAACTCATCAGACAAAATAGACTTTAAGACAAAAAATTTAAAAGATACAAAAAGGGCCTCATTAATAATTAGGGGATCAATTCAACAGGAAACTATGACTATTGTTAGTGTATAAGCACCCAAGACAAGGAAACCCAGTTATTAAAACAAATGTTAATGGGCTTACAGGGAAACACATGCTCCAATACAATAAAATGGAGAACTTCAACACCTCAGTCTCATCAATGGAAAAATCAACCAGACAGAAAAGCACCAAAGCAAAAACAGAGCTACTCATCTATACTGTAGACCAGATGTACCTAATTGATATCTACAGAACATTTCATGAGACAGCTATAAAGTACACATTCTTTTAATCAGTGCATGGAAGATTCCCCAGGATAAAAAAAAAATTGAAAATCATACCATGCATATACATTTGCATAGAGACTGAACAACATGCTACTGAGTGAATATGGGTCATAGAAACAATTGAAAGGAACATCAAAAAATTCCTTGAAAAGAATTTTAAAAAAACCACACCATATCAAAATGTATGTAACATGGGAAAAACAGGGTTAAGTAGTAAGTTTATAGTGCCTATATCAAGAAACTGTAAATATATCAAATTAATCATAAAACAATGTATCTGAAGGACATAAAAACCTAACAATAAACCAAAATTATTAGAGGAAAGTCATACAAACAATAAAAAATAAATGAGCAGCATTGAAACTGAAATAACTATACAAAAGATCAGTGAAATGGAGAGGTTAAACAACAAAAAAAGCAAAACTGATAAATTGTTGGCCCAACTAACCAAAAAAGAGAGAATATTTAAATTATTAAACACAGAAATGAAAAATGAGATGCTGTATCTGGCATCACATAAAGAATCATCAGGAATTTTTCAAACAATCATAAAACAAAAAATTGGAAAATACAGAAGAAATGTATAAATTTCTGGACACATACAATCTAGGAAAATTGGGGTGCAAAGACATAAAAAACCTGAGGAGACAACTAACCAAGATTGAGACTAATCAGTAATAAAGAGCTTCCCCAAAATGAAAAGACCAGAACTAAATGGCTTTGCTGCTGATTTCTATACACTATTAATCATGAACTAATCCCAATTCTTTTTAAGTGATTCAAAACATTTGAAAAGGTTGGAATCCTCCTAAACTCTTTCAATGAGGTTAGCATAACCTTAACCCCAAAACCAGAAAAAGATATAACAACATAAAAGAGAACCATAGACCAATATATGAACATAGATGCAAACACCCTCAACAAAGTACTAGCTAATCAAATGCAACAATAGAGCCAAAACGTTATCCACCAAGACCAAGTTAGATTTATCCCAGGGTTGCAGGGATACTTCAATGTATTCATAGCAATAAACGTGATATATCAGCTTAACAAATGGAAGAATAAAAAGAATATGACTATCTCAATAGATGCAGAGAAGCATTTGAGATAATACAACAATCTTTTCTGATAAAAAACCTTTTAAATAGTAAGTAGAAGGACACACCTTAACACAATCAAAACAATATATGAAAACACAGAGTTTGCATCATACTGAATGGAGAGAAGCTGGAAGCATTTCTGGAATCATAGAAGCATGTCCATTCTCACTACTATTATTCAATATTTCTGGAATTTTAGCCAGAGCCATGTGTCAAAAAAAGAAATCAAAGGGATACAAATTGGGAAGAAAGAAGTTAAATTATTACTGTTCCCAATGGCATGAAAGAGATGCAAAAGACTCCACTAAGAGATTATTGGAACTCGTAAGAAATTCAGCAAATCTGCAAGGTTAACAACCAACACTCAAAAACTGATAGATTCTTGTAAACTAATAATGCTCTAAGAAAGAATATATAGGTTCATTCCCATTCCCAATTGCTCCAAAAAATTAAATAACATGATAAATATAATCAGGATGTGAAAACCTCTACAGTGAAAATTCATAAACAATAATGAAATAAATAGAAGGGTTGGAATAGTTAATATCATCAAAATGTCCATACTACCCATGGACTGTACAGATTCAAGGCAAATCCACAGTTGTTAACATGTCACTGGTGACGTCTGTGGGGACCCATGGATAGGCCTGCCATGGGACCTCCCATGCTGGGCTTGGCTTATAGCAGTAATGCGGATGTAGCAGCTGATTGAACTTTCCATCTAGCTGAGGATCGTGGAAAACAACAAGATGGCGCTGATGCCCTGCCTGCTGCGTGACTCTACAGCTGAGCATGATCAAGTGCCGGATTGGAGAGCTCTGTGTATGGACTGTGATTGATTGACTGTGATTGGTTGAACTCTGTATATAAGCTGACCGCAGGAGAGGGAAGGGGGGCGCACCAGCTTTCCACCTTAAGGAACGTGCGCGCCATCTCTCCCCCTTCTCCCGGTTCCCCCACTCTCCTTTCTACTCCTTCTAAGTAAAAGTCTTTTGAAGACCGATTAACTGCAAGCAGCGTCGTTCCTTTTGCGGCCGAAGGAGCAACAAGTGGTGCCGTGACTCGGATCAACAGATGTCTGCATCTCTTATTAGAGTGCTTGGATTTGAGTCTCAGCTCCATTGTTGATTCCAGATTCAGCTATCACACATCCTGGGAGATAGCTACCTACCCACGTGGGATACCTGGATTAACTTCCAGGATCCTGGCTTTGGTCTGCTCACCCAAGGCTACCATGCACATAAGGTGTGTGAACTAGCAATATGAAAGATCCCTATATATTTCATCTTTTCCAATAACTAAAATATGTAAATAAAACTTTAAAGATTAGGGAGCTGGCATTATGGCCTAGTGTGTTCAGGTACACCTCCAACACTGGCATACCCTGTGGGCAGTGAATTAAGTCCCGGCTGCTCCACTTCTGATCCAGCTCCCTAACAATGGGCCTGGGAAAGCAGTGAAAGATGGCAAAAGTACATGGTCCTCTAGTAACCATGTGGGAGACCCAAAGGGAGTTCCTGGCTCCTGGCTTTGGCCTGACCTAGCGCCAAATGTTGGAGTTGTTTGGGAAATGATCCAGTGGATGAAAGATCACTCCATCTCTGTCTGCATCTCCCTGTTACTTTTTCACATAAATAAATATATTTTTAAATATTTCCAAATATTAGTGATGACAGACACACCTGGATGCATGTTTAGATATATGAATACCTATGCATACATATTATGTACCTGAACACATGGTTATATAAATTTTTAATATATTTAGCTATTTTTTTCTAATAGAACACTACCTGAAATTGTGTGAGACAGGAACACAATTGCTGTGTATTCACAGGGATATATTTAGTTCCATATATGGGAGTCAGTTTACTGGAAGGGAGTAGTAGAGAGAGCGGAAAATGAACTGAATGTTTACACACAATGACAAAAGTGATGGGAAAAATTCATAGAAATTAGAGAGAGGTTGAGTATAGTGTTAACTGAAAATAGATCTTTGTAAAAATTAAGAGTGGGAATAGGAGAGGGAGGAGGAAGTATGGGAGCATGGGCAAGAAGGGGGGAATGTATCACTATGTTCCTAAACCTGTATACATGAAATAGATGAAATGCATATACCGTAAATAATTTTTAAAAAAGAAAGTATTTTAGAAAGTTCATCACAAAACAAGAACAACATCTGCAGTTGAAAGGGATCAGTGAGCCAGGGCTCAGGGAATGAATGCTAGGAATATAAGCATCTTAAATCCATGGCTGACCACTTTTGTAATACAATATTTGTTGGGAGCTGATACTGTGGTGCAGCAGGTTAAAGCCCTGGCCTGCAGTGCTGGAATCCCATATGGGCACTGGTTCGAGTCCCATACGTTCCACTTCTGATCCAGCTCTCTGCTCTGGGCTGGGAAAGCAGCAGTCCTTGGGCCTTTGCACCTGCATGGGAGACCCGGAAGAAGCTCCTGGCTCCTGCCTTTGGCCTGGCCCAGCCTTGGCTGCTGTGGTGATTTGGGGAGTGAACCAGAGGATGGATGCTCTCTTTCTCTTTGTGTGTGTGTGTGTATGTGTGTGTCTACTTCTCTCTGTAACTGTCATATAAATAAAATAAATCTTTAAATTATCTTGCTTGAAGAAGTATTTGACAAAAAAAAAGATTCTGTCATTTGTAAATTTTCTTGTTCTAAAGAAAGCAGTTATGCTCTATAGATATAAATTATTTAAATAAAAGTTATTTTATACAAAAAATATTTGTGGGAAGCAGTCAGTAATCACTACTGTGATTTTGAACCAGTGTAGGTTAGTAGATGGAAGAAATGTGGGCCCAGGAAACCCTATGGAAAAGCTGGAAGAGGATTTGGGTCTGAAAAGGCACAGCTTTGAAATGAATGTGACATAATATCAAGACAATCCTAATGGAGGGCTTCAGAAATTATATGTGATGTATGAGTAAGGAATTTAGTTGGGGCGGAGCCAAGATGGCGGAATAGTGAGGACGCACACTAGCAGTCAGCGAAAAGATAGTTTAATAAAAGCAGAGTCACTGTAGCCTCAGGAAAAGTCTCAGGGAAAAAACACAAAGGAAATTCTTCTGGACTCAGTGAATGAAACAAAGAGGACCTAGGGGAAAGTAAGTTTACCGATGGCAAACCGTGCCACAGTGGGACGGGAGCCGAAGGGCAGGATGGGAGCCGGGGGGAACAAAGTCGCCGTAGGAACTGAACGCTAGAACGGGAGGTGAGACAAAGATCCCGAGACACTGGTGGGGGGAAACAGACCCCATGAGGGAAACAGCACAATTGAGGGGAGCCCGCATGGACACTAGCCTCTCTCTTCGCCCACCTTGTGAACCTGAACTAGATTGACCGCAGTGGGACGGCGCGCGCCCGCCCGCCCACCCGCCCATCACTGAGGCAGGCGGAACCAAAAAACCCAAGGCTGTATAAATCTGAGGGAGAACCTAAATTTGGGAACACACCGCGCACACAAATGCTGTTGCCTTGACAACCCGGAGAAAGAGTG
Source organism: Sylvilagus bachmani (assembly GCA_015711505.1). Classification (NCBI taxonomy): domain Eukaryota; kingdom Metazoa; phylum Chordata; class Mammalia; order Lagomorpha; family Leporidae; genus Sylvilagus; species Sylvilagus bachmani. Next base: position 2,679,242 of record CM027401.1, on the reverse strand, counting down.
TGGAAAAAAAAATGCCAAGCAAAAATAGATACCAAGCTAGCAAGATCAGGGAAGACGCTATGATGACCCCAAATGGAAAAGACACCCCAAGTCAGGATTATGAAGATGATGAGATAGAAGAAATGCAAGAAGCAGTTCTCAAAAAATTGATAAGAACATTAAGAAGTTCTCAAAAATAAATTCTTGAACTAAAGAAATCTTTAATGGATAAGATAGAAAATCTCTCTCGCGAGAACGAAATATTATGGAGGAATCAAAACGAAACGAAACAACTAGTAGAACAAGAAGCTACGATAGTCACAAATATCTTAATGAATTGAAGAATTCAATAGATCAATTGACAAGCAATCTTGAGGGCCTTAAAACCAGAATTGGTGAAGCAGAAGAGAGGATATCGGACCTAGAAGACAGAGAACAGGAGAGGAAACAGTCAAACCAAAGACAAGAAGAGGAAATTAGAAATCTAAAAAATATCGTCAGGAATTTACAGGATACTATTAAAAAACCCAACATTCGGGTTCTAGGAGTTCCTGAAGGCATGGAGAGGGAGAAAGCATTAGAAGATCTTTTTAATGAGATACTAGCAGAAAATTTTCCAGGTTTGGAGAGGGACAGAGAAATCCTAGTACAGGAAGCTCATAGAACCCCTAATAAACGTGACCAAAAGAGATCCTCAGCACGACATGTTGTAATTAAACTCAACTCAATGAAACAAAAAGAAAAGATCCTAAAATGTGCAAGAGAGAAACGTCAGATTACTCTCAGAGGATCTCCAATTAGACTCACAGCTGACTTCTCATCAAAAATCCTGCAAGCTAGGAGGGAATGGCGAGACATAGCCCAAGTACTAAGAGAAAAACTGTAAGCCCAGAGTACTATATCCTGCAAAGCTCTCATTTGTGAATGAAGGTGAAATTAGGACCTTTCACAGCAAACAGAAACTGAGAGAATTTGTCACCATGCATCCAGCCCTACAAAAGATACTTAAAGATGTGCTACACACAGAAACACAGAAACACGGTCGTCAACTTCAAAGAAGCTAAAGGAAGGAAACCTCGCAGCAAAAGATCATACGAAACTCAAAGCATATATAAGAAACTATCTTTGGCAAATGGCAAACTACTATTTATCAATAGTCACATTGAACGTGAACGGTTTGAATTGCCCAGTCAAACGAACCAGATTGGAAACCTGGATTAGGGAACAAAACCCACCTATTTGCTGCTTCCAAGAAACACATCTTTCTAACAAAGATCCATACAGACTCAAAGTGAAAGGCTGGAAAAAAGTATACCATGCCAACAGAAATGAAAAAAAAGTGGGCGTAGCCATGTTAATATCAGATAACATAAATTTTACCACAAAAACTATTAGGAGAGACAAAGAGGGACACTATATAATGATTAAGGGATCCATCCAACAAGAAGATATAACGATTATCAATGTATATGCACCTAATTACAAGTCACCGGTTTATTTAAAAGACCTGTTAAGGGACTTAAAAGGAGACTTAGACCCCAATACATTAGTACTAGGGGACTTCAATACCCCACTCTCAGAGATAGACAGATCACCAAGACAGAGGATCAACAAGGAGACAGAAAATTTAAATGACACTATAGCCCAAATGGACCTAACAGATATCTACAGAACTTTTCACCCTACAGAGAAACAATTTACATTCTTCTCAGCAGTACATGGAACCTTCTCTAGGATAGACCACATACTAGGCCATAAAGCAAGTCTCAGCAAATTCAAAAGAATTAGAATCACACGATGCAGCTTCTCAGACCATAAAGGAATGAAGGTGGAAATTAGCAACTCAGGAATCCCTAGAGCATATGCAAACACATGGAGACTGAACAACATGCTCCTGAATGAACAATGGGTCATAGAACAAATGAAGAAAGAAATCAAAAATTTCCTGGAAGTAAATGAGGATAACAGCACATCATACCAAAATCTATGGGATACAGCAAAAGCAATTTTAAGAGGAAAGTTTATATCGATAGGTGCCTACATCAAGAAATTGGAAAGACACCAAATAGACGAGCTTTCAGCTCATCTCAAGGATCTAGAAAATCTGAAGCAAACCAGACCCAAAGCTAGTAGGAGAAGAGAAATAATTAAAATCAGAGAAGAAATCAACAGGATTGAAACCAAAAAACATTACAAAAAATCAGCCAAACGAGGAACTGGTTTTTTGAAAAAAATAAAGAAGATTGACACCCCATTGGCCCAATTAAGCAAAAAAAAGAAGGGAAAAGACCCAAATCAATAAAATCAGAAATGAAAAAGGAAACATAACAACAGACACTACAGAAATAAAAAGAATCATCAGAAACTTTTTTTTTTTTTTTTGACAGGCAGAGTGGACAGTGAGAGAGAGACAGAGAGAAAGGTCTTCCTTTGCCGTTGGTTCACCCTCCAATGGCTGCCGCGGACGGCACACTGCGGCCGGCGCACCGCGCTCATCTGATGGCAGGAGCCAGGTGCTAGGTGCTTTTTCCTGGTCTCCCATGGGGTGCAGTGCCCAAGCACTTGGGCCATCCTCCACTGCACTCCCGGGCCACAGCAGAGGGCTGGCCTGGAAGAGGGGCAACCGGGACAGAATCCGGCGCCCCGACCGGGACTAGAACCTGGTGTGCCGGCTCCGCAAGGCGGAGGATTAGCCTGTTGAGCCACGGCGCCGGCCCATCAGAAACTTCTACAAGGACTTATATGCCAGCAAACAGGGGAATCTATCAGAAATGAACAATTCCTGGACATGTACAACCTACCTAAATTGGACCAGGAAGAAATAGAAAACCTAAATAGACCCATAACAGATACAGAAATTGAATCAGTAATAAAGGCCCTCCCAACAAAGAAAAGCCCAGGACCAGATGGATTCACTGCTGTATTCTACCAGACATTTAAAGAAGAACTAACTCCAATCATTCTCAATCTATTCAGAACAATCAAAAAAGAGGGAATCCTCCCAAATTCTTTCTATGAAGCCAGCATCACTTTAATTCCTAAGCCGGAAAAAGATGCACATTGAAAGAGAATTACAGTCCAATATCCCTGATGAACATAGATGCAAAAATCCTTCAGTAAAATTCTGGCCAATAGACTGCAACAACACATCAGAAAGATCATCCACCCAGACCAAGTGGGATTTATCCCTGGTATGCAGGGATGGTTCAATGTTCACAAAACAATCAACGTGATACACCATATTAACAAACTGCAGAAGAATAACCATATGATTATCTCAATTGACGCAGAGAAGGCATTTGACAAAATACAACACCCTTTCATGATGAAAACCCTAAGCAAACTGGGTATAGAAGGCACATTCCTCAATACAATCAAAGCAATTTATGAAAAACCCACAGCCAACATCCTACTGAATGGGGAAAACCTGGAAGCATTTCCACTGAGATCAGGTACCAGACAGGGATGCCCACTCCCACCACTGTTATTCAATATAGTTCTGGAAGTTTTAGCCAGAGCTCTTAGGCAAGATAAAGAAATTAAAGGGATACAAATTGGGAAGGAGGAACTCAAACTATCCCTTTTTGCAGATGATATGATTCTTTATTTAGGGGACCCAAACAACTCTACTAAGAGACTATTGGAACTCATAGAAGAGTTTGGCAAGGTAGCAGGATATAAAATCAATGCACAAAAATCAATAGCCTTCGTATACATAAGCAATGCCAAGGCAGAGAAAGAACTTCTAAGATCAATCCCATTCACAATAGCTACAAAAACAATCAAATACCTTGGAATAAACTTAACCAAGGACGTTAAAGAGCTCTATGATGAAAATTACAAAACCTTAAAGAAAGAAATAGAAGAGGATACCAAAAAATGGAAAAATCTTCCATGCTCATGGATTGGAAGAATCAATATCATCAAAATGTCCATTCTGCCAAAAGCAATTTACAGATTCAACGCAATACCAATCAAGATACCAAGGACGTTCTTCTCAGATCTGGAAAAAATGATGCTGAGATTCATATGGAAGCACAGGAGACCTCGAATAGCTAAAGCAATCTTGTAC
>CM027401.1:2663368-2674691 GCA_015711505.1 Sylvilagus bachmani | reverse complement strand
GATTACTGACGCCATAAACAAGAGTGGCAAATTGTTAAATCAACAACCGTAGTCACTGTGTACTTACGGCCCATGTATGATCTGTCCTTAATGTGTTGTCCAAGGTGAAGTAATGCAATAACCAGTACTGAAACAGTATCTTTACACCTTGTGGCTCGGTGTGGGTGCAAACTGATGAAATCCTTACTTAGTATATACTGAATCGATCTTCTGTATATAAAGATAATTGGAAATGATTAAAAAAATTGGAAGTTACATAAAACTCAATTTTAAAAAAATATCATGTAGGATCTCTGCCCTTAATGTGCTGTACAAGGTGATTTAATGCTATAACTAGTGCTCAAAGAGTATATTTCACTCTGTAATGCTATGTGAGGGCAAATGGTTTAAAATCTTTTCTCAACACATACTAAACTGAGCTCCTGTATACAAAGAGAATTGAAAATGAATCTGGATATGAATGAAAGGGGAGAGGGAGTGGGTAAGGGGAGAGGGTAGCGGGGGGGAAGGGAGGTATGGGTAGGGAAGCCATTACAATCCACAAGTTATATCTTGGAAATTTATATTCTAAATAAAAATTAAAAAAAAGAATTTAGTTAGTGCATTTGTTTCTCTACTACATATATACACACATATACATACAGATACATTTGTATGTTGTTTAGAAATAGTTACAAATTAACTATTTTCCCTCATAGACTTATGATCATCAGTGTTTTAGTCAAGTTTCAAACCAGAATATAACTGAGGAGCAATTACTATGCTACTCTTTCATCTTAGGTTAATGAGGGGATTGCCAAAATTATATATTGTCAATTTTTTTAACAGTTCTAACTCCCCAAATTACTAAGCACTTTACCTAAATCCACTGCAAAGAGGAGGCCAGAGATTTCTGTGCGTGTGGTCGTCTGTATTTATAAGCAGTGATATATCCATGTTTTGATGAATATAACACACCTCAACAAAGTGTTATAATCTGTCATTTTTCAGCTCAAGTTATTTCAAAATAGTATCACATATATAGCTACAAACATCTTGATGCAACACTATCAGATTCTAGATAATAAGAACTAGTGTTCTGGGACCAGCACTGTGGAGCAGCGCATTAATGCCCTGGCCTGAAGTGCTGGCATCCCGTACAGACGCCAGTTCTAGTCCCAGGTGTTCCTCTTCCCATCCAGCTCTCTGCTATGGCCTGGGATAGCAGAAGATGGCCCAAGTCCTTGGGCCCCTGCACCCACATGCGAGACCCAAAAGAAGCTCCTGGCTACAGATCAGCCAACTCCAACCTTTGCTGCCAATTGGGGAGTGAACCAGCAGATGGGAGACCTCTCTCTCTCTGCCTCTCCTCTCTCTCTGTGTAACTCTGACTTTCAAATAAATAAATAAATATTTTTTAAAAACACTAGTGTTCTAACATTATTGTTCTGTTGTTACCAGTTGCTGATGTTTTTATCTTTTACTCTGATACAGAACCCTATAATACTTAAGAAATTAATAACATCAAATTAGAGCAATTTAGGCATAGCAATGCAGTTATGAAAATATTTTCTTTGATATTCTATATTTAATAAAATATATGAAATATCTTTCATGAAATATACAGTTGTTTGAGCATCACATTATGAAGCTACAACGATTTTGTTGGCAATAAATCACATTGTAGTAAAAATGTCCTCAAGTGATTTCAATCCAGTTGCACAGATCCATGTAGCTTATTACCACCTGTGAAACTGGATCAATACAGCTGAAGGCAGTCCTGCACGTCTGCACTCATTAATGTTCAGAAACATATCTTCATAGAAGGCACATTTTCATGCTGAATTTCGTCCTTTAATCTTGGTCAATGGAAATAATTAAACAGATAGAACTGCACAAATTCTTACCAATTTCTAAATATAAGTGATATTAGCTGGAGCATGTATTTTTTCAATTAGAACATGTTAGATATTCATTTCAAGAGAGAAATATTCTTAAATATTTTATATATTGTGATATATACAGATCATAGAGCAATATCTGATATATTGTGGTAATCACACAAATATTCCAGATTGAACAATGGAGTTATTAGAAGTGTCCTGAAAGTCTTGAAGAATTATACATTAAAATTTGTCCCAGAATAATTCTTAAATATCAGCATAGTATAGTCAGGCTCTCCTATATATATTTCATATCTTACAATTTGAATTGAGAAGAATATTAAAGATATTTGTCTATTCAATTGCAAACAACAATTTAATAATTTTACACTGGCATGCTAATCAAATGATGCAATTTTCCTATTTGGGAAATGTTGGGTTCATTTTCAGTTAATTTTACCACATACCTTTGTTCTAAAATTGCTAATTGTATGGTAATATTTGCTAGGAACATTAACTCCTCAAGAGAAATCAGTTAAAATGCTTGTGTTTATGTATCATTATTTTTATTTTTTATTTTATTTTTTTTGACAGGCAGAGTGGACAGTGAGAGAGAGAGAGAGAAAGGTCTTCCTTTGCCGTTGGTTCACCCTCCAATGGCCGCCACGGACGGCGCGCTGCAGCCGGTGCACCGCGCTCATCGGATGGCAGGAGCCAGGTGCTAGGTGCTTTTCCTGGTCTCCCATGGGGTGCAGGGCCCAAGCACCTGGGCCATCCTCCACTGCGCTCCTGGGCCACAGCAGAGAGCTGGCCTGGAAGAGGGGCAACCGGGACAGAATCTGGCGCCCTGACCGGGACTAGAACCCGGTGTGCCGGCTCCGCAAGGCGGAGGATTAGCCTGTTGAGCCACGGCTCCGGCCATTATTTTTATTTTGCAAATAATTTGGGGCAAATGGATTGTAAATGGAAAGAAAAGGAAAAATAATAGAGTTGAGAGAACTTCTCCACTTGTCCAGTGATTCAGACTACATCTTCTTCATTTATTCTCAGTTTATAATGAATTGAGAACCATGCTAATTGATCAATGGAGAAACATTGGAAAAAACTGGAATTTCAAGAACTTATTCGTTTACATGTTTAGAACTTGACAAATTGGCTCTGGCAGATTTTTTTTTTTCTGTACAAACATCCAATAGCAGTGTAGGAAGAGATGATTCATTTTATTTTTAAAAAATATTTATTTATTTGAAAGGCAGAGTTAAAGAGAGAAAACAGACAGAGAGATAGATATTTTCCATCTACTGGTCCACTCTCCAAATGGACTCAACGGCCAGTGCTGAGTCTGGCTGACGCCAGGTGTTGGGAGCTTCCTCTGGGTCTCCCACAAGGAATTGGGCCATCCTCTGCTTCCTTTCACAGGCCGTCAACAGGAAACTGGTTGAGAGTGGAGCAGTTAGGGTTGGGACCTGGTGCCCACATGAGATGTCAGTGCTGTAGGTGGTGGCCTACTCCTCTACACCACAGTGCTGACCCAAGAGATGATTTCTTGAATGAACTTAGTGTGTCTTCCATTGTTCCATTTCCCTCTAATCTTACTTGATGATATTTGCACTTTGTCCTGATGTCTCTATTCATGTGCCTTGCTATTCATGTTTACTTTTTCTTCCCTTAGATTCTTTTTCTGTTATTGACACCTTAAAAATCTATGGATTTTTATAAAGTAACAATTTTTAAACTTCTTGTCTCCACACTTCACATCCATTAAACATATCCAAAGACCGATCATTTATTCTAATCAATCAGTACTGCAGTCCTCAACTCATCACTGTTCTGTTAGTGAGACCTTTACATAACCATTTTCTATGAATAACAATTTTTGAACTCTACTAAGATAGGATTTACCTTTTAATCTATTTATCTAGAGAATAGCTTTTCCCCAACATTAGCATAGCCTCATAATATTTTGCTCTATAATTGTATATTTTATGTATTTATGGAACCCAAAATATTGGATTCCAAAATATGCTACCTTGTTGCTCTAAAAATTATGTTGAATTGGGGCCAGCACTGTGGTGCACTGGATAAACTGCTCCCTCCAGTGCCGGCATCCCATATGAGCAACAGTTCGAGTCCTGGCTGCTCCACTTCTGATCCAGCTTCCTGCTAATGTGCCTAGGAAAACAACAAAAGAGGGCCCAAGTCTAGGGTCCCTGCACCCATGTGGGAGACTCTAAAGAAGCTCCTGGCTTCAGCCTGGCCCTGCACCAGCCAATGCAAATATTGGGGAGTGAACAAGCAGATGGAAGATTTCTCTCTCTCCTTCTCTCTGTAACTCAGATTTTCAAATAAACAAATAAGTCTTTAAAAAATATGTTAAACTAAAGACAATTGCAAAGTAACTTCTTAAGAAGAGTCTCTCCAATTTTTGCATCAATGTAGGATATAAGTTATCCTTTAATGGATACAACTCTGGACTCAGACCGGCCCACAGCTGGCACCAGAAGAACTTGACTCCATTCTTTTACTCCCATGTGTTCACCTTCCTACAGTTTCCCATCCTTGGAAACCTAAAATCACTCCACCTTATCTTGTGATTCTTCACAAACCCATTCTTTTTGAAAATTATTTCTAACTGAGAACTCTAGGCCACTGACTGGAATGACTTTTTCTTGAGATTTTTCTTCTATGATGTGTCCTCATGTGTTAATGAACTTGTTCGTTTTTCTCTTGTTAATCTGTTCTTTGGAAGTTCCCTCCCAACTAGTAAGTAACACTGAGAAAAGTAACATTTGGGCTCCTTTACAGCACATTATAATTCTAGCAATTAAAGCAACATATATTATACAGTTCAGTGCTAATAGTTGTGCTAGGACTGACATTCTAAATTTAGGAATATGGCAATTAAAATAATCATAAAATCCTAAGAGAACCCTAATTTAATCATGTGTAACTAGAGAATAACAATAACTACTGTTTAGACTTCATTTTAAGAATAAAATACCAAAATCATTAACTAGCATAATGAACATTATTGCTATTAATGTTTATTGTGATTAATCATAGTTACTGTGTTTAGATAAATGTGATATTGAATTCACAAAAAGAGGATATTTTGTCTATTTGTATATCATTTTAGTTTTAAGATTCACAAGAGATTGGTACATAGGGGCTGTAGATGACTAATCACAGCTTTATTAAAAATTAATTGATTATGGAGCTTTGTAGTTTCAGATCCTTGGTACCCAAGGAGGGTACTTCAGAAAGGATGCTCTGCATGTATCTGAACTGAATTAAAATTGTAACTGAAGGACTAGCTGTGATACCTTTGGTATCGCGCAAATGAATTTACCTCTCAATCCTTTTATTTCAAGTATGAGATACTATTTTTTCAAATGGAATGCATTCATCCCAAATGTCTTTTTTTTGGACAGGCAGAGTTAGATGGTGAGAGAGAGAGAAAGAGAGAGAGAGAGAAAGGTCTTCCTTTTCCGTTGGTTCACCCCCAAAATGGTCACTACGGCCAGCATGCTGCGCCGATCCATAGCCAGGAGCCAGGTGCTTCTCCTGGTCTCCCATGTGAGTGCAGGGCCCAAGCACTGGGGTCGTCCTCCACTGCCTTCACGGGCCACAGCAGAGAGCTGAACTGGAAGAGGGGCAACCAGGACAGAATCCGGCGCCCCAACCGGGACTAGAACCCAGGGTGCCAGCGCCACCGGCAGAGGATTAGCCTAGTGAGCCATGGGGCCAGCCTGAGATAATATTAATAGATTGTTCATATGGTTGTTTTGAATATTTAACTTGAAGATAAAAACATAATTAGCAATATCTAATAACTTTATACATTATTATTTTGAAAGATTGATTTGAAAGAATTAGAGAGAGAGAAAGACAGAGACAGAGACAGAGATCTTCTACCTGCTGATTCACTCCTCAATGGTTGCGATGGCCAGGACTGGTCTAGGGTAAAGTCAGGGTCCAGGAACTTCCTCCAGGTCTCCCACATGGATAGCAGGGGAGCAAGGACTTGGGCCATATTCTGCTGCTTTTCCCAGGCCATTAGCAAGGAGCTGGATTGGAAGTGGAGCAGACCAGATACAGAGAGGCATCCAAATTGGATGCCACCACTGCAGGCAGCAGCTTAACCCAACAGGTCTCAGTGCCAGCACCAAGCTACTATTTATTATTATGAAAATGTGCTTCGGTGCTCAAGTAAATTAAACATACATTAAAACATACTATTTTGAAGCAAGGTAATGTAATTTATTTTAAAATACTAAACAATTCTCAAGAAATTAAAAGGATGAAGTCAACCAATTTAATAGTGGGAGAGAATGAGAAGAGGGAGTATACAGAGGTGTATTTTAGATGAAGTTTCAAGTAAACAAGGAAGTTAGGAATCACTGATGAAAATCTCAGATGAAAACAGACAGCACATCGATAACAATTTGTTCAACGGCACATACTCTTGCTTGCAGAGAGGGAAGATTACAAAAATGAAGTAAAAATTTTAGATTGGGAGCCAGCATTGCGCCACAGTGGATTAAGCTGCTGCTTTCAATGCAGGCATTCCACATCAGAGCTCTGGTTCAAGTCCCGGCTGCTCCACTTCTGACAGTGCTCCTAGGAAGGCAGCAGAGGATGGCCCAAGGGAGACCTGGATGGAGTTCCTGGCTCTGGCTTCAGCTTGGCCTGGCCTTAGCTGACAGGCATTTGGGGAGAGAACCAATGGGCGGACACATAATCTTTTTCTCCATCCCTTTGCCTTTCAAATAAATAAGTCAATCGTTAAAAAAAATTATACTGGAAAGAAATGAAGAGGCTGATGAGACATAGCAGGTTATAATGGCACTTGGAATTCTAGCATCTCATATAGGAGTGCCAGTTAAAGTCCTAGCCACTCCACATCTAATTCAGCTAACTCACCAGGAAAGAAAGACAAGATGGCTTCAGTATTCGGGCACTGCCACCCATGTGGGAGACCGGGATGAATCTCCTAGCTTCTGCTTGGCCCAGACCTGGCTGTTGCAGCCATTTGGGGAGTGAACTAACTCACACTCACTCTCACTCTCACTCTGACTCACTCTCCCCCCCCCCTTCTGATTGTTGGACCTTTCAAATAAGTATTTTTCTATAATCTTAAAAAAATGGAATATTCTTTCAAGGAAATTTTGTGGGATATGTGTGCATGCCAATGGGTGTTTTGGTAACAGAAGTGGTTGAAGTAGTTTAGAACCCTCTTGGGAATACATTTCAGTGACATTTCTAAACTAAGGATCAGAGTATGTAGAATAAGGAGAAAATGGGAAACATAAAAGAAACTAGATGATTTAAATTTTACTTTATATAAGTTCATTCTGGTATAAACACGAAACTGCACACATTTCAAACTGACCGTATTATCTCAGATTCAAAGTGTCTCAACCTCCCAAACTGCCCCACCCCCCACCCCCAAAAAAGAGGCAGATGTAAAGAGTGAGAGAGATTGGCAAAGTGAAATTAACCAATGAGAGTCTACTCTCGTCTTTTTAAATTTTCATTTCAGGAATACACATTTCATGTATTTCCTCTATATGGATTCAGAAACATAAAGAGTCTATTCTTTGTTTAAGATTTATTTATCTATTTGAAGGGCAGTTACAGAGAGGCAGAGAGAGAGAGAGAGAATGAATGAATGAATGAATGAATGAATATGTCTTTCATCTGCTGGTTCACTCCTCAAATGGCCACAATGGCCAGAGCTGAGCTGATCCAGAGCCAGGGGCCAGGATCCTCCTCCACACAGGTGCAGGGGCCCAAGGACTTATGCCATCCTCTACTGCTTTCCCAGGCCACAGCAGAGAGCTGGATTGGAAATGGAGCAGCCAGGACTGGATCCAGTGCCCATATGGGATGCTGGCGCTGCAGGTGGTAGCTTTACCCTCTATGCCACAGCCCCATCCTCAGAGTCGACTCTTAAAAAGGAAACCTGATCGCTAGATGACTTGGGAGGCTGCTTCTTCTTGACTGCATCTTTTATTCAACTAGCACGGAGCTTCAGTTGAAAATGAAGGTTTCCCAAAACGTAGGTGATTAATAAACAACTCAGTTGACAAGAAGACTTTTTTAAAGACCAGGAAATATAGCACTAAATAAGAAAAAGGGAAAAGAAAATGGAACTTCAAAGACTTCATAACTGAGTACATAGATTCCACAGTTTAAAGGCATACAAACTAATTACCTAGAACAACAGCAACGGTCATAATAAAAATGAAAAAGATAACTACAATGAGACTCCAGAAACATTCCAAATTGTTACATGCTAATTTATAATTTATAAGTAAAATTACTAGATATTTAAAAAGCCATACAAATCACTAAACTTCCTTAGGGAAATAACGCAGTCAACAGGAATTAATTAGAAGTAGAACCAGATTTTGAGTAAACACAGTTTTGAAAAACCGTGTTGTCAATATGTTCATAGGAAAAGGGAACATCTTTAAATGCATACAGAAAAATATGCCAATAACATGAGAGAATATACAATGTAAAGGGAAAAGGAAGATGACTACACAGCATAAAATTAAGTTGTAGAACTTAAAAAATGAAATGATGAAAAAAATTTGATAACCTCTAAAAAGATCTGAGTTGGCTGAAGTGAGCTTTAAGCGAAAGCAGTACAATCTGCCAGACTGGAACTTCTGAGAGGAAATGATTGAATCAGAAATGACCAAATCTTTATAGACTTATGAGCTAATGTTTAGAATTTACTCCAATATTATTTGAATTACATGAAAGAAGAAAAGAGAAAAATGAGTGTCAAGACGTGAGATATTTAGGTAGAAATTTAATCTCAAGCCTCCGTCCTCAACAGGGGGAACAGCAGCCTTATCAAAGGGGTGGAGGGAAGCAGCTAGACGCTCTTCCTCTCAGATCCTCTCCACCACGTGAGGATGCGCCATTCCCAGTCTCCAGGGATAGCAGTGTTCAGTGTCCCAAACTGGAAGCAGAGACTGGGGCCTCACGAAACACTGAGCCTGCTGATATTCTGACCTTAGACTGCCAGAATCCAGAACCCTGCAAAATAGATTTCTGTTCTTTGTAAATTACCCAACCCAGATATATTATTTTAGCAGCAGGAATGGACTCAGACAAAAGCTTGCTGAAACTGATAGTGTAAAGTAGGATGCTGCAATAAAAATACCTAAGCTATGGAAGCAACTTTGGAACTGGGAAACGTGAAGCTTTGAAAGGCTACTCTGAAGAGGAGAGCTGCGGGACATTCCAGGTGTTTTCAAAAATCCTTAAGTGGTCAAGATTACAACACTGGTAAAAACGCAGATGGTAAAGGCATTCTGATGAGCTGTCAGATGGAGATGGGGAACATGGATGGAAGATCATCTTTATCATCAACTTGGCTGGATTGCTTTTTTGTCCGAACACTTCGTGGGAGTAATGACTTGTGAGTGACGAGCTAGCATATTCAGCATAAGAAATACCTGAGAAAAACCTAGGTGAAGCTTCTCTTGACTGTTTTAGTAAAGCAAGAGAAGAGGGAAAATAATTAAAGATTTTTTTTTTAAATCAAAGAATAAACAGGAGGTTTGAAAAGAACCCTCAGCCCAGCCACATAAAGAAATAAAACACAGCTTAAGGAGACATGGTGCATGGTGTGGCCTGGACGTGTTTGATAAGCAAGTCAGTGTGGACAGAAAGGAGTCACAATAATTCATCAGGACACTCAAACAGTTTGAATGTTTGTGTCCCCACCAAAATTCATGTTGTAATTTAATGCAGCAGAGTTAAAAGGTGGTGCCTAGGATCAAGGACTGTACTCAGGAATGGAATCTAGAATCCTTGACTTTCTAAAGGAACTGCTGCCAATGAGTGAGGCGTTTGCCCTTCTGCCAAGTAGGACACAGTGTTTGTCCACTCTGGAGGAAGTTAATGCTCAAGGCAGAATCTAAAGAAGCAGAAGCCAAGCTCTTCCAAGACAACAGATGTGTCAGTACCTTAATCTTAGAGTTTCCAGTCTCCATGTAAAAAAAAAAAAAAATGTGTGCACTGGAATCTTTTGCTTCCAGTTAATGGAATGGTGGTTACAAGAACTAAATAAACAGAAAATTGTTCTTCAGGATTTTGTAATTAGGGGCTGGAGCCATAGGGCAGTAGGTTAAACCTCTGCCTGGGTCGCCATAATCCCATATGAGTGCTGGTTCCTGTCTTGGCTGTTCCACTTCCAATCCAGCTCTCTGCTATGGCCTGGGAAAGCAATAGAAGACAGCACTAGTGCTTGGTCCTCTGCACCCATGTGGGAGACCCAGAAGAGGTTCCTGGCTCCTCGCTTCAGATTGGCCCAACTTCAGCCACTGCAGCCATTTTGGGGGTGAACCAGAGGATGGAAGACCTCTCTCTCTGTCTCTCCTTGTCTCTGTCTGTTGTGCTTTTTGAACATAAATAAGACATTTAAGAAAAAGAATTTATAAGTAGGAAGAATTTATAAGTAGGAATGTAATTGCCAATAATTTTTAACTAATAGGAAAAACAGTGGTGCTTAAATTAAAGACTATGCTCAAACTCAAAAGCAGAGTACAAATTTCATCAGCAGAAAACACATTTTACCCAGTAAATATCTGGCAAGAAAAAATATTACTCAAAAATTTAATGATTTAAATATGGAGCATTAAATAAAAGAATGAATAATTACTAGTATTATGGTAATTCCAACAATGTAAACAATTTAAATGCATGCATTAAAAGATAAGGAAAATGAAACTTTACACATAAAACGTTCTAAATTGCAGTGTCTATATTGAAAAGTTACAAAGGATGCAGAAAGGGTTTTACATGGTAGAAAAACAATGCACAAACATAAGTCTAAAGAAAGCTGCAATAGCAGCCCTATTTACTTAAAATGTAAGTTAAAGGAAACAAAACAGAGTGTCATACAAAGACACTTAATGGTAGACAAAAGATAATAGAAGATGTAGAATATTTACGTATGCTGCCAACAGAGAAGAAAAGATAGGAACAGGGTCATAACTGGCCCCTTGCCTATGGAAGAGGTGACTAGTAAACTTATTTTATCTTGAGACGTCAGCACTGAAAATCCATTTCTTCCTTTGTTGTGTCAAAGCAATAGGATTTTACAGATGTAACTAAATATATACTTTGGATGAAAGATTTTTGGAAAAAAAGAATTTTCTATAATTACTGATATTTTGGAAATAACCTCAATAATATTTCAATATTATATTCTTTACATATGTACCGGGCACCTTATTTTTATTCATAACAGTGATTTTCTCTCTGATGTGAAGGAGTTGCTTTAAATTTTATAGTATTGACATTCTGGTCTAAACAGAAAACTCCATACATTTGAAACTGACCATATTATCTACACATTCAAAAAAGTTGTTAACGCCCCTCCAGAAAAGGAAGGAGGGAGGAAGATGATCGATGAGAGTCTACTCTTTTTTTTTTTT
>CM027401.1:2527136-2663268 GCA_015711505.1 Sylvilagus bachmani | reverse complement strand
TTTCAGTACTAGTTATTACTTTACTTCACCTTGGACCACACATTAAGGTCTGAGAGTCTACTCTTAAATGCATGTGTTCTTCAACTAGGATGGATTTTGAGTTGAACATAGATCTGAGTCTGAACCCAAACTTTATATCTAAGAGTAAAGTGAATTTGCTCAGTCTAACTTATTCTCTTATCCCAGTTTCCTCATTAGCATAATAGTGATAATCATATGCATTCTATTGTAAACATTGTATGAAAATTTCTCAGTCCTCCGTTGGATATATATTTGAGATTTAATGAACATTTTACTGCAAGGTAATAAGGCTATAATCTGTGATTTCAATTTAAATGAGCTTTATTATTTAGATGAATTAATTGCAAACATTAAGGGTGTACTATGGCAACTGAGGGCCAAGCTTTTGATGAGAGTATAAATATAGCTTTCAACGAAATATGTACTCTAATAATTAGACAAGATAACAATATTGCAAATAACAAACACACTATAGATTATAAGGACTAATGTAGTTGAAAATGAAATAACATTAGGTTTTTCATTAAACTTTGCAGTTACACGTGCACAGTGATGGTATCTTTATCAAAGAGCACAGCATTAAAAACACTGAAAATAATGTGTTCTATAAAAAAAAATACTGACATACTCTTTATATTTGAGACACAATGAATAAAGAAAATTTCTTTTTAACCAAATTTAAACAACAGATTTACAAACAATTGCAGTTACTAAGAATGTCTTACTAGAATGAGAAGGGTAGATGATTTATGCTAAAGAAAGGAAGGAGTGAAAAATTCACCCCCTCCAACTTTTCATTTACAGTTGAAGTTGAGAAGAATAACCGAAGATTCCAAATTGTGTCACTGAAAACATAAAATAATCTGATAAAGTTTCTTAGACAAGTGGTGTTTACTTTCCCATCTTATTTCTTCATGGAAAAAATGAGAGTATTTCTAAATGTTTGTAGGAAATAGAACTAAAAATAAACTCACCTTGTTGAAAGAATTTTAAAAACCTGGGTAGTTTTTTCATAACATGCATATTCCATGAATGCTTTTTAAGACTTCTCACACAAATTATTATGCTTGATCCAAAGAGTATTGTTGAGGATTTGGAAAATGCATGTTTGAGATATTCAAAAAAATAGAAGCATGCTTAGAGCAAATAATACAGGAGAATACCCCATGTAGAGTTAGTGTTTACTGGAAAATTAGAATTTGAGATTACTTCAATCATGTTTATTAATAAAGGCTCAGATGGAGGAAGTATTTCACATACTCTTTGCAAACGACATCCTGGGGGAAGAGAGATCTGAATTACTACCTTTGCTCTGGAATTATTTAGTACTTTTTGTCAGCGTTTTTTTTTTTTTTTTTTTTGGACGTGCACAACAGCTTGTTGCTAAGGTGATGCTGTAAGTAAAATGTAGCTAAGAAACTTACAGTGATTGGTTTTTCTTTATATTTAGTGATCTATAGTTTTGCCAAGATACCAATGATTTTATAGTGAGGATCCAATATTGCTGCTAAAATTCATTTATTTACTAATAAGTATAATATTTTGTGCCCACTGACTCTTAAATTCTATTTCTCATTTTCATTTCCTTGTGAATAGAAGCATGAAGAGTGCGTTTTGTCTGTATGTAGCACGATACTGAAAGGTTTTATTTTGTTTTGTATTTTTGAGAGACAGAGAGAAGGAGAGAGGCAGAAACAGACCGAAATCTTACATGTGGTAGTTTATGCTGCAGATACCTGCAACAACCACACAGCCAGGCCAGACCAAAGCTGGGATACAGGAAGGCAGTTTAGGTCTCCCATTGGCCAGCAGGAAGACAGTGCCATGACCACAGCCACTGTCTCTCAGGATCTGCGTCACAGGAAACTAGAGTCGGGGGCCAGCTGAGGATCAAATCCAGGGGCTCCATATGCGAATAGTGTGTCTTATCAGGTGTCTTAATCGCTAGTTGAAATGCTTGCCCCATCCTCAAGTTGTAGAAGTAATTCTATGATAATTTCCCGAATCATTTAAGTTTTTATTTTATTTTTACTTCTGCATATTTAGCTGTAGGTATAGAGACAGTGAGATAGTGAGAAGGAAAAAGCAAACATTAGCCTGCTTCTTTCTCTCTCTCTCCCCTTCTTTTAAGAACACTTTGTGGAACATCCAATAAAAGGATAAAAGTTTTCCTCTTTATTGTAATGGCTTGCACCTATTGTAGGAATTTTTCTTAAGAAAAAATGGCCAGCTTGCTCTCGTATTTGCGAAGAATCTCAAGATCACTTTGTACTAAAGAAAGTAAGTATGGGCTCTGCTTTCTGTCTCTGACTAACAAGAGTAAAAGCACGATGGTAGCAGAAGTTCCACAAAAGGGAGATCATTGTTTTGCATGATATTTTGCTATCGATAAGTATTCACAATGCATTTTCCCCATCATAAAAATGAAAATAGGAACTAGATTTTAATGAAGAACATAATACAAAAGGAAATCTTGGCATAGCTCCTTCAATAGCATACCAGGATACTGAATTTTACTTAAACACAAACTCAAAACTTCTATTACATACAAATAAATTGGCAATGTAGTCTGTCAATATCCACAACATCCATTATTTGAATGTCTGTCATTCTGGTGTCTCTTCAAGAGCAGAGATCAAAATTATAAAAAAAAAACCTGTTAATCTAGAAAACATATTTTTTTTTGACAGGCAGAGTGGACAGTGAGAGAGAGAGACAGAGAGAAAGGTCTTCCTTTGCCGTTGGTTCACCCTCCAATGGCGGCCGCGGTCGGCGCGCTGCGGCCAGCGCACCGCGCTCATCCAATGGCAGGAGCCAGGTGCTAGGTGCTTCTCCTGGTCTCCCATGGGGTGCAGGGCCCAAGCACTTGGGCCATCCTCCACTGCACTCCCGGGCCACAGCAGAGAGCTGGACTGGAAGAGGGGCAACGGGGACAGAATCCGGCGCCCCAACCGGGACTAGAACCCGGTGTGCCGGCGCCGCAAGGCGGAGAATTAGCCTGTTGAGCCACGGCGCCGGCCTAATCTAGAAAACATATACCTTGACCTAAATTAACAATATTTCTCTTGGGGTGATTTGATTATGCAATCATTTGTTATTTTTTCATTTAACCATGTAATGCAAATTTAATTCTACTTAGTTCATAGTAAATAAGATAATCTGAAAACGTGAAAGCACCAAATCACTATCAAATTACCACTCTAATTAGAAAAGTATAAATTATTTAACCAAAAAATATTTTCAAAGTCTTTGTTTTATTTGTCATTGTCCTCACCTAACTCAGAGTTCTGTTTTCATTACAATTTCATACTCATAATTAAAAATTATTTTCTGGGTATTGATTTGGAAGTAGAGAAAAAAATTTTAAAAATCAACAAATGTTGAATGCGTTATATCTGCTTTACTTTCATTTATAAGTTTGATAAAAATCAAATACAATTTTTGTGGCTATATTTCGCCTTTTCTGGGAAATAGAAGGTTTTTTTATGCTACCTTGCTCATACACTTTAAGTTAAACCTGTAATATAAATTCCTCTAGTCACATTGTAATTATGCAGAGCCAGGCCATGACCCCAGGAAACCAGAATCTAATTGGATTTTTAACAGTGAGAAAGGTAAATGATTACAAGTGTATAAGCAACTCAAACTGGCCAACAACAGAACAATTAGTAGCAGAATGTGAACAGAATCACGCCTGATACTAATTTCCTTATCAGGTCAACAACTTAACATCCTCACAACGGATGATCACTTCGCTTGCACACTCTTGAGTTTTGCAACTATTAATTTGTAAACTGATGCTTCAAGACACTCAAACCAGGGTTTGGTAGAAAGTAGAACATGAAAACTTTCAAATGTTGCTCCATTCTACTAATGAGGAAAAATCTAAAATGTGTTAATTTTCCATTTCTCTTTATTTTCATGTTACAGATAACTCTTGACATGAACATCTATGTGCATAATAGGCCTTATATTTTTCCTTATATTAGGGTTACTAGTTTAGGGTATAATTCCAATAGTAAAACTGATGTGTTAAATGGTTTTGGCAATTCAAAGCTACCCAAGTGTTTGATTAAGTCTGAAACTGGCCATATCTAATTATTAGTCAGTATGAATCTAACAAACTGGTCTCAAGGTGTTTTCTGTGAGATACTCTTTGCTACCTAAGTACATGATGACTTTCTTTGTATTCTATGTGGCTCCTTAAGAATAAAGTCTGTCCACTGCAGAATTCAAAGTTTGTTATTATACTCTCAAATCATATTATTTATTCTGATGTATAATACTCACTACATTCTTTTTTTAAAATTTATTTAGAAGGGCAAAGCAACAGACGGGGGACACAGAGAAAAAGATAGAGACAGAGACAGAGAGAGAGAGAGAGAGAGAGAGAGAGAGAGAGATCTTCCATTTACTGCTTTGCTCCCCAAATGGCTGCAACAGCCAGGGTTGAGCCAGGCCACCCCACAAGCAAGAAACTCAGTCCTGGTCTCCCATATGGGTAGTGAAGACACAAGTTTTTGTACCATCATCGGCTGTTTTCTCTGGCACATTAGCAAGGAGCTGGATAGAAAGTGCAGCATCTGGGACACTAGCCAGGATGCGCCCTTGACCACTGACGACTTAACCCACCGCATCACAAGGCTGGCTCTACTCTATGCTTATTTAATATTTTATTGTATATTGTCACATATCTATAGACACAATGATACACTTTATATTAATTATTTATAAAGCTAAAGAGAACCTGCTATACAAAAACTCATCTACATTTTAAGAGTCCAACATCACAACCTGATTTGCTGCTAAGAATGTGTTTCCAAATCTTATTTTTTTTTATTTGACAGATAGAGTTATAGACAGTGAGAGAGAAAGAGAAAGGTCTTCCTTGCATTGGTTCACTCCCCTAATGGCCGCTACAGCTGATGTTCCGCCGATCTGAAGCCAGGAGCCAGGTGCCTCCTCCTGGTCTCCCATGCAGGTGCAGGGACACGAGCACTTGAGCCATCCTCCACTGCCCTCCAGGGCCACAGCAGAGAGCTGGACTGGAAGAGGAGCAACTGGGACAGCACCGGCGCCCTGACCGGGACTAGAACCTGGGGTGCTGGCACCGCAGGATTAGCCAAGTAAGCCATGGCGCCAGCCCAAATCTTAATTTTTTTAGCTTCTAATTATTGCCTGACCCAATCAAATACACAGTCACTCCACTATCGAAGG
The DNA here is from genome assembly GCA_015711505.1 of Sylvilagus bachmani. Lineage (NCBI taxonomy): Eukaryota > Metazoa > Chordata > Mammalia > Lagomorpha > Leporidae > Sylvilagus > Sylvilagus bachmani. The sequence continues at coordinate 2,658,030 of CM027401.1, read as the reverse complement.
TGATTTTGAAATGACACACTCAGTCTCTTGAGAGTTCATTTTTTCTCCATTAAATAAATCTCCTTATTTTTGTTTTGTTCTGTTTTTCCAGAATCTTTTGTCAGCACAAAAAACATGAAAACAAACAGACAAACAAGCAAACAAAACTCTGGAAGCATGAGGCAATAAAGGATTGTATTTTGAGCATGTGTGACCTTTCACATGATCAATTTTAATTTAGGTAATGCCATACTTAGGATAATATTTTTCATTTACTATCCTTGATGAAAACATTTGTGTGATACTAGTTAAGTGCAAGAGAAATTGACTACCCTCTATTTAACACAGCCCCCTGAAGCAAATAGAGAATTTCTTCCATTCTGTCATATTCTTAACTCTTTTCTTCCATTTCTAGGCTCTTATTTCCTTATTAGACTTTTGGTTTCTGTTTTCTTTTCTAAAAATTCAATTTTGTTTATTTCTTTCCATGAATCTTTTTCTTGATGTTTATATCAAGACACAACATATAAATTTCCTGCTTTTATAAAAGTGTGCAAATTTGTAAAATACATACTGAAAAATTATGGTTATTTTGTCTAGTTCCTTAGAAATGGTTAAACATTTACTTAGATGGTATTAAAATATATTTCCCAGAAATATTTCTATCATTATGAAGAAAATGTGACTTTTCTAGCTTTCTATACAAAAGCTTTCTCAGTACCCATACCATCAAAAAAATTGCAAAGTGGTAAGTTCTGTGTTATTTTGAACTCTGCCCATAATCTTTGTTCAGGAACACAGTGGTCAAATAGTTTAATTTGTCTGTGTTATTTTCAATTATACACAAAATAATATAAAGGAACCAGACAATTATTCAGCAAACATGGCACTGTGTGTTAAAATTATTCAGAGTCAGATATCCTGTTTGATAAAGTATCCTTAGAGATTAGCTGTATTATTAGGTTAAATGCTAGCTGTACATGATTAAGAAATTTGTTATTATCAACAATCCACTTGAGGAATGAACCAACTTTGCTCTGGGATATGACTTGACAAGCTCATCGCAGTTCAGAGAACTTCCTGGCATAGAGGTCAACAGTTCAATATACTTGAGGGAGTGAAAAGTCTAATGCAAAAAAACACAAAAGCCTCCCTCTACCATTGTGGCATTTTAAGAGCTGCCCAAATTGTTTATTATCCGAAGTCAGTTGTGTGTTTTCTAGATCCCCACAAGGCAGATACTTGATTAATCAAAGTCCTAACAGGAGAGATGAACCTCAGGGTAGATTTAACACGGAGAATTGTAACCAAATACACAGGTTGGAAACAAGAACTTGAGAGTGAGTAGTACAGAGAATTCCAAAGAACAGAAGAACAGAACTGTAAGAACTCTGCTCTCCCCAAGTGGAAATAGAGTACACAGAAAAGGCATTTCTCTGCCCCAGCTGATTCTGACCTTGCTAGAGAGAGACCAACATCGTGGTCTGCCCAACAGTAGAGAAGTCACTGTGGTGCTTCATTGAAGAACTTCCTGGGGATCTGCGCTCTGAAACTGCCAGAAATGTCCCCTCGGAGATACTAAAGAATCTCTTTAGGGTAGAAGGTGGGTACTCATCAGAGGCATTCCGTTTACAGAATTGCCCAAGGCAGGGATGGAGTAATTGCTGCTTGCTGAGTTTTGCTGGCCACATACACCTCAGGAGCCAGGGATTGGAAAAACGTGTGATTTCCAAAGGATACTGGCTCTGGAGGGAGCCAGGCCCTGCTGGTGGGCTTACAGAACTGCGAGGAGAAAACCTTAACTTTGCCCTGTACTGCACGCTTACCATTATGCTGTCAGAGGAAAGTCATCCAACATCCAAGATCTACTGGCACAAATCAAGAGATTCGAGTGATTTTGAAACTGCTAAGCCAAAATGTGATAATAGTCAAATGGAGATTAAACACACAAGGATTTTATAGGGAAGAAGACTATGTGATAGAACCTATGTAGGAAGCCAAATTAAGTCTGAGACAGCCATCTAACCACTATGTAAAATGGATCTTGAGTGAAGGAAAGAAAGAAAGGGCAGCTGTTAAAAGCATGCTAAAATACTACACAGGGACATTAAGTGTATGCCTGGGGCTTAGGGCCCGAGACAAGCAGATTCAGAATCCCACAGGTTGGAGAATAGCTTGGAGCTGTTTGTGGGTTTATATGTCCTTTACACACAGTGGTGGTCAGAAATGCACAAGCAACAGCCGGCCACAACCTCTGGCACAGTGAGGCCACAGGAGAGGTCTGCCTTGAGGCCATGGAGGCGATCTAACACACACACAGGTTATCTGCCTACATACACACATAGCCATGCCTGGATACCCAAAAGAACAAGCAGCAACAAGCAGCAACAGGTAACCATGCCCCCCAGTGACATATAGGTTTAAGGACAATAGTGGCCCAGAGCCAAACAGTATTATAGCAGACTTGTGGGCAGCTAGTCAGAAAGGTGAACCTGTTGGTTACCATGCCATCAGTAACCATAGAAGCACACATACAGGGTGCAAGGACATAAAGGCCAGGCACTTGATAACTTCACCTTCCTTCCCAAGTTCATGTTCAGAACATTTAGCACTGCCTTTATGGGACCACTGGAGAAAACAGGTTAGAGAGCACGTGCCTTGTTTGCCAGTCATGATTTGGCCTTAGTGAATCTGTCTAATCTCATTATGCTCAGATACACACACATTGGAGCAGTTGGAGAGAATGCAGAAGCAGACACAGCAATGGATTTCAGACTGTACAAGTTGAGATCTTAGTGAGTTGAATTTCCCAAATTTGGAGATTTGTAAGGGAGTGTTCAATGGATACCACATGTTCCAATATGCAGGTGCCTTTCAATCAGAATAGCAGTATTAAGAGTAAGCATAGGATTAAGAAAACGAATAAACCCACCATTAAGTGCAAAACACGATGCATAGATAAAAGCATGTTTAATGACCTGACCTAGGAAACACCACAATTGAGCGAGGCAGCAGACTGCAGAGTACCGGATGTTCACCTCCATGATCGCCTTGCTAACTGGGAGCCGTACCTCACTCTGCTGCTCAGCCTCACCAAGCACATCAGACCACACACACCTAGAACTGCCTGAGAAGACATCAAATCTCAAAATTTGAGGTTCAGTTTCTAATAGGTATGTATTAATTTTGCTTTGCCTTTTTAAAAATGAATATGTTTACTGAATATGTTTAAAAATGAATGTTTATGTTTAATTGGCATAAAATAAGTTGCATACATGTAGAGAGTACAGTGGAATATTTTGAGATACGTACACATCCATGACACCACAACCCAGCCACCATAAAGGGCTATCTATTATCTCAGAGTTTCCTCAGACCCCTTAAAACACCTGCTTTCGGTCCCTTCCCAGAACCTTGTAGTTGATAAACTTGGTTTTATTGAGTCAAACAGTAAGAAAATGCTAAACATTAAAACTGTACAGGTCAATGAATTGTCACAAAGGAAAAATGCCAAATATTCATCACCTAAGTTAAGAAGTGGAGCCCTAACAATGCCCCCAAACACCCTCCTTGCCCTCTTCCACCCACTGTACCCTACAGTCCCCCCAGTGGCAATTGTCCACCTGGTCCACCAGTACTGCTGGAACTTTCTTGTCATTTTTCAGCATTTCTGGTGCAACTAGGGATGGAACTGTTCATTCATAAGTTTTACCTGAGTGCATACCACCACACCCAAAGAGTCTCTACCCACTGACACTGTGTCCAGCAGTCTTTGATGAGTTAAATCACTCAGTATTTCTGAGAGGTAAATTGTTCTTTTTTTTTGTTTTTTACTGCCCTTTTTGCTTATTTATTTTGCCATTGTATTTATCATTCTAGTTACCATGCAACAGTATCTATTGGTTTTAATGTTTGCTTCTCCAATTTCTACTGAATTTATCTACATTGTAATGTGTTTATTTGTCATTTGAACTTCACCTCCTTTTTGAAGCACTAGCTGAAATCTTTTCATGGTTTTATTTGTGGGGGATGTTTGTTTTTTCCTTAGACATTGTTCATATATCTGCAGTACATCTCATTGTAAGAAATGTGGGCTGCAAAGACCCCACCTTTTCTTTTTCCTCTGCATATTCTGTTTTATGAATTCATTTTTTTTTTTTTTTTGACAGGAAGAGTTAGACAGTGGAAGAGAGAGAGACCGAGAGAAAGGTCTTCCTTCCGTTGGTTCACCCCCCAAATGGCTTCTACAGCCAGGAGCCAGGTGCTTCTTCCTGGTCTCCCATGTGGGTGCAGGGCTCAAGCACTTGGGCCATCCTCCACTACCTTCCTGGGCCACAGCAGAGAGCTGAACTGGAAGAGGAGCAACCGGGACTAGAACTCGGCCCCCATATAGGATGCCGGTGCCAAAGGCGGAGGATTAGCCAAGTGAACCACGGCACCAGCCCCCCGTTTTATGAATTCATTTATTAAAATCTGGATTAAAATGAAATACCCACATATTTTATGGTATAATGTATTATTTCAACAGATATACATAATAGAAACCAACCATATCAGCCAAATAGTCTTCCTGTTTGATTTATCAGGGAGGATAGTTACCCTACCATACTGTGGAACACCAGAATCAATTACATTCACTCAACTGAATTTTGGTACCCATTATCAAATCTCTGTGTTCCTGTACTCCTGAGCCTCTAGTAATCACGATTTAGATGATGAAATTATATACACATAAACACACACACACCTATATATTAGCTTTCACCTGGAGAAAAAGAAACGTGTGGAATTTGTTTTTCTGTGCCCAGATCATTTATATTAACATATTTAAAATAAAAGTCCTTAATCATAAGTCAGAGTCAGTCAGTACTTATGATTGTATAAGTAAATCTTCATACAAAAGTATTTTATTGGGGGTGGCACTGTCGATTACTAGGTTAAGCTGCTGCCTGCAGTGCAGGCATCACATATGGGTGCTGGTTCAAGTCTCAGCCACTCCACTTCAGATCCAGCTCTCTGCTATGGCCTGGGAAAGCAGGAGAAGATGGCCCAAGTCCTTGAGGCCCTGCACCCATGGGAGAGACCTGGAGCAAGCTCCTGGCTCCTGGCTTTGGATTGGCATGGCTCTGGCCATTGTAGCCAATTGAGGAGTGAACCAGTGGATGGAAGACTTCTCTCTCTGTCTCTGTAATTCTCTCAAATAAATCTTTTTTTAAAGTCTATTTTACTTGTGAATCTTTTTCTGAGGCTGAAAAGGGAGGTAGAACTTGAGATAAATTCAGAGAATGGGAAAGACAGAAACTAGAGATAGAAGAGAAATAAATATAAGAATAGAAACAATATTGTTGACAAGAGAGAGAGAGATGAAGAGGGAAAGTGAAGAAAGAGAGATGCTGCGATCCACATCTGGAGTCAAACGAAACACGGAGACGTGCTCCCTAAGGGACATGAGAGTCTTTCAGGATGTTTGTAAAGCTATGGAGGAACTTGTAAACTGAAGAACTATTGGGAAGTGCCCTAGAATTCTAACAATAACTGAATGAGGAGGCTGTGCTAAGAAATATGAAGACAGTTTGCTCTTCTACTAAGTAGGAACTTTTCTGTTATAATGACTGAATCTTTCAGCACCTGATATTATTGTTATGATTCACTCACTCCTGCAGAATAGATATGTCTACTGCAGGCTGTCCCCACACATGTGCCTTGCATGAACTTGATTATTTCCTACTGACCTTTTGTGGGTGTACAAATAGCTTGGAATGCTGACATCTGGAAATGACGCATAATGTTCTAATGTCTTTCCAGACGTTTTAATATAATTAAGATTGTAAATACAGAAATGGAATAAGGAAACGATTATGTTTAAGTGGAAGAAATCTAATAAGTCCATTTCCTCTCTCTAACTGTTCCCCACACTCTGCCCACTGCCATCAAGGGTTACCAGACGTTGTGCTATGTGCACACAGTTTCTGCAAGAGAAGGGAAAATGATAAATAATGACACCCATAGTGTCTTTCAATTCCTGAACATTGCTGTGTCTATTTTGCTCTGTAATCTCATTGAGATATATGTCTTCCAGCAAGTTGTATAATACCATATTGCATGTAAATGAATTTCTAAATATGATTGCCTAAAGGAATACTTGCATTTCCTTTGAAAATGTAACCTGGTGACATTTTTTGCCTAGGCACTTTTCCAAATGACAAGTAATTATGAAAGTAATGAGTAACAGGAAAACAAATATAAATTGAAAAAGTAATAGCATGTTTGAAATGAAGAAATAAAAGTATAAATGCTCAAAAATACCAATCAGGCAATGTTAAGCAATGACCCAAATGTCAGAAACCTTGATCTAACTTCAGGTTTGCCAAATGAATTTTCAATATCCCAAAGTTCTATTTCATGTGTTATCTTTGTTGTTCACTTTCTAAAGCATCGTACACAACAGACACCCAAGCGATGATAAAGCAGAATATTAAAAAGTTCAGAATAATGGAAAATTTATATTTTTATATCAAATCATTTTAAAATCAGTAATTCAATGATTATACCAACATACAATAGAAATGTATAGCTATAATAACTGTTCCCTAGATTATTAATAAGAAGTCAAAAAGGGGTTGGCTTTATGGCTTAGCGGGTAAAGCTTCTGGCTGCAATGCTGGCATCCAATACGCGTGCTGGTTCAAGTCCTGCTTGCTCCACTCCTGATCCAGTTCCCTGCTAATGTCCCGGGAAACGCAGCAGAAAATGGTCCAAGTACTTGGGCCCCTGCCATCCGAGAGGGAGACCTGAGGAAACTCCTGGCTCCCAGCTGTGGCCTGGTCCCGCCCTGGCCCTTGAGGTCATCTGGGGAGCAAGTCTGGATGGAGGATCTCTTTTTCTATCTTACCCATTCTCTCTTATAAAAATCTTTTTAGGGCTGGCACCACGGCTCAATAGGCTAATCCTCCGCCTGCGGCGCCGTCACAACAGGTTCTAGTCCCAGTTGGGGCACCGGATTCTGTCCTGGTTGCCCCTCTTCCAGTCCAGCTCTCTGCTGTGCTCCGGGAGTGCAATGGAGGATGGCCCAAGTGCTTGGGCCCTGCACCTGCATGGGAGACAAGGGGGAAGCACCTGGCGCCTGGCTTCGGATCAGCACAGTGCACTGGCTGCAACACGCCAGCCATAGTGGCCAATTGCGGGGTGAACCAACGGAAAAAGGAAGACCTTTTTCTCTGTCTCTCTCACTCACTGTCTAACTCTGCCTGTCAAAAAAAATCTTTTTAAAAAGGTGAAAGAGAATTTTTCTTTCTTAGTTGCCCTTTGTTAAAGAAGTTATATCTTTCAATATGATTAATAAAACAATTTCACAGAAACATCATTCTTAAGAATTTTGTAAAGGCCAAAAGGCCTGTATTAAACCATCATGACTCCTGTACATACTACCTTATAAACTTTCCTATTACATGGACATTTACATTCCTTTTTCACAATCAGAAATTTCACAAAAGAGGTTTAAAGTCAATTCTAGGTGTATATCTCCCCAACCCGAATTGGTTAGGCATGTCTATCAAATTATTTTGAGTATCTATGTATGTATTTTAACATTTATTATGATTTATTTGAAAGGTAGAATGACAGAAAGAACGATAGAGCTGAGATATAGATGCAGTTAGAGATGATGATAGACAAAGTGTTAGGATAGAGATGGATATGGAGATAGAGATAGAGAGATCTTACATTGCTGGTTCACTCTCCAAACAGCTGCAATAGCAAGGGCTGGATCATGGTAAAGCCAGGAACCAGGAGCCAAGAACTCCATCCCAGTCTCCTAAACAGATGTAAGGGACCCAACCCAAACATTGGGACAATTCTTCAATCCCTTCCCAGGCAGATAACCAGGGAACTGAATGAGAAGTGGAGTAACTGGGGCTCAAATAGGCACTCTGGTAGGGCATGCAGTGTTCACAAATGGTAGCTTAACACACTGCACTGCAACACTTGCCTCTGTATTTATGTATGTATGCATGTGTGTAGTTATTTATTTATTTATATTAATTGGAATGCAGTGAAATAAACAGATGGAGAGAAGTAGAGAGAAAGGGCGTGGGGAGAGGAAGAGGGAGAGAGGGGAAGAGCGGGAAAGGGAGAGGGTGAGAGACAGAGAGAGAGAGAGAGAGAGAGAGAGAGAGAGTGAGAGATCAGTCTTCCATTGCTGATTCACTCCTCAAATGGCCACAAAGGCTGGAGCTGGGCCAAGCCAAAGCCAGGAGCTAGAAACGCACTCAGGGATCCAAGTAGTTGAGTCATTAGTTGTTGGCTCTGGGGTGAACATTAGCAGGATGTTGGAACCAGGCATGGAACTGGAACTCAAACTGAAGCTTGTCAATATATGACATGGGCATCACAAGTGGTGTCTTAACTTCTGTGACAAATGGTGGCCCCTGTTAGGTTGTTTTTGGTACGCCTAGGTAACCAACATTCTCAGTCAATTTTGGCATACCTAGAGGTATTTATTTGCACATAGGTAACCAGTCACATTCTTTAGCTTTTTGTGCATTTCAGTGCTCTAAAAAATTGTGTGAAGAAGATGCATCCCGGAGAAGTGTGATAGAATTTCGGAGCAGATTTAGCCAAATGGCTTTCAGATCCAGAACGGTAAGATACGCCGAACCATCAATGGGAGTACTAAAAATTCAAAGCACCCTTCCTGATGTATTTATATGGGTTCTCAAATTTTTAAAAATTCTTTAGAGGCGACACATAATTTTAAACCTGTTGACCCAGTATACACATCTTGACTGATACTATTAAGAAAGTGGGTTTTCAACATCAGGTATGTTAATTAATAAGCCATTACTTTACAGATTAGAACTCAGTTATTATTGACTTGAAAGGAAACAAAAATGCATGGAAAATAAGGCAAAGCAAGGACAACAAAACTCAACACACTGACTTACTGACAGAGATGTAAGGAAATCAAATTGCTTTCCAGAAAACACAACTATGTGTGAAGGTATTGATGTAAATGTGCACATATATTTCTCTATTTAAATGCACTTATCTATTTTGAATTAATCACATCTTTATAGAAAAAATTTGTGTAGTTTAAAATAAACTTAGTTATTATCAGCACAGATTACAGTTTGTCTAGTAAAAATAAAGTAAGCATAAATTTTAACTGAAAGTCTAGTAACATCAGATTAATAATCACTCTAATCAACGTCTACGGACGAAAGTTAAAAAGTAAGACCATATTGACTTTTTAAAGTATATCTGTGGTAATGCAAAACATGAAAATAGGGATGGGAATCTGGAACCATGGTTAATTCTCCACTTAGGGTACCCACATCCAACATCAGTATGCCAGGGATTGGGATCGTGGCCCAGAAAAGATGGAAATTCCTCAGAAAGCTGAAAATAGGTTTACCATATGACTCAGCCATTCTGCTCCTGGGAATTTATCCAAACAAAATGAAATCAGCATAGGAAAGATTTATCTGTACTCCCATGTTTATTGCAGCTCAATTAACAATAGCTATCACAACAAATCACTGGGTAAACAAAATGTGGTAAACATACACTATAGAATACTATTCAGGCATAATAAAGAATGAAATTCTGTCTTTTGCAACAAAATGAATGCAAGTGAAAACTATTATACTTGCTGAAATAAACCAGTTCCAAAAAGTCATATACCAAACGTTTTTCCTGATCTGTGGTGACTAAGTGCACAAAAACATGTATGTGAGAGAAATTGACATTTTGACATTTGATGATTGTCTTTTTCTGTACTGTTGAGAAACAGTGTATTTTTCTTTTTACTAATTGTTTTATTCTTCACTTAGTGTAGAGTTTATCGTAAGAGTATAAAATAAACTCAAAGTAGATCATTGTAAAAATTAAGAGAAATAATTAGAAAGGAAGGAGGGGAAGGGTAGGAGTGTGGGTGGGAGGGAAGGTATTGTGGGAAGTATCTCTGTGCTCCTTAATCTGTTTATATGAACTACATGATTTGTTCACCTTAAAAAATGCAAAAAAAAATACTTCTAAACACAATGGGAAATTTGCACAAACCTTAAAATACTTTACTAACAATCAGCTATTCATTTAAAACATGGCCCCAATTAAAACTTCCAGACTTACCTGGAGCTTTGTAGTGACATAAAGTACTGTTTTCGCCAAGTCGTTTTGGCTGATTTCAAGGAATCCATAAATCACTCCGCATCCACTTGCCATTTTGTGCCTCAGCGTGCCACCTTAAACCAGATTGTAGAAGGTGAGTTTCACTCCCATGAAGAAAATACTTGAGGAAACAATCAAGGAGATGATTACTCTTCAATATTTTCCATATGTGTATATGCGAGACTTGTGTTAGATCCAGGAAACACTGTGTTAAGGAATTGTAAGAATGGGTTGCTTGGCTTACATGAACTCATCAATCAAGGAATAGTCTTGTTAAGACTTCAGTAAATAGTGATCTAAATGTTTTAAAATAAACAATTTACTCTTACAAAGATGAATCTCCCACAGGAAAACTCATGTAAATGTCAAAACATAGGCTTCTACTGTCAGAACCATAGAACTCAAAATTTCCAAGTCAGCAGAATATATAGATTCTGTTCTGTTTCTATTCTTAGTTTGGGATATTTGTTAAATGATAGCTAGGCTATGTACTGTTTCCATTATTCCCAGCTGAATGGGGCAATTGGCCATGTTTAGGATTGTGCTGAAAAACTAAATGCATAGAGGATGGTGTGATAAAGAAGCAGGAAACAAGTGAAGACTTCCAAAGAAAACATTAAGTTGAATAATGCAATATTAAATATGTAAAAGTGGGAATAAGGAAAGAGAAGAAAGGAGAGCAGGAAGGAGTGGAAGGGGAAGTGAGGAAGAACTACCTACAAAAAAAAAAAAGGCTAAAGACACAGCTGATGAGAAAATTTAAATATTTGGAGTGGGAACATTTACAAGTAATGGGAGAGTACTGAGAATTTATTAGGACCTTTGAACACTAGAGCTGAGACGGGAGTTTGGGGTAGCACTTAAGAGGCTGCTTGGGATGACTTCACTCCACATCAAAGTGTCTGGATGCAAGTCTTGGCCCTGCCTCTGATTCCAGTTTCTTGCTAATGTGTACCCTGGGAGGCGACAGGTGATGGCTTATTAGGGTTTTTGCCACCCACTTGGGAAACCTGGATAGAGATCCTGGCATCATTCTGACACAGCCACAGCTTTTGAGGGCATCTGGCATGCGAACCAGCAGCTGGGAGAGCTCTGTCTCTCTGATTTTCCAATATAAATAAAATCTATCTTTTAAAAAAATATTGCTAAACAGTAAAAGTAGATGTCTCTAAATATTCTTAAGAAAATCAGTGAAGCTCTGATTATCTTTCCTGTTAAAATTAGGTTTTGCTTCATTATGTGCAAATTCACACACATACTGAGTCATGAGGATTTCTATACTTTATTAAAATATTAGAAAATTTCAAAAATGAACAAACTTTGCAATATATGGATTTCATGAAAGCTAGACATTGATTTTAAACTGTGGTGTGGGTGATCCTGTGCCTGGCTAGGGGACTACCTGCCTAGCCCATGCAGGAGGTCAACAGGGTGTGGCACACCATGTCCCTCTGGAAAAACCCTGGTAAATGGCTCAGCACACTGAGATCCCCACATATGACCTGACTGCTGGCAGGTGGCAGAGGCCCCAGGCACATATCCCCTACCCTCATGTCCTGTTGAGAGGCCTTGTAATTGTCAACTATGTAAACACTTCCCAGATGTGGCCCAGACTCATAAGACCACGTGGGAGGCTCAGAGGATACGTGACCTTCAGGCTGATTGGACAAGTGTAAAGGCACCAGTATCTGCTTTATCCCATAGAATTAGTTTGCTACCAGAGCTAGCTACTTCCCTTTGCCTGCCCTATAAAAGCTTGTCTCCAACTGTTAATAAACAGACATGTTCATCAAAACTGTCTTCAGTGTTTCTCATCTAAGAATACCGTCACCCCACCATCTTGACAGGGTGGGCCTTGTGGGATGAGCCTACAATGGAGAATATTAAAAATGAGTACAATTGACCTAATTGTTTATAATTTATTTAAGTTTAAACAAGATGACCATTGAAATAATCACTCTTGTTTAATTTCTGGTGTGTGAATTTATCTTATGAAGGTGATATAATTCTTAAGTGGGAAATTAATGCTAAAATATTCTTTTCAATTTTATGAAAACATTTGAAATAATATATTCCTGGGCAATACTTATGCCCAAGTGTTTTCTGCTTTAAGAATTCACATCCTCTTGTGAGATAGCCTTAAAGATGTTTTTTAAGTTCTGCTTAGAATCTACACTTTCCTGCCAGCAAAAATCAAAGAAGTTATAATCATCTTTCATGTTATTTTTTCTTGAATAAGTTTAATACAGCTGCAACTAGTTTATGCAGTATTATTTTGCTTGCAAATGTCTACCAAAAGCATCTATTTTGTGAGCTGTTGCTGGAAAGTAAACTACTTTCCAGAAATCCCTTTAGCTAAAAATTTACTTATCCAAACATTACAGGAATTGCCAGTAGAATTTTTTTTCATCTCAGAAACATCCTAAGTTGTTCATTTGATAATGAAACTATATAGCATTAAGCAAATTTGCTTACTTCATCTTGTTCTTATTGATATTAGAATATAGGTATTGACAGGTAGTGTAACTGAAGATATGTAAAACCTAACATCAGCACATATTTCAGAATTCTTAATATTAGCAAATACATTAAGGTAACAGTTTGATCCAATATAGTAGAAGTTTGGTACAATCCTCAAAGGTGAAATCAAAGAGAAGATATATTGCTTTACCTATTATGCTACAATGATGGCCTCCAGGTGTGGATTCTTATGAAGAGAACTGGAGTATCTCTGTGAGATATAAGAGAAAGGATTCATTTTAAAGATGAGATAGTGTTTAATAAAAATAGAATTATAAATACAAGTACAATAATTTCAATGATTATACTTAAAGTTATCCAAACTCTTAGAATTAAGCTTAGATACACTCAAAAGTTTGTATATTTTGGTTGAATTAAATAATTATAAATATAAATTTAATATTATATATAGATTTAATATACAATATAAATTTATTATTTATTTATTATAAACCAGGAACCAGGAGCTTCTTTTGGGTCTCCCATGTAGGTAACAGTGGCCGAAGTACTTGGGCCATTTTCTGCTGCATTTCTCAGGGCATTACAAAGGTGCTAAATCAGAAGTGGAGAAACGGGGACAGGATCCAGAGCCTGTCAGGGGTCCTGGCATCTCAGCGGCATCGGCATCTTTACTCACTGCGCTGCACTGCCAGCACTTGAATGAAATCTGAAATGTTCTCCAGCACTGTTATCTTTCTACTTAAATTGCAATCTTATGAGCTTCCTGAAGATGTCCAAAAACTCATACTTTTTTTTTTTTTTTTTTTACTCTGAGATGCTGTCATTGACTGTGTCTGTAATGTTGCTCCTTGGTACTACCTTGGCTCATCATCTGCTGTCTACAGACATATTGCTCGCTGTCCCTTTAACATAGATTCCCTCCCCAACCACCTAGGTAAGGTAGCACCGTACTCCCTTGTACACCTTTGAATCTCTATAGCTCTCATCAACACACTGAAAATGAGTCACATTTTACACAATGTCAAGACATAGATCTGAGAGACTAGGGATTTATACCATTTTGCCCATTCATTTATCACCAGCACCTCATAAAGGGTCTGAAAGTAGTTTTTGTGTTAACAGATCACTAGAGTATGGATCTAGCTTCACATCAGGACAGAAATTTGATTTATTTTTGATATTCCACTGACAGTTAAAATAAACCAAAAATAACTTAATTTTCACCTATAAAATTAATGTTTATATATATAAATTAATATATAAATATAATGAGCATTAATTATATATTATTCTCTTGATTTAGTTCAGAAGTTACTCAAATATTTTGCCATTTATTTAAAAATTTTTAAATATTTATTTTGTTTATTTGAAAGTTAGAGTTATACAGAGAGAAGGAGAGACTGACAGAGATAGATCTTCCATTCACTGGTTCACTCCCAAATGACCACAATGGACAGGATGGACCAGGCTGAAGCCAGGAGTCTAGAATTTCATCTGGCCATCATCTGCCACTTTCCCAGGTACATTATCAGGAAGCCGTCAGAAGCAACGCATTAGGACCCAGTCCTCCAATTTGGAAAGCTGTCATCTAGGCAATGCCATGACCCCCTGTGCCACAACACTGTTTCTTATTTTAACATTTCTATAACAAGTATTTGATAGATTTATGACATGAGTTAAGAAATGCATGCAGAGGCTAAAACTGTAGAATGAAGAAATGTAATTGTCCAATGATCAACTACACTTACTTTTTAAAATTTTTGATTTCTTTATCTGATGTGGATAAAGAGAAAGAGAGAGAGAAGAGAGAAGGGAGAAGAGAGAGGAGAGAGGAGAGAGAGAAGAGAGAGAGGAGAGAGGAGAGAGAGAAGAGAGAGAAGAGAGAGAAGGGAGAGAGGAGAGAGAGAAGGGAGAGAAGGGAGAGAGGGGAGAGAGGGGAGAGAGGGGAGAGAGGAGAGAGGAGAGAGGAGAGAGGAGAGAGGAGAGAGAGAAGAGAGAGAGGAGAGAGAGAAGAGAGAGAAGGGAGAGAAGGGAGAGAAGGGAGAGAGGACAGAGAGAAGAGAGAGAAGAGAGAGAAGGGAGAGAAGGGAGAGAGGGGGAAGAGGGGAGAGAAGGGAGAGGGGGAGAGGGGGGAGAGAGGGGAGAGAGGGGAGAGAGAGAAGAGAGAAGAGAGAAGAGAGAGCATGAACCTCCACTGGTTCATTCCACGAATGCCAGGTTTGGCAAGGACTGGGCCATGCCAAAGTTGTGAGCTGAGAATATAATCAAGGAGTCACACATGCCAGGCAGCAGCGCAATTACCTGAGCCATCACTGCTGCTTCCTAAGGTCTGCATCAGCAGGAAACTGGACACAGGATCCAGAGTGGCGAAGTGAATGTAGGTCTCCACCATGGGATGCTGGCATCCTAACCAGTGGCTTAACTGCTATACCAAATAAACATAGCCGAGAGTTCATCTGGAAACAAATAGGACATAAACTTCCTGTGTAGTATAGTTTACTGTGACTCAACAAACTTTTTGAATACAATGTTCAATCAAGTAAATATCTTTGTGTGGGTACAAAATTAATACAATCCTGTGCACACATATCTATATCAACAATAAGATTTCTGTGTGATTTCTTTTTTGAAAATGGAAAACAACAAATGTTAAGTGGCCTGTGAATTTAAAAACCAATAAATGAACAAACAAAAACCCTCAAAAATGGTATAATTGCGCTTTCTGCAAATATTGAAGTAAAACGATTTGTAAAAGGAAGGACAGGTGATTGAGGGACAGAGGGAGGGAAGGGAGGAAAGTATGATTATGTTCTTAGAATTTTAACTATGAAACACATGAAGTCCATTCTCTTTATGTTAATAAAATTTTTAAAAATGATTTGATATTATAATAGAAGATAAAAATCATATACCCACATGCAGTAGTTATGAAGATGGACAAATATGCTGCAGGTTTTGGAGGGAATAGTGTGTACACGTCCATTATAATTGCTATATTCTCTTGCCCAGACATCTGCATTCTCATGCCTATTTAAACACTATTCACAAAGTCAAGAGATGGACTCAACCTAATTGTGCATCAACAGATTAATGGATGAAGAAAATGTGAAATGTACACAATGGAATACAATGCAATCATGAAAAGAATAAAATCTTGCTATTGTGGCAACATGGTTGAACTTTGAGCAAACTGTGTTCACTGAAATAGACCAGATACAAAAAAACACTGAATAATTCCATTTCTATATGGAAAAATAAAGTGCAGCTCTCATAGCAGGTGCTTTGACATTTCACAGCACAATAACTGATTTGGATTCCCAGAGTCTGACTCTAGCTGCCTGCTGATGTGGCCATGGGAAGCAGATACTGATGGATTAAGGAATTAGGCTCCTGTCATTCAGTGGGAGATTTGGACTGTGTCCCTGGTTCCTGTCTTGGGACCCCATTGATTTTAGACATTTGGGGAGCCTGAACCAGGCAAAGCTAGTGAGTGCTCCTATTCTCTCTCCCCCTCTCACATAAATAAATAGATTACAGGTTTAATTTTAGGGATTCCAAGATGGCAGAATAGGGAAGGCTCTTACTGCCCTAGGCCAGAGGAAGATAGTTTAAAATAAAAGGTGGAGAGAGTGCACTCTCAGGGAAGAGCTAGGGAGAAAACTGCAGTGGAAATTCTGTGGAAGGAAGAGGGACCCATGGGTCTATGTGGAAGCTGTGGACGTACAGCATGAACACAGACACAGCACAGGACCCAGCAGCCTAGAGCCTGAGAGAATGCCAGCTTTGGAGAGTGAGGTGAGATCAGACCGCGGCAGCCTGTGTCACTGGTGATATAGCTGGGAGGAGAGCCTGGTGTGAGTCCGGACTGGAGCTCTATGGGGTACTGGGTAACTGCTAAATAGCAGAAAAAAGGGTTACATATCTCTCTCCCCATCCACCTGGCAATGGCGCCCATGAACTGGCTAAGAGAGGGTGGGCACAATTTTGAACACCTAACAGCTATGCCAGCTCTTGTGCACATGCCCAGCAACTGGCCAAGAAGAGGCACCATCTTGTCAATAGCTGAGGCAGCAACTGGTACAATACTGGTTCCTGGATACAGGGAAGGGTAGAGGAGAGTGGGGATTGGAGTATTTTGGTCAATAGGTACAAAGGTACAGTTAGGTAGGAGGAATAAAATCTGATGTTCTATTACATGATAGCATCACCATAGCAAAAATAAAGAGCTAGCAAAGACTATCTTGAATATTATGAACACAAGTGAATAATAAATGAGGCGCCAAATAATGACAGTGACCCTGATTTGATGATTATACAATGTGTATATGAATTCAAACACCACACTGTACCCCATCAACTTGTATAATTACTATGCATCTATTATTATATTTTTAAGATAGAAAAGGGATATAAAGAGAAAACAGAAGATAAGCATTAGAAAGATATCTATAGAAACACAGTACCTGGAAACAACAGAGGGGAAAGAGACAAAATAAATGTTTCCAAAGGAAAATATAGGGAAAATATTAAAAAAAAACTGATGAAATCTAAATCCTGATGAGAATAATAATGTGGTTTGGAATAAGAGTGTAAAAGAGAGAAAAATTAAAACCAAAAAAAATAATGCAGAAGTTATGTACAAGTAATTGAAAATCTGAAATCAACCCTTCAGTATGAACATGGGCAAAATAAAATAAACTAATGGCAAGATAGAATACAATTACCATGGGAAAATGAAGGGTCAGCATTGGTACATTAAAGTGTGTGTTTGTCTGGATTCTCAAACATCTCCCCACAGCAAAAGTCAGACAAGAGGGAGAGATTAATATTTCCCCTAAGCTGATTTTAAAAGAAGGAAAAAAAATCGCTGGGCATCTCCTGAACAAGAAGGGCTTTGAGGAAATGGAGACAAATCTTACTAAAAATAATTACAATACTAATTACAATAATTGAAGAAGTGGACTACTGGGGCATGAGTAATAAGAATCATATAAAGTTGCTTAAAAGTTTGTAATAACTCAATGAGAATACATTTGAAAAATTACACATTTTGAATTGGAGTAGGTATTTAACTGTCGAAGTTTTCTGTTGCTGTCAGACCAAATCACTTCACAGCTCAGAATAACACAGGTTTATTATACTAGCTTCAGGACATCAGGTTTCTGGCAGCTTAGCTGGGTTTATGCTCAGTTACCCAAGTTGAACCAAGACATTGTGGAGCTATGTTTCTGGAGAGTCTGGATTCACTGTTCTCTGAACATTCAGGTGGTTGATATAATTTAGGTTGTTGGGTCAAGCTGTGTAACTGAAGGCTGAGCAAGGCTAAAGCCAGGAGCCTGGCACTCGATCTGTGTTTCCCACATGACTGACAGGGATCCAAACATTTGAGCCATTTTCTGTTACCTCCCACGGAGGCACAAAGCTAGAACCGATTATTTTGGATTCCTCATCAAAAAGTGTATCAGTACTGTGTGTGTGTGTGTGTGTGTGTGTGTGTGTGTGTAAGTGATGTCATAATCCCCTGCA
Source organism: Sylvilagus bachmani (assembly GCA_015711505.1). NCBI lineage: Eukaryota > Metazoa > Chordata > Mammalia > Lagomorpha > Leporidae > Sylvilagus > Sylvilagus bachmani. The sequence goes on along the minus strand of CM027401.1, from coordinate 2,639,877 downwards.
CATTCTCATAGTCTTCTTTTTTATTTTTTTCAGTTAAAGACAGAGAAAAAGGTCTTCCATCTGCTGGTTCATTCTCTAAATGTCTGCAAATGCTGGAGCTGGGCCGGTCCAAAGCCAGGAGCTTTCTCCGGGCCTCCCTCATGGGTGCAGGGGTCTAAGCACTTGGGCCATTCTCCACTGCCTTCCCAGGCCGTATCAGAGAGCTTGATCAGAAGAGGAACAGCCAGAGTCATAGGATGCCAGAGTCAGCGCACCATGCCACAGTCCCAGCCCTTCAACTTTCTTTTCTATAAAGTTTATTTATTTTAAAGTCAGTGTTACACAGAGAGACTGAGAGAGAGAGAGAGAGAGAGAGAGAGAGAGAGAGAGAGAGAGAGAGAGACGGAGAGACGGAGAGACAGAGAGACAGAGAGACAGAGAGAGAGAGAGATCTTCCATCTGCTGGTTCGCTCCCAGATGGCCACAACAGCCAGGGAGTCAGGCCAAGAGTCAGGCCTCCCATGTGAGCACAAGGGCCCAAGAACTTGGCCGTCTCCTGGTGCTCTCCCAGGCGCATTAGCAGGAAGCTGGAAGAGACGTGGAACAGCCAGGACTCAAAGCAGCACCCATATGGGATACAGGTGGCGATTTAACCTGCTACACCACAAGGGAAGTCCCTGCACTGAATTTTTATTGTGCAAGGAGTGCTTACATAAAAAGAAGCAAAAAAAAAATAAAAATACTATAATGCAAATTGCAAGATGTGAAAATGAAGCCTGAGGAACAGTAAGAGATCGAAAAAATATTGGAGACACTAAATTAATTATTCAGCTTAAATATGTAAATAGAGTAGGAGATAATAGAATTACGCAGAAAAGAAATATAAGGACAAAAAATAAAGAGGAAAAAGTCACATATTTATCCTTGAATGGGAACTTTTTGCCTTTCTTTAATCCTTTCCATAATATTTCTTGCCGTGTGCTACCCTGCAATAAGGAAGCTGAACCAGCAGGTTGCATCCCAGATACCCATGTCTATAAATGTGAGAGTGGATTTGATCTGCAGGAGGTGCTTGCAGAGAACTGAGGATGGGGAGTAGAAGCACCCCACTGTTGCTAATGTCTGATGAGCTAGCTCCCTGTCCCTTCCGTCAAGCAACCCCCAGCATTCAGTCTATAGGGACTGCTGCAAAACGGCAGATTCCAGGAATCTCAGACACTTCTCAAGTAGTTTTCAGAAAACACAGAGGGAATTTTTATTTAATATCATTACTCTGATGGTCATATGTCTAAAACACACTGGAATACTGAGGCTGAGGATATCACTGTGTCTGGATATAAAGACTTGATTTCATGCAATTTCAGCACAAATATTTTATTTGTGAAATTTTGAGTGACAAATGCACATTTTCCCTGGGTAGAAAAGAAGAAATGCAGAAAATATATAAATACCTCCATATCAAGTTGAAGCTAAAAATCTTGGCAAATTAAATTCTCTGATGAAAATAACAGAAGGAAAACAGTAACAAAATGAGACAGTTGGATTCTCTAAAGGAAAAGTTAAGAGTGGAAATCACTGTTTTAACTAACAATAATTGTGGCTTTCTATAAATATTTTAGGACCTTTTAGTATTTCTACTGTCATTTCCTAAAAGACTGTAGTGGCGAATAGTGTACTAGAGCATAAAATTAAACAGGGGTGCAACTGTTTTGTACCAAGTACTTTAGTTCACTTTGTCTTTAATATTTGGTCTTTCTACAAAAAGCAAATTCATGTTCTACCTGCAGTAACTTTATTATACTATTTCCTTTCTTCTAACTATTGCTCACACAGTCTACGCAGAAAATTACAGACAGAACTGCAGTGAAAAAGATAACAATAGATTGACTCACATGGGCTTCTATACAAACAACACTGCTTATGTTATTACGTACTGTATTATATATACATACATATGTATATATTTTTCTATTATATATACATAAATATTAGAAGTATATACATCTGCATTTTAGGTATATATAACTATATATGGATACACACACATACACACAGAAGTAGATTAGCAGAGTATGTTATTTGGGGGTAGGAGGAGTACATTTTATTTTTCCTAGTTTGATGAGAGGAATATTGTTAGTACTGATTTTATAAAACATTTTATCTAAATTCATTAATTTATTTACTGCATTTATTTTGTATTGAGCTATATTTATTAATTTTCTCACATTAAAGATGTTTGTACTCGTGGAGTGACTCCATCTGAGTCATAATGCATTGTTGTTTTCTGACAGTATTTCTTAGTCTTGTTTATATGTTTTTTTTAGGATGTTTGTATTAGGTTCATAAGAATTACCACCTTGTGTTTCGGAAAGGTGGGGAAAGTGATGTCTGAGAGTCTCAGCTAAACCACAACTGGACAGCTCCAGACACCCCACCCCACCGCCATGGCAGTGCAGGTACCTGGCTCACTCTTGTAGAGGGTACTGGATGCTCCAGATACCCCACCGCCATGGCATTGCAGGCACCTGGCTCACTCTTGCAGAGGATCCACGGTTCAATGGCCAGGTTGCCCAGCCATGTGACAGTGGCAGGTGAGTCCTGCATGAGGAACCATCCAGGCTCTCTGTTCCTGCTCCAAACCCCCTTCCCTTTCTGTGAGCCACCCGAGACATCCTACCTATGCACCATGGAGGCCTGCCTTGCACACATCACCAGTCTCAACAGGGCTGGCTGGAAATATCCCACATGGCTGCAGGATGTACTTCTCCCCTGCCCACCATGATCTTCTTATTAAAATGTCATATATAATATTACCATGGAGGGCACTCCCACTCCCATCATGCACTTGACACCATGACACTTCCAATATTCTCAAAAAGAACATGAAAATGACCGACACATGAAAATGACACTCAAGCCCCACTCCGAAGTGTTTTGTTATCTCCTAAGCTGGCCTCATTTCTTGAGTGTGCAATTTCTACTTTACTGTAGACTTCTATGCTGCCACTTTGAATTCTTTCAGGTATGGATGGGATAACCAGGAATGAGTCTCACCAGGGAACACACTGCCAAAAAACACATTAATTCTCACTGTAACATCTTTATTATGGTTTTTTTTTAAGATTTATTTCATTTATTTATGTGAAAGGCAAGTTAGAGAGAGAGGTAGAGACACAGAGAGCGAGGTCTACCATCCGCTGGTTCACTGCCCAGATGGCTGTGACGGCCAGAGCTGGGCCAATCCAAAGCTCTTCTGGGTCTCCCATGAGGGTGCAGGGCCCAAGGACTTGGGCCATCTTCCACTGCTTTCCAAGGCCACAGCAGAGAGCTGCATCGGAAGATGAGCAGCCGGGACTAGAACCGGCGCCCATATGGAATGCTGGCGCTTCAGGCCAGGGCCAGCCCCTATTAGGCCCCTGTTAGGGGTTTTGTATGGACTTTGGCTGGACTTAAACATTGTTGAGCATGTTTCAGGTGAGTATTTTCTTTAAATCTTTGGAATAGTTTTTCAAGAAAGACATCTGCTTTCGAATTTTCTTTATTTGTCCTGCTTTATAATAACCATTTTTAATTGCAAAGAAGCCATTTACATATTCTATTGCTCTTCGTTAAGTTTTAGAAAGTGTATTTTTTTTTTTTTTTTACAGGCAGAGTTAGACAGTGAGAGACAGACAGAAAGATCTTCCTTTTTTCGTTGGTTCACCCCCCAAGTGGCCACTACCTCCTGTGCGCTGCGCTGATCCGAAGCCAGGAGCCAGGTACTTCTCCTGGTCTCCCATGGGGTATAGGGCCCAAGGACTTGGGCCATCCTCCACTGCCTTCCTGGGCCACAGCAGAGAGCTGCACTGGAAGAGGATCAACCAGGACAGAATCCGGTGCCCCAACTGGGACTAGAACCCAGGGTGCCAGCGCTGCAGGTATAGTGAGCCACGGTGCCAGCCAGAAAGTGTGTTTTTAAAAATTAACATTGCATCTAAATTTTCAAATTTAGTAACCTTTATTGTTTTATCTATTACTTATCTACAAATATTATTTGAAGCATTTTTATTTAATTGGTTTTTTCTACTTTTTCTTTAATGCTTCTAAAGATTTTTCTAGTTCACTAATATTAAACTTTTGGCTTTTTGGCTTTTTTTTCCTACTGAACACGTATTTTATATCAAAATGATTGCCTCCTTTCATCCCATGTGTTTTTGAATAAATGCTTTTTCCTGGCTTTTTGAGATTCATTGGGAGTATTTCTTCTTTTGTGATATACATTTTTAGAGCTATAGGCAGTACAATATTCTGTGATTGATAAAGGGTTTGGAAAATTTTGTTATTGCTCAATTAAAATTTTTACTTAATTTTATTGCATTTTTGACTTTTGAGTATGTGTGTTTTCCTTAATTTGTAAATGTTTAAGCATTTGTTATTTATCTCGTTGTTATTTATTCTTATAGTGATTCCATTACAACAAGGTAATATAATCTTTATGCTTTTGTTTTGAAATGAGTTGTTACATTTTTATGTTCAAACATCTGGTCTATTTAGTTAAACCTTCTTTGTGTACTTGAAAAGAACATATATTCTACAACTGGTGGGTGTAATATCCTCTGTGTGTCAATTAGGTCAAATTGATACAGTGCTATTCAACCCTACATCTTCACAGAGTCATTCTCTGTTTCATTAGCCTGCATGGAGAATTGTCTGTTGAAGTGCCCAATTAAAATTATGAATTATTTTTAACATTTGAGTTCTATTAAATTTTGCCTTAACTATATTTAAAATCATATTATCTGTTACATACAAGCTTTAGCTTGTTGTACATTCTTGTTAGAATGAACTCTTTAATGTGCACAGAACAATTAATAGAAGATCAGTATACATGTATGGGGCAGCCCTGATGGATCATGACGACAGTGTGTAAGTGGAAGAAATGTAGCTCCACTGAGATGAAACGGGACCTGCTGTGGGTTTTTGACCAGCAGAGTAGCATGAAGTGTTTGACAGATGCAAATAATCTTGTCTCTATGCAGAAAATAAACTGTGGTGCATCAACAAGAGAAGTGGGGAGAAAAGTTAAGAACACAGGGCTGGACACAACTGAGAGATGTAGATGGCTCGTGAAGTAGGGGAACTGATGAGGTGCTGCATATTTCTGTTCACTTATTTTTATTTATTTGAAAGGCGGAGGCCGGCGCTGTGGCTCACTAGGCTAATTCTCTGCCTGCGGCGCCGGCATCCTGGGTTCTAGTCCTGGTTGGGGCGCCGGAGTCTGTCCCGGTTGCCTCTCTTCCAGGCCAGCTCTCTGCTGTGGCCCGGGAGTGCAGTGGAGGATGGCCCAAGTGCTTGGGCCCTGCAACCGCATGGGAGACCAGCAGGAAGCACCTGGCTTCTGGCTTCAGATCAGCACGGTGTGCCGGCCGTGGTGGCCATTGGAGGGTGAACCAACGGAAAAGGAAGACCTTTCTCTCTGTCTCTCTCTCTCTCACTGTCCAGTCTGCCTGTCAAAAAAAAAAAAAAAAAAAAAAAAAAGAAAGGCAGAAAGGCAGAGAGAAAGCAACAGATCTTACATCCCCTGGTTCAATGCTCTCAACAGCTGAGACCTGCTAAGCTGGGAGCCAGAAACTCTATCCAGGTCTCCCATGTTGGTAGCAGGGATCCAAGTACCTGAGGCGTCCCTTGGACATTGGTAGAAAACAGGATTGGCAGTGGAGGTGAAATACAATCTCAGGCTCTGACTTGGGATGTGGGCAGCACACCTTGTGACTGAACTCACTGAGCACAACACTGCTCCTGTGTTTTATTTATATTTTTCTGATTTTAATTTTTAGTTAGTTTTAACAGATTCAGTGTGATTTTAAGATACAAAATAACATTCCCTTCCTCTTGCCCTTCCTCTCTCCCCCTCTCCCTCCCACCTTGTTTCCTTCTCTGTTTCTATTTTTTTTTTGAGATAACATATTTTAAAATTGCATTACAGTAAAAAGGCTAGATATTTCACCAAATAAAAAGATTTAACCAGCAATAGAAATGAAAAGTATCCTAATGGCTGTTTGCAGGTAAGAATAGTTTAAAAAATTATTAAAGACAATTCCAAATATTTTCAACATCACAACTTAAAGGAAAGGTGTTGTCATCTACAATGAAGAAGGATTCAGATAGGGCAACAGTGAGACATTTAACCAAATGATTTGCCATAAAGCCACCTGGCAGTTTATCTGAGATTTTACAAAAGTAACTTTAGACATTATTCTCAACAAAAAGACGTTCCGTAGTCTTGTATTTTTAGTGACAAATACAATTTTTACAAAATGGAAACAACCAAAGAAAGAGCCAATAGTATGGTTTTAATACATTTTATATTTTTGCCATTTTGTAATAAGCTATAGAAGGTGTTTTTTTTTTTCTTTTCAAAAATTAGAAAGGCCAAGGGATTGATTTGAAGATATTTTGATTCTGAATTTTTTTTTTTTTGCTGGTTCATTTTAACCTTGTTTCCAGTTTTATTTGTGTCTGGCAAACTTTACTTTGCATTTTATTAATTCTGATAATCTTGGATTTTATTACTCTCAAACCATCACACATGGTTAGTTTGAATTTAACCTCCTATATTTAGCATTATGCCATATGACTACAAATTGGTACCTTCCTCTAATTTGAAGATGACACATTTCATTTCCTACTGTGACTCAACAGTAGCTTTTCTAATTTTTTTTTCAATTCCTGGGATGTTATATAATGGATTCTAATTCTGAAATACTTCCTTGGGCTAAATTGTTCCATTTCATCAAGACAAAATCCTCCTCTGGGTCACCAACTAATTATCCATTCCTTTGTGTCCAGTCCCAAAAGTAGCTTTAGATCCTCTAAAAGTTATTAATACAATTTTAAAAGACATATACATAATGAAAGGCGTTTTAGCACTGGTAACAGCGCAAGGAGCTCTGTAACAAGAAAAGTCTTCTATGTAATGATTGTGTCAAAATTCACTCCCTGCTGTTTTTTCATTATCTAATAAAAGCATCATTTCCAAAAGAAAAAAGAAAGTTAGAAAAATAAATTAATAAACGTAAATTTTTTAAACAAGTGAATAAGGTGTACAATCATCGAAGTTCTATTGTTTCTTCTCCACAATTTACCTCACTTAAAAATGATTTATTCTGAAGTGTAAACTCTTGTAACATACAAGGGTACCTTAGAAAGGTTATGAAACATGAAATTAAATCTCTACCTATTTCAGAGAAGCGTGCCGTGGTACAGTGGCTGAGTTGCCAGTTGGGATTCTTGTACACCAAAGTGCTTAGGTTTGAGTCCCACCTCCATTTCTGACACAGTCTCCTACATATGCAGTAGACGTAAGTGCCTTGGTTCCTGCCCCTCTCAGAGAAGACCTGGATGGAATTTCTGAACCTTGCCAAGCCCTGCCACGAGCAACTGAGGAATGAACAGCAGAACAGACAGATCTCTCCATCTCTGCCTCTCTCCCCACCCTCCTCTGATAAAATAAATTTTCTTTAAAAACATGTTTATTCTGATGCAAAAAAATGATATTGATGCAAGTGAAGTATTATTTAAAGATTTATTTATTTACTTGAAAGGCAGAGTTATAGAGTGGCAGAGAGAGAGATGATGGAGATGGAGACGGAGATGGAGATGGGAGAGAGAGAGAAAGAGTGAGAAAGAGAGAGAGAGAGAGAGAGAGAGAGAGACGGTCTTTCATCCACTGGCTTACTCCCCCAATGGCCACAACGGCTAGACCTAGCCTATCCAAAGCCAGGAGACAAAAGCTATCTTGAGGTCTCCCACACAGGTGAGGGGCCCAAGGACTTGGGCCTTCTTTCACTGCTTTCCCAGGCCATAGCAGAGAGTTGGATCAGAAGAGCAGCATATGGGATGCCAGCACCACAGGCAGAGGCTTAGCCCACTATGCCAGAGTGCCGGCCCCCAGTCTGTATGTTTGTAATACTTCTTTAGTAGTTTTTCTTCCAGTTAGCTTTATTGCTTGCTAAATGTGGAAAAAAAACCTGGGACCTGTGCTGTGGCACAGGGGGGTGAGGCCTCTCTGCCTTCAGTGCCGGCATTCCATGTGGGCACCAGTCTGAGTCTCAGCTGTTCTAATTCTTATCCAGCTCTCTGCTATGACCTACAAACACAGTAGGAGAAGGCCAAGTGTTTGAGCCCCTGCACCCACATGGGAGACCCAGAGGAAGCTCCTGGCTCCTGGTTTTGGATCAGCCTAGCTCTGGCCATTGGGCCCATTTGGGGAGTGAACCAGCGGATGGAAGACCTCTCTCTCTCTCTCTTTCTGTAACTCTGCTTTTCAATTAAATAAATAAATCTTTAAAAATGCAGAAAAAAACTTTCTGAAACTTTTATCATTTTTAGAATATATTGTTAATAAAAAATGCATGAAAAATGTCAACAGGCCCAGAGTTGTGGCCTAGAGGGTAAAGCTACCACCTGCAATACCTCATCATCCAATATGGTTCTATGTGTTCATTTCCTGGAGGCTCCAATTCTGATCCAGCTCCCTCCTAATGGCCAGAGAAAAGTAGGGAAGATGGACCAAGTGTTTGGGCTCCCCTGCCACCCATATGGGAGACCTGGAAGAATTCCTGTCCTGGCTTTTACCTGGCCCATCCTGGGTCATTGTGGATATCTGGGGAGTGAACCAATGGATGGAATATCTCTATCTGTGTTTCTATTTCTGTCACTCTGACTTTCAAATATATGTATTTTTTAAATGAATTAAAAGAAAACTTCCAGTAACAAATTTGAAGAAATATTTAATAATTATAAATTAGTCATACTGAAGCATATTTCAACAATACCAACTAAAAGACTGGCAAATTGTACAAATAAAATAATATGCAGATATGGACAAATAATCATAGAGACCACAGGAGATATGAAAAATAGGGATGCATGTTTAACACACTTATAAGTAGGTCAAGAATATTTTTCTTCATGAGAACCAGAATCTATGTTACTCTCAACTAACAGATTACAATAAGACTATCAATGCAATTTTATTCATTCTGAAAAGAAAGGCGTTTACAATGAGAAATGTAAACCTGAAAATGTGATCATTTATAAATTACATATATATGATTTCATAAATATAGATAACATTCTTATCCTCTCAGACTAGTATAAAATAAGAAAAATAGAAAAAGTTGATGTCAAGGGACACAAATGTTATAGATAAACAATACATCCTATACATGTTTTTAAACAAAGAAAGCAACTTAGGTCAAGAGATTTAAAAAAAAAAAAAAAAAGAAAACCTGTCAGTTGCAATAAATATAAAGATAAGTCAAAGTAGATCAACAATACATCAAAGGAGAATGTAATTTAAAAATAGATAAAAGCACTTTATACCCAATAGTATATGATGGACTTTAAACAGAAATACAATTATTTTTCAAAAGAGAATTTGGAGTCAAAATTTCCTGTGATTATTGAAAGATAAGGAAATACCGGCAAGTTGTAAAAGCAACATGTATGATGGAGAATAAGGAAGAGTATAGCACCTGTAACAGGCAATTGTAGGGGCCGACACCTTGGTACAATGGGTGAAGTCACCTTGGCACCCCAGCTTCCTGCCAGTGTTCTGGGGAAAGCCGTGGACAAGGATTCAAGCGTTTGGGCCCTCGCCACCCAAGTGGGAGACGAAAGAGCTGTTTCTGGTTCCTGGCTGGCTCAGTCCTTGGCATTGCGACCATTTAAGGAATAAAACAGCACGTGGAATATCAAACTCCTTCTCTCTGTCTCTTCCTCTCTCTCTCTCTCTGATGCCTGCCTTTTACATACATAAACGATCCTTTTAAAAAGACAGGAAAGCAACTGAAAACAAAAATACTGTGTGTACAGAGAAGGATAAATGTGTAATTTCTTCTTAGCAGTAACCCAAACATTCTTCTCCGAATGTCTTGATTGTTAGTGTATGCGGGTGCTAAGGTTTATGGTAGAATAGGAATCTAAGGAAGCTTACTGAGCACCAAGGAGCATGCTCCCTTGTTGGCAAGAAGTCTGTCTACACCTGTGCGGCAGACTCAGCTGTGCTCAACACCTGGCTCTGGGCCGACTCCAGCTTCCTGTCGCTATAAACCATGAGAGGCAGCACTGACGGCTCAAGTAATTCAGTTTCCGTCACACACACCTTGGGGACCTCCATGGTCTTTTCAATTCCTAGCCTTGGACCCAGGCCAGCCCTGGCCACTGCAGGCATTGGAGAGAGAACCAGCAGATAGAGCACGCTTCTCTCTCCTCCTCTTCCTCACCCCTCCTCTCCCTGTCTCTCTATCAAATAAATAAAAATAAAGAAGTATCTTCTCCTATGAGATTATGTAAAATCATTATAAGATAAATTAATTTTCATGAAAAAATTGAAACTTGTGCAGTTTTTTTTTATAACATTCATTTCTAGGAGCTTCCAGAAATGCATGGATTTCATTTTTGATACCAAAAAATATCACAATTCCATTTGTAAAAATTTTTTGAAGTACCACCATATGTGATATAACTATCTAGTTTTTTTTGTAATTTCATCTATTTAGTGAGGAAAAAAGCTGAAAAATAATTTCCAAGTAAATTAATCCACATTATGTTTGAAGCCTTATTAGTTCATAACAGAAGTAAGATGCTTAACTTTAGGTGCCATAGTAAAGAGAACTGTTTGTAGTCAATGATTTAAGAGTGATATCTGATTATCTGAAATATCTCTTCGATGGGCCTAGTTTCTTTCTTTAACATATATTATATGTATATATTGTATGTATATGTTTTTCTTTCTTCACAAACAGTGCTAAATAATGCATCAGATTGCATAAATTATTGAGAAATAAGATGCCAGTTACATGGTGACTCTTATCATCCATTCACATTTTTAAAACCCCAAACATTGCTATTCTCAAAACCAATGCTAGTGATGTAAATTTTGATTAACAAATAAATATTCTTTTCCACAAATAAGCTCAAGGGGATGGTGCTGTGGTACAACATTTTGCGCTGCTACCTGCAATGCTGGCATCCTATATGAGTGTCTGGGAAAGCAGTAGACAATAGGCCAAGTGCTTGGGCCCCTGCCACACATGTGGGAGACACAGACGGAGTTTCAGGCTTCTGACTTCCTCTTGACCCAGCCCCAGTGGCTGCAGCCATGTGGGGAGTGAACCAGTGGGTGAAGATCTCTCTCTCCACACCCCCTGTTACTCTGCATTTCAAATAAACCAATGCTCAGGGTGCATGGCTTTTTGGATTATATAGAAAACCTAGATATAATTCAATATAAGCTTCTGCAAACAGCTGAGGTAAGTATGGGTGCCCCACTCACAGAACGGAAATCACATGACTTCTCTGTATAAAATGCCTCAATCAGTCCATATGTTTTACTCCCTCAAAGTCTTCTTTTCTATTTTTCAAAGTCAAATCCAAAACTCTTCTACAATGAATTTACTTCCCATAAGTGAAGCCTACCAACCCTCCTGTTGGGGTCCCCTGTATTAATCAGACTTCCCCAGAGAAAGAAAACCAACAGATGTTATATATATATATATATATATATATATATATATATATATATAAAACACACACACACACATATATATACACACATATATACAGACACATGTACAAATATGTATATATACTCATACATATATACACATATGCATCTTTAATAAAAATATATGTATTGCAATAGTCCATGTGAGTTTTACAAATTTGTTTATATGAAAGACAGAGTTACAGAGAAACAGGGAGAGATACACAGAGAAAGGAGAGAGAGAGACAGAGAGAAAATTTCAGAAATTTACTCATATGGTTGTGAAGGTCTGCAAGGCCCAGACCTGATGGGATGGGCAGAGATTCTGCTGGGAGAATTCCTTCTGCCTAACAGAATCCAGTTTCTGTCAATAGCAAGGCCATCACCCATTTTATAATACCCACCAGTATTATGGACCATAAACTGCTTTAATTTAAAGTCCACTGGTGTCAATGTTAATGGCATCTAAAAAAATCTTCTCAACAATATCCAGAATAATTGTTGAGTAAACACTGGGCCCCAGAGCCCAGCCACATGCACACATCCAATTAACCATCACACCCCTGCGTAAGCACCCACCACACAGGGCCTTCCTCTTCAGATGCATTTCCTAGCAACAATGATGAGCATGTGTGCTCTTTGAGAGCTACTCCCTCCAAAAAAAGAAACAAGGATACTGTGAAACTAATTTAAATCAAGTTATTACCAATCAGAGACACATACAACCCTCTGAAGAGGAAGAGTGGACACAATGAGAAACCAGGATACTTCCCATGATAGCAGAATGCCCCAGAAGAGATGTCATGGGCAAAATCTTATTGTTACTTTAATTTGAATTTATGGATTACTAGATAAGATAATTTTTCCATTAAAACTATAATTATTTTGTCTTATCATGAATTATTTTTATATGTTCCTTAAATATTTGACAGTCTGATATGAAGTTTTCTGTACTTCACCATATATTTTCTGTTTGTAAAGAGATGAATTAACCCATTCTTACAAAATTCTAAAAATAAAATCTGATCTAAATTTCTCAATATTTAAAGATTGATTTTACTTATGTGAAAGGCAGAGTTACAGAGAGTGTATGTGTGTGTGTGAGAGAGACAGAGTGAGAGAGAGAGAGAGAGAATCTTATATCCCTGTGTTCACTCCCCAGTGGCTCCAACAGTCAGGGATGTGCCAATAAAGCCACATGGCTGGAGGGACCCAAACACTTTGGGCAATCTTCTGCTGCCCTCCCAGGTGCATTATAAGGGAGCTGGGTTGGAAGTGGATACCAGGTCTCAAACCAGAGCCCATATGGGACTCCAGTATCACACAGCCGGTGACTTCACCTGCAACGGCACAACTCTACCCCCTAAATTTCTCATCACTTAAACTGTAGCGATTATAATGCATAAAAAGTATTAATATATAAGCACTGTATTGGTTAGGAAGTTGATTTGGCTGTTTTAACAAAAACCAAAACGACAAAGCATAAGCAAGGTACAAGTTGATATCTTATTTTACTCACACCAGTCAATGGGAAGAGGAGTGGAGAGAAAAGCTCTTTGCTTACAAAGCAGTGTTGGGGTTCACAATGTAACATCTGATTCCACTTTGGTCAGAACCCTGTCACAAGGCCATATATGACTCAGGGGAGCCAGGAAAGTTAACCCTTAGTGTGGTATCCGTGCAGCTAACTCTTCCTTTACTCTAGATGAGGGGTTAACAAACTTGATCTGCCAAAGTACAGAATGCAAGTATTTGACATTTAGGAGGCCGTGAGATCTCTACTGCTGTTAGACTGTTGCCTTGTTTGATTTCCATACATCATTCCAAACCCAGCTAAAATGCTGCTTCATAGGCATGGCCTTCCTGGACCACTTTAAGAATTACAAAAGAAAAATCTCATTTTGTGGAATGGGAATTATTAGGAGTTTGAACTCTCTAGAGATATTAAAAAAATATTCTAGGGAAATAATTGGGATGGTGCTATTATAGATGTTATCAGTGATCACTTCAGGCATGAAGTTAAATAATATTTTAAGGGGAAATATATATAAGGAGAAAATGGTTAAAATCTTACTCCGGTAAATTGATGAAAATTAATAAACAGAGGCCGGCTCTGTGGCGTGGCAAGTAGAGCTGCCGCCTACAGTGCCAGCATCCCATATGGGCACCAGTATGAGTCCAGGCTGTTCCACTTCCAATCCAGCTCTCTGCTATGTCCTGGGAAAGCCCTTGGGCCCTGCACCTTCGTGGGAGACCCAGCAGAGACTCCTGACTTCGGATAAGCGCAGCTCTGGCCATTGTGGCCATCTGTGGAGTGGACCAACAGATGGAGGACCCCTCTCTCTCTCTGCTCTCCTTCTCGGTGTAACTGACTTTTAAATAAATAAATAAATCTTTAAAAATTAATAAACAAAGGAAGAAAAATATGATAAAGTTGGAAGGAATCACTAAAAAATTGGAAATCAGTGGCTCATGAAGTTTGAAATTAGTTTAAAAATGTTTCCATCAAAAGAGGTTGTTAAGCAATATATAATTCTAGAGAGAGATGAAAAAGGAAGATTGAAACAAATTCAGCATATTCAGTAATTAGCCTTCATAATTTAATGTGAGCAAAATAAATGCTATCATATTACAAATAAGGAAAATTAGCATCAGAATAGTTGGAATTTTAACCGATGTTCACCTTGACTATCTTTTTCTTTTTTAATTTTTCTTTTTGACAGGCAGAGTGGACAGTGAGAGAGAGAGAGAGAGAGAGAGAGAGAGTCTTCCTTTGCCATTGGTTCACCCTCCAATGGCCGCCGTGACTGGTGCGCTGCGGCCAGTGCACTGCGCTGATCTGATGGCAGGAGCCAGGTGCTTATCCTGGTCCCCCATGGGGTGCAGGGCCCAAGGACTTGGGCCATTCTCCACTGCACTCCCTGGCCATAGCAGAGAGCTGGCCTGGAAGAGGGGCAACCGGGACAGAATCCGGCACCCGGAGCAGGACTAGAAGCCGGTGTCCTGATGCCGCAAGGGGGAGGATTAGCCTGTTGAGCCACGGTGCCGGCCTCTTCTTCCATAATATTTTTATCACTTACTACATCATTCACCAGTTTATCAAGGAGATATTATTCATCACATATATTTTATTCTGACATTAGTTCTTTTGACATGATGGCTTACTGATAAATTTTAAAAAAGGATTAGTTTCTAGTTTTTATGAATGGTCACTATTGGGGCAGAGAAAAAATTAAATAAAAACAGACAATGAATAAAGATTTCATTTTGAACTAAACATTATGAAGATAATAAAATATATTATCCTCTTGGAGATTCACTATGGTCAGGTGTGTATCGTCAAGGAAGGCTATGAGCAGAAGATAACATTTTAGCTGTACTCTGAGTAAAGAAGTAGACATAGAAAGAAGCCATAAATATGTTATTTTCTTACCTCTAGCTCATCCTGTATCTTCTACCTAGTCTATGCCAAAACTGACAATGATACTTACTCAATGATATCCAAAAATCAACTTCTCCCTTTCCTCTCTGCTGCTAGTTTGACTCAGCTCATCTTCCCATTAGATCATTTACCAAAGAAACCTCTTAATAATATAGTTCTTCTTTAGTTAATATAATTCATTCGGTATTCATTCATAAGTTACTATTGTCCTCAAACACAAAATACTATTCAAGACTCCAAAAAATACCTGTTAATACCTTAAGCCTTATCTTTTCCAAGTCCACACCATTATTTCTTCACAAACTATATTGAATTACTGAAGTCTTGTTAATGCTCATTTAATCTTACCTCCTTGGCATTTCAGATATTCTTCACTTCCATTGGGATCTTTTTGTCAAACCATTGTTCACAACACTAAGGTGCCAATTAAATGGATGCTTATTTTTTGGCTTATAGTAACACCTACTTTTTCATCTCTGATTTTATTAACTTGGGACTTCCCAGCTTTTTTCTGGTTAGCGCGGCCAGGGATGACTTACCATAGAAGTCAATGAAAATGATACATCACATTAACAAACTGAAGAATAAAAACCATGTGATTATCTCAATAGACACAGACAAGGCAACTGAGAAAATACAACATCACTTCATGATAAAAACCCTAGGCAAATTGAGTATAGAAGGAACATACCTCAATGCAATCAAAGCAATATATGGCAAACCTGCAGCCAGCATTATTTGCAATGGGGAAATGCTGGAAGCAAATCCATAAAGAACCAGAACCAGACAAGGATGCCAACTGTCACTTAAACTATTCAATATAGTCTGGAAGTTTCAGCCAAAGACATTAGGTAAGAAAATAAATCAAAGGGATACAAATGGGAGAGGGGGGAAATTAAATCACCCCTGTTTGCAGATGTTATGACACTACATAGAGAGCAACCAACGGACTCCACTAAGATTACTGGAACTCATAAGAGAGATTGGCAGATTTGCAGGATAAAAATCAACACTCAAAAATCAAAAGACTTTGTATACACCAACAATGCCATGGCTAAGAAAGAATTTGAAAATCTGCAACCAACTAGTCTTTGACAAAGGAACTAAAAGTGATCCCAGGAGAAAGGAAAATCTCTTCAACACATGCCATTGAGGAAATTGGATCTCTGATGTGTGTTTAAATAAAGACATCTATGTTAAATCCTATACAAAAAAATCAATTCATAATGAATCAGGGACCTAAATCTAAAACCTGGAACATTAAATTGCTAGAGGGAAACATAGGAGAAATACTGCAGGGCTTTGGCATAGGAAAAGACTTCTTGGCTAGGACCCCAGAAGCACAGGCAATAAGGCAAACTTCGACAGATGGGATTACATCAAGCTTAGAAGCTCTGCACAGCAAAGGAAACACTCAATGAAGTGAAGAGGCAACTAACATGGGAAAAATATTTGCAAACTCTTTACTTTTTGAAGGATTAATATTCAGACTATGCTAGGCACTCAAGAAATTCAACAACAACAAAGCAACCAATCCAGTTAAGACCTAGGCTATGAGTATGAAAAGGAATTTTTTAAAGGATGAAATTGAAATGGACAACAAATGAAAAGATGCTCATTATTACTAGCCATCAGGAAAATGCACAGGAAAGCCGCAATGAGGTTTTACTTCACCCCAGTTAGAAGGCTATTACCCAAAAATAAAAGAAATGACAAATTGTGAAGAGGATGTAGGGATGAAGGCACCATAATACACTGTTGTTGGGAATGCAAATTAGTCTACCCATTATGGAAGTCAGCATGTGGAGTCCTCAACAATTTGAAAATAAATAGATTTATCATTTGAACCAGCCATTCTACTCCTGAGAATTTACCCAAAGGAAATAAAATCAGCAGTTATATATAACCCCACATTTATAGCAACTCCCATTTGCTAAGACAGGGAAGCAACTTCGATGTCTATCAACCTATGCCTGCATAACGGAATTACAGTATATATACACAATGGAAGACTACTCAGCCTTAAAAGAAAGAACGATCCTATCTTTTGCAACAAAATAGATGCAAGTGGAGACCACTCTGTTTAGTGAAATAAGCCAGTCCCCCAAAGAAAAATATGTTTTCCCTGATTTGTGGTAAGTAACATACAGAATACAAAAAATGTAATGTATAAGAGCATAATTAACATTTTGAGACTTGATTATAATTTTAGCACCTGTCTATACTCTTGAGATATAGGTTTTTTTTGGTAATATTTGTTGATTTTTTTATTAGTGGATTTTGATCTTATGATTATAAAGAAATTCAAAGTATTTCATTGTCAAAATTAAAAGAATGATTATAAATGAAGGAGAGAGGGTGGGAGGGAGAAGTGGAGGGAGTGTAGGGTTGAGAGTATTATTCTGTTCTTAAAACTATACATGAAATAAGTTCTCTTTATAAATACAAAATTAAAGATGTGATGACTTACTCATTGTATAGAAATTGTCAAATGCTTATTCTTCCATTAACTTGTAATCTCTTTGAGGAATAGAATTGTACTTAATGTACCCAATACTTAATACAGTAATAAAAAATGCAATAACTAGCATTCAATATTTATTTGATACATCTAATAGTTTTATGAACTTTTGGTCTTCAAAACACTGGATATAGCAAAGCACTTCAAAATACTAAATATAGCTAAATAAATTGTCATCTTTGTGATTGATCTTTGATCCCCTAACACATGACAGATAGTTAATTTCACAATGAATATCTTGTTTAATATCTGTATATTTATAGTCATATTTATATGGAAGAATAAAAAATGAATTAAATTATTTTAAATTAAAAAGTAACACATAACAGGGCAGTTATTTAAGGCAGGAAGACATGTGACACTACCTTACTCCCCTCTGCAACACCAATATTCAAAGCATGGTCAGAAGACAAGTTCCATCTAAATTACTGGGATTTGTTAAATTGCCAATTCTCAGGCCCTTTTGGAATCCCTGAAACCTGATTTCCCGGGGAGAACCTAGAAATCTGTGCTTTAGTAATTTCTATAGGTGATGAAGGACAAGTTAATCACAGGTTACTGGAAGATGCATCCCCAAATGCAGAGAATGAAGGGCTGGAGGCTGATGATTTACGTTTCCAGGAAGCTCTCAGACATTGCTGCTAGAAGTGGTATGGGGACCATTGTTCAAGTACTGCTCTTGAGTAGCAGTGGGCAAAAAATTGACAGGCCAAATCTGGTTGCTCTCTGCTGTTGTAAATAGTTTCAGTAAAACTTGGCCATACATTTTTTTTTTTTGAGAGATAGAGAGAGAGAGAGAGAGAGAGAGAGAGAGATGGAGAGAGATGAAGAGAGATGAAGAGAGATGGAGGTCTCCAATGCTCAAAAACCATCAGGGCTTGGCTCTGCAAAGCCAGGAGCTGAGACTGCAATCTAGGTCTCTCTTGGTGGGGGCAGAAACCCAACCACTTGAGCTGTTATTGCTGTCTCTAGTGTTTGCATTGCCAGGAACCTGGAACTGGGAGCCGGTCCTGGGGATAGAACCAATGCATTTGGATTTGGTGCACATGCATCTTTGGCAGTATTTTAACTGGTAGACCAATGGCCTCATCTCACATTCTTTTAGCCATTAATCAGACTGCTTTCATGCTGCAATGGAATAATTGTGAAAATGATTACATCATGTAGGTTAAAATATTCTCTGCTCCTTTATAGAAAGCTTGCTAGCTAGCATAAAAGCATGCTTTTTATTTTTACAGTTTTGCTCATTTTGAGAACACGTTCATATATTGAAATGTTTTCTTAAAGGGAGAAATGACAAATCAATTAAAGTAATTATATTTTAATGATATAATTTTATGGCACGTATTGTTGGCATAAACTGTGCAATTTCCATAAAATCTTAGAAAGTTAGCCAAGTTCTGTCAATATTAAGAAGCCATCAAGTCTTACCCTTAAAAATGAATAAGCTGAGAAACCCATCTCATAGCAGAGCTTCTAAACTGTTTTTTTTAAATTTACTAAAAAACCTTTACATTAAAATTAAATGGTATAAATACATTATAAAGTAATACAATATAAAATGATATTGTTATGGTATTCTTTTAAGTGAATAACTACAGAAGTAACAGAACAGTTTAAAAGACACACACACACACACACACACACTCACACATATATATTTAAGTTCTTCACTAGATTTAACATGCCACCAAAACTTAAACTCTTTAATGATTCACACTCAAAGTAATAAAATATGAAACACACTCTCTAAACCATCAACTAGTAACACAAAACAAAATGATTTCTGGCATTTTCAAATGATATATAAAAAGAATAAATTTGCTGAAAATATGTTGAGTATATTCACCAAAGGATATTTAAACAAACGTTTCAAAAATTGCAAATACATTAATTATGTTTTGTGTTAAATATTTAACACACTCACTGAAAAGAACTCTTATGCTTTCAATAAAGTCATATCATTAAAAACATAGTACTTGGTGTTGTGGCACAGTGGGCTAAGCCACTGCTTTTATAGCTACACCCCATATTCAAGAGCCAGCATGAGTCCCACCTGCTCTGTTTCCTATCCAGCTTCCTGCTAAGGTATCTGGGAACGCACAGGTACATTCATGTACTTGTTCCACTCTTACCATGTGGGAAACCTGGATGGAATTCCTGGCTCCTCACTTTAGCCTGGCTCAGTCATGGCTGTTGAATCCATTTGGGGAGTAAGCTAGCAGACGAAAGATTTCTTGCTCTTTTTCTCTCTCATGCTCTGCCTTTCAGGATAATGGAACTAAAAATAGACATTTTTAAAAATCAATAGTAGGGGGCTGGCACTATGGCACAGTAGGTGAATCCTCCGCCTGAGGCACCAGCATCCCATTTGGGTGCCAGTTCAAGTCTAGGATTATCCTCTTCTGATCCACCTCTCTGCTATGGCCTGGGAAAGCAGTGGAAGATGGCCCAAGTGCCTGGGCCCCTGCAGCCCTATGGGAGACCCTAAGAAAGCACCTGGCTCCTGGCTTTGGATCAGCGCAGCTCTGGCTGCTGCAGCCATCTCGGGGGAGTGAACCAACAGAAGGAAGACCTTTCTCTCTGTCTCTCCCTCTGACTGTCAGTAATTTTACCTCTCAAATAGATAAACAAAATCTTTTAAAAAATCACCTTTGTCTACCTAGATGCACAAAGCTCTTACTTCCAACTGTGGAAATGAGGACCCCATCTTGTTGTGACCAGAGCCCATGTTCTGTCCATAATGTTCCCTAGCCAACTATACTTTGCTTTGAGTAATCCTGGGTTTGTCTGTTTCTTTCATCAGTCTCTTAGCCCCATTTGGCTGCTGGTGTTTCTATACCCATTTTTCTGAAACTGTCAGTGTTGTCTCTGCTGCCTTCGTTGACACATCTCTTCTCAATCAACTGTAGGTCTCCACAATCATAGTTGAGAACAGCCTACTTATAACTCTAGGACACTCAAACTGAAGTATGCTGTCATGACTGCTTTTCTGATTACAACTTTGCAAATTTTTAAGGATGGTTCACTGAAGCAAAAATCGTGTTTGACGAAAATTTAGATACTAAGTGTTTTTTCATAGTTTGATTAGCCATGCTCTTAAAACATTCATATCTAGTATATTTGGTGTGCATCTGTGAATTCAAGAGTTGCAATTCTGTTTTAAAGGAGTTCTTAATGTCATAGCATTAGCCACCCTCAGTGCTGAGACTTTTGTTCTTTATTCAAACTACAAGAGTTATTAGAAAGCAGAAGATAACAAATTTGAAGGATGAAGAAATGAGATTTCCTTTGTGACATAGCAGTTTATATCTGTATGTAGAGTAGAATCAACTGCTTTTCTAAATAAGCCATCCTTACAACATACAATGCATTCTGATAATTTCTGTTCTATTTTTAATATTGTTTATTGCAACACAGTATGTTTCTTGGTAATAAAACACTAGGATAGATGTATTATTTTAGTAGCTTTTGGCTACAGCAACAGAATATTTTAAAATAACAAATATAAGGCAATAGTGTTATCTTACAGAAAAATATACCCAATATCTATTTCATATAGCAAGTAATTCCAGAGCACATTCATCTAGTAGCTAAATAATGTCAGTAAAAGTGTATGAGCATTTTATGCTCCTGTTTTGCCATCTTCAGCAAGGCTTCTGTAAGGCTGTTGTCCATAGCCTTCCATCCTAAAAGCTGAAAATGACAGCAACAGCTCGGGGAATCCTGTCTTTCATACAAGTGTTGGGGAAAACACAAGTGGCTAATTTTTTTTTGTTTCTGTTTTTCTTCTCTTGGTGTATAAATTAAAACAGAAGATTACTTTTCCCAAAGGATTCCACAACAAACGTGTCCCCCACCAGATGCCGTGAGCTGATAAATTCATGGGAACAAGTCTAGTAAAGCCTGCAATACAAGGTCCGTGGGGCACAGCAGGTTAAGCCAGCATTTGAGATACCACCATTCACTATTGGAGTGCTGGTCTGAGTAGCAGCTAACCTGCCTCTGATACAGCTTCTAGCTTTTGAGGCTGGGAAAGCAGAAAAAGATGGCCCAAATACTCAGGGCCTGCCACCTGCATGAGAGGCCCTGATTGACTTCATGACCCTGGCTTCAGCCTTTCCAGCCCTGGCTCTTGTGGTCATTGGAGGGATGAACCCATGGAGGAAAGATCTCTTTCTATCAAACTCTCTCCCCCTTCCTCTCTCTGTCGCTGTACCTGTCAAACAAATAAATGTTTTTTTCCTGACTCACCTGAAATACAGTAAATTGCTGTTTGAATGCATGGAGCTTTATCTAAGGCTACACAGGTACAGGTAATGGAACATCTGATACTTTATTCAGATCATTTTAGTTCACCTAAAGCTTGATCTGCCTTCCTTCAATTAGCCAGAGTGCCTGATTTGTGACATCTTGGGTTAATTAAATAGCCTCTGGGCTACCTAAATGTCTGCTAATGTAAAGGGGGGACACCTAATGCCTAGAGCCCATGTCACCTCCTGAAGGTGGCCCCTACCCAAAGACCGAGAGGTGAGAAGCTGTGAAAGGCAGAGCAGCCTTCCTCGAAGACCTGCTTACATGCGTCGTTCGTCTCATGAATCAGCCTGAAGTTACTGATTATGGAATGCATTTTATTCCCCCCAAAAGTTGTACTGTGAAGTCCTAATCCCAGGGTGACTACATGTGAAAATGGGGCTAAGAGAAAATTAAGGTTAACGAGATAATAATAATAATAATAATAATCTCTTATGAGGGCTATCCCACAACAAGGATGCCTGTGCACAAAGATGGCAACCAGCTATGGACCAGGAAGTGAGCCCTCACCAGTCACAGAACCTCCTGCAGACACAAGCTTAGACTCCCTACATCCAAGGCCATGAGAATGTACAGTTCTATTGTTTAGGACACTCAGTGGATATTTTGTTATGACAGCCAAATTGGTGCACATATTGCCCTCTGCACAACTTGATCTGAAGTCACTCTGTGAGTGGTTTACATGACTTTCCTGTCCCCCTCCCTTATTCCCTTATAAATTTTAATAATAAATGACTTGTACTTGAGTTTTTGCCTTGGGGGTTGCTTTAGGGAAAATTAATTTAAGACAATAGACTTGGAGTTACCCATGAGGAGCTGCGGTATAGCCAAAAACTCAGTAGATTAACCATGACACATGTCAAATCCCACTTCTCTTGCCAAAATAGGTCACCTTAAATAATAATACACTTACTAAGGCGATAGCATCTTCTTAAAAATTACTATTGCATCCAGAGTCACCACTTATCTATTAATTAAATATGTATTTTAATTTACTTACATATCACACATTTTATTTTTGCTTTCCAATCATTTTGAAAAAGCAAGACAATTCCCAAAAGACACTAATTACAATAATACCGATTGGTAACAAAAGTAGTAATTTGTGAGTGATTATTTTCTACCTTCACTGAATGATCATTGTGAGCTAGACAGCATGCTAAGTACTTTCAAAAGTTATGTGTATTAAATATGTGGGGTACTACTCCTATTTTTGACAAAAAAAATGTCCTTTTCTATGAAAAGCATGGGAACTTATCTTCTCTGACATGTTTTGTTGATCATTTTCTCATAATGATCTTTGAGTCTCCATATGCTGTTTGTCAATATTAATTTAACATATCTTCCTTATGATAAAGTTATCCAGATGCCTTTTTTAAACTATTCTTATTTTATTTTTTTAAAATAGAACTCTGGAAAGGTGCAGCTACTTGAGAGGCATTTCCTCCTTCTGTGTGCTTCCAGAATCAAACTCCTCACTATTGCCTATTTTTATACAGATCTCAGAAATTCCATTTGTATTACAAAGTGTGAAGGTAAGTGAAGTTTCCATTTCCAGCTTTCAAATATCAAGCTAAAGATGATTATTCACTTTAAACAAATGCTTTTCTGAGAGTACTTTGATGAAACATATGTAACAAATCTCTACTTTTTATAATCAATGTTTAAAAATTGAATAGCTGAATAATTACTTCTGCTGGGGCTTTATGTTAAGTAAAATAAAAGGTTTTTTTTTTTTTAAATAAGAAATATTACCTGGAGGGTACACAAGTTGCCTTGAGAAGAAAGAGTGGGTTGCAATCATTACCCTCTTTTAAATGGGATCTGTACCAGTGAGAGAGCAGAGATTGTCAGTACTCCCAGCCAGCCTTTTAGACAGCTGACAAGACTTGAAATTCCCAATTCGGTTTTAAAAAATGAATCTAGGTCTAAGTGTTTAGCCTAGTGGATAAGATGCCATTGAAGACACCTGTGCTGCACATCAGAATTACTTGGGTTTGATTTACGGCTCTAATTCCTGATTCTGCTCCAACTAAATGACACCCTGGGAAACAGCAGTGATAGGTCAAGGAGCGCAGTCCCTGCCACACACCTGGGAGACATGGATGGTATTCCTGCTCCCTGGCTTCAGCCTTAGTTCAGTTCCAGGTGTTGCAGGCATGGGACTGAACCAGTAGACAGAAGCTGCGTGTCCTCTGCCATCCTCCCCTTCACAGCCACATCCTCTGTTTTTTTCTACTTTTCAATTAGGTAAGTTTTAAATATTTAAGAGAACCTCAATAATATTATATATGTCTGTGTGTATGTGTATAATGAATCTAACACTTGATTTTGGAGTGACATTCTGAAAGCAGTTATTCCTACTTGTTCCTTATTTCAATGAAAACAGGTTGGTGGAATTCATCCATCCAAATGATGGATAAAAACTTTCAGGGCTGGCGCTGTGGCACAGCAGGCCAAAGCCATAGTCTGCAGGGCCAGCATCCCCTATGGGCACGTGTTTGAGTCTTGGCCACTCCCCTTCTGATCGAGCTCCCACATAGGAGAGCTGGAAGAAGCTCCCATGCCCTGGCTTCCACCTGGCCCAGCCCCAGCTAAAGCACCCAACTGGGGAATGAACTAGTAGGTACAAGCTCGCTCTCTCTTCCCCCTCTTCTAAGTCTGCCTTTCAAATAAATAAAAAAAAAACCTTAAAAAAACAAAACTATGGCATTGAGCATGTGGAAAATAATCTAGAAGCACTATCATTGTTTTGTGTATCTGGAGTTGAAGCAGTGGCCATTCTCTGGAATTTCTGATATTCTTTTCAGTAAAGGATAAATAGAGATCAATTCTTCACCATCATTCTCTCAGGAAGGATGGGAGAAGAAACAATCAGTTTAATTTAAGCCACTTGGAAGAGCTTGGAAGAATCACATTGGTAGTTTTTCTTAATGGATTCTGGGGTGTTCTGAAACCTAGTGTTCATTAATATCTTCCTCTTCCCTGTACGTTCCTAGAACAAAGAATTTGGAGCCCAAATGAATGGGCTGTTGCCCTTCCTAAGTCACCCAATGCTGGTGAGACCATTTACAGTGGTTCTAACTCCCCCTGGTTACATTAGGCCTTTGATTTGAAAGTCAGAAACGAAGGAAATGGACATTTAAATAAAAAGAACCTAAGTTATGTGTCACACTTCATCCTATTCAGACAGGTGGAGGCGGTTTCAATGACCAGAGCGCTGAATCAAGTGGCCATTACCATCGTGATCTATGCCTATGTCAGGCCAACACAGAAAACTCATTTGGCCAATTTACAATTGACTTAGGATCCCCTGGGCCTCTCTTTTCATCAAGTTGTGACAGGTGTTGTTAAGGGAAAGAAAGAAGTATAACACAGCGATAAAAACCCAAACTTTAAAAACTATTCTGTTTGACCTCTCCAACTCTTTAATTCTGATTACCACACAAGAATTGATCAAAAGGAGAAGATCTGTTCCTGGAGACAGCCACTGTGACCACAGTGGGTAGAAGATCTCTTTTTCTTTTCTCTCTTCTTTCTTCTTTTCTCTCTCCCTCCCTCTTCCTTTCTCTCTCTCTCTCTCAAATAGATTAATATTTTAAAAAAATTTGTATACTATATAACACATAAATATTCATTATTATCTACATATATCACAAAAGCAATTTTAAAAGATGCATAACATGTGTTATTTAAATTACACATAGAATAATTAACCTAAGTTCTTTTCATGGCAGAACTAGAAAATACATTTGGGAATTAGATTTGTAAAATTAAAAATTTATAAAATGAAGTTTCAGTTTTCTAACTCATTTCAAGATGAAGTGATATTACACATAATCATAATTTTGCCTTGGAAAAGAGAAGACACATGATATAACAAAGAAAATACAAGTTATCACTGTATAGATTTTCCTGAAAATAACAAAGATTTTGAGTACAAGTTGTCTTCATGATCTCTTTCCAAACAAATTTCCTAATAATAGGTGTTGAAACTCAAGAAGCAAAATCAAGAGGCTTTTTTGTTCTTCCTCTCATGGGACATGTCTGTGGTAGCATAAGGGTGTATATGGTATCCATGGGAAGAATATCTTGTGTACAGATATTCTGAATATCATATTACCTATGTATCACCTCCAGTATTACTTAGGGTTCACATCTATTGAGATACTCTAGGTAGTTCTGTAGATTTGTTCCAACATTCGTGTAAGAATGCTGAGACCAGCAATTTCCCTCAGTACATGCTATAGTTTGAATGTGGCCCCTACAAACGCACTTGTTGTAACTCACTGGTCAGTGGCTGGTATTAGCTGGTGAGAGTGGTGATTAGGTCTAGAAAACTCTGAGTACATGAAGGTCTTCATGCAGCACTCAACCCTCCAGCCCTCCTGCTCCTCTGCCATGACGACATAGCATTCCTACCCTTTGAAAGATGCAGAGAGCAGGAACCACTGTGCGAGTGGCAACTGAGCCATCACCAGACGCTGAACTGCCAATGCCTCCAGAACTCTCAGTGATATTCTGTTACAGCAGCACAGAGAAAAGACATTACCGTTTCATGTTCCAGCTCTTCTTACCACTAATATGTCAATGACTTAAGGACATGTAAGAGGAAGAAGCTAAAGTATGCTATCGATAGATTTATTGAGTTATATCCAGTCCTGTAGTTTTATCTCCTAGGATTCCAGAGACAAGTAAAAGTCTTGCAAGGAAAAGCAGCTTCTATGATTCCATCTTGCCATCCTCTTTGGTTTAGAACATAATTAGGTGTGGGTGGAAAGGTCAATTGTTTACAAAATGAAAATCTCTTTTCAATGTTAACAAGAAATGGCACTAAATGTGTATACTTTACGAATTATTGAGGAAAATCCATGGATATGTTCTTGGACATTTGATACTATTATTTGGTGGAAATCTTTGAAGGAGAATGATTGACATATTTACTATGTGTCACTCATATCATCTTTAGGAATGTTGAAAACTAATCATTCCATCAGAATTATTGGATGTGACTCTCCAGCATTTTCAAATGTTAGAAGAAAATACTTAGACAAAAGAGATTATAAATAATGCATTAATAATATCAAAATTGCAAATAGAAACAGTGCACTACTAGGACATTTGGAGTCTGGTGAAAGCGAAATATTAGTTCAGAGGACCACAAGAAAAAGAAAAGTGGAAACTAAAGACAGCGGTCAGAAGCCCTGATCTTCATTCAGAAAGAACTGATATTCTCTCAGGGAAAGTAAATCAATACAGAAATACTCTCACCGCATTGATCAATATTAGTCAATAGATTTGAATGAGTCAAAAAATTTTACCAATAAATGATTCACTTGTAAAGGTAAGTTTCTTATCTATTTTATACTTGAATGAAACTATGAAGTTCTCAGAAGTATTTTTTTTTTAACAAGAATAGGTCTATGCAAAATGTAGAAGTCCTTTTAAAGTCATGTTGGTATGTAGGCTCTCAGAAAAAGATTATAACCATAACATATTGTGACATAGCTATCATGATATTTTAATAGTAATAATATTAGTTATTATCCCTAATACTTGTCAAAACTTGGAGAAATAAAACAAAGAAATGTCCAGCAAAAATTAATGCGGGATGGAGGGTAAAACCTATCATTTCAAAACAGAAACACAGCAAACAGAATACTCTTTGTGGCAGGTTTTAAACAGCTGAAACTGAAACACCAAGAAAGATCAATGAATGACATTGCAGGAGGGCAGTGACGGCTAGAGTGTAAAATAAAAATTCCTTTAAGGAAGTGAAGTCTATGTAGTGCTTCAGAGATACCATCGCGAAATCTTACAGATTCAAATAATGATCCCGATCACCCACTCCAAAAACTTGAAACATTGCCCTCTGTCTATAAATCACCATCAAAAGAGAGTGTTTTGTATCTTAATTGACACAACAGGGAAAGAGGTTTAGGTACTGTTTGATGTAAGAAAAAAATTTTTTTTTTCAATCTGACCCCTGAATTAATTGAAAGAAATCTTCAATGGGTAGCTTCCCTTCACCTTGAAAGTTATGTGAAGCAACTTTCAGTTTATAGAATGCATAGCAGGATTTTGCATTTTATTGCTGTCTTTATTATTATTGTTATTTGAAAAGCAGATAGACAAAGAGATACAACTTTAATCTACTGATTCAACATCCAAATGCCTACACGATTTCTGGGGGTGGACCAAGCTGAAGTGAGGAGCCAGGAGCTCAATGCTGACCTCCTATTTGTGTGGCAGAGACCTCAGTACTTGAACCACCGGCACCCCCTGTTTGTGTCTGTTATCAGTGAACTGGAAGCAGGAGCAGTGTTGGTACTCCACACGTACTCATATGAAATATGCTCTTAGCAGGAGACATGCTAACCACTAGGTCAAATGCTTGCCCCAGTCATCCTGCGTTCTGTTGAAATTGTGAGCTGTATAGTGGTACACACTTTGTGGAGGAATGAAATTAAAAGATACTTTTCTTTTGCTGCAAAATAATTTTGAAATTCATGCATAGGTTTATCTGTGAATGTTTGAAAAGCCCTAGTAAACTTCTCTTTTGGGAGGAAAAGGGGCTGTGCTATATACTCTAAAATGGATGAGACAACTTTTGGTACCTACCTACTAGACAACATGTATTGATTCTGCAAAGCTGTACCAACCAAATACCTTAACTTTAAGACATCCTCATTTAGAAAACATTGCTATGTATTAAGACAATAAATCTTAAGAATGCTGAAAAATATATTAATTCAAATGCATATTTTAGACTAATTGGGAAATATTGCATTAAAATTGGCTTACTTGATTTATTTCCATTGCTATGTTTCTAAAGAAAACTGGCAGAATATTCAGGTGAAGTGCAATGTCTAAACTAAATAAAGAGTAGAAAACTATAAGACATCTAACTATGGCAGTAATGTATCTTGAATAATTAAATTTATTATAAATCAATGAAGATACCTTAACATAAAATAGCATTTAATTTTCAAATTGTCTAGAAGTCTTCATGTTGTGTCATATTATGACAGAGGTCATTCCCGCTAAGACAATGTGAAAAGGAACATTTCTCTAAAAAAAAATGGTCAAACAGTTAAGTATTTTCTGTATTTAATTCTTAGGTCTTTGTCTCTTGATATGCACAGGGGATTGTTTTTAGGGTAACAAAGGATACCAAAATTTGTGAGTGGCCAAGTCTTCTATAGAGTTTGCAGATAACTTACTCACATCCTCCTACTTAGTTGAATCATATTTAAATTGCTTATGATACTAAATGCAATGGACATGAGATATCTAGTGTTTACACTGCATTGTTCAGGGAATAATGGTGAGAAAAGACTGCACGTGGTCAATACAGATGCAAACCTTTTTTCAGAAAAATTAATATGTGTTTGGTTCAACCCAAAAATACTGACCCTGCGAATACTGAGGACAAATTGTACTGTTAGAATATTGGGAAAATGCACAGCCACCCCCCCCCCTTCAAAATTTAATTATCTGATAAGACAACACATGTTATTTTTAAAGTAACAAGAATTACTGTAAAATTAGTTTTTTTGTGGAGAAGAATTATCCATTTAGTAGTACAAATGTATGCTTCATGGACATATAAAAATCATTTGATCAGTGACAACTGATCTGTGATTTTTAATATTATTAGAAATTCACTGTTCAAGTTCAGGGAACAAAATGTGTAAAGAGCTTGGAGTGACAGTGCACACAGTCTGTTTGAAGATCTTATAGAAGCTATTATACCCAAAGTGGACTCTGTGAACTGGTGTGGTATAATATGAACATTATTATTACAATACTGATTCATCACTAATAAGGTATAAACAATGAAAAAGACCTAGGAATTATTTAGAACAATGGGGACTTTTTTTGTTTTAATTTGACAGAATTATAGACAGTGAGAGAGAGACAGAGATAAAGGTTTTCCTTACGTTGGTTCACTCCCCAAATGGCCGCTACAGCCGGCACTGCGCTGATCTGAAGCCAGGAGCTTCTTCCTGGTCTCCCATGTTGGTACAGGGCCCAAGCACTTGGGCCATCCTGCACTGCACTCCCGGGCCACGGCAGAGAGCGGGACTGGAAGAGGATCAGCCAGGACTAGAACCCGGTGCCCAGATGGAGAATTAACCAAGTGAGCCACAGCACCTGCCCAGAACAATGGGGACTTTTAAAAATAGTTTATTTAAAGGGCAGAATCACAGAGAGAGAAGGAGAGACTGAAAGAGAGAGACACCTTCAGCCCAAATAGGCTGAAAGGCCAAGATGGGGCTAGGCTGAAGCCAGAAGCCAGGAACTTCATCCAGGTCTCTAATGTGAGTACAGAAGCCCAAACAGTTGGGCAATCTTCTCTTTTTCCAGGCCCTTAGCAGGGAGCTGGATGAGAAGTGGAGCAGTCAGAATAAAAATCAGTTTCCATATGGGATACTGGTATCACAAGCTTTGTCTACACTGGCTATGCCACAATGTCAGCCCCACAATGGGGAATTATGAAGACAGAGTATGTTATATGATAAAATTCACAATCTACACACAAACAACAGGATCATTTTCAATGTTATCTCAACCATACAATGATCTTGAGCATATCACTTAAAACCTTACAGGATTCAAAGCAAAACAAACTGATAATCGACAACTTTTTTGAGAGCAGAGTCATAGGCAAAATTTGCTTCTTGGGAGTGGAAGTCTTCAGAAATAATCACTGGTGGGAACCTGTCAATGATTCTGGTGAATAATGAAGGCTGAATATGGACAAGCCCAGGTATAAAAAATTCCTGGGGGTAGTTATGGAGAAATAGGGTTTGGTAGAGGTAGGCAAACTTTCACAGGTGTTTTCTCCCAGTACACCCAACAGTTTTATAGAAATCAATTTTAGACGTATCTAGAGCCTTCTCCAGAACAATGGCCCATGAGGGGAAAGGACGGCAGAGCCTCATCTAAATTAGAGCCAGGGCATTCCTCCCACTCCAGTCCCCTCTAGTGTTCAGTCCTTCCCAAGGGAAACAGACAGCGACCATCTCAAACAACGGCAAGGGCTTAATGAATTCACTGAGGTTACTGCTTTGTGGGCAAAGAGTATGGAGTAGCGAGTATACAAGATATACCATGACAGAAAAACGTGCCCAACACAGGCACAATGAGAGACTGAATTTAAAGGTCATACAAGACCCAGTGTTGTGGCACGGTGAGTAAAGCTGCGACCTGTGATGCCAGCATGCAGGGCCCCATTCCTCTCCAGGCTGCTCCATTCCTAATCCAGTTCCCTGCTAATGGCCTGGGAAGAGGAGTGGAAGATGGCACTTGCACCCAAGTGGGAGACGCAGATGAAGCTCCTGGCTCCCGGCTTTGGCCTGGCCCAGCATGAGCTATTTCAGCCATTTAGGGGGTAAACCAGCAGATGGAAGATTTTCTCTCTTTCAAGATAAACAAATAAATGTTTTTAAAAGTAGATTATACAGAAACCCAACCCTAATTCTTACTCACCAAACAGCACTTCAGTATAAAAACAATAGGTTTCAGGCCAGCTCCACAGCTCACTAGGCTAATCCTCCGCCTGCAGTGCTGGCACCCCGGGTTCTAGTCCTGGTCGGAGTGCTGGATTCTGTCCCGGTTGCCCCTCTTCCAGGCCAGCTCTCTGCTGTGACCCGGGAGTGCAGTGGAGGATGATGGCCCAAGTGCTTGGGCCCTGCACCCTATGGGAGACCAGGAGAAGCACCTGGCTCCTGCCTTCGGATCAGTGCAGTGTACCAGCCGCCACGGCCATTGGAGGGTGAACCAACGGCAAAGGAAGACCTTTCTCTCTGTCTCTCTCTCTCAATGTCCACTCTGTCTGCCAAAAAAAATAGGTTTCAAAGATAAACACAGTCAGATATTAAAGTGGAAGTTGTAATTCAGGAACTACTGTCAGGAACAGAGTTGAACTCTATTGTGGTCTTTGCATAACTGACTGTCTGTTCCAAAGTGAGAAAGGAATGGGGGCAAGAGGAGGCTCAACAGACTCAGGAAAAAAGCAGAAATGCAGAGGACGCACCAGGGGAAATTCACTAAACCAGCTCTGATTGTTGTTTGGCTCATGGAATTGAGAAAGCCATCTCCGTCCACAGGAAAAGGCAGACAGAAGCCCTGCACTTTTTGCAAAGTAAATTTCAAAGATATGGCTCTCAGGTTCTTGAGAGCACACTTATCAGTTGGAAGAGATACAAATTCACATTCTCAAGAACTATTAGGGTAAATGTACTCATAAAAAGAGATAGGGCCTATGAACAGTTGTTTGGGGGAAAAACACTAAATTCCCTTGCTACTGTTGAGTTTCACAGGCAGGCATTGTAATACAGAGGCCGGGGCCATCCGAGGACAAAGGCCGTGCTGAACTATGGCTGTCTCTCAGGACAAAGGTGTAGAGACAGTCAGTTTAGGCTGCAAGTTCTATGATGCTCAGGATTGTAGCTGAAAATCATCAAGGCACAGACTATCCTTAAGAAGCAGAATTTATGAAATGCCAAAATAGAGGGAAGATAAAGAGAAGGACACTAAAGGAATTTGAAGCTCATTCTAGCCACAGCTACAGCAAACTTTAGACACAGATTAACGCCTATTCATATTAATGTAAATCTTCAAATGAGGCAGGAAAAAAGCACTTGTATGAATAAACAAGTATCAGAACAAGATACAGACATAAAACAAATATTGATTTTTAGACCTTAAAATAAATATGATTTAATATGCTAAATGTGCTAATAGAGAACATGTAAGAACAGATGGATAAGGTAAAGAAAGAAACTGAAACTAAGAAAAAGTCAAAAGAAAATGACAGATTTTTTTAAATGGTGATAAAAATGAAGAATAGTTTGCTAAGCTTATCAGTAATTTGACATAACTGAGAAAAGAACCAGTAAGCTTTAAGATATAATAATAGAATAACTCCAAACTGAAATTTAAAAAGAGAGAACATCCACAAAAATAGAGACAAGTGCAAAATTATATAATGTAAGTGGCCTAGGAAAGGTTTATGGATGCCTCTGATTTTGCTTTTGTTGTGAAAGATTGTTTTAGCTATTTGAGATCTCCCATGTTTCCATATGAATTTCAGCATGTTTTTCTGTATCTGAGAAGAATGTCTTTGGTATTTTGATTGGTATCACATTGAATCTGTAAATTGCTCTTGGAAGAATGGACATTTTGATGATATTCTTCTAATCCATGAACATAGGGAAGATTTTTCCATTTTTTTCTATTATTTCTTTCTTTCTTTCTTTGAATTCTCATTATAGAGATGGTTGGCATCCTTGGCTGAATTTATTCCAAGGTATCTGATTTTATTTTGTAGCTATTGTGAATGAAATTGACAATAGTCATTCACTCTTAGCCTTGGCATTGTCTGTGTAAACAAAGGCTATTGATTTTTGTGTATTGGTTTTATATATTGCTACTTTAACAAACTCTTCTGTGAGTTCCAACAATCTCTTGTGGAGTCTTTTGGATAGTCTATATACAGAATCATGTCATCCACAAACAGGATAGTTTGACTCTTCTTTCCCAATTTCTATCCCTTTGATTTCTTTTTCTTGTCTAATGGCTCTAGCTAAAACTTCATGGACTAGACTGAATAGCAATGGTGAGTGTGGGCGTCCTTGTCTGATTCCAGATCTCAGAGGAAATGCTTCCAACTTTTCCCCATTCATTAGAACGCTGGCCACTAGTTGGTAATAAATTGCCTTGATTGTGATGAGCAATCTTCTATTCCCCATTTACTTAGACTTGTCATCATGAAAGGGTGTTGTGTTTTATCAAATGCTGTCTTTTTATCTATTGAGATAATCATAAGGTTTTTGTTCTTCAGTTTGTAAATGTGAAATTTCAATTGATTGATTTGTGAATATTGAACAATATTTGCATACCAGGAATAAGTCCCAGTTGATCTGGGTCAACAATCTTTCTAATGTGTTGTTGGATTCGATTGGCTAGAATTTTGTTGCATTTTTGATCTGCAGCTCACTTGCTCTGTTACATCTTTTTTAGGTTTAAAAATAAGGAAATGCTGGCTTCATAGAAAGAATTTGGGAAGATTCCCTCCTATTCAATTGTTTTGAATAACTACAGAAAAGTGGACTTAGTTCTTCTTTAAATGTCTGGTAGAATCCAGCAGTGAAGCCATCCAGTTCTGGGCTTTTCTTTGTTGGGAGGGTCTATATTACTGATTCAATTTCCATCTTGGTAATGGGTCTGCTTAGGTTTTCTATGTCTTCATGGTGCAATTTAGGTAGGTTGTATGTGTCCAGGAATCCATCCATTTCTTCTGGTTTCCCAGTTTGTTGGCATACAGCTCTTTGTAGTAATTTCTGAGGGTTCTTTTTATTTCTGTGGTGTCTGTTGTTACATTTCCTTTGTAATCTCTACTTTTATTGATTTGCGCCTTCTCTCAGCTTTGTTTGTTTGTTTGTTGCCCCAATGGTGTGTCAATTTTGTTTATTTTTTTCAAACAGCTCTTCATTTTTCAGATCTTTTGTATTTTTGATTCAATTTGTTTATTTCTTCTCTAATTTTAATTATTTCTTTTCTCCTACTATTTTCTGGTTCAGTTTACTGTTGTTTTTCTAGAATCTTGAGATGCATTGTTAGCTCAATTATTTGGTGCCTTTCCAACTTCTTGATATAGGCACCTACTGCTACAAACTTTCCTCTTGACACTGCTTTTGCTGTATCCCATAAGTTTTGTGTGTTTTATTGTTGTCTTCATTTGTTTCCAGAATTTTTTCATTTCTCTTTTGATTTCTTCTTTGACTTATTGTTCATTCGAGAGCATGTTTTGTAGTCTCCCCTTGTTTGTGTATGTTCTAGAGATTTCTGAGTTGTTGATTTCAATTGTGGTCTGAGAAGCTGCATGGTTTGATTTTGATTTTTTTAGATTGCAGATACTTGCTTTCTGGCCTACCATGTGGTCAATCCTAGAAACAGTTAAATGCAGTGGTAAGAAGAATGTGTATTCTCCAACTGTCAGATAAAAAGTTCTGTAGATATCTGTTAGGTCCACTTGGTCTATAGTGTTTATTAACTTTGCTGTTTCCTTGCTAATTTTCTGTCTGGTTGATCTGTCCATTGTTGAAAGTGAGGTATTGAAGTCCCTCATTACGATTGCATTTGAGTCTATGCCTCCTTTTAGGTTCCTTAACATTTCTTTATATAGCCCAGTGCCTTGTAATTAGGTGTATATACTTTAACAATAGTTACATCTTCCTGTTGAAATGATCCCTTAATCATTATAATAGTGCCCTTCTTTGTCTCTTTTAACAGTTTTTCTTTAAGTCTAGTTGGTCTGATATTAGGATGGCTACACCAGCTCTATTTTGGTTTCTGTTTGCATGAAATAATTTTCCATCCTTCCACTTTCAGTTTGTGTACAACTGTGTTGGTGAAATACGTTTCTTGTAGGCAGCAAATAAAGGGGTCTGTTTTCTAATCCATTCAGTTAGTCTCTGTCTTTTTACCAAAGTGTTGAGGCCATTTACATTCAAGGTGACTACTGATAAGTAATGACTTTGCCCTGCCATTTTTCAATAAATATTCCTATTTTTTACTTTGGATTTCCTTTGTACTTTTACTGGGAGATTTTCTTCCTTTACCTTCTTTCATAGTGATGACCATGTTTATGTGAGTCTGTGTGCAGCATATCCTTAATCATCTTTGCAGTGCTGCATGGGTGGTGACAATTCTTTCAATTTCTGTTTGTTATGGAAGGTCTTTATTGCACTTTCACTCATAAATCAGAGTTTTGAAGGGTATAGTATTTTGAGATTAAAGTTTTTTTTTTTTTTTTTCTCTTAAGATTTGGAATATATCTCTACATTCTCTCCTAGCCTGTAGGGTTTCTGATGAGAAATCCACTGTGAGACTAACTGGAGATCCTCTGAAAGTAATCAGGCCTTTCTCTCACACACTTTACAATCTTTTATTTATGTTTTACTATAGGGAGTTAGATTACAATGTGTTGTGGTAAGGTCTTTTCTGGTCATGTCTATTACGAGTTCTATGTGCTTCCTGTACTTGGATGTCTCTCTTTTCCAAATCAGGGAAGTTTTCTGTTATTATTTCACTTAAAGGGACTTCTAACCCTTTCTCTCTCCCCATACCTTCAGGAACATTTTACAGTACATTGTAGATGACCAACTATGTTTTTTAGTTTTCTAATTTCTTCTTGTTTTTGGTCTGAAAGTAAAATTTCCTGTGCTTTGTCTCCTAAGTTGGCTATCTATCTTCTGCTTCACATATTCTGTTGTTAAGGCTTTCCATAGCATTTTTAAATTTGTTCTACTGAATTCTTCATTTCTAAGATTTCATTTTGATTTTTCATATTTCAATTTTGTGGAAGAAATTTTCTTCCATGTCATGTATGGATTTCATTAGTTCATGCATTTGCTTCTGATTAATTCTAAATAATCCTATGATCAATATATTGAATTCTATTTCTAGTATTGCTTCAACCTCATCATCTTCACAATGTATTATTGAAGTGTTTTGTTCTTATGAAGCATTATATTGTCTTCTTTAAACCTGTTTCTTGAATTGGTGCATTTGTTATTTGGTATTTGTGGAGATTCTCATTGGTTTCCTCTTTGTTTTTTTGGGTGGTGGCTTTTATCTTTGTACCATGCTCTATAGATTAGTGTGCTGTCTGCTTTCAATGGATAGTTAGAGGAGTGTGGTGAGTGTGGCCAGGGAGCTCTGTTCAGTCCTGCAGGGTGAAAGGCATTCCAGGTTTGGCATGGTCAATCTCTTTTTTTATTAGAAGGGATGATTATTCACTCAGCTAAGCTCTTCTCTTCAAAGGAGACCAGTGCCTGAGCACTAGCCCCATTGGGTATATTGTTTGTCTACTCTGCCCCAAGGACCACAAAAAGGATCTAGCAGTTCTCCGTGTAAACTCAGATTCAAAAGATACCACAATGCAGTTATAATTCAATCAGCCTGGTACTGGTACAAAAGGGTTGGAAAGACTGTTGGAACAGAATAGAAATGCCAGGAGTAAATCCAAGCATCTACAATCAACTTATATTTGACCAAAGACCTAAAACCAATCCCTGATGGTACAGGTAAAACTGGATTTCCACAAGCATAAGTATGAAGCAATACCCTACCTTACACCTTACACAAATATCCACTCAAAATGAGTTAGAAACCTAAATCTATAATCTGTCATCATCAATTTATTAGAGAACATTGGGGAAACCCTGCAAGACATTGCCACAGGAAAAGAGTTTTGGAAAAGACTCCAGAGGCACAGGCAGTCAAAGCCAAAATTAACACAGGCAATTACATCAAATTAAGAAGCTTCTGTACTGCAAAAGAAATAAGGAAAGTTAAGAGGCAAATGACAGGAGAAATTTTTTGCATACTATGCCACTAATAATGGATTAATAAACAAAACATATAAAGAGATTAAGAAACTCCACATCCTCAAAACAAAAAATCCAGTAAGAGATGGGCAAAAGACTTAGACATTTTTCAAAAGAGGAAATTCAAATGGCCAACAGACAAATGAAAAAATGTTCAGGATCACTAGCTTTCAGGGTAATGCAAATCAAAACCACAAGAAAGTTTCACCTCACCCAAGTTAGAATGGCTCTAATACAGAAATCAGCAAACAAATGCTGGCAAGGATGTTGTGGAAAACATGCTAATCAACTGTTGGTGAGAAGGTAAACTGGTAAAACCACTATAGCAGAGAGTATGGAGACACCTCAGAAATCTGAATATAGACCTTCCAAAGGACCAAGCCATCCCACTCCTCAGAATTTACCAAAAGGTAATGAAATCAGCAAATAAAAGAGCTGTCTGCACACCCATGTTTGTTGTAGCTCAATCACAATAGCTAAGACATGGAATCAACCTAAATGCCCATGAACCAAAGACTGGATTCAGAAATTATCGGATATGTACACTATGGGATACTACCAAGTGGTAAAAAAAAAAAAGGAAATCTGGTCATTTCCAGAAAAATGGATGCATCTACAAAACATCATACTTAGTGACATAAGCCAGTCCCAAAAGGACAAATACAGATCCCTGATCTGTGATTATGAATATAGTACCCAAACAGAAAGCTATAGAAGGGAAAATGACACTTAAGAAGTGAAACTGACACTTAAGAAGTAATGACTTGAGCAGACCTTGTCTTGACTGTTGAGTAAAAGTTTTTTCTTTTCTCTTCTTCATACTATTAGTTGAACTCTACTTAACAGAGTTAATCATATGTGTATGAAGTCTATTGAAAATAGATTTTAGCAAAAACTATACAGCTATAAATCTGTATAGTTCTGCGTGCATTCCTATAGATTTACATCTAAGGGTACAGTTTAAAAACTTGCAATGGGACCACAAATACCATTAAGCTAGGTGGTAAAAATGCCATCTTAAGTGTTAAAGTGACCATATTAGGTGTTAAAGTGAACTTATAGATAGGATTAAGTGTTAAAGTGATCATATAAATAAGATCAAGGATCTGGTAATAAAAATAGATAGAATTAAAGAGGAGAGAATGTTCCAACATTGGAAACAGTACACACAGCAGACTCATAGAATGATAACTGCTTTAAATAGCACTCTGACCTCAGAGTCAGCCATTGAGGCTTTCTGTTTTGGTGAAAAATCCCATGAGAGCATTTCAAGAATGTTAAGCCAAGACACTGTGGCAAAAAATGTCCTATGAGAAGGATCTCTGTGATTTAGAACCCAGTGGACAGAAGTAGCCAAAGAAGGAAGTACTTTTCTCTGAAGGGAGTAAAGAACTTCCACTTTGCTTATGACCTTGTCTAAATACTGATGGAGATTGTGCATTCAAAAAGCTTCCATGCACATGCAGCTTCTGTCAAGAGCCTTGGGTGGTCACTGACATCATAAATATGAGTGTTATTTGTTAAATTAACAGCAGGATTCACTGTGCACTAACTTCCCATGCAGGATCTCTGTCCTCAATCAGTTATATTATGAGAGTTAGCTGTAAAACTTGTCTGCATACAGTCTCTCTGGATGTGTGTATGTGGAAACTGTTGAATTCTTTATTGAGAATAGAGTTGGTCTTGTGTATAAAGTTAATTGAAAATGAATCTTAATGGAGAATGGGACTGGGCATGGGAGAAGATGAGGGCGAGGGGTGGGAGTGTGGGTGGGAGGGCTGGGATGATGAGAAGAATCACTATATTCCTTAAGTTGTGCTTATGAAAATTTTATTCCTTAAATAAAAGGTTTATTTGGGGAAAAAAAGAAAAGTTTCATGGAAATGCATACTTTGAAAACTCTATGCATGTACATCAAAACTTTTGTAACAAAACACCTTATATTTTAATTCCATTTTTCCAGGAATTCTCTGAAGCACTCCCATAGAATAATTTGAATAAGAGGAGGAGAAAAAAAGAGAAAGGGTACAGAAGAAATATCTGAAGTAGTGCTTGTCAAGAATCTTTAAAGCATATGGAGAGCGAATGAAGTCAGACACAAAAGAATACATACTGCATAAGTTCATTCATGTGAATCCCCAGAGTAAGAAACTCTCAAGACAATAAAGCATTGTTTACTCAGAGCAGTGGGAGAGGATGCGTCTGAGAAAGTGACAGCTGAAGAGTTGGGACTTTTGGAATAAGCAAAATATTCTGAAAATGCCTTCAGTAATGGATGGACATACATTTCTGTGAATATAACATTGACAGATATAAGTTAAATGGGTGAATTGTGTTATTTGAATTGTATCCCGATAAAGTTATCAAAATAAAAATAGAGCCAAGTGGTAATGACTGAAAACATTCCAAATTAATTACATACATCAAACAATAAATTCTATGTTTGGAAATACTATGCAGGATAAAAAT
Source organism: Sylvilagus bachmani (assembly GCA_015711505.1). Taxonomy (NCBI): domain Eukaryota; kingdom Metazoa; phylum Chordata; class Mammalia; order Lagomorpha; family Leporidae; genus Sylvilagus; species Sylvilagus bachmani. The sequence goes on along the minus strand of CM027401.1, from coordinate 2,600,221 downwards.
AAAAATAAGCATCCCATATGGGCGCCGGGTTCTAGTCCCGGCTGCTCCTCTCCCAGTCCAGCTCTCTGCTGTGGCCCGGGAAGGCAGTGGAGGATGGCCCAAGTGCTTGGGCCCTGCACCCGCATGGGAGACCGGGGGGGGGGCACCTGGCTCCTGGCTTCAAATCAGCATAGCTCTGCCCATAGCAGCAATTTGGGGGGGTGAACCAATGTAAGGAAGACCTTTCTCTCTGTCTCTCTCTCACTGTCTTAACTCATCTGTCAAATTAAAAAAAAATAAACAGAGCAGAGCTGAAAAACCCAGCCAACCCACAATCAACCAACCAAACGCCTAATCCGAGGAGATTCAAACTGCAGAAAATCAGGGCTGGCTCTGTGGCATAGCAGGTAAAACAGCTTCCTGCAATGCCAGCATCCCATAGGGGCACCAGTTCAGGTCCCGGCTGTTCCACTTCCCATTCAGCTCTCTGCTATGGCCTGGGAAAGCAGTAGATTGCCGAAGTCCTTGGGCCCCTGCACCCACATAGGAGACCCAGAAGGAAGAAGCTCCTGTCTTTGAATCAGCACAGCTCTGGTTGTTGCAGCCATTTGGGGAGTGAACCAGCGGATGGAAGACCTCTCTTTCTCTCTCTGCCTCTGCTTCTCTGTAACTCTCCCTTTCAAATAAATAAATCTTCTTTAAAAAAAGAAAACTGAAGAAAACCAAAGATAAAAATTTGAATATAATACAAAACAAAAAGTCAAGGAGGGCCTAGTGCCTTGTATGTCAAAAAATAAAGAATTACAATATATTTTTGTATTAGAAAACAAGAAATTAAGGATGTATTGAAAGAACAAAATCATCAAGCAATAATTTTATATCCATTATTATTCACCAAAAGTAAAGGAGAAATACAGACTTTTTCAGAGAAAGATTAGGTAAGGATAATCACTATTAGCAGTACCACTCTGTAAGAAATGCAAATTCTAGAAGTAAAAGGAAATCCTTGATGTCAGAAACTAGGATGCACGCAAAAGAAAACTATCAAGGAGAAACAAATGAAGATATAATATGATGTTTTATCTTTTTGCTCTTATATAAAATTATTTTTAAAGTAACTATAGTGACAATATAGTGGATGACTACAACACATGATTCAGCCAAACAGATGAAAGTAATCTCACAATGGATGCATAGAGAGAACTGAGAATACAATATTATAAGTTTTATGCATTACATGTGGTAAGGTATGCTGCTATTTGGACTTGAATTTTCATTACTGAAAAAATGTCATGTGTAAATTCTTGAGCAAAATACACTGAATAACCTAGGAGAGTAGACAGTGTAAAATAATCAATTGAAAGCAGAGAAGTGATAATGACAGGAAAAACACAGCCAGTAAAAATAGAAAACAGTTATAAACATGGAATGCTCCCATTTCTAGGGTTTCTGGCTTCCATAGCAATGGGTTCTGCTCGGACTTTCCTTTTAGCCCTTCCTCCTTTAGTGTAGAATCCCCTTGGCCAGGTAATTGGGGTTATCTTGTGTGCTCCATTCCACTCTGCAATCCATCATTTCAGATACCCAGGTCTTACAGGGTTTCTATCTTTCCCTTGCTGAATCCCAGTGCTGCTATTTCAAACTGCAGCTGTTTGTTTCTCTGGTAGTTTCTTATGGAGGAGGAAGCTATGGTAGGCTGCTCTATTTGGCCATCCACTCACCATTCACTGTGTTTTGTGTCCCTACATTGATGTCTATGCATATGATATTAACAGCTACTGCTTCCAACTTTATTGACTAGCTTTATCAGACAAAGATGCAGTCCTTCAGATAGATTGTATTATCTATTGGGTTGGTGCTTTAACTCTGATTTTGAGTAGACTGAGCTCAAGTCAATGCCATCAGTTTTTGTGAGTGCCACAGTGTGTAGAATGCAGGGGTTTGTGGAGGTAGTGGTGTGAGTTTAAAATGGACAGAGGCTGCATGGTTGTATGGCGACTGGCCCTGTGGAAGTACTGATGGCAGTGGCAGCCATGATGCAGCGGCTACAGGTTACAGGGAAGCAAGTCCTTGAGCCCTGCTGAGGCCAGTGCTGGTGGCAGTCGCCAGAGCTTAGTGGTAAGGACACAGTAACACGCCCTCAGCCCATGCAAAGGTAACCACTGATGTACTAATTCTGAACGCAATCCTAAGAGACTCTGTGTGTGTTAGGTCTTCACACTCTACAGCAGTGAATGCATCTGGATCCCTTGCATGGAAAACCATGATGCCACAGGTGTTGGCCCTAGGAGGGGCCGGTTCCCGGAGTGGCTAGGAGGCAAGGGTGATGGTGCGAGGTTCTCTGATAGCAGCAACCATGATGTTGAGGCTGAAGTTTATGGAGTGATGTGTCGCTGGGTTGCTAAAGGAGTGCTCAAATCTGCCACAGTAGCAGAGGCTCCGGGTGTAGAAAAGGGAGACATATGTGTGAGGATACAGGTCCTCAGGCAAAAGGGATGGAGGTGAGTGTGTCAACTCTTCTAGTCTTGCAGGTAACCTCTTGGCTATGCTAGATATTACTGAGTGTAGGATTCTGTATGGGCTCAGGTGCTAGAGTTGCAGGTGTATCATTGAGTCCAGTTGGGTTTATAGAGTTCCAACTTTTTGTGGGAGTGTGATGAATTCCCATTTTTAGGGAAATGTAATAACTAGAGCTACATAGGCCAAGAAAGACTTTAGCAGTAACTCCATTTTCAACATAGTGCCATATACTAGCTTGGGCTTTGGGAGTTGGGACGGAGATGTCCCAATGTGAAATAAATCTCTGGGAAAAATAGTCACACAGATCCCGAGCAGCTCCCCAAACTGAGTCAAAGGTCTGAGAACACCTGCGGTTGGGACTGAGGTCCGCACCAACAGAGGGGATTCCTGGCACCTTTCCACTCGCCTTCTACAGCAGCGCAAGTCCCATAGGGGCTGAGGAGCCAGGGTTGCAGTTGCAATGTGCTTTGACCCTCTCTGCAGGATGGCAGGCACATCTCTACACGGTTTGGGATTCCAGATGTCAGGCTCCCCAAAGTGCAGCCAACCCAGTATTACTCGGGATGCTCTCACGGGGGAAGCAAGACCTGGACAATGCTGTCAGCCTTCTTGGAGCTTGTCTACACTTTTTGCTTTTCTAATTAGAGAAATGTAAGTACTGAAGCCTGACAAATTGAAATACAAATTATAAATAAGTAAATAATTTTTAATGGAAGACATTTCTAGCTACTATGTTTTCTTCAGTCATTATTCAGCAAAATTTCATATGAGCAATTAACATTTAACTTTTATTGGTAAGAATGATTCTAAATTACAATTAGTATGGAAAACAGGTAAGATGTGTAATTTAAGATTTGTAATTGAAAATGTTCACTTTGATTCAACTGATTAGAAATACACAAAAACTCATTCTTCAGAGTTTCGTTTTTTGCACTCCATGTTTTATGTGTTATAGTCCCTTAATTATGAAAACATACTCAATTTAAAATTTTGGCAGACAAAGGAATATTTTATTAGTATAATAAAGATAAAATACCACAGGTAGGTTATTAAGATGGTAACGATATTAAATACGGTTATAAAAACAACTTTTCTGTTGATGTGTGGGAAAAAGTTACTCTTTGGGATCAAGATAAACAGTTTATGCTGTTTAAAGAAAAATATATGTATGCACTGGGATTAGAAAGGTTAGGAGGCAGATTGTTGCTAGAGGAAAATGCTGAACAATCAAAAGCTGTCACTATAGATTTTTACTTCAGGATAATTGAGATTTGATCCTCAGAGCTACAAACTACTTCAATAATTAAGCAACTATGAATGCAATGTGCTAAGCAGATTCTTGTTTGCAGCAGCTTAAATAGAAAAGGCTAAAATTGCTGTTAATCTGTATTTGTTCATGTGTCTTGTACACTTGTGACCTCTTTCCCAAATATATTCAAATGTATAGCTAATGAGGGGCTTAAAATGGGCTCTAATAAATAAAAACACTTTTTTTAAAAAAAAATATTTTTATTATTTATTTGAGAGGTAAAGTTACAGAGAGAGAGACAGAAAGAAAGGTCATCCATCTGCTCATTCACTCCCCAAATGGCTGTAATGGCCCAAGCTGAGCTGATCAGAAGCCAGGAGCCCGGAGCGTCTGCTGGGTCTCCTATACAGGTGCAGGGGACCAAGCACTCAGGCCATTTTCCACTGCTTTCCAAGGCTATGATAGTAAGCTGGATTGGAAGAAGAGCAGCCAGGACATGAACCAGAGTCCATGTTAGATGCCAGTGCTGCAGGCGGAGGGTTAGTCTACTATGCCACAGCATTGGTCCCTAAATATCCTTTTCATTATCACACTACAGGAAAAACTTAAAGTCAAAATATTAACTATATCTAGGGGCCGGTGCAGTGGCGCAGTGGGCTAATCCTCCATCTGCTGTGCTGGCATCCCATATGGGTGGTTGTTCTAATCCCAGCTGCTATGGCAATTGCAGCCATTTGAGAAGTAAACCACTGGATGGAAGACCTCTCTCTCTTCTCTCTGTCTATAACTCAATCACTCAAAATCTTTAAAAAATATTCACAATATCTGAATCTAATTGCCTAAGATATCAGAAAAAAAGAAGCAGGTGCTGATTGTGTAACAGGTGATAGGTATTATTAAAAATATTTTACAAAAAATAACGTTTAATTCTCACAACATTTTGAGATTGGTCTCACAGGTAACTCAATGGGGCACAATGGTCAGGTGCTTTCCATAAGGTCACCCCATTGAACGTGGCCCAGCTGGTAGACACTGAATGCCAAGTGTGAAGCTAGGCCATGGTTTTGGGTCTTGCTTCATGTACACTTATGCCCCTGAAAAATAATCAAATTTAAGAATAAAATTGTCTTTCTCTTTTCAGATAACAGGTCTTAAAATTCTTAACTTATGGCCGGCGCCGTGGCTCAACAGGCTAATCCTCCGCCTTGCGGCGCTGGCACACCGGGTTCTAGTCCCGGTTTGGGCGCCGGATTCTGTCCTGGTTGCCCCTCTTCCAGGCCAGCTCTCTGCTGTGTCCAGGGAGTGCAGTGGAGGATGGCCCAAGTGTTGGGCCCTGCACCCCATGGGAGACCAGGAAAAGCACCTGGCACCTGGCTCTTGCCATCGGATGAGCGCGGTGCGCCGGCCGCAGCACGCCAACCGCGGCGGCCATTGGAGGGTGAACCAACAGCAAAGGAAGACCTTTCTCTCTGTCTCTCTCTCTCACTGTCCACTCTGCCTGTCCAAAATAAAAAATAAAAAATTCTTAACTTATAATAAATTTTAAAACATCATCCTTCTACATTTCCATTCATCACCAAGGTGATTGTGACTAGGAAAATTACACATTGTGAATATCTAACTTCAAAGTTACAGAATTCATCAAATACCAAGTCTCAGATATATTTTGATTTATAAAATCTGTCCTTTCCATATCATGGTATTTGGAGAAGCAATCTACCATCCAGTCATCAAACTCAATACCTGTCATCTCAAGTAAAATAGTATTTTTAGCACTGTTATACATATTGCAATAACCACAACATAAATGCAGCACTGAAAAAAAAATGCTTCGTTAGCCTCCTCAGCATACTAATACATGGAAAGAAGTTGCCCATAACAGACCATCTATTAATTTAAACTTCTTTTGATGAATCTGTCAATAGCACAGTAATTCTATGCTAGTCACACACAGTATCTCTGATGAGATCCCACATATATGGATGAATCAGTTATTTTTTGTTTTTGCAAAATTTAGAAATTTGTCATATTGCTAAAGCCCCAGCGAGCACAAATAATAACCCAAAGTGCCTTTATTTTATGTCTAATCTACTTACACCCTCTTCATCTGCATGTCTTCTCAGCCTATGTTCTGGCATCCTAAATCATAGTGAGAATAGTCTCTAATATATATATATCCTAGCTACCACTCGGATGAGTCAGTGTCTTTTATTCTAATACAGTGGATATTTCACTGCCATTTGTAATGAAATCTTCTGCATATTTGAAATTTGCTTACTGTGAAAGATTTTAAACTATTCTCTAGCTTTGGTTAACTATTGCCTTGGTAAATTCCTTAACTGAACTTTTTCAGTTTATAGAAGTAGCAAATCACCACCCATAGCACCGCCATGTACATCCCATATTTTTTCTTGCAAATTTGAGCATTTCTCCATCACCTTCATTCTGTGGTTATTATGAACCAATTGGATGAACCTCTAGGGTTTATATCCCCTGTGTTGTATGTAGGAAACATAGAAAAATTATATACTTAACCTTTTCAACCAATACACTATCCTTACTATCCTTTTTGTGTTTTAATATATGGCACATAAAAGTTTAAACACACATGATTATTTTATATGGTTTATATTAATTTGTACGCATATATCTATTTCTACGATTACCCTACTAGAGACACGGAAAATGATTAGAGTCAAAATGAAGTAATATTTGAAGAAATAATGGTAGACAGTTTCACTGAATAAAGACATCAATCCATGAATGTTTTCATGCACACATGATAGTAAAATTTTAGAAAACAAGACAAAACAAAAATAAATTTCTTTAGAAAAACACATAAACAAATACAAGGTACTGTCTCAGAAGTGCTGATGGAGGTCTGACTTCATATAATCTACAATGGAAGAGTCAGTGGGAAGGTATCTTCCATTTTTTTGAACAAAAATAAATTCAAGTCTTGAAAATTACACTTTGTGGAAACAGCATTCACACACTAAAGCATATATGTAACTTAAAGAGTTTTTCCAAACATTTTATATTAAGGTAAAACATCAAATGCATGTGTCTATATAATTTTAAATAAGCAGAAAGAAGATAATACAATTTTATGTCAAAGATGCAGAAATGTTGAGTCTTTTAAAGAAAATATTGACTTAGCGGGCATGAACTGAATAATCCCACGAAGGATATATGCTCCAATTTGACTCTATCTCTGTCCAAACCGTGGACTCTTACTATTTTGAATGGTTCCAGTCCATTGTGTCTCAACTGCATTATTTTGTAGTCCTAATTCCAAAGATTTATGGATTGTTACTTTGGGGCCCAAGTAACAACCTCATGTCTACATATTGGTTATGTGAGTTTGAATCCTATAGAGATATTCTCAAATATTAACTCCATTATTCCCATTTATCACGTTTGCTTAACAAATGTGACAATTTAAGGTGTGTTTTATAGTTACTGTTACTATAGTTTTACTACATTTTTATAAATGTTTTTATTGATATCTTCTTGGTCCAGAACCAACTCTTGGCTCCTGGCTCCTGGTTTGGTTCTGCTTTCCACAGTGTATTGTGTGTTGCTGTCTGAAATATATTATTTGTTGAATCTCAGTCATTAATATATATATGCCACAGTCTGGCACACTGTGTTTTTTTTAAAGATTTATTTACTTGAAAGTAAGAGTTACACAGAGAGAGGAGAGGCGGGGGGGGGGGGGGGGAGAGAGAATCTTCCATCCTATGGTTCACTCCACAATTAGCTGCAACAGCTGCAGCTGTGTTAATCTGAAGCCAGGAGCCAGGAGCTTCTTCAGGGTCTCCCATGAGGGTACAGGGGCCCAAGAATTTGGGCCATATTCTACTGCTTTCCCAGGCCATAGCAGAAATCTGGATAGGAAGTGAAGCAGACGGGTCTCGAACCGGCACCCATATGGGATGCTGGCACTGAAGGTGGTGGCTTTACTGGCTACACTACAGCGCTGGCCCCACAGCACTCCCTTTAAATTATATTCTTCATTATTTACCTTTGATCTAAGTTTATCATGTATCCAAAATCAGATTTCTCCTTACACTTGTTCTGTTTGTCTTCTGAGAATTCTAAATTCTTGAGGACATTTCTCTTTTCCTCTGTTTTTATTAGCCTATTGTCTTTCATTCTCTTTAGATTTTTCTCACTTTTTGTTTCAATCATTCATATTTCTGCTTTGTTTCCTTAGCAGAAATGATTTTAGTGGCAAAGGCTGTGGATGCCCCATTTTACTTGAGTGTGCATAAATATTACTGATTTGTTTAAACTAAAAATCAGAAATATCCCTTTTCAAATAAGAAATGGTTTTTCTTACTTTTTCGTAATAAAAACACATTCTGTATTACAGATGATATCAATATTCGGAATGAGAAATTTAACTGGAGATCACATATAATTAAAAATCCAGAGCCAAAGAAATCTTGAGAAGAGAATGCATTTCAGCCATATAAACATAGACTAGGTATCCTCACCTCACCTCTCTCTGTAAATTATGGCAGCTGAAAATTTAAACAAGGGGCTAAAACCTGAACAAGAGTTTCACAAGAGCATGCAGCAGATGATCTACGCTCGTCCCTCAGTCGGGCACTAAAACTTTAGAGAGAACATGAAGAATGCTCTGCAGCACCTGCAGAACTCACTGCATCCCGCTCAAAGCCTGCAAATACTGTAGCTCACTGAGGCTGAAAAGACTGCAAAGACTTCATTTTCTGCACTATTAACTCTTTTTCAAGTCCGTGTATTTAGGAAAAGAGTGGCCAACATGTGACACTGCCTGCACCTGGATGGTCCCATGCCTAGTAAATGCTCCATGCTGTGCCTCAGGGGCTGCACCAGGAAACACATCTCATGTGGTCAACACATTACTAGGCTTGTGAAAATTGAGGCTTAGGGGTATTGTTTATGTCTGCCTCTGCTTGCACATTAGCTACCTATTCTCTTCTCCAAGGCTCCTCATGTACTTACCCAACTGAGTTCCTTTTCTCTTCCATAGCAGAGAGTACTGTGAGACTCAAGAGTTATTCCCTTAAGGCCCAAGCACACTCCTGGAGCTCTCATCCTCCCCTGGATAGAGGCACCCTGGAGTGCAGTCAATCTACCATGTCTAAAACCGCGCAGTGAGACAATAGCACTGATACACTGCACAACCTAAGGCCCATCTTAATGTACTCTGTCCAAGCTGCAAAGTAGGAAACTGGCTGCAGGTACACAAATACAACGAGTAAGTCTGGGATGCTGCTTGCACTAAAACCCTTCTTACATATTAATGACCCAAATTCTACTCCGTATTTTTTGATATCAATACTTCAAATAAAAAAATTAGATTTGCATTTATTTGTATCCTGCAAAACTCTCATTTATGAATGAAGGTGAAATAAAAACCTGCCATAACATAACTGTTTTTTTTTACCATTTGTCCAGCCCTAAATGCTGCTTACAGATGTGCTGCACACTGAAACACAAAACAAAGTCATTGCTATGGAAGAACATGAAAGCAGAAGATCTCCCAGTAAAAGTACAAAGGAAATCCAAAGCAAATAAGAGGAGTATTTATGGAAAAATTGGAGGGCCAAGTCATTACTTATAAATAATAACCTTGAATGAGAATGACCTAAATTCTCCAAGAAAAAGATACAGACTAGATGAATGGATTAAAAAACAAGACCCATATATTTGCTGCCTGCAAGAAATTCACCTCAACAGAAAGATACCCACAGACTGAACTTTAAAGGATGGAAAATGGAATCATGTTAATAGAAAGCAAAAAAGAATAGGGGTATCCATCATATGTAAGACAGAGTAGACTTTAACATAAAACTGCTAAGAAACAAAAAGGAGTATTATGTGATAATGAACAGATCAATTCAGTAGGAAGACTTGACTATAATAAATTTATATGCACAAAATGCCAGTGAGCCTATTTAAAAGCAGCAATAACTAATCTAAAGGGAGATATAAACTTCAAGACAATAATAGAGAAGGACTTCAACACCCAATTTCATCAGTAGATCAACTAGTCAGAAAACCAACACAGAAACAACATATCTAACCCACACTCTGGAAAAAATGGACCTAATATCTCCAAAACTTTTCATCCCACAATTGCAAGCTCACACTCTTTTCATCAGTGCATGGAACTTTCTCCATGAAAAACCATGTATTAGACCATAAACCAAATTTAAAAACATGAAATGATACCATGCATCTTTTCTGACCACAATGGAATGAATCTAGAAAGTAACAACCTAAGAAACTCCACAAATTATGGAAACTCATGGGGAATGAACAACATACTCCTGAGTGAACAACAGGTCATAGAAGGTATCAAAAGGGAAATAAAAAAATTCATGGGAATGAATGAAGATGAAAACACAACATATGAAAACCAACGGGATACAGCATAAGGAGTGTTAAGAGGGAATTTTATAGCAATTAGTGCCTACATCAGGAAATTGGAAAGGCATCAAATAAATGCCCTAACAATGCATCTGAAAGACCTAGATAAATAAGAACAAATCAAACCCAAATTTGTTAGCGGGAAAGAAATAATTAAAATTTGAGAAAAAATGAACAAGTTGAAGACAGAAAATAGAAAAGATCTGTGAAATAGATGATTTTTGAAATAATAAACAATGAATCAAGACTGATACCCTAATTAAGCAAAAAACAAAAAAAGATGAAGACGACCTAAATCAATAAAATCAAAGATGAAAAAAGGAGATCTAACAATGGAAACAACAGACACAAAAGAATCAGGATTTACTACAAACAGCTATATGGCAACAAATTAGAAAATTTAGAAGAAATGGATAGATTCCTAGTCACACACAATCTACCAAAATTGAGTTATGAAGACACAGAAAACCTAGTGGATCAATAATCATGAAGGAGATTGAAACAGCGATAATGATCCTCCCAACACAGAAAAGCAAATGACGGGATGACTCCGCTGCTCAATTAAACCAAACTTTTAAAGTTGAATAAATTCCAATTATTCTCCAATTATTCAAAACAATTGAAAAGGAGGAAATTCTCCCAAATTCCTTTTATGATGCCAGCATATCACCTTAATTCCATAAGCAGAAAAGATACAATAAAAGAAGACAACTGTAGACCAATATCTTTGATAAACATAGATGTAAAAATCCACAACACAACACTAGCTAATCAGAACTAACAACACATTAGAAAGATTACTCACCCAAACCAAATGGGAATTATCCACGGTATGCAGGGATAGGTCAACATATGTGAATCAATAAATGTTACACATTACATTTGAAAAATGAAGAACAGAGGCTGGTGATGAGGCACAGAAAGTTAAACCTCTATCTGCAGACCCAGCATCCCATATGAGTGCTTGTTTGAGTTCAAAAGCTCTGCTTTGATCTAGCTTCCTGCTAATGTGCCTGGGAAATCAATGGGAGATGGCCCTAGTGCTTGGGCACCCGATTGGGAGACTTGGAAGAAGCCCCTGGCTGCTCCTGGCTTTGGATCAGCCCAGCTGAGACCTTTTGGGGAATGAATCAGAAGAGAGCTGTCTCTCTTCTCTTTCTCTCTCTCTGTGTGTGTGTGTCTGTCTGTCTGTCTGTCTCTGTCACTCTTACTCCCCTTTCTCTTTCTCTACTTCTCTCTATATTTTGCCTTTCATGTAAATAAATAAATCTTTAAAAAATTAAGAATAAAAACCACATATTTATCTCAGTAGATGCAGAGAAAGCATTTGATAAAATACAACATCTTGTAACCATAAAAACCTTAAGCAAATTGGGTATAGAAGGAACATGCCTTAACATATTACAGGTAATATATGACAAAACCACAGCCACCATCATATTGAATGAGGTTAATTTAGAAGCATTTACACTAAGATCTGAAATTAGACAAGAATATCCACTTTCACTACTGTGATTCAATACAGTTCTGGATTTTTAGCCAGAGAGATTAGGCCAAAAAAAAAAAAAAATCCAAAGGGATACAAATTAGAAAGGAAGAAGCATAATTATCCCTGTTTGCAGTTGACAGGATACTGTATATAGAAAATCAACTCTACTAACAGAATATTTGGACACATTAAGAGAGTTCTGTAAAGTTACAGTATAAAAAATCAATGCACAGAAATCAGTAGTCCTTGTGTACACAGACTATGCTATAGCTGACAAAGAACTTGTAAGTCACATTCACAACAGGTATAAACATTTAAGTATCTTGGAACAAATTTAAGCTAAGAGGTGAAAGATCCTTTTGATGAAAATTAAAAACATTAAACAAAGAAATAAAAGAAGAGAAAAAAATTCATGAATCTTCCATGTTCATGGGTCAGATGAATTGATATCATCAAACTATCCATACTACCATAAGTAATTTACAGATTAAATGATATCCTGATAACAATATCAGTGACATTCTTCACAGGTCTATAAAGAAAAAGATGCTAAAATCAATACATGAACACAGTATCAGTGGTTGCTGTGGACATTTGGGAAGTCAACCAGCAGATGCAGCAAATTCATTCTGTCTCTCCATCTCTCTCCTTCTTCTGTCACTGCTTTTTAACTAAGTACATGAACCTTAAAAAAATCTCTTTCCTCCTAAGCAGACTATCTTATGTAAACATAATTACATGTCATTCCTAAGTTATCAGGCCTACTTATTCTTTTCAAAAAATCACTTAGCGGTGCTTAATGTACATTGAATATTATCTCTAATGAGCCCACTTTGTTTCTACTGCTAGAGTTCAAGTAGGAGAAAACTTCAAAAAGTTCATGGAATCTGTACTTAAAAGACAATGTATAATTTCCATGAATTTTTAAAGTCCCCTTGTTTTATGAAGAGATACTTCCTTTATTTTCTCTGACGTAGCCAAAATGCTAGATGTGTTTCTGGCCTCCAAATTAATTAATTAATTTGAAAGACAGAGTTACAGAATTAGAGACAGAGAGAGAGAGAGAGGTCTTCCATCTGCCTGTTCACTCCCAAATGGCTGCAGGGGGAAGCCAGGAGCCAGGATCTTCTTCTTGGTTTCCCACTTGAGTACAGGGGTCCAAGCACTGGGACACTCATCTACCACTTTCCCAGGCCTTAGCAGGGAGCCGAGTGGGAGGGAAGCAGACAGGACTCAAACCAGCACCCACACGGGATGCTGGCCTTGCAGGAGGCAATTTAAACCACCACACAACCGTGCTGCTCTGTACTCAAAAATTTACAAAAAAATGCATGGATGGATCAATGAATCAATAATCATTAATGGCTATATTATTTTCCATAAATCAATGAGTATCAATATAGCCATGCAATGTTTAATAATGAGATATGTTCTGTAAAAGCTATCTTTGAGCAATTTTGTCATTCTGTAAACATCATAAATGTTATTTGACAAATTTAGATGATGAATGTCAATCACTGATGCAGCCTCTTGATGTAATCCCAGAGACAGTAAACGCAGAATGTAGGCAGTTGCTGCTGGCATAATGACATACTCTAAGTAACCTTTTTTTCTTCCCATATATAGAAGCACATTCTAAAAGAATTATAAAAGCATACTATACTAAGTGCATAAACTGTTAACATAGTCATTCATTATCAACAACCCAATGTCTCAACTAAGTATAACTCTATCAGGATAATGGCTATGATGGAGTGTGACTAAATAGCTATTTTGCTTAAAAAGGCATGAAAATCCTACTTCAACAAATAGAGAATAAGCCAAAACCAGAGTGACGAAAAGAGGTCATGGTACACACAGAAACTGATTTAGAAGTGACAGACGTTAAAACAAAGGCAATTGGCAGCAAGATGTTGGCATGTTCAAGGTGGTTAAATATTAAATTTTATAACAACAAGTTAACAACAACTGGCCAAGGAGAAGTTGTAGGAGCTTAGTAAGGCCTAAGTTACAGAAGAAAAATACAGGATCTGAAATGCACATGATTAAGGGAAAATAAGATGTCTTAGTCCATTTTATGCTTCTTTACCAAAATGCTTGCAGACAAATCTTCATAAATAAAAGAGGTTTCTTTGGCTATTAGTTTTGGGAGTTAAATGTTCCAGATTGGGTGTTGCCCTCAGGTCAACCTCAAGCTTCTGGTTGCATCATGGCAGAGTAGATCACATTCCATGGTGCAAGCATGAAAGAGAGCAAAAGGTAAGTGAGTAAGCAGAAGAGCAGAGAGGGGCAAGAGTCACACTTAAGACTGCCTATGCTCATAGGACACAGCTACTCATGCAACACCACACTTCCAGACCAAACTTGATCCCTTACTGACAGCAGTTGTGACCCTATCACCTCTCACTAGGCCTCACCTGTCAACGCTTCATCACCTTTCAAAACTGATATGTTGAGAATCAAGCTTCAGTATGAATTTTGGTGGAAATAAACCTCATCCAAACTACAGGGAATAATTGAACAAAGAGACAACAGCAAGCAATGTTTTTAATAGGCTTTTAGCCTGTATGCTATGATGCTTAACCTAAGTGTTCAAATACATTAACGTATTTCAGATCACGCATCCAGAGCCATCATCAAATAAATGGTATGCAAGTTTTAGAACTAGTTGTACTACTTTGCTTAAGATTTTAAAATAATCTAAGCTTCGTAGTCTGATTTCATTAGGTTTTAATTTATAGTCTAATTTAATATATTTATCAACACTTAGAATCAACAACACAGTTGAATATAAGTATTGCAATTCACACTGACCTTTCAATTAATTCTGAATGCTGTTAAATGACTAAAATATTCAGAAAAAAGCTTACAAGGAAGCACATTTAATCATAACATATTTAGTTTTCTTAAAATATTAATATGACTCTAAAAAACTTCTAAAATCAGTTTATTCCTCTCTTTTTTTGCTACAAAACAATAAATAGTTTTATTCCCAGATACACAGTTCTTATTAAAAAAAAAAAACTATTTGAAGAATCTTCAAAATGTTTCTGGAAAATCTGAAGAAACAAACATGGATCTCAACATTTCTGCAGTAAAAATAAAATCATAGTAACATGCTGTAACACATCTGAACAGGATCCAGTTTGAAATATTGACAGAAAAGAAATCAGAAAAATACGAATTTTGTTAAAACTGAAGCAAGAAAAAGCATTGCATTTATAGCGAAGCTTGGTAAAATCCTTGATGCTTTATTAAAAGGTTTTGGGGAAATACTGTGCAGTTTATCAATCATATGCATTTTTATAAGAGATGAGATCGAAGATGAAGCCTATAGCGGCAAACCATCTCATAACTTTGTGAGGAGAAAATCATTGTGTGTATCCTAACTGAGAATGATTGACAATGAGCAGAAGAAATAATAGCCATCGTGGGAGCTATCATTGCTACACACAGTTAAGCTGCAGGCAGAGGTAATTTTCAATAGAATTTTCAAACAGATGAGATCAAGATCCTGAAGAATTTTTTCTAATAATTTTAACATGATCTTGAAGAAAAAGCGGAATCGAATCAACGGCTATCAAGAAGTCAATCTGCACTGGCAAGAGTAAAGGTTTTGTGAATGGTTTTCTTGGATGTTCAGTCCATTTTTCCTGTTTACTCTTCAGAGGGCCTGAAGAACGAGAGCATCTGCATGTTAGGAAAGTTTTCAGAGTCAGTCAATCCCAGGAAAGCTTCACCCGAGAGTCTGTAACATTACAATCCTCCTGCTCACTCCTGTCCTCAAATGTGGGCAATATGAAGAAAATTTTGATGGGAATCATTAGACATGTATATTATAGTCCTAATTTGGCTGCTCTGACTTGTCGCCAAATCTTAAAAACAAAACAAAATTTAAAGGCATTCGTTGATCTTCAGTTAATGACGTAAAAAAGAGGGGCCGGTGCTGCGGTCTAGTGGGAAGAGCCTCCACCTGCAAGCATTGCACATGAGTGCCCACTGCAGTCCCGGTTGCTCCCTGCTAATGCATCTGGGAAAGTGGCAGAACTTGGCCCCACTCTTGGGCCACTGCACTGGAAGAAGCTCCTGCTTCATGGCTGTTGCAGCCATTTGGGGAGTGAATCAGTAGATAGAGAAAAGAGAGAAAGTGTGTCTTCCAACTCTGCCTTCCAAGTAAGTAAAATGAATATTAAAACATGCAGAAAATTTACAAAACTCCTATAACTGCCATGGTTAAACCTCCAGGAACTTTTGTTCTTTAGAATGATGGGTATTACTGTTAATAGAAGTATCTTCAATGTGATGGTTTATTATGAAAATAAGTTTATATATTTTTCTTTTAATTACATTTTACCGTGAAGATTTTGTGATCTCCTCATGTATATTAGAAAATACATCTCTCTAACTTATTTAGATCATCCACCTAAGTTTAGAGTTGTAATACCTGTTAGAAGATAGAACCAATTAACTAAAAGCAGAGAGCATTGGTGTGTTGAGCCATTATGTATTTATTTTTTTCATCTCAGAGCTTTCTATGCTTTGACTACTGGAAATAAACATTTTATGTTTAGCAGAAGTGATTAAAAATGACAGAGAAATGAATGCAAGGTAAACACCAATATAGTAAAATTACAATGTGTTGGAACTATGCATTCTTATGACAAAAGCCTAAATATTTATGTATTTCTACATGAAACTATTGGAAGACTTTGTTTAGAAGGAATAGTTCCATTTGTATATTAATTCAAACTTTATAATTTAGAGAAATGAGCAGCATGAAGCAGAACGCCTGGTTTCAGATTCTGGCTCTGCTTCTGGTTCCAGTTTCCTACCAATGCCCTGTGAGGCAGCAAGTGATCACTAAGAAGCTGGGTCCCTGCCACGTAGACTGTCAGACCTGGATTAAGTCCCTGGTTTCTGTCTGCATCCTGTTCCAGCCTTGGCTTTTGGAAGTGAACCAGCAGATGGGTCTGTCTCCATCTCTGTCTCCCTCTCTATCTCCCTCTCCCCCGCCTCCGTCGGGGTCTCGGTCTCTCTCTCTCTCTCTCTCTCTCTCTCTCTCTCTCTCTCTCTCACACACACACACACACACACACACACACACACAAATATATAATTAAGCACTTTCTAAGATAACCATTCTTGAAAAAACATACAACTCTTGAAAACAACCCCTCCACATGAAGTCATTACTGAAAAATATTTTTACTAAGAAATTACCAGTGTGGGCTTCTGGATTGAAAAATAATGCTGCTGTCATTTCTCACTAAAATGTCTTATTATAGTTTATGGCATTTGTCACTTGATAATATTAGTCAACAGCATTCACATAAAATATAAACATTTTGTATAAAACAAGCACTGAAATGAAAATATTGAAATGCTGAAAATGAAAATATTCATTCAGAAAATTACTATGTTTACATTGCTTTTTATTTAATTTATTTGTGAGGTAGAGTTACAGACAGCAAGAAAGAGAGAGGCAAAGAGAAAGGTCTTCTACCCTCTATCACTCCCCTCATGGCCTCAACATCCAGAGCTGGGCCATTCCTCAGCCTGGAGCCAGGAGCTTCTTCAAGGTCTCCCACAAGGAGGCTGGGGCCCAAGCCCTTGGGCCATCTTCTACAGCTTTCCCAGGCCATAGGGGAGAGCTGGATCAGAAGAAGAGCAGCCAGGACTAGAACCAGAGCCCACATGGGATATCAGCACTCCAGGTGGAGGATTAACCTACTGCCACGGTGCTGCCCCCACTATATTTTTTTCAACAAGCAAAATAACATTTGTTCTTCCTGCTGATGGGCTGGTGAAATCTGCTAGAATAATGGAAGAGACACATGGAGGATTCTTCAAGGTGTTTTCCCAGGATGCATCACATTACCAGGAGTCAAAATGTTTTATTGAAAGGTCTACTAAAATTGCTTCTGAATCACTTACTGTGGGTTTTTACGTACTTCATAGATTCTTTACACTCTCACTGAATTTCAAATTGTATAAATTAATATAACAATTTGCAGGAATGTGATCATTTTGGAAGAAAGGAGCTACATAATCAAAGAAGCTGAATGATGTGCTATTATTGCAATTGTTATCCGTTTTGTATTCTTGTGGTTGTATAGCATGATTAGAAAATAAAAATTTTAGCTCATGTAAGAAGATCATTTCATAGTTTTTGTCAACATTTTATTCAATTTTCTACCCTTCATAACACATGTCAAAGGGAAAGGGGGACCCAAGCATCTGGAGCTACTCTATTTCTAAATAATTTTTTTTTTCTATCAATTTAGGCATTCATACCCAGAGATAGGACACATTTACTGATATACTAAGGTTTGTGAAGTTAAATAACTTATCCAAGATTTCTAAACTAGCACATGACAAGGCTGAGGTTGGAGTCTTGATGTCGACTATATTAATTACAGATAATCAAACAGGTTTGTAATATTTTTAAGTAAAAACATGGCCAGCATTCAGCTTTCTGTTTCCAGTCCTTCCTTTCTATGGCTATGATACTATGAATGGTAAAAATGTTCCTTGTATCTTGAATAAATAATATTTGCTTTATTTTTAATTATTTTGTATAATAGTAGTACATGTAATGAGCTATTTAATAGTGATTTTAAATATTTAAAAGTTATTAGATAGCTATCTTTAGGTGTAAGTAATACAAAATTTAAAAAGAAATAAAAGCTGCAAATACAATAAAATGTTAAGCTCAGAAATGATTTTGCTTTTCTGAGAAATATAACATTTCAAATAACAAGCTGTTTAAGTTTTTCAAAGTACAATTACTTTGTGATTTTTTGGACAATATTTTAACACTAATATTTTAATCCAAACAATATCATAATTCAGTATATGTCATATGACTTAATTGGTTTTATAATACATTGATCAAAATCCAGGCAAATATGAGAAAGCTTCAAACTGTTCAGAAAATGGAAATGAAGATAATCTGTATTTTTTCCAAAATTTTTGCATCCCTTTTATGTAATTTGGCTTATGACTGTTAAAAAATCTATATATTTTATTTTGCAATGTATGTCCTGAGGAAGGAAAAATTCATAATTAGTATCAGGGGCAAGTAAATACCTTTAAACTCATAAAAGAATATTTTGAATTCTATAGTTTATTTTGTGTTGATTCTAAGACTACTTGGACCTGCATAGATGAATATATATATGCCCAAATCCTAATTTTATGAAAAGTAAATTGTAGGAAATCATCTTTCACTTCAGGCTTTAAAGAGACCATCTGAAGATAGAAGCAAGTAGATCAATGATGTAGTAGATATACTATAAATTGCAATAGCCCACAGCCAGGATCCAGGGCACAAGCACTATATGGATTTGACACCATGTCTTCCATTGTATTTCTCAAGCACTTGGAAAATTATGTTTTGATTAAACAGCAATATTAGTGAAACTTTTTATAAAGAGCCAGATAGTAACTTTTAAACTTTTGATGTCTTTAATTTTTTTTTTTTTACAGGCAGAGTGGACAGTGAGAGAGAGAGACAGAGAGAAAGGTCTTCCTTTTCCGTCCTAAACCACACTCCCTGGCGACAGCAGAAAGCTGGACTGGAAGAAGAGCAACCAGGACAGAACCAGGTGCCCCAACCAGGACTAGAACCTGGGGTGCTGACGCCACAGGCGGAGGATTAGCCTATTGTGCCATGGTGCCGGCCCTAACTTATTTTCCATTGCTTCTTCACCTTCTTTTCTTTTAAAGAAGTCTTTTAGGGGCCAGTGCTGTGGCTTAGTGGGTAAAGCCATCACCTGCAGTGCCAGCAACCCATATGGGCACCGGTTCAAGTCCCAGCTGCTCCACTTCTGATTCAGATCTCTGCTGTGGCCTGGGAAAGCAGTAGAAGATGGTCCAAGTTCTTAGGCCCCTGCACCTGCATTGGAAGACCCAGAAGAAGCTCCTGACTCCTGGCTTTAGATCAGCACAGCTCTGGCTGTTGTGGCCAATTGGGCAATCAGTGGATGGAAGACCTCTCTCTCACTCTCTGCCTCTCCTTCTCTGTGTAACTCTGACTTTCAAATGAATAAATAAGTCTTTAAAAACAAGTCTTTTAAAAGTCCATTTCAATTTGTTGATTTTAAGCTGCACGTAGCTATGATGTGACTATGGCCTTTGGTGGCTCAGCAGGTTACGCCACGCATGCAATATCACAGTGCTGGCTGGAGGCCTGGGTGGTCTACTTCCTGTCCAGCCCCCTGCATATATGCCAGAGAAAGTCTCAGGCAATAGCCCACGTTCCTGACATACTGCCATCCACTTGGGAGACCCGGATGTAGTTCTAGGCTTCAGGCTGGCCCAGCCCCAGCAGTTGTGGTCATCTGGGGAGTGAATCAGTGGATGGAAGGTCTCTTAGTGCCTTTCCTTCTCTCTATCACTCAGCCTTTAAGGTAGATTTTCCTGTTTGTTTTATTAATTTATTTATTTATTATTTTTTATGGCCAGGATTTTTCCCATGGCCCACAGTGTATTCATGCTTGATCAGTGCATCAGCTGAGTTCTATTTACAAAGTAATTTCCAAGACTTCTTCTTGTGCTATTCTGGGCACTAAGAAGTTTGTGTTACTTAGGGCTCAGTGTCTGACGCCCCATCAACCTCTGGGTATCAGCCCTCCATGGTGTTAGTAACAGAAGGATCCTCTGACGCCCCATCAACCTCTGGGTATCAGCCCTCCATGGTGTTAGTAACAGAAGGATCCTCTGACGTCCCATCACCTCTGGGTATCAGCCCTCCATGGTGTTAGTAACAGAAGGATCCTCTGACGTCCCATCACCTCTGGGTATCAGCCCTCCATGGTGTTAGTAACAGAAGGATCCTCTGACGTCCCATCACCTCTGGGTATCATCAGCCCTCCATGGTGTCAGTAATAGAAGGATCCGAGGAAACACCATTCTGGTGCTGGAGTAGGTCCCCATTAACTCTTTGTGCTTGCATTCACAAAGCTCGAGGTTTGAAAACTAAGTGGTAATGAAGGGTGCAGAGAGGTACTTTACCTTTGCCAACGTAAATTCAAAACAAATTCCTTAGAAAGATGTGTATTAATTTGGTTTCATGATTGAGACAATGTTTATCACAGCCAATACTCATTCTAGATGAAAACGTTCTCATTGACAGCCTTAAACAAGGTTGCAACATCAGAATCAAATATATCGCTAATATTTCAGTACACTAGTCCGCCCTTCTTCTATTTGCTTCTTTCTAGGTAGGCCATTTCATGTATAGAATATTGCCGGAGAAAAACCACATAGATTATATACATGTATCTGTATATATGTATATAATCTCCCCTGTTATTTCTCTTACCAAGAAATCTAAACTTAATGACTATCTTCAGGCCTGTGTGTACCTTTTACCCAAGGAAGGATTTCAACTGCTTTTAAGAAACTATGCTTCATTTGCCCTGCATCTGAGTTACAATTTATTCTACGGATTATTAAATAAATACAACAAGTACTAATAAATTATTCCCATCTCGGAAATCTTTAAATCACAAATTTTGCACATTTACATTACTTTGTTTTTGAAAGCTCCAATTTTTCTCCTTTATTCACATGTGCTTCTTTGCATCCTGCCTTCTTCTCACCCTTCCATCCATTCATTTGGAAATATTCTGAAACACTCATTTGTGTTTCTCCTACTTCATCTCTATCCTCACACTGGTTGGAGGTCTGCTGAAGGTTATAAGGCCCATCGTAGCAGGAGCTCTAGGTCAGGGGTGAAACAGTGTCCTGGTGTTTTGGGGTGGGTTGCTACATACCAGAATAATTGAGCAGTACCTAAATGTGCTAAGATAATGGGAATCAACATTCTCACTATTAAAAAAGTGATTTATAGATCTGAGAAAAGTAGTATAAAGCCTATGATGTTGAATTGGAATTGCAGTTATCACTATGAACTACATTTTTGTGTACACATAGATGTATTAGGTAAAAGTATATAAATATGTAGATAACTGTAAATGGGGATATAAGCATATATTTGGGAGGCTGGCACCATGGCACAATAGGTTAATCCTCTGCCTGTGATGCCAGCATCCCATACAGGTGCCGGTTCTAGTCCCAGCTGCTCCACTTCCAAATCAGCTCTTTAATATGTCCTGGGAAAGCAGTAGAAGATGGCCCAAGTCCTTGGGCCCCTGCACCCACATGGGAGACTCAGAAGAAACTTCTGGCTCCTGGCTTCGGATCGGCACAGCTCTGACTGTTGCGCCAGTTGGGGAGTGAGCCAATGGAAGAAAGACCTCTGTCTCTCCCACTCACTGTCTGTAACTACCTCTCAAAGTAAATTTTAAAAACTTTTAAAAAAGCATATATTTGGGAGCTTATGTTAATATATTTATATACTCTAAATCTATGTATATATTTCTCTTTATGTCCTGTAAATTTATAAATTATTCATCATCTATTTATATAGACTAACATTTTACTAGGAACAATGATATTCAGTTGTATGAAAACACCTACTGATCAGATCTTGGAATATAAAGAATGGCTTTTCCTATATACCTATGTCTGATATCACTTGTCTAGACCTGGAATCTAATATAGATTTCATACTGAGAAGACTAGGAGGCAGTAAAGTCCAGTATAATCAGAACATCTGGTGACCAGATCCTGGTTTCTAATTATGATTTTCCTGTATAGGAAAGCAGTGTTCCTCAGAGGAATGGATGGAGTACTTTGTTTGACAAAGAAAGGGAGATTTCAAAGAATAATGACACTTTAGAAGAATACAGAAGCCAGAAAGAAGGGTCTCCATGATGCTAATTATGGACAGATCACTCTAACAGGCTACAACTCAAAGAATAAAATGTATTCAAGCAATGATCAATAAGAAATGAAAACATTGGTGATTCATAATTCATTAAGGAATAGGCATGTACGTAATTTTGATATATCTCCCAAAACAATTATTAATGAAAAAAGGAAAATGAGTGACTTTGCAATAAACCCTCGTCTGGCCAGGTAGTGGAGACACAGAATCTATCTTACCGGACAAAATATGAATCGAAAAGAATAACCTGGCATCCTTTTAATGAAATTTCTGCCAAGAAATGGAAAAACTAGATTTATTTATGAAGAAACAGCATATAAATCTAAACTGAGAAACATTGGATAAGTGGCCTCCAAGTTCTCTGCAAGGTGAAATCAGATAGAAATAGATCCGTACAAAATAAAATAGTGTGTGAGCAACGTTTACGTCAATAGGCATTACACACACTTCAAAACAAGATTTGCACATCAACTCAAATATTTTCAATTAAAATTAATGAATTTGATAAAGCAAAACAGATTCTGAGAACCCATGCCAAAAATAAATCTGAATCCTTGTAAACAGAACCCAGAAAATGGTTTCACCTCCCAGTTGTTGCTAAAATGCAGTCAGCTTTGTAAACTTCAAAACTGCACAAGATCAGGGCATAGCCAATGAAGGGATCAAACACTGTGTTTTGGGTTACACAATCCATGCAGGAATCCAGTCACAGCCAGCTGCAGGCCCTGGCAGGTAAATGCAGAGTCTCACGTAGCAGAACCCTTTGACAATCTAAACCAAGCATTAACCTTCATTATCAAAAATATTCCCCCGATATATGATGGCAGAAACTAAGGAGCTTGCTTTGGCGACTGCTTCCTTGGGACATGCTAGCCTCTTATTTTCATTTCCCATGAAGATGAGGATAGTTAATTACAAGTATTAAGTTGTCTTAGGAAATCGAGTCAGAGCTTCTCAATCCATAAACCGACACTAATGACAGAGGAAGGTCATTGAAAGCTATGCTTTGTGCTTACAGATCGGCAAAATTCTAGGTCCCTGGAATTAACATTATACCATTAAAAACACTACTCTTCCCCAAGTGATCCTCTAATAATTACATAAATGAGTAAGTCAGGTTCCAAATTCAAATAATACAGACTTAAGAATCAAATTTGTAATGTTGTTTTCAGTACTCAAGCATGGATTTATAACTAAATGTCACCTGCACCACTATACAATCTTTGACTATCATTTTCTTCACTGAGATGTAAATACCTACAGATTTCAGTAAAATGCTCTTGTATAGGGATTCCATTGACTCTAAACAAAGTGCTTGGACATACTCTTGCTCAAGAATTCATCGTTACTCTTAGATCTGCTAGAAATTTGCCTCTCAGCTCCATTCTCACTTAACATGATTAACAAGACACCATCTATATGAATTCTTAGCTTCAGCATTACAAGATTTAGTTGCATCCATGAACACTTACTCCAAATATCGTGGGTATAGAACTGTTTAATGATAATCTAAACCTGGGTTTAGTGGGCCAATTTGGTTCATTCAGTTTCAAGTTATGTCTGATGTTATATAGTTCAAATTTATTTGAGGTGAAAAATCAGGTAATTGAATTTTTCACTCCCTTGTGTTAAATTATGACAAATCAAAAGGTAAGATCATTTGAACATGATCTTGGTTATACTGTTTTATTTTGATTGTTACCTGTTTTGCCAACATAATCATCACTGTTTCTAGGTGTCTGCAGATGCTAACTAATTCAGTTATTTGCCCACAGGTACCATGGAGGAAGGTGAATGTCTCATTTTCCTTCCAAATACTGTATTTCCTTGAGAATTCATTGCCAGTAAGCCCTTCTCAGTAGCAAGTTATTTATCAGTTGGCATCTTTAATTAACAAGTGACAAAATAAATTTGGATAGTGTTGGAAGAAATTAAATTTATTATTAGAGTATTAAGAGCTTATATAAATGAGAAGATGACAAGATTGGAAGTAGGGTAGAGCAGATGGAATTCTGGGGAGCTCTTCAACTCAACTCTGGGAAAAGTTATAACAGCTGCAAAAAAGGACACTTATGGGATAAGCAGACATTCACCATTACATCAGTACAGCATTGACTCATTTGCTCAAGTGTTCACATGTAAGAAGTGGTCATTTGACTGACAAGACTTAGACTATGTTTCTGACCTATAGCTGCTAAGCAGGGTCCATAAACAGAGAAAAAGAACAGCCACGAAACCCACAGTTTACCACAGAAGAAAGCGGACGTTAGGCCATCAGATCTCACTGAAAACTACATGATACGTCAGTTGTTTCACAAAAGCCACATCAGAAAGCAGCAGCAAGTTTTAATGAACGCTGAGGACAGAGGCAAGTAAAACACTAAGAGAGTCTCTAATATTGTTGGGAGGTACCATAGAATCCGGTCACAGAGTAAAGTAACAAACTCTGATTTTAAGGATTAGTATAAGTAAAAAACGATTTCATTATTGGGTAATTAGGAGTCAAATGAGTTTATTTTTAATATAATTCGTTGTATTTGGTGAAGTATTTTCTTATTATGCTATCGTCAGATCTGCAGTTTTAAAATGTCTTATGGGAGGATGCTTTACAAACAAGATGACATTTTTGATCTCCTATAAGCTAGAGTAATACACACAGTCACGGATATATGCATCAGATAACTTAAGGAAGTTCATGCGTTGTCCTCACGGCTCACTAATTAAAATAAAGGACAACCATGAATCCCATGTTAAGAAACCATGTTTAATATATTGGTTTATTAGTATATGTCAAATCACAAAGATCCATTAGTATTATTATTGTCCCTGGGATTTACAGATTGAGAAAGGTTCACTTTGTTATTGGCAATGATTGGAGTTCCAAGAAGATTAGTTATTTACTTAAGGGACAGAGAGCAACAGATAGTGACATTCATTTGCCAGCTCACTCAAACACCCAGGGAACAAGGAACTCAATCCAGATTTCCTATACGGGTGGCAGAGGCCCCCTTACTGAGCCATCACCTGCTGACTCCCATGGCGCACATTACCAGGAAGCTAGAATTCTGAGCAGAACCAGGATCCCAACACTTCAGTGGGGGATACAGACAACTCAAGTGGTATGTTAGCCACTGTAACGATCCCCACCCTGAGATAACGCCACCCTGAGATTTTATTTTCTAATATATTTTTATGATTTTATAATGATACATATTTATTGGAGAATATGTAACACATGCTAAAAGATATAAGAAGAAAATGAAGAATCCTACCACCCAGAACAATGATTAAATTATTAGTGGCAATATGCAGTTTGTTATTTATTATTTTATCTTAAGCTAATTTAGTATTTGATACTTTATATGATTCTTTCTACATTTTGTCACACGTATTTACTCTCCCCATTCAAACTAATTTGCAAGCTTCATTTGTTAACTCACTGCAAACAGGTAAACCATTAGTGGGGTCAATTCGCAGCTGAACACAAGTTAAAGTGTACTGCACTTCCCTGTGGAGGAAGCAAAGAGGGAGGCACATAGCACACAATTTATGTTATTTAGAACCAACTGCATTTTGTGAATTAAATTAGCTTTGTTAAATGTCTAATGGCTATGACTCTTAATTAGTGATTCTGTTTAGAGAGAACTCTGTATGGGAAATCAAGTCCATTAAGAAAATGCAGTATGAAGAAGGTAAAGCAAAGATTCTGCAAATGCCTTGGAAGAGCTGCCATTCTAAATAAGATTATATTCACATGTCTCTTCCAGCTCAGAGTCAGATTTATCCTTTCCAAAAATTTCATGTAAAAGATTAGCTCCTTTTCATCTTTTCTTGACTTTCAAGTAAATGAAAATGACAGGAGACTTACATACTATGAAAATCTTTTTAAAGTATCTCTTCTAGATAGATTAGTCAAATAAATTGTAGACAAATGTGAAACAATTTAGTATATAAAACTTAAATACATATTCCTATCCTCTTTACTGAAATTCCATTCAAAAAGTCTTGCTGGAAGTTTCAGATTGATTTGATTTTCTATATAAATCAAATCTAAAGGCATAAGGTTAAGGCACATTTAGAATTAAGTCCCAGCGTGTGTGAGATATATCAAACATGGATTTTATTTAAAAATAGGATCACTACATTTAATACATGTGGAAACCACCTTTGAATGAATTAAATTTATTACTCATTTAATAATTCACATTCCTGTGTTCAATAAATATTAAAGACTGTCTCTCAGATAACATTAAACTATAAATTACAAAGGAGAGATGATTAATAATTTCAAAGTTTCCACAGTCTAAGTGGGGAGAAAGGAAAGTTAACAATTAAGTGCAGTGTAATGAATGCAGTAACACACAATATAATAGGGATAAACAGAGTCTTATGGGAGCACTTTCATAGTTTAAAGGAGGTTTAAAGTCCCTGAGCCTAACATAGTTAGGAGACCTTGGGAGTTAGTCAATTAAAGAATTAGGGTTAGGGAGTGGGTACATTCCTGAGAGAGGATAAAACGCATCAAAGCATGAAGATGAGCCCTACTATAAAAGATACCATTTATAAGGACTGCGGTAAATTGAGTAATAATGTATAACTGGTAGGAGCTGGATCATAAATTAACTTATATGCTATAGTTTGCAATTTTTCTTTGATTCTATAAGACAGGGGAATCTACAGAAAGCAGTAAGGGGGATGAGGATGTCAAGGGCATAATCCGTGTTGAACTTTTACTCTCTCCTTGGCACTGTGGAGGCAGATAAAATGTTAGAATGAGTTTTTATGCATTGTAAGTTTACTAAAAAGAGGTCATGAGGACTTGAGTTACATAAAAGATATAAAGTTAAATATGTGCAATAGATTTGCGAGTATAATATAGGGCTAGATTACTGTATAAATTGGAGGAAAGCTCTGTTACTAGCAACTCTAATATTTCCATAAGGTTGCATGTGAAAACAATCTCCTTTTCTATTTGGAGAGTCATTTACATATGTTTTACATATATGACTATTAGTTCCCTTTCCTTACAAGCAGATGTTTTTATCACTATTTTTATTGAAACATTTGTAAAAACATCCCAAGTATTTAGGAATAAAATTCTGGTTCATTCATGATGGAGTAATGGAGGTCCAGCATTTGTTTTAACTACAGGTAATTATAAAATTGGAAACAACACACGAATCACTTGGTTTCCGGCAGCAGAAAAAAGAAAATAGTTTCGTTTTTCACCATGATGGTGGTGCTTAAGATAAAGAAAGAAGACCCTGCTCCCGCAAAGCTAAAGGCTTTGAAGACCAAGACGGCTGACTGAGAGGCATCTACAGCCACCAGGAAATCACTCAGACATCACCCACTCCTCCCTGGTCCAAGACATTACCTCAGAAATGCACCTGCTGCACAAGCATGCTCTAACTCTATGACATCAATTCCCCCAACCATTACATTTGCCATGGATAAAGACAGGAGATGAAAACCATGTTAGTGTTCATTTGGACATCAAGGCCAACTAGCACCAGATCAGAACTGAGAGTGACTTCACTGTGGCCAAGGCTGACACCCTGATCAGCCCTGGTGGGCATGCAAAGGACTGTGTTTCTCTGGTTCCTGACTATGAAGCTTTGGCTGTTACCAATGAAACTGAGATCCTCTAAGCTGACTCCAGCTGCCTAATTCTAAATATGTTTTTACACTCCAAAAAAAGAGAATGCATATGGTCATGGCACTTAAAAAGAGGAATTCATATGGTGGGTCTAAGTTTAGAGTTTTTTTTTTTTTTTGAGGAACCACCATTTTTTTGCACGATGGCTGTGCTGATTTGCACTTCCACCAACTGTGCACAAGGATTTCATTTTCTCTGCCTCCTTACCAGCAGTTGTTATCTGATGTCTTTTTGACAATGTCCAATCTAACTGGAGCAAGGTGATATCTCTTTGTGGTTTTGAACTGCGACTCCCTGGTGATTAATCATAGTCAGCATATTTTCATATATTTGTTAGCCATTTATGTACCTTCCTTGGAAAAATGTGTCTAGAACTATCTCCGTTTTTTATGTATAGTATTTCTTTGCTAGTAATTTGTTTGAGCTCCTTGATTTCCTGCTTGCTGACTCCTTCTCAGATGTGCAATTGAACAAGTTTCCTCCCGTTCTGCACGTTGTCTACTCACTCTGTTGGCTGTTCTGCTGCTCTGCAGAATCTCTTTAGTTTGATAAAATCCCATTCGTCTGTTCAAAACCACAAAAACAAAACATAAAACAAAGAAACAAAGAAACAAAAACATCCATTCCAATGTCCTGAAGCTTAGTTTCAAAGGTCTAGGCCTGCTGGCGCCACGGCTCACTAGGCTAATCCTCCACCTTTCAGCACCTGCACACCGGGTTCTAGTCCCGGTCGGGCACCGGATTCTGTCCCGGTTGCGCCTCTTCCAGGCCAGCTCTCTGCTGTAGCCCGGGAGTGCAGTGGAGGGTGGCCCAAGTGCTTGGGCCCTGCACCCCATGGGAGACCAGGAGGAGCACCTGGCTCCTGCCATCTGATCAGCGCGGTGCGCCGTCCGTGGCGGCCATTGGAGGGTGAACCAACGGGAAAGGAAGACCTTTCTCTCTGTCTCTCTCTCTCTCTCACTGTCCACTTTGCCTGTCAAAAAAAAAAAAAAAAAAAAAGATCTAGGTCTTACATGTACATCCTTAACCCAGAACTGGCTGTCCATCCTAGAAAAATTAAATCATTGTCAGAAATGTCTCTATTATTTATATTTTCTACCACTCTATTTGCAATAGTGAAGAAATGGAAACAGCATAGAAGTCTATCAAAAAGTGAATACTGAATAAAGAATAGAAGGTAAACATACATAATGGAATGATGGTTAGCCATTAAAAGGTTAGAATCTGGTTATTTGCATCAGCATAGGTTTAGCCGAGAAAACCAAGCACAGAAAGATAATCTCACTCAGATGTGGAATCTAAAATAATTGATGTCAGAGGAGTTCTAAGGATAACGGTGGCTATCATGGTGATTACCAGAAAGTGATTACCCGAATTGGAAGCAGAGTAGCCAGGACTCCGACCAGCACCTTAGTACAGATTGCAGACATTCCAAGTGGTGTTCCAGGAAGAAATCACCATAAAGGACAGGCAGCCACCACTTGGAAGGTCCTCATTCTGTATGTGTGTGTTCTGGTTTGAATCCTGGCTACTCTGCTCCCAATTCAGTTTCCTACTCTTGCATTCTGGGAGGTAGCAATGATGGCCAAACTACTTGAGTCCCTGCCACACACAAGGGAGACCTGGAAGGAGTTCTGGGCTCCTGACTTCCACTTGGCCCAATCCTGCTCCTGCAGACGTTTGGAGAGTCAAACAAACAGAATCTCTCTCTCTCTCTCTGTCTCTCTCTCTCTCTTGAAAGGCAGAGGGAGAAATAAATGCAAAATATTGCCTCTGGAAATGGTTGTATGAAAATTAGTTCCTTCTTTATAAAGCTAATTAATGTTTAGATGGTAGTTCCTATCACGCCTTTGTTTAATTCTCTAGTTGGTTCCTGAAGTATAAAAAGCATTCTCGGAATTTCTGTAGACACTGAGCAGATAAACAATAGCAGTCCAAATTAAAGGGCCGCCTCATTGGATGGCATATCACTGCTACAGTTGGTTCGTAAGGCTTTAAGAACACGGTATAGGGGTCAGCGCCGTGGCTCACTTGGTTAATCCTCTGCCTGCAGCACCAGCATCCCATATGGGCACCAGGTTCTAGTCCCTGTTCCTCCTCTTCCAGTCCAGCTCTCTGCTGTGGCCTGGGAGTGCAGTGGAGGATGGCCCAAGTGCTTGGGTCCTGCACCTGCATGGGAGACCAGGAGGAAGCACCTGGCTCCTGGCTTCAGATTGGCGCAGCGCTGGCCATGGCAGCCATTTGGGAGGTGAACCAATGGAAGGAAGACATTTCTCTCTGTCTATAACTCTGTCAAAAAATTTTAAAAAAAGAACATGGTATAAACAGGCTTGGGAAATGAGTTGTTTTCTGTAATGATCCAAGAAGAGTATAAGAAGTAATTCATATGAACATGAAACAAAACAAAACAAAAAAAACTGAAGTGCAGCTTCTCCTAAGGACAAAGTTTATTTTTCAGTCCTTTGTTATAATATAGTCTCAAAAGATCTATGTCTACCATTTCACAGAACATTTGATTAATTCATTAACATGGATGACATTCTGATGATCAGAACAGACAGACAGGTGTTAACTTTGACAGCCTTTGGTATAATCCTGGAGAGTAGAAAGTAACCCCATGAAGTTTCAGTTTCAGGGATGTGCCACTCACAAACGGTCAGTAAATCTCTTGTACTTGGATTCTGCACATTTAATCCTGCTTGACTTCTACTCCTCAGAGGTCTAAAGTAGATATAGGTATTTACCAAACCATAACATCATACTTAGTGGTAAACAATGGAGTGTTTTCCTCCATGATTGCATAAAGCACAATAACGTCCATGCCTTTCTCCACTATTCTCCATGAGCTTGGAGATCACTTCCAGTATATCAAGGCAGAAAAAGTAAATAAGCACAAAGTTTGGAAAGGAGGAAATAAAAAATGCCATTCATTCACCCTGAATACGACTGTATTTAGAAAATACTGAACGCGTTACCAAATTCTTCTCCAGAGTTAATAGCGAATTCAGCAATTAGAGTAAAAGTCACCACATAAAATTAATTTGTATTCATATGAAGTTCCACTGAGTAACTGAAAACTATAACTCAAAACTTATAATATCATCCAATGTAATAATACATTGAGTCAATGTTTAGATGGGTATTTGAAGATCTTCCACAATATATACTATAAATCCATGAGAAAAGAACAACCCAAAGAGCAGAAAGTATAACTGAGATATACAGTGTATAATGTTAATTTATAAAAAAACCTGAATATCTTACATTCTTTAACAGTTGATTCCTGAAAAAAAAAAGTTTTTTTTATAGATTTCATGCTACTCTAACACAAATGCCTATAGACTTTATAGGATTAACTGATATGCTCATGATAAAACAGATCCCAGGGACTTACATTATCTACATAAATATAGTCAACGAATGTAATACTGAAATAGGGTTACATGCAAATACCAATGAAAAAGAGCGCAGATCTCAAAAATTTCAAAATTTAACATTCATTTATATAACCAATTGATTCTTTAGAACCCTTTCGAGGTATAACTGACACACATTAAAAAAACCTTGAACATGTTTGATATGTTGAGTTCAATATATGCACATACCTATAACCTTGTCACCTGAATCAAAGTAATACTATACACACCTACTTCAAATGTTTTCTTGTAATCCTATGTATGTATGTGTTTGAAAGAGGTATAAGTATCCCTTATGTGGATAGCAGAATGATAGAGAGAGGAGAAACAGACAGCGAACAAGACAATCTTCTCTGCACTGATTCACTCCTAAGATGGCTGCAATGGCCTGGACTGAGCCTATACGACATCAGGAGCCTGGGACTCCAGCAAGGTCTCTCATGTGGGTGGCAGGTGCCCATGCACTTGGGACATCTTCCTCTGCCTCCGCAGGAGATGATTGGAAGCAGCACAGCCAGGACTCAAACTGGCACTGAAATATGGGATGCTGATGTTGCAGGCAGCACCTTAGCTCACTGCACTCCAATGTGCCCTGAATCACGTAATTTAAAAGATAAATTTAAGAAGTGAATACATACCTGTGGGTATATGCATGTGCCCCTGGATGTGTGTGTTAAAATAACACTTCAAGATGTAGAAAAAATTTAATTGCACACACCAAGTTGCTAGGTACCTATTTTGAAAGTAGACCTCTAGATTATTAAAAGCTAAATTTCCATGCCCATTAAGTGAAAATATTGTTTCTGCTTCCTATTAGTCTTTGAGAAGCCCCATTTTCCTCCTTGCTTCTGACAAATTCAATATCATGTAAGTGAATCATACAGAATTTCTTATCATTATTGGCTTATTTTATTTAGCATAATGTAATTCATGTTCATCTCTGTTATTGCAGATGGAAGCAGTTCAACTAGACCTATGCCTTCCCACAAGATTGAACTGCATAGCGTAAGACTGCATTAGGCTTTCTCCTTGGAAAATAGGGCAAAAATATGAAACAGGGCAGTCAGTGACTAATTCTTAATCCTCTGGAGGCAATTGTTGAAGACTGCAGCTTGGCAGTTGGAATGGTTGCTACAGAAGTCAGACATGCGTGATCACAATGGGTATGGCCGTTTCTCATGGTTAGACTCTGTCTCTCTATTTCCCTTATTGTTGTTACCTTGGGTTAGCACCTGAGGTTTTGGCAAGCATGTGTACTAGCTCTTGTGAGTCAGGTAACTCAAATAAGAATAAATTGTTTATCAGTTTCTGATCTCACATCAGTTAGAGATACACATAATTATAAATTGTATCAGCTTAGATCCAAAGTGTAAATTTTATAATTGCCTGGACAAAAAAATTTTTAGAAGCAACTGGCAATTTAGGATCTTAGGCAACCACTGGGAAAAGATTAAGAATTTGGACAAAGGGAAGAGGAGGAATGGGTTGATAAAATTCCATAAAAAGGTAATTAGAAAGGAATTAGAGATGGATTCAGAAAGGCATCCAGATAACAAGAAAGAGAAACATTGAATATTTACTATAAAATGACTTAGTTTATTGTTGGTTACTTTTGGTAAATAATTCATAAGTCTTGGTCAAACAGTGTTTCAATAAATCAATTTCTGATTCAGAATTTCATTTAAAGTTTTCACATAGCAAAAAAATAAAATGAAAATAATAGCTAACAACAAATGACAAATAAAATTAAACTGTATTTTTTAAAATGGGCTTTGAAAACTTTTATTCCATTTCTTTTTTATGAAACCATTTGCATGAACATATTGTTTCTCAGAGTAGCCTTTCGTGTGGGTTTCTTAGGAGTGCCATAACAAAGAAACAGACCTTGGGTGACTCAAACAGAGAAATTTATTTTTTCATCATTTTAGATGTAAAAATTCTATGGTGTCAGTGGGTGGATTTAATGGTAAGGACCCAAGCTTTGCCTAAGGCTGCTGTTTTCTTCTTTTTGTCTTCATGTGGTCTCTGCTCTTTTTTCAGAGTATTTTGCTATTTTAATTAAATTAATTGTTAAAATTTTAGTGATGCTCTTTTGGGGGTGCAATGTGAAATATCTATACAGGTACTAAAATTATCCAAAATTCATGTAAAATGTGTATTATCAAAAATTTCAAAATTTTTGAAACTTTTTGTAGCAACATAATCTTGTATTAACTTGTTATTACCTATCTGAATAGGATCTAGTTTGAGGCACTACAAAGATAATGTATCAGTTTGAATAAAGCCTTGACCAAACAAAATAAATTCTACTAAAAATTAAGCAAGAACAAATTCCAAATTTATTGTGAAGCCTAGGTATGAGCTTTACAAAAATCATTTGGGGCCAATGCACTGTGTAAATACACAATTTACAAATACTATCTCATTCAAAGAAAGAGCAGTACTTAAGATGAAGCCTACAGTGTCAGACCAACAGCAAAAAAAAAAATCTTGTTTGTGCCCTAATTAAAAAGCTGAGTTGACTAACAGCAGACAAACAGCTAACACCATAGATGTTTCAACTGGTTCAGCTTACACAATTCTGAAATACAAATTAAAGGTAACCAAATTTCCTTCCCCTTCTATAATAACTTGTGCCCAATCAACTGTAAGCAAGGAGAGAACTTTAAATGGGAATTTTAAACAAGTGAGACCAAGGTCCTGAAGTACTTTTTTCTAACAACTACAATAAGGGATAAAACTTATTTACTTGTAAAATACTGAAGACAATAAAGGAAAAAAAAAAAAACAATGATTACCAAGAAGTCAAAGTGGTTTAGTCAAAGCAAGATTAAGCCAGTGAGGAGCCCAAGTCACTGTGACAGTCTTCTCAGATGCCTAAGGCACTTTGCTTGTCCACTTTCGGGAGGAACAAGCAACCAATACATCATTATTAGGAGAGTGGTCTAAGAAGTTAGTCAACATTTTAGCAAAACAAAACAAAACAAAAACAAAACAAAAAACAGTAAAGTTTTCCCAGAGTCCTTCTCCACCACGATTTTTCTGCTCATCCCTCTTAGGAAACACATTCTATTAAAGTGAGAATTCACTTAAGTAAATTTACTTCACTAACGTAAGGGATTCCACCTTACTTTCTTGAGTTGGTTTCTTTCCACTTATTCATTTATGTTAATCTTAAAACCTATTTAGTGGAACCATTGTTCCTTAGAAAATAATGTATAAAGAATATAATGATTCAGATAAATTCCCAGCATCCTAAATTCTCCAGGAATGGACTAAATGGTTGAGATCAACACTTAATCCAAGCAACCAAAACAAATTAATCTTTGACAAATGAGCTAGAATCAATCTCTGGAGATATAACAGTCTCTTCAGCAGATGCCGTTAGGAAAATTGTAACTATGCATGAAGAAGTATGAAACAAGACTCTTATGTTATACAAAATTCAATTCTAAATGGATCAGGGGTCTAAATGTATAACCTGATGCCATCAAATTACTAGAGGAAAATATTGCAGCAACTATGCTACACTTTGGCATAGGCAAAGGTTTCTTGGAAAAGACCACAGAGGAACAGGCATTTAAAGCAAAATAGACAAATGGGATTATATCAAGCTAAGCAGATGTTGTACTACAAAGGAAACACTCAACAAAGTGAACAAGCAAATGACAGAATAGGAGATAATATTTACAAACTACACAATTGATAATGGATTAATATCCAGAATCTATAAACAGATCAACAAAAAACAACAGAAAACACAATTAAGAAATAGGCAAAGGGTATGAAACATTAAACAGACACATGAAAAAATTCTCAGGACCACTAGCCACCAGGGAAATGCCAATCAAAAGCACAATGAGGTTTTACCTCACCCACATTAGTTTTGCTATTATTCAAAGATCAAAGAAATCATAAATGCTATCGAGGATGCGGGGAAAAAAGATACTTCTATATACTATTTTTGGTAATGTAAACTAGTACAACTCATATGGAAGACAGTATTCAGAGTCCTCAGATCTCTGAAAATAGTTCTACCACGTTCCTAGTCATCCCACTCCTGGACATTTACCTAAACCAAATGAAGTCAACATATCAAAGAGCTATCTGTACCTCCAGGTTCACTGCAACTCAATTCTCAATAGCCAAGATGTGGAATCAACCCATAAAGAATGAATAAATAAAGTGTGGTGTATATACAATACAGAAAACTACTCTGCTACATAAAGAAGGTGATCCTGTTTTTTTGCAACAAAATGGATGTAACTGAAACCACTATACCAGTGAAAGAAGCCAGTCCAAAAGAGACATATATTATATTTTGTCTGGTATGTACTAGTTAATATAGAATACAAAAACATGCATAGGCACTGAAAAGGAAGACAAGTTATCAAAAAAAAATGTTTTCTTCAATTTGATGGTACTTGTCTTCAGGAATGACATTCACATTTTTCAGCTCTTAATTCTGTAATACTCCTCATATATAGTGTATAGTGATCAAATCAGGCTGGTGCTTATGCTTAATGTCCTCTATAGAAGATACCACTCAGAACTAATTAAGGTGTACTCTTTTGACCTTAGGCAACTTTGGATTTCTTTAAATTCCCTACACTTGATTACAGTTTCATTGTGGAATACTAGACATTGGGATTTCCACATATGAATTTTGTTAGAACACAGTTCAGCCTGTATTTCAAATGAAGGCATAAATTATAGTCAAAATTATGCCAGAAATTCAGAAATTGTCACAAGAACTTGAATTATAATCATTGTATGTAAGAAGCAAAGGTTTTTCCTGGAATAGAAGAGAATTTAGACTTTTAGAAACCTAGGAGAGATAGATGCAATTGATTAGAAGTTTTTCTTGGTAACTTCATGCCTACATCTTATGAATTTAGACCAAATAATCCAGATTCTCTGACAGGCAGGAAACTAGAAAAAAACACTACTAGATTTGAGTGAATATTTTAAATTTAAAAACAATCTGGAGTATAAGAGCCACATTTGTTTTTATTGCTGACAAACAGCAACATTATCCAAGTAAATGCTCCTCTAGTCAGAACAGCAAAGTCAATGGATTGTGAGATCTATTCAAAAAAAAAAAGCTTATAAGGCTAATTCCTGCATTCCAACTCATTAATCTTTTTAACATGAGCACAATACTTTTACACAGCACATCACAAAATGGAAGAACAAAAGAGCAAAAAGGAATGAGAATAAATGCTCTGCTTCCAACAAGGATGCCGAATGAATGAGAATCAATAATAAAATCGAAGTAACAAACCGAGAATAAATAGTCAAGGAATTGAACACATACAGAAGACAGTTGAGAAAAATTTCCGACTTATCACTTATTTCAAGACACACAAGTTGTGAGAAGCAAGTCAAACAGTGCCCTCATTTGTACTTGATCTAGAAGACCAGAGTCTATTGTAAAAATGTTATGGACCATATCTTGGTGTACCCTCCAGGAAAGCAGAAGAAATACACAAAGACCATCCAAGTGGTCTATTCAGAGTTTGCAATAGCCAAGAGATCAGTCAGTAGACAACAATTTGAAAAAGACTTGAAAGCAAATGAGGAGGGGTGGGGAGAATTTATAGTGGAAAAACTGAAATGATCTAGTGTCTGTTCTAATTGGAGTGTGTTGGTGTGGAGAATCTCAAGGCAGCATAAGACGTCTGGCATCCTACGGTATGGGTGTGGTGAGTGTATTCTATTGCTCTTGTCTATCTTATGCTGAATGTGGGGACAAAAATAGGGAGGCAAGCAGATATTGATCAAGTCTTCGCTATCTTTTGTTGATTGCTGTAAAGGTTGTGTGTGTCCTACCGGATTGATTCTCCAGCATTGCAGAACACATGCTTATCTTTTAGGGAGTATGAGAAGACTTGCGAGTCTGACTGCTAATGTCATATGTGATCTGGCAATTATCTATTTGTGTTTTTAAATATTCAGCTTTCACAGATAACCAAGCAATCTATAACATGCACAACGTACTCACATTGCACACACACTGTATACACAATGTACACACATATACAAACACATTCACTCTTCTCTTGCAGCTACAACTCCATGAAAAAGATAAGTATTTATATACATGAACAAATAGAAAAATATAAAATAGATTTTATAAAATTTGAAAGAGAAATGTAGAAATTTGGAGATGCATTTGTAGTTAAATGGTATGTGTGCCCTGAAGACAAGTTCAGGTAAACTTTGATGGAACAATGAAGTGAAATATAAAAGTATATGCAATCTAGTTAAAGGAGGAGAAGACAGGATACTTCCCAGTCAAATAAGGATGCATGATCAGACTTCTAGATGATGAAATAAAATTGCTTGTGGGGAAATAAACCAGCAAAGTGTGTTTAAATGTAAAGAGAAGCAATCAGATGAGGGGTAAGAAAGGCAGTAGAACACTGTGTATTATCTGGTTAAAGGATTTATGTATTGATCTTCATATGACAGAAAGACATTCAAGCTTTTATAATGAGTGGTGACTTGAAATCTGAATTTCTCTTAAACAATTTGCTTTGAGGATAAATTTCACTGGTCAAATCGACTAAAGCATAAAGCGATTTTTAAGTTAGCAGAAGAAAGCTTAAGTGATAAGTGCTTTAAATATGACAGTGAAAGGTAGTAGCAGAGATGAGAGCAGGAAGCAGAATGAAGAAGCCATTAAGAAGTAAAAGCAAAGGATACTTTGATTCAGGATGGAAAGAGATGGAGGATTAAAGTTATGCCTGATGGGCTGGAAGGAGAAACTCTGACACAGACGGGGATTAACTAAATATACACACAGCGGATTGGCTAAATATAGTATCAAGAAAGCCTATGTCGAGCTTGTCTTTGTTACAAGAGCCAGGGACAGGTTTTCAATAAATATTTTGATATAATCTTAAATCAAAGTAACATGCGAGGGATGACACTGTGTCTGTAAGAGGAGACTGGCACCACTTCAGAGTCAGTGGGGGTAGGTAGAGTGGAAAACGGCAGTAAGCTCCCAGTACACGGTGGTATAAAAGCAGGCTTTCTCTTCCTAACAGCACTTATGAACAGCTCCAAGTGTTTAGGAGGTTATTTAGGTGCTTGTTTTATATACTACTGATGACCTTTTCACAGAAAGGAATTTAACATTGTGGTTACCATTATAATTTCAGTACCTAACTTAGTCCCAAACTGTTATAGCAGCTTAAGATTTTTTTAATAAATCTATAAACAGATGAAAACAAAATACTGATAAAAGATATCAGGAAAAGAGAAGCATAAAAATGACCACTAAGGGCAGGTGCTGTGGTAAGTCAGTTAATCTGTGACTTGGGACACAGGCATCTCATATCAGCACCAGCATGCCCTGGTTTGAGTTCTGTGACTGCTTCCCATCCCGCTTCCCACAAATGTCCATCCTGGGAGGTAGCAGATGATGGCTCAAGTACTTGCTGTTTGCCAATCACATGGGAGACTCAGAGGCAGTTCTTGGATCATGACCTCAGCCTTGTGCAGTCTCAACTTCTGCTGTCATTTGGGGAGTGATCAAGCAATGCAATTTCTCTCTCTCTCTCTCTCTCTCTCTCTCTCTGAACATTTACATATACACTCTCTGCCTTTCAAATAAATAAAAACAAGTAAAAATTTAAAATGAGGCAAATGACCATGAGAAAATCTATCTGAAAATAACCGAAACTGCTCCAGTGTGATATCCAGGGAAGTAAGGGAGAATTCTGTTCTGTAGCGCAAGTGAAACAGAAATACTTTGTAAGTGAAGACTAAAATCCGTTGTTTTGACAATAAGATCTTTGCAGATATTTGCTAAAATTATATCCACAAGTGAAAAGGTCAATGTCAGAATGCAGTAGATTGTGTTGGAAAATGAATGGGAGAGAAACATCAAGAGAAGATTGTAGCCTACTCTTTGAGAAGGTGAATAAATGCAGAAAGTATAGGATTGTTGCAGAAGGAAGTGAGATGAAGAATACTGTGTGCTTGATTGCAATTTTCCATCTGGATATTTGTAAGGTGATAGAGGAAGGTTCACGTAGAGAGAAAAAGAGATTGAAGATGCCAGTAGGAGGGGAAAACAAAACAAAAAATAACTAATCAGGCTAATTCCTTATTTGGAAGATACATCAGTACCTTAAAGGGGATGTGTATTTAAAAAAGAGCTATTTACATGTTACTAGAGTGGATTAGGAGAAGGGCAGCAGAAGTGAAAGAATTTACTCCTAGTAACCTCCACTGTCTTTGTGAACATGGCTGTGCTTGCACATCATCTGCTTTCAGATTCAAATTAATTGTTTAAACTGAGATGTCAGTTTATTTATGCTGATAAAAGAAATTAACTTGGACTGGATAATTTATCAACAACAGTAACTTATTGCTTCAAGTTCTTGAGGCTGGGAAGTCCCAGAGTAAGGAGACAGCACTTTGAATGTCTGGTAAGGGATTTCTTATGTTTTTTCTGTTTTGCAAATTTTATTTATTTACTTATTTATTTGAAAGGCAAAATCAAAGAGAAGGAGAAAAAGAAAGACAAAGATTAACAGAAAATACTTTATTCTTATTTTGTAACTACACAATTTGCTAACAGGCATTATTTATTGAAAGGAGAAATCTGTACTAAAATTTTAATTATATAATTATATTACTAGAGTCCTTCCTGAACTATTTTAACAAGCAAAAATCACTTTGCAGAACTGAATTAAACATGATCATGATTACATAGGTATATAAGTGGAAATCAATCTGCTTGAATCAATACTACATATAAAAGGGTACTGCAAACATTTTGTGGAAAATAGAATCAAAAGATAAGTTTATGGGGAGGATATTTAGTGAGCAGTTAAGACACCCATGTCCCACATAAACATGTCTGTATTTGATTGCCGGATCTGGGTGCTGACTCCACCTTCCTACCAATGTATAATTATGTACTTTACTCAACTGATGTTTAAAAGAACACTATACTCCAAGCTAGAGGACTATCCATTGCTTTCAGTGTAGAGTATTTATTTAGAGGGCTACATAATAAAAACACATTACTAAATGATAATTAATGAATATTTTTAAATAAGAAAAATGTTGAAATTAAACAGTATACTTCTAGTTAATACATGAATTTAAAACTCATAATAATTTTATTCAAAATAAAATACTGTAGATCAAAATTTTACAGATAATTTATGCACTATTTAGAGGAAAACTGAGAGCCTTAAATTCTTATAGTGGTAAATAAGGTCTTTTTTAAAAAAATATTTATTTGAAAGAGTTCAGAGAGAGGTAGAGACAAAGAGAAATGTCTTCCATCTGCTGGTTCACTCCCCAGATGGCCGCAATGGCTGGAGCTATGCTAATCCGAAGCCAGGAGCTTCCTCCGGGTCTCCCACGTGGGTGCAGGAGCCCAAGGACTTGGGTCATCTTCTACTGCTATTCCAGGCCATAGCAGAGATCTGGATGGGAAGAGGAGCAGCCAGGGCTAGAACCAGTGCCCATGTGGGATGCCAGCACTTCAGGCCAGGGCATTAACCCACTGAGCCACAGCGCTGGCCTCTAGAAAATATATTTAATGCTCAAATTTAGAAAGCACAAATGAGAAATACTTTCCTAAGGTCAAGTAACAGGAAAGCCAAGATCAAATTAAAACCAAAATAGAGGCTGGGATTTTGGTACAATGGTTTAAGACACTGGCTGGAACACTTGTATCTCAACTCAGAGCACCTGGATGGATGGATCCTGGCTTCATCCCACATCGCAGCTTCCAGCCAGTGTGAATCCTGGGAGGCAGCAGGTGCGGGGTCTCTGCCTCCCCTGCCACCCATGTCAGAGACTAGATAGAGTTCTTGTACCAAGGCATTTGGGAAGTGAGGAGTGACCCAGGGGGTGGGGTTTTTCTCTGTCTGCCCCTCCCTTCCCTCCCTCCTCTTACCTCTGAAATGAGTAAGTAAAAGCTTATTTATAAAAAATTAAAATGAGTGGGCAGAAGGACATAATACAGATAAGAGAAGTAATCGATTAACAAAATGAATTATTGTACAATGAAGAAAAAGTAATAAAATTAAAAACTGAGTCTTTGTGGGCCAGTGTTGTGGCACAGTGGATTAAGCCGTCAACACCCCGCTGCTCTACTTCCAATCCAGCTCACTGATAACGTCCCTGGGAGAGCACCAGAAGATAGCCCAAGTCCTTGGGCCCTGCTCCCATGTGAGAGACCCAGACAAGCTCCTGGCTCCTGGCTTTGGATTGGCACAGCTCTTGCTGTTGTTGCCACCTGGGCAGTGAACCAGCCAATGGAAGAGCTCTCTAGCTCTCTCTCTGTAACTCTGCCTTTCAAATAAATAAAAATAAAACTTTTTTTCAAAAACTGAGTTTTCGAAAAGTATAATCAATCAGCTACTAAATAGACATGAATGCTAAGAAAGAAAATAACATATGACACTGAAAAAATCGAAGTTATAGAATGCATTATTCCCATAAATTTGGCAAATTTAATATATATTTTATGGATAATTTAAAAACAGATCACAAATTATCCAAACTGAAACAAATGCCTACAACTTCAAAGAATGCCTCTATGAAGACCACTTTAGGCCCTACAATGTATTGTGCCTAAGTCCACCAACTCTTAGAAGTTTGTCTTTAAATTTTATTTCAAAAGAAGAGAGAGAGAGCGAGAGAACGAGAGCGAGATGGTGCTTCCATCCACTGATTCAAATCCCAGTAACAGGGGCTGAGCCAACCCAAAAGGCCAGGACCCTGGAATTCCATCTGGGTCTCATCTTGGTGATAGAAACCCATGTTTCTGAACCATCACCTGAAGCCTCCTAGGATGTGTATCAACAGGAACTGGAATGGAGAACATAGCTGGGAGTCCAACCCCGGCATTGGATACAGGATGTGGGCACGTCAAGTGGAGTCTGATCCGCTGCATCAAATGTCTGTCACAAGTCTATTAAGTTTTAAGAGGAAACACCACCAATAATTACTCACACACTTTCAGAAAATATGGAAGAAAGGAGCACTTACTAATACATTTTCTAAGTCCGTACTGCTCCCTTTCCAAAGCAAACTAAAGCTATGGTTTTAGCTGTCACTTTTTAAAAATAAAATTCCACCTTATTCACAGACCTGAGATGTGTATTTCTTGTTACAGAAAATTAATTTTTATGCTAGTTTAAGAATATGACAAAAATTACTACTTTATTTTTATTTATTAGTATTTACCACTTATTTATAATAGTATTCTTTTGTTTTAAAGATAATTGATTCTAATAGACAGTAATTGCACAGCCTAGAGAAGCCTATATTTCATTTACAATTTGTGTTATCTTCAGGTACAAACATGCCTCTTATGTTAATTAATCTTATAAACATTAAATACTTTATGATCTTCACAATCATCCATAATCACTAGGCGTATATTAAAAATAAGAACAAAAATTATCTAAGATTGTACTGAATAAAAGAATCAATTATATAGTTATTCTGCAAAATTTGTTAATGAATTTCTAATTTGTAAAGTAAATAAATAGCACAGGAAAGGTTATATTCAGGTCTACTTAATTCCTAAACACACATTATAAAGATATAATATCTAATTATTTTATTATTATTTTATTAGTGATTTTTTTTTATCTGTATAAGGTGAACAAACCACGTAATTCATACATATGGGTTTAAGAGCATGGTACTCTACCCTCCCTCCTATTACTCATTTATTATTCATTATTTTATTTGAACATCAAAGTTACAATGAGAGAGACAGAGAAAGACGGACAGACAGATCTATCTTCCATCCACTGATTCACTCCCCAGATAGCCGTGACAGCTGGGACAGGGCCAGCCTGAAGGCAGGAGCTAGGAGCTTCTTCCTGAACTCTCATGAGTGGCAGGTGCCCAAGCCATTAGCAGGGAGCTGCATTGAAAGTGGAGTAGCCAGGAAGTGAACTGGTACCCCTAGGGGATGCTGGGGTTGCAGGTGACTGCTTTAGCCACTACACCACAAGGCAGGGCCTGTATTATTTTATTATTAACTAATATTTTGTGTAAAAGTGATGCCAGCATTTATTTAAACATTTTCCTAATGCAGTCACTTAGTTGGAATATAATTATGCCTATTTACTCAGAATAGTTGTCTAGAAGATGTGTGTGTGTGTATATATATACACATAATATACATATACATATATACACAAATATATACATATATACACATAATATACATATGCATAACATACATATACATATATATACACATATATATATAAATATTTAAATATATATATTTAAAAGAATTCTACTCCTCTAAGGCCACATCAGAAAGATTAACATGGTGGGTTGGCATCATATATGAGCATCATTTCAACTCCTGGCTGCTTTGGTTCAGATCCAGCTCCCTGCTAACGTGCCTGCGAAGGTAGCAGATGATGGCACATGTGCTTGGGTACCTGCCACCCACATTTTGGAAACCCAGATGGAATTCCAGGTTCCTGGCTTCAGGCTGGTGCAGCCCACACCATTGTAGCCATTTGAGTAATGAACAAGCTGATGGAAGATCTGTCTCTCCCTCTTTATAACTCTGCTTTTTCAAATAAATAAACCTTTCAAAAGAAAAGATCAATTTTAAGACAGATATCTATATATATATATATAGATAGATCTGTAACTCCCTATATAGGTATTTTAAAATATTATACAGTATAAAGATGTTAACAATATAATTGACATGCAGATATATACTTAGTAGAGAAAACTGTATTTTCTATGTTTATTTGTATTTGCTAGATACATTGAAAATCTGGAAAATAATGTGCTCAAAATTCTTAACAAGAACATTGACTATTTTAGCTTGCAAATGTCAACATTCATTCATAAAGTTATAGATTTACATTAGAAATATTATAACATAAGAATGCTGTTTTGAAAAAAGATTCTTCGTTTGTTTCATTTGAAAGGCAGAGTGACAGAGAGAGGAAGGAATCTTCTATCCACTGATTCACTCTCAAATACCACCATGGCTGGGGCAAGGCAGCCCCGCACTCCATCTGGGTCTCCCTTGTGAGTAGCTGGGACCCAAGTACTCAGGCCATCTACTACCTTCCTAGAAGCATTAATAGGGAGCTGAGCAGAACAGAGCATCTCAGCACTCCGATATGGGACACAGTCTTAACTTGCTGCACCCCAACGCTGGCCACAACAAAATAATGCTTAAAAATGCTCACTTTAGCAATAAAATTAAGACCAGTGAAACAAAATGTTTTAACCCAGTTCTATTCCTTCAATCATTCTCCCAACAATGCGTTTTCCAAGCTTCTAAGGATCAA
This sequence comes from Sylvilagus bachmani, assembly GCA_015711505.1. NCBI lineage: Eukaryota > Metazoa > Chordata > Mammalia > Lagomorpha > Leporidae > Sylvilagus > Sylvilagus bachmani. Next base: position 2,555,366 of record CM027401.1, on the reverse strand, counting down.
AAACAACACAGAACCAACAGACATCCTCTTTACCCTGTTAGGTGTTCTGATCTAACTACGGAGACTGAGAAGAATAACCTGTTTTGTATAAACTGCCATCAGCATTCACTCCCATCTTTCTCTGTTTCTTGGCAGCAGGAGGGTGCAGGAGGATGACTCCACTCTCTGCTTCCTTTATCAGCATATTTGCGGGCAAACTCCTCTCCGGACCCTCACAGGCTCTTTAGTCCTTTTCATCAAAGGCCTTTCTGAGCCTAGGACCCATGGTTTAACCTGTCCAACTAGATAGAACAAACACCCCTCCTGTCAGTCTGTAAACTGAAAAGGACCAACAGAGAGTGGCCTATATAGAAACAAATCAAAGAACAACACTTTTAACTTCAGAATACATTCAGATTTCCTAAACAAAAGTGTGAAGCATCACAAACAGTTCCCATACACCTGCTCTGAGCTTTCCCTATTGGCAACATCTTCTATTATGATGCATATCTATAAACCAGAGCAGCTTCCTCTATTATCAACATCTCATGTTAGTGTATTTGTCACAATCAATGAATCACACTCAGTTTCCCCCATGTTTGTTTGTGTGTTGAACCCAGGCTCCCTGTAAGCCCTCTATTCCTCTCAGCCTCTGGTAATCAAGGCTCTGTGATCAGATTCCGTTTTTCTATACAGGACAACCCGCTCTCCCCGGCACACACAGAGCTGCAGGCTCTGGTGGGCATTGCTGCTTCTCTATCTCCAAATTCTTTGAATTTGCACACTCAGTCTTAGTCACTACACACCAGGTAAGTGCTGATGGCATTTCTGAAAATGATAAATGAATCTTAACATTGTTTGTGTTAACATTCTTCAGGTTTTTTTTTTTCATTCAGCTCAGGCATTCAGAATCTAACTTTTCTTCTTTTGTATTGGTCTGCTTTCTCCCCCTAATAGTCAAGGTCTTTTACCACTTGACTCCACTCAAATGTACACACACACACACACATACACAGGGTCAACTCTATTCCCTGTGCAGGAAAACAGCCTCGCATTGCATCAAAACAAAATCCACATAGGCCGCATACCAAACATCACACTTCATTCGTCTTTTTTGAAATCCACTTTCACTCTGTAAATCTAATATTCGGCCCTATAAGTCACAACTGCTAACTTGGTTTTCCTTGAAGATTTATCTGTTTAATATTGCTCAAACTGATCTTTCAAATCTTCCATCTTACAAGTTCCGGGCATTTTTTACCTCACTTCTTGCATATCCTTTCCATTAATTTAAGAAAATATGTTAATAAATCAGCAGGATATTTCTTTCATTAAGCATAAAACTGAGCAAACTTGGAAATAATTAAATATGCTTGCTGAATAAATGAATGAATATATTATCTCAGGAACATTTTAGAGTATGGAACACACAGTTTTGTAATAACTGATATTTGGGTCAGCTGATAAGTACAATAGATAATTGTCTTCTTACAAGTCTGGAAAGAGAAAAGGTATATTGTAATCATGATATACCTGATATCTTCTTAGTCTAACATTCGTTATTTGTGGTTATGTCGTTTAGTCACCTTAATTTTGTGATTTTATAAACTATATAATAATGCTAATAATCATTTGTCTTTGTTTTAGTAGATAAATGTGGAAAAGTATAATAAACCCTCGTTGTCAAATTTATACACTCATACATGCCAAACACTTTATTTTGCTGCACGTATGTTTTATCTGTGAACATGTGTGCACCTGCCGGTATTGTTCCTGCATTTCTGCCTTTTCTCCATGACTGTGCCTGTTTATATGAATTCACATTCTTTAAGGACAACATAATACTACAGGATTTCTTATAACAACCTATTGAACACAGTGCCTTGTAAATTTGTTCATTAACATTTTATTGCATTCATTGGATGTTTTATAAGGCATAAGAGAGTCCCTGTTAGAGGATAATGGGAAAACTATCCTGAGCTGGTGGATCAGTTATCCTATGCAAGAATTCCTTTCTTTTCTTTTCCTGAAGGGAAATCACTAGATCCTCCAGTGCATGCAATATCATGCAAATGTCAGGATTCAGTGTTGTGCAATAAAGTGCCCATTTGGAGTAGAAACCTACTGAATTGAAAACTGCAAAGTTGACAGTCTTGCAAGCCACTTACAATAATGAAGATTCATAAACTAATAATAAAACCAGCCATATGAGATATAATGTATGAGTCTTCTGGACGTGTCACCACTTTCTGCAAGCCAAATAAAAAATAGCTACTTCTGGCATACTCTTAGTTACCATGCATCAGATCTCCAAAATTATGCATGTATCTAGTGTGTACATTATTTCCTGTGATATTAATTAATATGCAAATGAATACAAACAGCTCCAAGAAGGCATGGAAGATGAGGTCTCTTGTAAAAATATGTAGAGAATTTGTTTTGCAATTATATGATGCCTGTTCTTGTTCAAGAGCAGAAATGTGGGTCATTGTTATAAATGAGGCAGAAAAGAATTAATGGTAGCACATATAATATGCGCCGAGGGCTTAGTTCTCCAGAAGTGCTCTACTTAATAGGAATTCTAAGCCATTTCTCTAGTTAGGATATTTAGCAAAGTATTTGTACTAATCTCCAAAATTGTGCATGTAACTATTACATTTTATTGGAGTAACTTTTGGAGCTATGAACTAATACTTTTAAAAATGAGGAAGACATCTCACAACTTAGTGTTGTATACTTGAATCTTAACATACTACAATACTATTATCCATAAACAATTAGAGGAAGAAAACCATCTTTTTTCCTGCTGTTAGAGAGAAGGAAGATGTCTATTTTCCAACCCTAGTTGCCTACACAAGACTTTCCTTCTGAAAGAACACACGCATTTGTTTCCATAAAGCAGACTGTCATGAATGGAGACTGAACAGCACACTGGAACACACCCTGCACTGCAGTAGACACACAGTGGCTCAGGGATATTCGTTTAGAAGTGTGTACTATCACATGGCATAAAACCAGCAGTCACATAACATCTGAACGATTTTTGTAGAAATTGTCTTCCAGAAGTTTTGGTTATAGAAAAAACAAAAATCTGATGGCACTAAAAACTTCATGAATTTGTTTCATGATTTATTACCGTATCTGTAATATTCATTGTGTTTATGATTTTCTAACAACCATGCTTTACTTTTCGTAACAGTTATGGTCTTCCCTTTTTAAGCTACTTATCAGGTGATATTTATCAACAAAAGTTTATTTCAAGCAGTTCCTAAATTCATACTCTTTCTGATCGTCTTTCCTTACATTTTCTTAAGTTCTGACTTCAGTGGGAAAATAGAACAGTTCCCGTGCAGGCCGTGTTAGCAGGTTACTTTCTGTCTGCTTTATAGGACCAGGTTCAGCTTTGTTCCCACTGATTCTCACCTGCTCTCCTGGAGACCGATTGCAGACTTTGTCCTGAACTTTAGACATTGCACCCTGCTGTCAATTGCTGGGCTCTTCCAATTCCCTGGAAATGTAATCCTGCATTGCTTATAATCACAGGACATGAGCCAAAGTATTGTCTATTAATACATCTTTGGTGTTTTGATTTGGTAACCTCAGTAAAGTGGTCTAGATCTGTTCTCTTCCTCATTTCATGGCAATTAACCAAATCCTTCCAAATCAAGGTTTTGAAGTAGAGACCTGTGACACAGAAAGTTTTGTCATTTTGTGGGGAAAAATAAATGTGCTGGTGGTTCCGTAAGTTTTGCATAAAGTAGAGATGAAATTTTTCTATTGTCTAGTGTTTGCCCTGTGTCTTCCCTATCCTTAGATATGTTTAGATACACACATGCCATTGTGTCAAAATTGCCTAAAATATTCAGTATGGTAAAACACTGTACAGGTTTGTAGCTGAGGAGCATAACACCCATAGTCCAGTAGTGTGACCATACTATATTTTCTCTTTTTATGTTTGCAAACTCTGATGTTCACAAAATGATAAAGTTACCTAAAGATGCAGGTCTCAGGATGTATTCTACCTTTAAGTGAATACTATTATCTTTATAAATAACATGCACAGATCTTCTGAAACACTGAACTACGACGTAGACAAACATGGTATCTGTGTCAGTTTTGAGTGTACTCTTTGTAAGAGACCCTCAAAACTGGCATGTTCCAGAAACATTGTAATTATCTTGGCCTTGCTTTCTTCATGGAGTACTCGTAGCTTATTTTTCTGACATATTCTTTTTAAAATTTGTATTAGTATAAAGAGAACATATCATGTGTTTCATAGTTACAAGTCTAAGAAGATAACCAGACTTCCATACCACCTTCTTCAGTCTCCCTCCTCCTTTCCTTTCCTTTTTCATTAATTTTTTGAAAAAAAAAAAAACTTAATTTCAATCCACTCTACAGTATCAGGCTTAATGCACCACTAACAGTAATATTTAACAAGTGAACAGTGGAAAAAACCACAGTCCCAAATCATAAACAAGTACTAAAAACATCAAACAAATCCCAAGGTGCTATTTCACTCCTACTCATTTTAATATTAAACTACTACATATCAGAGAAAACACAAGATGTCTGTCCTGTTGCAACTGACTGACTAAATCTACAACAAAGGATGCGTTTTTTCACCCCTCTTGGGGTCTACATCTGCATCTGAAATGTGTTTACTACATTTTTGTCTATGGAAGTTATGAACCTAATGTGAAATCTTAATAATAAAACTACTTTCGGCCGGCACCATGGCTCAACAGGCTAATCCTCCGCCTTGCGGCGCCGGCACACCGGGTTCTAGTCCTGGCTGGGGTGCCGGATTCTGTCCTGGTTGCCCCTCTTCCAGGCCAGCTCTCTGCTGTGGCCCGGGAGTGCAGTGGAGGATGGCCCAAGTGCTTGGGCCCTGCACCCCATGGGAGACCAGGAAAAGCACCTGGCACCTGGCTCCTGCCATCGGATCAGTGCGGTGCGCCGGCCGCAGCACGCCAAACGCGGCGGCCATTGGAGGGTGAACCAATGGCAAAAGGAAGACCTTTCTCTCTGTCTGTCTCTCACTGTCCACTCTGCCTGTCAAAAATAAAAAAAATAATAATAATAAAACTACTTTCATAGTTTCTCTATTAGGATTAATACTTGGTTTTAATACTGTAATGTGAGAGGTTACTTTACATTTCAATGTAAATGGTTCAAACAAGGGAAACTAATTTTATTAAAAAATAAGAATTATGTTCTTATAAACCACATATTTATAAACTCTCAGTGTTCAAGTTCTCAGTCAAGTGAATGACTACTTTCTGATGAGTTTTTGATACTCTACTATGTCTGCAACTCAAACAATAATATATATATATATATATTTAGTAATCTGCAAAATTCCTAAAACTTCTTTTATTATGTAGTAACATTCAGCTACAATTCACTTGCAAAACATTTTTTTTGGTTTTTGCTACTCAAGTAATTCTTTATCTAGTTTCAGTAAAAGAGAAAATAACAATATTGAACAAAAGGCATAGTTAAAGTAAAATGTATCTTGGATTTATCACTCTCTTTACTAAATAATATAATCTGAGTGTCTTTGCAGTGTTATTCTATATCTAGGAGTGGAGCATGAAAGAGAATAGAGAAGACCAAAGCTTAGAAATAGTTCACAAGCAAATACATAAACACATAACATCTTAGTCTATACTGAACATTCTATATTAACAAAATGAAACATGTTTAGGTCAAGAACCACTCATCTTCAAGTCACCAGGGTTTAATCCTAGCATTTAGCCTACGTAAAAATACAAGAAAACATAACATCAACAAGTAAGCACTTTTAAAATATGTACCTTCAACAATTATGACAAAATAATAGATTGAAACTACTGCCTCAGTCATTTCTTTTTTACTCTAGTAGAATCAGATTCCAAAAAATTCACTCATATGCATTGTAAAATAACTCTCCATTCAACTATGCAAACATTGTAGGAGAATAGCAAACATCTGAAAACACAATAATCACCAAAATCAATATCCATGCTAGTAAGAATATAAAAATAGGAAGGTATTTCAAAAGTTAATGAAGGTTACAGTACTTGGCATCACAGTTATGTCACTTCTTGGGATGCCCACATTACCTATCAGAGTTCCTGGGTCAATCCCTGGCTCCATTTCTGATCCAGGTTTCTGCTAATATACAGATTTACACTACATAATATTATTTATAGTGTATGTATGTATATGTTGAAGTGTTATGGCCTGAGTGTAGGGAAAGCCTCCTAAATTCTGACATTGGCATTTAGCACCCAGGATGATATTAAGAGAAAGGTTTTGAGAAGTGACTAGTTCATCAGGACTCCATTCTCAGGAATTTTGTCCAAGTCACAGACTCTGAACCTACCAGGACACAGCTATTGGATTTCCCAGCCTCCAGCACTAGGAGACGCAAGCTTCTGTTATTTACAGGTTACACAGTTGGGGACATTTTCACTGGACTAAGCACAAGGTAAATGGATTACAGCAACCAGGACACAGTGCCTCAGTTAATTCCCTTTTCTCCTCTGCTATATACTGTTAATAATTGCAGAACCGGTCTCTATTCTAGCAACCCCATGTTATCTCTGCCATGTGAATTATGTCTTTCCAAGTGTGTATTATTTAATATGAAGAGACAAAGGCCGGCGCCACGGCTCACTAGGCTAATCCTCTGCCTGCGGCGCCGGCACCGGGGTTCTTGTCCCGGTTGGGGAGCCGGATTCTGTCCTGGTTGCCCCTCTTCCAGGCCAGCTCTCTGCTGTGGCCCAGGAGTGCAGTGGAGGATGGCCCAAGTGCTTGGGCCCTGCACCCCATGGGAGACCAGGAGGAAGAACCTAGCTCCTGGCTTCAGATCAACGCGGTGTGCCAGCCATAACGGCCATTTGGGGGTTGAACCAACGCAAAAGGAAGACTTTCTCTCTGCCCCTCTCTCACTGTCCACTCTACCTGTCAAAAAATAATTTTAAAAAATGTTAAAAAAAAGAGAAGACATATACGACTATTTAAAAAAATCACATTTTTCATTTGAAACTTAAACTTCCCTGAAAGACATTCTGTTTTCATGTAACTTTAATTTTATGTTTAACCTTATAATTACTTTTTTATTTAACCCAAAAGCATGACTTATAGAAATCAGGTACAAAATAGGTACTCAGCAAACCCTTATGGATGCATTCCCTGGTAAAGTCAAGAATCTTTGTAAAACAAATTGCTGTGTTATGTATAGCTGTACTTCATTTGCTGGGGCACTTTTTGAACTCTTGGGTGACAGCTGCTGGCAAGATATATCACATTGACACAAAATACAGAAATTGACATTAAAATAGCATATACAGTGAAAAGGAATCCCTAGTTGAATTTACAGAGAGATATGACAAGGCATGAATGACAGGAAAGCATGAGTAATTTTACAGCATCATTTTCTGAAGACAAGAAAGTCAAAGAACTGCGGTGCTGGCTCGCAGGTACCTACAGATAGGAGGGGTCTTCAGAAAGTTCATGGAAAGTACGTATTATGAAAACACTGTGCATGGGTTTCAAAATTCTTTTGTACCAAAATCTTTTAATTCCATTTTTCATGAATTTTTAAAAAACAACCTCATTTGGGGACAGCGCTGTAGCACAGCAGATAAAGCTGCTGCCTGTGACTCTGGTGTCCACTATGGTGCCAGTTCGGGTGCCAGGCTGCTCTGCTTCCAATCCAGCTCCTGCTAGTGGCCTGGGAAAAGCGGTGGAGGATGGCCTGGGTGTTTGGGTCCCTGCCACCCACATGGGAGACCCACATGAGGCTCTTGGCTCCTGGCTTTGCCCTGATCCAGGCTGTTGTGGCCATTTGGGGGAGTCAACCAGTGGATGGAAAATCTCTGTGTGTCTGCCCCTCTCTCTGTGATTGTCTTGCAAATGAATTAATAAATCTTAAAAAAAAACAAAGTCAAAGAAATGATTAGAAATCAACTGACAGGATTTTTCCAAATGACAGTGAGTAGAAAAGTCAAAATGCAAATAAGAATATTCTCTTTGGAACAGAGCAGAATTGTATTAAATGAAGAACAGAATAGTAAATGCATAACTGGATAGACAAAGAAGTATCATAATCATAAAATAATACTATTCTATGTAGGAATAAATTCTGAAATTTTAAACAAAAGGAACTATAGAACTTTTAAAAATTAGTGGAAAGAATTAACCCCTATGGCTAGTTTTAATTGAATTTGTCTCTTTAAAATGTATAATGGAATGGTTCCATATATAAATACGTATATACACAAAATTTTTCTTATTTGTTGAGTTTAAATTCACATAAATATAATTACTGTACACTGTACAATTCTATTGCATTTAGTTCATGGAACCATTACCTTTCTATACAAAGTTTTCTCACTACAGAAGAACATCCTGTCTCATTTGAACATTGCTCCCAATCACAACCAGCCATACCCCAATATAACCACAAGCCTGCTTCCTGTGTCTATGTATTTGCTTATGCTGTATTATTACATAAAACAAATCATACAACTCAGGTTGTTTTGTGCCTGACTTCAGATGAGGACAAATAGTTGTTTAAGCCAAAGCAAGCAGGAAATTTCAAATTCTGATGAATCTGAAGTCATTAAAATCTGAAATGATTCTGAGAATCAAACAGTAGCAATCAGATAAATGGAGGTGAGTCACTGTCCAGGTGAATTAGCTACAAGATCACATCGCTGGCCATAGGGCGAACATTGATAGCCCAGTGATTTGTACAAGTTATGTCTGCCTGATGCCAGCAGGATGGAATATAGGTGTAAAGAAATATTCTATGGGCCAGGCTTGTGGTATAGCAGATAAAGTTGCCGCCTGTGATGTCAGCATCCCGTAGCTATTCTACCTACAACCCAGCTCCCTTCTAACGGCCTGGGAAATGTAGCCAAAATGTCCAACTAAATGCAGCAGAAAATGTCCAAGTAGTTGGGGCCCTGGGAACCACCTGGAGAAGCTCCTGGCTACAGCCTGGCCCTGCCCTGACGACTGTAGCCACCTAGAGAGTGAATCAGTAAATAGAAGATTCTCTTTCTCTTTCTTTCTCTCTTTCTCCCTCAATCATGAGACCCTTCAAATAAATAATTTTAAAAAGAACTCTAGCTTATGCATAATTTCTTATATTGGATAGATCTGTTTTATGTCACTGAATCATGCTATGTAAATGACAAAATACTCTTCTTTCCCATGTTAACAATGGGATCTAGTGAGGATGCTTGGGGTGTTAGCAATGTTTTGTCCTTATTTTGGGTGTTGGCTATGAGTGTGATCAAAGCACAAAAAAATCTCATCTTATTTACCTTACACTTATATACATTTCTTGTCATGTGTCCTCTACTTCAATGAAATGTTTTAATTTTTTAAATAAAATTGAAAAAAATTGGTATGAAGAAAATAGCAACTCTAAGGAGCATGTTTTTGGCTAGCTTTTGTTAAATTACACTGATGCATAAAATAAATAAATAAAATAAACCATAAAATATAGACTTAGACCAATGAATCATATAGCATATTAAATCAAAGTGTCAGTGCCGCAAGCTCCCAGGGTAGCAGTGATGTGCACACAGCAACGGAACCACCAGCCAAGCTGAAAGCCAGATGCATCCCTTGATTGCTGAAAGCTGTAGTTTCCAAGGTTAGAGAAGGTTTTTATGTTCATTCATTCACTCACTCCCTTTCCTATATATGGGAGAAGAGAAAGAGAGAGGGAGAGGGGGAGGGGGAGAGAGAGAGAGAGAGAGAGAGAGGTGTCCTCCAATCATGGTGTATTGGCTCACTCCATTTATTGGAAAGTAGAGTTGTGTTTTTCAGCCCATTGTATTGAAGACAGTAGGAGACTTCAAATAGGGCTGTAGTTGTGCAGAGGGATCCCCATAGGATTTGCCCCATCTCCTCCCCTGGGTATGAGGCCAGTGAACTCCTGAAAACCTTGGCATCTCTGGGCTTGGGAAGCGCTGGGCGTGCTGGAGGGATTCTCTGGCAGTTATCCCAAAGGACCCAGCTCCCATGTTCCAGAGAAATGTGCCTGGGGTAGATCCTGAAAGCTATGATCTGTATGATTTTAAGCAGTAAAACTGGGAAGGAAAAGTGGTTGTGAGCATTTGGCGCAGCTTTAAGATGCCTCTGGGGACTTATCACCCTTATCAGAGCACCTGGGCTCTGGAGCCAGATGCTCATTTGGGATTCAGCTTCTGGGAGGAAGCAGGCAATAGTTCAAATATTTGGATCCCTGCTACCCATGTGGGAGACACATAGAGTTCCTTCTCCCTGGCTTTGGACTGGCCCAGCCTCAGGTATTACCCGAGTACAGGATGTGAAGCAGTGGATGGAAGCTCTCTCTCTGCCTTCCAAATACAATGAAAATAAACACCTAATATTTAAAAAATAGTTTTCTTATGGCATGATTTTACTGTTTTAAAAAAGTTCAAGTAGAAGGGTGCTTAAAAGCTTAACAAATTTGGCTGGTGCCACGGCTCACTAGCCTAATCCTCTGCCTTTGGTGCTGGTCCTCCGGGTTCTAATTCTGGTTGGGGCACCAGTTCTGTCCTGGTTGCCCCTATTCCAGTCCAGCTCTCTGCTGTGGCCCGGGAGTGCAGTGGAGGATGGCCCAAGTGCTTGGGACCTGCACCAGCATGAGAGACCAGGAGGAAGAACCTGGCTCCTGGCTTTGGATTGGCGCAGCAGCGGCCATTTTGGGGGTGAACCAAGGGAAGGAAGACCTTTGTCTCTGTCTCTCTCTCACTGTCTAACTCTGCCTGTCAAAAAAAAAAAGCTTAACAAATTTAAGAATCCACATTATATGGATACTGGCAAAAGTTTGAATAACTAGGTTTGCTAATATCTAAATAATATTCACATTTAATTAACATCAAAATGCAAATAAAATGGGAAGGCTTTAATAAATAAATTAGCTAAATAGAGGGAGATTTGTAAATATTCCTATTAAACTGTAGTACTTGTTCAACATAATTAACTTTCATATGCTTTTATTAGTTATGTACACTTGGAAATAGCATGATTCAATAAAATGCTCTTGAAAGGAGGAACACAGCTAGCTAACAGAAATGAAGTCTCAAGATAGCTGTGTTCCTGGATTCTTTGCAGTGTCCTCCGGATGAATTTTGTACTACATTGTGAAGTGGGGAGGCTTGCAGCCTGTTCGTTTAAAGCTTCACAGGAAACGCCACCTGTCCCCCTTCACGGTCACCATCCAGCTCCTGCTGGGGATGAACTGGCCACTCTGCCATGTGCTCATGTAGTGGGTGTTCCGGAATCAGAGGCTGCAGGTGCTTCCTTCAGCTTGTTTTGTTTTCCTAATGGTTAATTTTGTGAATAATTCTGTGTGGCATTACAAGAATAGGATTAGGTGAACATACAATGAATGGGCAATAGGGTCAATTTCGTTTATTTAATAGACACATATGTATAGTATAAATGTGTGTGTGTGTGTGTGTGTGTGTCCACATATACATCATTAATGAAATCAACCTTCAGCCATTTTTCTCTTAATTTCTATTGGGTAAATCAGAAAAAAGTATGTTTCAGTGAAATATGCTACTTCTCTTTCTCTCTCTGCACATGTCAATTATATATACATATTTATCAATTAACTCTAACATATATATCAACACATTTATATGTGTATATAATTATATACACAAATATGTGGGTTAATTTTGCCAAAAAATATAAATTGATTTTTAACAGATGCCATTACCTGAAAATAAATCTTAACAAAGCCTGGTGATGTTCACCATAAAGAGTACTCTGTAATCATCTAGCAAGTTTTTAAGCAGTTCAGAAACTATCTTTCTGTAGAAGTATAATACAGAAAAAGTTGTTTCATTTACACCGCCATGTTTTTCCATGCCTAAGAAGCTGATCTGTTGGAGTGAATATTCTACAGTGGATTTTTTTAGACCAATTTAAACAATCTTCTCTAAGGAAAATAATTCCTATTAAATAGTATTTAAAATTCTACCTTGTATAATATTGAAGGCCAATATTATATAAGTGAATAATAGAAGAATACTTGTCAGGGTGAAGCATTCCTTGAAAGACCATTAGTAGCGCTTAGATAACACTAAGAATTTAAAAAGCACACCTTTCCAACACACTTAAATCACCTGAAAATTACCAGGTCAATTGAAATATAGTGACAGCCTACTTAACTACATTAAATTGTTATCTTGACTGCATAAATGCTTTTCTTGCCACCCAACTCACACAGCAGGTTTAGTTTTTGCTTTTTTTATGTTTTGGGTTTAAACTCAATACTTTCCTTTTGTATCTATCTAGACCATGGATTGGCAAATTAAAGTGTGGGATAATCTAATCCCACTTGTTCTATAAATAGTATTATTAGAACTCAGCCAATTATCACTCTCTGGGGCTGCTGCTTTCATGTCAAAAATGACAGACAAGTCAGTTCAACACAAATCACATGTAATATAAAATTTAATAGAAATCATTGCGTCCATTAAAAAAAATCCCTAACCCAATTTAGATGTCTAGTAACTACTGATGAAAGTGTATATATTGTTTAACTAATATAAAAGCTTCCAGGAAAAAAGGTAAACATCTTTTCAATGGCTTATTGATTTATTGTAAAGTGTTACGTTATTTTAAGGCTAAGGAAATTGAAATTGCTTTTTCTATACTTTGTTCTATACTTACTGTGTTTTTATCATTTTATGCAAATTATAAAATTCATTCCACTTTGAAATCAACCACTAAAATGTAAAGAGAAAGTAATATATTTCTCATATTAGCACATATTTTAATTTGTATTACTTTACTACCTATTCAGTCCATTTATTTATTTAGGTTATATACACTTAAGAATAATTTACTAAAAACTAAAAAAAAAAGAAATAGGGGCTGGCGCAGTGGCGAGTGGGTTAATGCCCTGGCCTGAGGCACCAGCATCCTATATGGGCAACGGTTCAAGACTTGGCTGTTCCACTTCCGATCCAGCTCCCTGCTATGGCCTGGAAAAGCAGTAGAATATGGCCCAAGTGCTTGGGCCCCTGCACCAGCATGGGGAACCCAAAAGAAGCTCCCAGCTCCTGGCTTCGGATTGGCATAACTCTGGCTCTTGTGACCATCTGAGGAGTGAACCAGCAGATGGACAACCTCTTTCTCTGTCTCTCTGCCTCTCCTTTCTCTGTGTAACTCTGACTTTCAAATAAATAAATAAATCTTAAAAAAAAGAAAAAAAGGAAGACAGAGAGAAAAAAAAGAGGCAACGAGGTAGCAAAGGATGATTACATTCTTAGAATTCTATCTATGAACTAAATAAATCTATTCTTTTTAGATTAATAACTTATTTAAAAATAATATGCTCATGTATATCAGAAATGTCACTCAAAAATCAATTCAACTTCTCCATTGTTAAAAATTCCTCTTGATGAAAGATAATTTTTTCTTAGCCAAATTATTTAAAATTATTATATATTCTGGAAAACAGATTCATTTTTTAAAGATTTATTTATTTCTTTGAAAGGCAGAGTTACAGAGGGACAGAGAGAGGTCTTCCACCCAGCTGGTTCACTCCTCAAAAGGCTACAACCCCGTGAGCTGAGCTGATCCAAAGCCAGGAGTCAGGAGCTTCTTCCATGTCTCCCATAAGGGTGCTGGGGGTCCTTAGGCCATCTTCCACTGCTTACATAGGCCACAGCAGAGAGCTGCATCAGAAGTGAAGCAGCTAAGACTCAAACCGTGTCCATATGGGATGCCGACACCGCAGGCAACGAATTTACCCCATATGCCACTGTGCTGCCCCCAAGAAATAGATTCATTCTTGTAATATATTGTATTATAAATATCACACTCCAATATAAATTTTGGTGATGTTCATTTATGGATTGAAAGCATATGGCACCATAGTATGCAGAGAAATATAGCTATCTCTTCTATATGAGATACAGTGCAGAAGTCAGAGGCCAATGGGTGAGAATGATGACATACTGCTTTTTCCCTTTCAATTCATTTCAATGAACCAGTGTTCAGACAACCTACTAATGCCAGACATTGCATTAACTGTTAAAGATAGAGTGTTAATAAATCATAGCCATGACTATCACTGCATTTTAAATATGGGAAATTGGCTTACATTGTAGTATCTGCTGCACTGTAATAAGCCTATAAATAAAACTATATTCTGGAATTTATGGTTCTATAGACAACTCCACAAAAATTACTGACAGCATTCTGTAAGCATTAAATATAACTTAATTCCTACAGTATGTCTGACAATGAGATAGTCATTAATGTTAAAATATTTAGCAAATAGGCTAACCCTATGGTGTAGCAGGTTAAGCCTCTGCCTGAGGTGACGACATCCCAAATGGGTGCCGGTTTGAGTCACGGCTGCTCCACTTCCAATCCAGCTCCCTGCTAATGGCCTGGGAAAGCAGTGGAAGTTGGCCCAAATGCTTGTGCCTCTGCACCCATATGGGAGACCCGGAAGAATGTCCTGGCTCCTGGCTTCAGTCTGCCAGCTCTGGCCATTGCAGCCATTTGGGGAGTGAACCGGCAGATGGAAGATCTCTCTCTGTCTCTCCTGCTCTTTGTAACTCTGCTTCTCAAATATATCTTTAAAAATGTTTAGCAAAACAAACCTAGAATCTTTATACATAGAAATTAGTATTTATTAAGGAATCTAATTATTCCAGCATCTTATGCAACATCTATAAACTGTGAAAACTGTGGAATCTTGATTTTGTTTTCATCTTTTCCACCATTTGAAAACTAGAGAAGTGTAACTCACCACGTTTCTTTGAATTCAGACCTCCCAGAGATAGTGTTGTCTTTCTCTATCTGCACTCATGCTGTAGTAACACAGAGAAAAGCTTCCCCCTCCTCAGTTTCCACAAGAAACGTATCATTGTAGCCCCCACACATGAGGGAGAATACACGGATTGATTCACTTCACATGATATTCTCTAGTTCCACCCATTTTGCTGTAAATGACAAACTTCATTCTATTTGTATTGAGTAATATCCAATTGCTTGTGAAGTGTGTGTGTGTGTGTGTGTGTGTGTGCGCGCATACACACATATACAGACCACGCTTTCTTTACCCATTCTTCAGATCAGGGACGGCTTAGTTGATTCCATATTCTGCATATTGTGAAAAGTTCTGCAAACATGGTAGAAAAGGTATGCTAGTGCAGCCTGGTCCAGTCCTGGCTGTTTAACAGCTGTGAACCAATGGGTGGAATCTCTCTCTCTCGCTCTCACTCTCACTCTCTCCCTCTACCTTCAAAAAACAATTTAAATTAAAAAACGATAAAGGAGGTTAATACCTCAACATAGTAATGGCTATGTAAGACAAACACATAGCAATCCTCACACTGGTGAAAAGCTGAAAACATTCTCTGTATGATTCAGAACTAGGTAAGTGTGTCTACTGACACCACTCTCATGCATAGTATACTGGAAGTTGTATACAGTCTAATTAGGCAAGAGCAAGAAATATAATATATACAAGTAGGAAATGGAGGAAGTTAAATTATCCCTGTTTGCAGAAGACATGATTCTATACATAGAACAACCTAAGACTGCCGGAAAAAAACAAAACAAAAACATTTAAATCTGATAAACAAAATCAGTAAAGTTCAAGGACACAAAATCAACAAATAAAAATTAACATTTTATATACCAATAATGAACTCACAGAAAAATAAATCATAAAAGCAACCTCATTCACAATACCTACAAAATATACTTAATGATAAGTTTACCCAATGATATGAAAGACCTATAAAGTAAACATTATAAAATTTTAAATTGAAAAATTGAAGATGACAAAAAACTGGGAACGCCTCCCATATTCATGAATTAGAAGTATTTATAGTGTTAACATGTTCACACACAGGCTGGTGCTGTGCTGCGGAGAGTTAAGATGTGGCTTGTGATGCTGGTATGCTGTATCAGAGTGCTGGCTCCAGGCCCAGCTGCTCTACTTCTGACCCCACTCTTTGCTAACCAACCTGGGAAGGCAGTAGAAGATGGCCCATGTGTTTTACCCCTTCATCTGTATGGGAGAACAGGACTGAATGCCTAACTTCTGACTTCAGTCTGGCCCAGATAGGAATGTTGCAACCATTCAGTGCATGAACCAGGGGATGGAGAACTCTCTCTCTTTCTGTCTCTCTCTCCCTTTCCCTCTCCATCTCTATCTCCCTCTCTCTCCATCACTCTTTCACATAAATTAATAAATCCTTTTTTAAAAAATGAATACAATACACAAAGTGATTTATGAATGCAATCCCTATTAAAATAGAGATGACTATTTGTACAACTTTAACAACGTCCTAAAATTCAGATAAAAAGGGCCGGCACTGCGGTTCAATAGGCTAATCCTCCACCTTGCGGCGCCGGCACACCTGGTTCTAGTCCTGGTCGGGGCGCCGGATTCTGTCCCGGTTGCCCCTTTTCCAGGCCAGCTTTCTGCTGTGACCCGGACGTGCAGTGGAGGATGGCCCAAGTGCTTGGGCCCTGCACCCGCATGGGAGACCAGGAGAAGCACCTGGCTCCTGGCTTCGGATCAGTGCAATGAGCTGACTGCAGCGTGGTGGCCATGGCGGCCACTGGAGGGTGAACCAATGGAAGGAAGACCTTTCTCTCTGTCCACTTTGCCTGTCAAAAAAATAAAAATAAAAAAATTCAGATAAAATTCAAAAATTTCGCCACAGGCAAAATAATCTTCAAGAAAAAGATCAAAATTATAGGAACAGCTATACCTAATTTTAGAACATAAACCAGGAGATACAGTAACCTGAACAGCATGGCTCTGGGTTGACAGCAAACACATATACCAGTGTGACAAATAGAGATTCCAGAAATGAACTCACATATCTCAGCCAAGTTGTCTTTGATAAAGCTGACCCAAAAAAGCATACCCTGGATACAAGAACTCTTCAAGTAACGCTGCCGGGAAAATTGCTTATTCATATGCAGAAGACAGATACTTTTCTATTTCTTACTACTTCATATAAAAATTGATAGAAAATGAATCAAAGACCTAAGTTTAAAACTTGAAACTATTAGGAGAAGGAAACATGTAGGAAACAGTTAAAGACACCAGCATAAGCAACTTTTTTTTTTTTTCTGGATAAGCACACAAAAGTATAGGCAATCTGAACAAAAATAGAGAAATGAGATTACAACAATGAAAGAAGCTTCTGTGCATCCAAGGAAACCATCAAGAAAGTGGTGGACGATACTTGCAAACTCTTCATATGACAAATAGTACTTAGAATATATAAGTGACTAACAAACACAATAATCACATTAACCAAAAATCCATTTAAGAAATGGATAATAGATCTGAATAGAAATTGTTGAAAAGAAGAAATATACACGATTGACAGCAATGTGAAAAAATACTCAATATCATCAGCCATTAGAGAAATGCAATTAAAAAATCACAATGAGATATCCAGCTTGAATAGCTATTATCAAAAGGACAGTACATAACAAATCATAGTGAGGCTGTTCAGAGAACCATATACACTGTTGGTAGAAATAAAAATAGCATAGTCATGGAGAGTAATGGAGACTTTTCTCAAGAAAACTAAATATGACATATCATATAGGCCAGATATCCCATTTCTCGATTTATATTAAAAGCAACTGAGTCAGCATTTGAGAGATACTTGTACACCCATTTTTATTTAAGTACTACTCAAAATAATGTGATGTTATTTCCATAGAAGGAAGAATGTATAAAGCAAATGGGGTGTATTTATATAAATTAAATATTATTCAGTCATAAAATAAGTGAAATCCTATAATTTACAGCAAAATATTTGGGAATGGAGACCACTATGTTAAGTGAAATAAGCCTGACACAGAAATACAAATATCATATGTCCTCTCTCATATTTGGACTTTAAAATTCATTACATCTGAACTCAGAGTAGTCATTATTAGAGGCGGAGAAGAATGGAAGGAAGAGTATGGAGGGAAGTTAGATAAAAGATATCAGAACATAATTTGATAGACTAATGGTTTCCAAGATCCACAGCACAATAAGGTGAATGTAGATGAGAGTAATGCATTATATACTGGTTAAAGAGATGTAGAAGAGGATCTGAAAAACTTGAAACTTGAGTCAACAGAGTTGCTGATTGCCTGATTAGTTTGAATTATGCACATGTGTTAATATATTGCACTGTGCCATATAAAATTGTCAGGATATTACACATCAACATATTATTTGATGTACTTTACACCAATTTGTAAAACTGTGACCGTATTTAGTTTTGCTATTTTTATATTTATTACTATAGGAGAAGCCTTTAGCCCACTAACAGAGTGCATGTGTTACTTAATAAGGAAACAGAAATCACACTGTGATTTCTCACCCTGCCTTGGGAAGAGGTTGTGTTTCATTTATTGGTTTGTTTGGTTTCGCTATATTTTTTTCTTCAAGAAGCATAACATCGACATGGAAAAACTGGAAGCCTTTGTATACACAGTGTCACAGCTGAAAAAGACCTTCTAAGATCAGTCTCATTCACAATAGCTCCAAAAAATGAAATATCTTGGAACAAATTTAACAAAGGGTGTCAAAGATCTCTATGATGAAAACTACAACACACTAAAGAACGACATAGAAGACACATAAAATGTCAAAATCTTCCATGTTCATGGATTGGAACAATCAACATCATCAGAATGTTCATACTACCAAAAGCAATTTACAGATTCAATGCAATCCCAATCAAAATATCAATGACATTCTCTGCAGATCTGTAAAAATAATGCTAAAATTCATAAGGAAACAAGAGACCCCAAATAGCTAAAGTAGCCCTATCCAACAAAAGCAAAGCTGAAGGCATCACAATACAAATTTCAGGACAGACTACAAGGTAGGTATAATCAAAGCAGCCGGTACTGGTACAGAAACAGATGGACAGACCAATGGAACAGCACAGAAAGTCAGGAAGTCACTCCACACATCTACAGCAATGTATCTTTGACAAAGGAGCTAAAACCAATACCTGGGACAAGGACAGGTTTTTTTTTTTTTTTTAAACAAATCTTTAACAAATGGTGCAGGGAAAAATGGATCTCCATGTGCAGAAGCCGAAAAACAGATACTTATTTTACACCTTACATAAAAATCCACTCAAAATGGATCAGAAACATAAAGCTAAAACATAATACCTTCAAATCATTAGATAAAATTGGGCAAACTCTGCAACACATAACATCTAGAATCTACAAAGGGCTCAAGAAACTCAACAACAACAAAACAAACAATCCAGTGAAGAAATGGGCAAAGGACTTTAACAGGCATTTTTCAAGAGAAGAAATTCAAATGGCCAACATCACTTGGGCAATTGCTTAGTATCACCAGCCATCAGAGAAATGCAAACCAAACCACAATGACTTTTCGGCTCACTCCAGTTAGAGTGGCTCTCCTACAGAAAACAACAAACAAGAAATGCTGACTAGGCTATTGGGGAACAATGTACCCTCACCCACTGCTGGGAATGTAAACTGGTGTAGCCAATGTGGAAAACAGTATGGAAATACCTCAGAAATATGAATATGGGCCTACCATATACACAGCCTTCTCACTTCTGGGAATTTACCCAAGGGAAATGAAATCAGCACCTGAGAGATTTGTCTGCGCCCTCACGTTCCCTGAAATACAGTTCACAATAGTTAACATCTGGAATAAACCCAGATGACCATCAACTGCTGAGTAGATAAATCACGGTATATATACACCGTGGAGTAGTCCTCAGCTGTGAAATAATGAAATCCTGTCTTTTTCAAAAAGATGGTTGCAACTGGAAAACATTCTACTTATAAAATAAGCCAGTCCTAAAAAGATAGGTATCACATGTTTTCCTGTTCTGATGTAACTAGTATAGTATATAAAATATATTGGAGTATAATAGACATTTTGAGAATCCGTAATTGTTTATAGCCTTTGTCTCCTCCATTGAGGAACAGTGTTTTTTTTTTTTTTCTCATCATACTATTTGTTGAACTCTTAGAGTAGGGTTAACTACATTATCATTAAGGATACTGAAAATAGATCATGGTAAAAATTAAGAGCAGGACTCCAAGAGGGAGGGGAGAAGGGTTTGGAGGAAGGGTGGGAGGGAGTATAAATGGGAATTGCCACTCTGTTCTTAAATCTGGTATATGAAATATATGAAACTCATTTAACAAATAAAATTTTAAAAGAATCATTTTTATTTATTTGAAAGGTAGTGTGGGAGAGGGTGTAGGACTGGGAGTGGGAGTGCAAGTAGGAGGGAGAGAGAGGGAGAGAGAGGGAGAGAGAGGGAGAGAGAGGGAGGGAGAGGGAGGGAGAGAGAGGGAGAGAGAGGGAGGGAGAGAGAGGGAGGGAGAGAGAGGGAGAGGGATAGAGAGGGAGAGGGAGAGAGAGGGAGAGAGGCAGAGACAGGCAGAGACAGGGAGAGAGGGAGAGAGCGGGAGAGAGAAGGAGAGAGGGAGAGAGAAAGAGGGAGAGAGAGGGAGAGACAGGGAGAGAGGAGAGGGAGAGAGAAGGAGACAAGGAGAGAGGGAGAGAGAGAGAGAGTGGGAGAGTGGGAGAGAGAGAGAGGGGGAGAGGATATTCTGATATGGAAAGCTAATATCAAAAGTAGTAGCTCAACACACTGAACCACAAAGCCAACCAACATGTAGGTTGTTTTCCTAATTTTTATTTTTAATTACTTTATTGTTTTCAAAGTTATTTAGTACTGTATTTGACAGAGAGAAAGAGCAAGCTCTCATGCACTGGAATGAGTGAAGCCTCAATTCCCAAATGCCTGCGATTGTTGAACATAAGGACTTGGAACCTGAGTACCTGGTGAACATCTACTGCCTCTCAGGCACATTATCGGGAAACTGGGTCAGAAGCAGAGGTGGGACTCAATCCCAGGCACTCGACAGCACCCATCCCTGCCTGCTTTTAAAAGCACTCCATATTAATTGAGCCTGAATGACAAGTTATTTTGTTATTATTTTACTTTCATAACCACAAGAGAAACTGCATGGATTTGAAAATTTACACTGATGTAAATAAAATTACTATAAAGAGAAAATCATGATAACATTTAAAAACAAATACTGCAAATACTGTAAAATGCATGCAACCATTGAGGTATGCAAAATAACACACAATAAAGATTAAACACAAAAGATTATTAAATCTTAATGTTAAGCACGAATCAATATGTCATTTTATATTTGCTGCAAATGAAGCAGTCAGTAAAAGCTGATTCAAATATCCCATATTGTTAAGGTATTCATGGTGACAGTAAGACAACTTCATATCAATTTGTAAGATGAATTGAAGTGCGCACACACATACACATACACACACACACACACACACACACACACACATCTGGTTGAAGGTCAATAGATCCCTTACAAGTCTATTTAAAAGTGTAGAAAGGTTATTCCTAAAATGAACATGTTGCAGAATGAATTTCAAAGAAGGTCTATTACACTTAGTGAAATCCATTAAGAAGTTTCTCAGGCATTGCTTTAGAAATAGAAATAGTTATTATTTTAAGAATTTGTTAGTTTTTTCGGGGGAGAAGACTAAGTGACAGAGAGGGAAAGGCAAAGAGAGAGAGACAGATCTTCCATCTGCTGGTTAACTCCCCAAACGGGTAAACCACTGGAGCTAGGTCAGGTGAAGCCAGGAGCCTGCAACTGCATCTGGTTCTCCCATATGGATGGCAGGAGCCCAAGGACTTGGGTTCCCACTGCCACAGCAGGTGCATGAGCAGGCAGCTGGCTAAGAAGCAGAGCAGTGTGGATTCCAGTGGGCACTTTGGTATGCATGCAGCTGCTTAACCTGCTTCACCCTTCATGATGCTGGCCCCTCCCATAATTTAGTTTGCAAAGGGTTAGCCCGTCACATTAAACTAAAATGCTATATTTCATTTCAAGATCAGAACAATTTTAAAAGTTCCTTTTAATTCAGATCATCTTTAAAGATTTGTTTCTATAAAAACAAAAACAAAGGTGTATGACATTTTCTGCTGATGTTACTAATTATGTTTCAGTCAGAGCCAATGTAATAGTCCTATATTTCTGGAAATTAGACTTATTTATGTAACATATACAACCAAGCTTATTTGTTCATAGGTTATTATTTCTCTAAGCTATTTTATTGGTACCAATGTTCCATCTGAATTCTCTTTAGTATGAGAATAACTCAGTTTTAATATGAAAATTTTATTTAGTCTTGGACTCTTCCAACATGTATGAGGGACCTTTAAAAAGTAAATGAAAATGTATATTGAATTAAATTGAAGATATGCCTGGATTTAATTTTTTGCAGAACATTATTTTTCCACAAAAATTATTAACTACCAAGTTACATTCTGTTTGCTGTTTTTATTTACATAGATTCTTTAGATCATATTTATATACCCATTTATTAGTGATTCTTCATATTTTATAATTTGGGTAAATACCATGGGTCACATGTATCAGAGTTAACTGTTAAATACATGAAAGCCGGATATGTAATTTTTCTTTCTGAAAATGTTTTATACTTCATGGCTACATTTTGTATTTCTCCTTTTTCTCATATACATATTGAATGTATGTACAGTTATGTAAACATATACGTGTGCGTTTGTGCGTGCCTTTTTGCTTTTATATGGCATATTCTGAGGCCAGCAACCAAAAACCCACTTGTTTTCCTGCAGGTCTTACCTTGGCATTTAGACACTTGTAATTGTCCTCTTTGGGAGCCCAAATATTATGTGGGTTCCTGGCTTTCTAGGGGAATGAAATCTGTACCAGCTATAGGATCATTCATCTCTAAGATGTAGAGAAGGAACACGTATGATTTGAGAGGATGTACATGGTTTCCCTATATAAAATGGAGGTTTGATTTCTTTTGAGATTTAATAGCAAGATTTATTAGAGTCAGAGACCTCAGCCATAGTGGCATGGAGGGGGCTTTCCAAGAGAGGGAAAAAAAAAGGAAAAAAAACGTGAAGAGGCCAATGTTACCGGGGTTTTTAAGCAGAATTCTGGGGGAAAAAAAAAAAAAAAAAAAAAAAAAAAAACAACTTGACATTCAGTCACAAGGCAGGGACAAAACCTATCAAAAGATCTGATTTGCAGGAGTTCGGCGGGAGCAGCGAAGGGGGTGGCAGGGATCCTGCGGGCTGCCGACGGGGAAGGCATGGGCGACGCATGTGTGGCATGCCCGGAGCCCCGTGCTTCATCCCCAGGGGAGCCAGACAGCCAGGGCAGACTAACGGATCAAAATTAAAGTTCAGACACACCAGCGCAGGAAGCTGAGGTGAGGCAGGGCGTTCGCCCAACACCGCGGCACCAGCCGCCTCCGCCGCCCCTCCACCAACCCACCCTGGGACGGACACTGGGACACGCACGACTGAGCAGGGGAGGAAATAGGAAAAGGAACAGACTGTAGCACCCGCGGGAATAAAGTACAACTTAGGGAGACTAATTGAGGAACTAAACAAAATAGGAGCCCACGGTACCTCCACCCTCCCCCATATCGGAGCAGCAGCGGGTGGGAAGCGGCCATCTTGTTGGTTTACATTTGGGCTTGGAGAGCTATGGCTGCCGCGGTGCGCTGCTGCCGTGGCGTGCTGCTGCCTCCTAGCGCTAATCAGGAGTGGTGCAACGCTACACTCTTACTCCAGGGCAGGCAGCACAAAGCCCTCCCGCCAAACACTCAAGTTACCAGAGGGGGGAAAAAATGTTTTTTGAAAAGTGCCTGCTATGCTATACACATAGAAGCCAGAGATTGGAAGCTAACTACCATCAACTCTGCTCAGCTGTGAGGTATTACTTCCCTCCTGAGGGAAAATAATAATAATAATAAAAATAAATAAATAGAGCTCTACCACAACTAACCCTGAAGAACTAAGCAGAGCTCTCTAGCTACACCCATCTCAAGTCTCCTAGGCTCCTCCAACAGCAGGCAGCCCACTTAATAAAGTCATAGTATAACAATTAAAAGAATCCCTCCAAAATGTGAAACAACAAACACAGAAACCAAGGGAACAAGAACAATGAACACATTAGATGCCTTCAAATGAACAAAACGCCACAAGCCAAGAATATGAAGATGACGAGATAGAAGAAATGCAAGATATGGATTTCAAAAAATTTATGATAAGATCATATAGAAGTCTTCAAAAGCAAATTCTTGAACTACAGAAATCCTTACTGGACACGATAGAAAATCTCTCTTGGGAAAATGAAACCTTAAGGAAGAACCAGAATACAATGCAGGAATTATTAGAACAGGAAATTATGATAGTTAAGAGAAATCAGTCAGAAATGAAGAACTCCATAGATCAAGCAATGAAGACATTGGAGAGCCTCAAAAATAGAGTCAACGAAACCGAAGAGAGAATATCAGACCTAGAAGACAGAACAGGAGAGGAAACAGTCAAACCAAAGACAAGAAGAGGAAATTAGAAATCTAAAAAATATTGTTGGAAATCTACAGGATACTATTAAAAAACCCAACTTTCGAGTTCTAGGAATCCCTGAAGGCATGGAGAGAGAGAAAGGATTAGAAGGCCTTTTTAGTCAGATACTAGCAGAGAACTTTCTGGGTTTGGAGAAGGACAGAGAAATCCTAATACAGGAAGCTCATAGAACCCCTAATAAACATGACCAAAACAGAACCTCACCACAACATGTTGTAATTAAATTCAGCACAGTGAAACAAAAAGAAAAGATCCTAAAATGTACAAGAGAAACGTCAAATTACTCTCAGCGGATCTCCAATTAGGCTCACAACTGACTTCTCATCAGAAACCCTGCAAGCTAGGAGGGAATGGCGAGACATAGCCCAAGTACTAAGAGAGAAAAACTGTCAACCCAGAATACTATATCCTGCAAAGCTCTCATTTGTGAATGAAGGTGAAGTTAGGACCTTTCACAGCAAACAGAAACTGAGAGAATTTGTCGCCACGTGTCCAGCCCTACAAAAGATACTTAAAGATGTGCTACACACAGAAACACAGAAACACGGTCATCAATATGAAAGAAGCTAAAGGAAGGAAACCTCAGAGCAAAAGATCATAGGAAACTCAAAGCATATATAAGAAACTATCTTTGGCAAATGTCAGGGCAAAATTACTACTTATCAATAGTCACATTGAACGTGAATGGTTTGAATTGCCCAGTCAAAAGACACTGATTTGAAAACTGGGTCAGGAAACAAAACCCATCTATTTGCTGCTTACGAGAAACACATCTTTCTAGCAAAGATCCATACAAACTCAAAGTGAAAGGCTGGAAAAAGATATACCATGCCAACAGAAATGAAAAAAAAGCGGGCGTAGCCATCTTAATATCAGATAAAATAAATTTTAGTACAAAAACTATTAGGAGAGACAAAGAAGGGCACTAAATAATGATTAAGGGATCCATTCAACAGGAAGATATAACGATTATCAATGTATATGTCCCTAATTACAGGGTACCAGTTTATTTAAAAGACTTGTTAAGGGACTTAAAGGGAGACTTAGACCCCAACACAGTAGTACTGGGGGACTTCACTACCCCACTCTGAGATAGACAGATCACCAAGACAGAGGATCAACAAGGAGACAGAAAATTTAAATGACACTATAGCCCAAATGGAACTAACAGATATCTACAGAACTTTCCATCCCACAGAGAAACAATTTACATTCTTCTCAGCAGTACATGGAACCTTCTCTAGGATCGACCACATACTAGGCCATAAAGCAAGTCTCAGCAAATTCAAAAGAATTAGAATCATACCATGCAGCTTCTCAGACAACAAAGGAATGAAGGTGGAATTTAGCAACTCAGGAATCCCTACAGCATATGCAAAATCATGGAGACTGAACAACATGCTCCTGAATGAACAATGGGTCATAGAACAAATCAAGATAGAAATCAAAAATTTCCTGGAAGTAAACGAGGATAACAGCACATCATACCAAAATCTATGGGACACAGCAAAAGCAGTGTTACGAGGAAAGTTTATATCAATAGGTGCCTACATCAAGAAATTAGAAAGGCACCAAATAGATGAGCTTTCAATTCATCTCAAGGATCTAGAAAATCTGGAGCAAACCAGACCCAAAGATAGTAGGAGAAGAGAAATAATTAAAATCAGAGAAGAAATCAACAGGATTGAATCCAAAAAAACTTTACAAAAAATCAGCCAAACAAGGAGCTGGTTTTTTGAAAAAATAAAATTGACACCCCATTGGCCCAGCTAACAAAAAAAAGAAAAGACCCAAATCCATAAAATCAGAAATGAAAAAGGAAATGTAACAACAGACACCACAGAAATCAAAAGAATCATCAGAAACTACTACAAGGACTTGTATGCCAGCAAACAGGGAACCTATCAGAAATGGATAGATTCCTGGACACATACAACCTACCTAAACTGAACCAGGAAGACATAGAAAACCTAAACAGACCCATAACTGAGACAGAAATTGAAACAGTAATAAAGGCCCTCCCAACAAAGAAAAGCCCAGGACCAGATGGATTCACAGCTGAATTCTACCAGACATTTAAAGATGAACTAACTCCAATCCTTCTCAAACTATTCAGAACAATCGAAAAAGAGGGAATCCTCCCAAATTCCTTCTACGAAGCCAGCATCACTTTAATTCCTAAACCGGAAAAAGATGCAGTATTGAAAGAGAATTACAGACCAATATCCCTGATGAACATAGATGCAAAAATCCTAAATAAAATTCTGGCCAATAGACTGCAACAACACATCAGAAAGATCATCCACCCAGACCAAGTGGGATTCATCCCTGGTATGCAGGGATGGTTCAATGTTCGCAAAACAATCAACGTGATAGACCACATTAACAGGCTGCAGAAGAAGAACCATATGATTATTTCAATAGACGCGGAGAAAGCATTTGATAAAATACAACACCCTTTCATGATGAAAACCCTAAGCAAACTGGGTATAGAAGGCACATTCCTCAATATAATCAAAGCAATTTATGAAAAACCCATGGCCAGTATCCTATTGAATGGGGAAAAGCTGGAAGCATTCCCACTGAGATCTGGTACCAGACAGGGATGCCCACTCTCACCACTGCTATTCAACATAGTACTGGAAGTTTTAGCCAGAGCCATGGCAATGCCATGGCTGATAAAGAACTTCTAAGATCAATCCCATTCACAGTAGCTACAAAAACAATCAAATACCTTGGAATAAACTTAATCAAGGATGGTAGAGATCTCTATGATGAAAATTACAAAGAAAGAAATAGAAGAGGATACCGAAAAATGGAAAAACTTTCCATGTTCATGGATTGGAAGAATCAATATCATCAAAATGTCCATTCTGCCAAAAGCAATTTACAGATTCAATGCAATACCAATCAAGATACCAAAGGCATTCTTCTCAGATCTGGAAAAAATGATGCTGAAATTCATATGGAGGAATAAGAGGCCTCTAATAGCTAAAGCAATCTTGTACAACAAAAACAAAGCCGGAGGCATCACAATACCAGATTTCAGGACATACTACAGGGTAGTTGTTACCAAAACAGCATGGTACTGGTACAGAAACAGATGGATAGACCAATGGAACAGAATAGAAACACTTGAAATCAATCCAAACATCTACAGCCAACTGATATTTGATCAAGGATCCAAAACTAACCCCTGGGGTAAAGACAGTCTATTTAATAAATGGTGCTGGGAAAACTGGATTTCCACATGCAGAATCATGAAGCAAGATCCCTACCTTACACCTTACAGAAAAATTCATTCAACATGGATTAAAAATTTAAACCTAAGACCCGACACCATCAAATTATTAGAGAGCATAGGAGAAACCCTGCAAGACATAGGTACTGGCAAAGACTTCTTGGAAAATACCCCAGAAGCACAGGCAGTCAAAGCCAAAATTAACTCCTGGGATTGCATCAAATTGAAAAGTTTCTGTACTGCAAAATAAACAGTCAGGAAAGTGAACAGGAAACTGACAGGATGGGAAAATATATTTGCAAACTATGCAACAGACAAAGGGCTGATAACCAGAATCTACAAAGAAATAAAGAAACGACACAACATTAAAACAAACAACCCACTTAAGAGATGGGCCAAGGACCTCAATAGACATTTTTCAAAAGAGGAAATCCAAATGGCCAACAGACACATGAGAAAATGTTCAAGATCACTAGCAATCAGGGAAATGCCAATCAAAATCACAATGAG
>CM027401.1:2513212-2526636 GCA_015711505.1 Sylvilagus bachmani | reverse complement strand
TATTGGAAATTCCATAAAAAATCAGTTTCAAAAAAATATATATATATCATGTAGGATCTCTGTCCTTAATGGGCTGTACAATGTGATTCAATGCTATAACAAGTACTCAAATAGTATATTTCACTTTGTGTTGCTATATGAGGGCAAATGGGCGAAAGCTTTACTTAACACATACTAAACTGATCTCCTGTATACAAAGAGAATTGAAAAAGAATCTGAATGTGAATGAAAGGGTGGAGGGAGCGGGTAAGGGGGAAGGTTGCGGGGGGGGGGGGAGTATGGGGGGGAAGCCATTGTAATCCATAAGTTATACCTTGGAAATTTATATTCTAAATAAAAGTTAAAAAAAAAAAAAAGATCCGATTTGCAATCTTTTACCCTGTCTGGCTGGCTCATTCCAAAACAAAGAGCCATCAGAAGGGCGGCATCCTAATTTACTTTAAATGAAGAGAACTTAAATAATGAAATGTGATTTATTTGTAGTTATGATGGTTCAATGATCTGCCTCACACTCTTTGCTTGGGTAACCACACCTTTGTGCAAGTGAGCTGATTTGTATTGATCTATGTAAGAAGTTATATCTCTAGAAAACAAGGTAACTAAAATATTTGGCAACCATTCTAACTTGTATTGCACACAAGGCCTCTAATATATATCATTTTTCAGCAGAATCAATATAAACTTGAGCTGTGAAACTGAAGATATTATTTTTCACAGGTGTGTTGCACTTAGAATGAGGAACATTTAAGCAAATATTCTTTATTTAAACTTAACTGATTTTAAGTGCAGAATCAAGTTGAGATACACAATTTGGCAAGTGCATAATAAAAAACAACTGTGGAAAATGAGTTAATTTTGAAAATTTAAGCAGAAATAGTTTTTTAAAAAAAGATAATAGGTGGGTTCAGCATTGTGGCACAGTGTGTCAAGTTGCCAACTGTAACAGCCAGCCTTCCATGTAAGTGCTAGTTGGAGTCCCAGATGCTACACTTCCCACCTATCTCCATGCTACGTTCCTGGTAAGGCAATGGAAGATAGCTTAATTGCTTCAGATTCTGCCACATATGTGGGAGACCTAGGCTCCTCGATCTTCCATCTGCTGGTTCACTCTCCGAGTGGCTGAGCCAAGCCAAGGCTGGGGGTCAGGAGCTTCATTCGAGTCTCCCATGTGGATGGCAGGGGCAGACACATGTGAGCCACCCTCTGCTGCTTTTCCCAGGCGGTTAGAAAGGGGTTGGATCAGAAGTGGAGCAGCCAGGACCTGAATGCCCATATGTAAAGAATTCACAGCCAGCTCTTTTACTCACTACATCACAATGCTGGCTCAACTAATCTTTGTTAGAGACTATCATTCCAAGAGCAGCAGAAAAATCAGAAACTTCTCATATAAATAATTGGTGAAAGAATGTCTCAAATGCAATGTATAATAATGCACTTTGTTAGTCGAAATACAAATCCCACCATAAAATAGTATACATAGCCAGTGAAAAATTATGAGAGGAAATTCAAGTACAACTTAGACACTAGACAACAAGAGCAAAGAATGTGAGAATGGTCATCAAGAATGAAGCATTTGGAAGTTCTATTGTTTGAGGAACTAATTTTAGATATTTTTCTTAAAATTTATCTGAAAGGCAGAGTTACAGAGAAAATGAAAGATGGGGGGGGGGTGGATTTTCCATCCATGGGTTCACTCCCCAAATGGCCAAGGCTGGGCCAGGCTGAAGCCGGGAGCCAGGAACTTCCTGCAGGTCTCCCGTGTGGGTGCTGGGGCCCAAGCATTTTTGCCAACTTCTGCTGCCTTCCCAGGAACATCAGCAAGGAGCTGGATCAGAAACGGAATAGCTAGGACTCAAACAAACGCCCATATGGGATGCCACCACTGTAGGCTAAAGCTTAGCATCAACATGCAACAGCATCAGCCCCAATTTTGGATAAAGTTAAATCTACGTGTGGATCATTCTATATCTATTTTTTCAGGTTTTTATCATGAATGAATGTTATATTGATCAAATGCTTTTCCTGATCTAATAAGATGGCTTTTATCTTTCATTGTGTTGATGTTATCTATCAGTTTTTGACTTATGTTGATACATCCCTGCATGTCTGGGATAAATCCCACTTGGTCAGGGTGAAGGATCTTTTTGATGTGTTGTTTGATTCAATTTTTGACAATTCTTGCATCTATGCTCATTGGGGAAATCGGTCTATAGTTTTTTATTTTTTCCCACTCTATATTTGTCTATTTTGTGAATTTAGGTAACGTTGGCTTCACAGAATGAGTTGAGAAGGGCTCCCTTACAGTGGTTTGGAACAGTTTAAGAAAATTTAGTCTTAGTTCTTCCTTAAAAAGTATGGTAAATGCCAGTAATGAAGGCATCTGATCCTGGGCTTTCATTTCTTGGGAGACTTAATTACTGACTCAGTTGCAGCGTCTGTACTGGTCTGCTCAGATTTTCTTTGTCTGTGTGATTGCATTTTGCCAAGTTATTTTCCAGAAATGCATCCATTACTTCTGTCAAATACTGAATGGATTTTAAATTGTGGTAAATTAGTGTGGTGAGATACAACAGCACTGATAATTTAAAAACAAAAATTATTTGAAATATCACTGGGCAAGCTCACAGAATGCCATATAGAGGAAACAATGGAGATCACTGTTTGATATTTCTGCTGAACATGTTTTCCAATGGTTAAAGGTAGTAAATGTGTTTTTAGAGGAGAATAAGTGGCTATTGGATACAATACTGGAAATTTCCATATTGTAATCCAGGTGCTGATTACTTGAATTTACTTATTTAGAAAATGCAGAAGTCGTACAGGTATGACATGTAATTTTAATTATGTACCTTATATTTCAGTGAAAATAATGTTTTACTTACACTTCTTTTTACTCTTAATATAAAACATTATTGATTGTTTTACATGTCTATAAAAAGAATAAGTATTGTGGTACTATTCCTAGATCTTAATTATAAAAATGAAGTATTTTCAAAATGCATAGCCACCTTTTCTCACAAAATCAGTAATTTACATTAGTAGATAGACTATTTACTTGATGTAACACATGTTAACATAACCTTGTTATGAAATATCTTGGGTTGTTAACATTGAAAATGCAATTAATTTGTAAGGTTTTTGTATCTCATTTTGGAGCTTGCCTAAAGTGTAATTTCAGAAAAGGAACTATCATTAGTGAATCTGATTCAAATTTCCAATAAAAAAGAATGAAAAGTTTTATATGCAACATTTTCCTCACTTAGTAATTGCCACAAAAATGGAATTGTCATGTTCAATTTTCTGTTATATTTCATGAGAAAGATGTAGGAGGAAACTTCGTTCCACATTATTAAAAAGTATAATTGGACTGGATTGATCTTTGAGTTTGATTTGCTAATTGTCTCAGATTCCTTCTTATTGCAATAGATATTTTTTGAAATAGGTACAGGAGAGCAGTACTGAGTGAAAATTGCCTTTTACAGTCTATCAAACTTCAGTGCTGCAATCTGATGACAAGAGTTTTCCAGGAATACGTAATTTTGTGGAGGTATGTTGAAGATTGCAAAGCAGTGATATAGCCAGAGACCATAAACATAAAAAGTGAATATTATGCCTTTATATGTCCTCTCTTGTGAAGTTAAAATTCAGCAGCTGACCTCATTAAACTGTTATGAGTGTTTTAAACTTTCATATGTAATTATCCACATATTTTATGTGTGCAGCTGTACCTCAGGTACATAGATCATGAAACATGAATTGTTGTGAACTGAAATTTTGAAATTATAGTGAGATTCAACCCTGGTGTATCCACTGGTAATTATTCATTTCCACGTGATTAACATACTTCCAGCATTTGTTTGACATTCATATAGGTGCTAATTATGAATGGCTGGTGAAATGAACAGAAATTGCCTCAAAGGAAGCTTACTCCAGTGCTACAGATGCACAACACTCAAGCAAATTACTACACCATCATATTTAACTTGACATGCATTATTTACTTCCCTCCTACTGCAGTGGATACGGTCTGAGAACTCCAGTAGAGGACTGAAACCACACACAGTATCAAACCCTCTCTGTATTGTATTTCTGTTACATACCTATGACAAGGTTTAATGTATAAATGAGGCATAGTAAGAAATTTAGTAACTGTAACAAAAATAGAACAATTATAACAATATGGTATAATAAAAGTTACATAAATGCTGCTTCTCTCAATACATCTTAGACTCAACATTCTTGGGATGACCAGAGGTGCTATGAGGCCTATATGATGAGAGGAAGTGAAAGAAATGGTGTAGACATTCTGACACAAGCTCTGTGAGACTGGTACAATCAATCTGAACACTTACCCAGTATCAGGTGGGGATCATGTATAGCACAAGTATGCAGGACAAAGGGATCATTCACATATAAGCTGAGTGGAGTGAGATATCATGAGTTTCCTCATACAGTGAGGAACAGGTTGCCGTTTAAAACACGAATTACTTATAAGACTTTCCAATTAAGATTTCCAAATTACACGACCATTTATAGGTCAAACTTTAGAAAATGATACGTGGCTCAAGAGGGGCTATTCTATGAATATCAACACAAAGCAACTAAAAATATTTTCTACCTGCAACATAAGATGCTGGGATTACCACTGCTGACGATATGTTCTACTACACTACCTGTATTATAGGATGCTGGGACTACCACTGCTGACGGTATGTTCTACTATACTACCTGTAATGTAAGATGCTGGGACTACTACTACTGACAGTATGTACTACTATACTCCCTGTAATATAAGATGCTGGGACTACCACTGCTGACGGTGTGTTCTACTATGCTACCTGTAATGTAAGATGCTGGGACTACTACTACTGACGGTATGTTCTACTATACTCCCTGTAATATAAGATGCTGGGACTACTACTACTGACGGTATGTTCTACTGTACTACCTGTAATATAAGATGCTGGGACTACCACTGCTGACGGTGTGTTCTACTACACTACCTGTAATATAAGATGTCGGGACTACTACTACTGACGGTATGTTCTACTGTACTACCTGCAATATAAGATGCTGGGACTACCACTGCTGACGGTATGTTCTACTATACTCCCTGAAATATAAGATGATGGGACTACTACTACTGACGGTGTGTTCTACTACACTACCTGTAATATAAGAAGCTGGGACTACCACTGCTAACGGTATGTTTTACTACACTACCTGTAATATAAGAAGCTGGGACTACCCCTGATGATGGTATGTTCTACTACACTACCTGCAATATAAGATGCTGGGGCTACTACTACTGACGGTATGTTCTACTATACTCCCTGTGATATAAGATGCTGGGACTACTACTACTGATGGTATGTTTTACTATACTCCCTGTAATATAAGATGCTGGGACTACCACTGCTGACGGTATGTTCTACTATGCTACCTGTAGTATAAGATGTCGGGACTACTACTACTGATGGTATGTTCTACTACACTACCTGTAATATAAGATGCTGAGACTACTACTACTGACGGTATGTTCTACTATGCTACCTGTAATGTAAGATGCTGGGACTACCACTGCTGAAGATATATTCTACTATACTCCCTGTAATATAAGATGCTGGGACTACTACTACTGACAGTATGTTCTAATATACTGCCTGTGATATGAGCTGCTGGGGCTACTACTACTGATGGTATGTTCCACTATACTCCCTGTAATATAAGATGCTGGGACTACCACTGCTGACGGTGTGTTCTACTATACTCCCTGTAGTATAAGATGTCGGGACTACTACTACTGATGGTATGTTCTACTATACTCCCTGTAATATAAGATGCCGGGACTGCCACTGCTGACAGTATGTTCTACTATACTCCCTGTAATATAAGATGCTGGGACTACTACTACTGATGGTATGTTCTATACTCCCTGCAATGTAAGATGCTGGGACTACCCCTGTACAGAAGGCATACCCAGCAAGTGGCCTAAGACCTAGATGAGCATCTGCAGTTTTTATTAGGGAAAATCTTCTGGCTTTTGGATCAAGTGATTCCCTGCCTTCCCAAGAGCATCATTAAAAGTGATTTTAAAAATGGATGTATGTATAGGATATGAACACAAACACAGTAACCTTTCACTAAGAATTGAGGGATCATATTAATTCATAATAAGTACATAATATAATCAGTACACAAATTCAGTATTTATCAACATGTATCTTTAATTTACCTTTTATTATATTAATTTTACCACTATACGTAAAAATGGTTATCATGAAATTTCATTTAGTCACAATAGAATAAAAATTGGATATAGCATTCCAACTTAAATAGTTACAAAGTTGATCAGAAGATATGAAATGACCATAACAGCTCAGAAAACGAAGTGCAGAACTGAAAACACTAGAAAGAGTAATATCTAGGAGATACAGTCATTCTCCATTCTTTCCCATAGGCAATTTCCAGGTCAAAGATTCAGGGAATCAAAATCCAAACAGCATTTGGGTGAATTCACTGAGCTAAAGAGCTGGAGATTGAGAGTTTGGAGAGGTTGACAAGATGGCAGGTCTAGGTCACAGCTCAGAGGAGAAGGAAATGAGTAAAAACAGCCTCAGAAATTTGCTTGAAAACAAGGCTTGAAAGCAAGATAAAAAAAACAACAGCAATGCATATTTTAGCTCATATCAAACCAACTTATATTTTACAACAGTAGGACGACATGCATGGAAACATTGCAGTAACAGTTATATATTGTAGGTGAAAGGATATAAAATTAGTGCCTGATGTATGGAAGGGCAAAGTGATTTTTTGGTTGTATTATAGTGTGAAAGTGCACACTGAGCAGAAACTTCACTGTGGATTTTTCTCTTTTCTTGCACTAGGGATATACGATAAACTAGCACTTCTGAATGTTGGGCAGACAATGCAGCCACAGCTCCTATTAGTCACGTGATCAGGAGGTGAAAAAACCATCACTCCACACTGTAGACTCCTCTGCTTGCAATGGGATTGCATCTGAATAAACCAGTTATAAATTGAAAATTGTGTAAATAAAAATGCATTTCAGACAACTGATCTACCAAGCATGGACGATCAGCCATATGTCACACCATGGAGTACCACTCATGTATAACCTCCTAGGATGGCAAGACTGTCCACCACTGCCAGCCTCAGTGGAAAGGATCACGCTACATATTGCTAGTTTGGGAAAAGATCATCCTTCAAAAACTAAGTATGCTTCCTACCAAATATGCATCACTTCACAACACTGTAATTGACAAATGGTAATTTGAAACACTGTTAAATCAAGGACTGAATGTACTGTATAGCTAAACTAAGATTGGTTAGGTGTATAAAGGCATTTTTTACTTAAAATTCTTTAATATATGGACTGAGGCGTAACTCAACTGTAATTCAAGGAGTATTAGTTATGCTACTTGGAGGCAGATTGAGATAAGATAAAAATTACATGCCCTAGGGGCTTCTGTCAGGGGTTAAGCTACACTTGGATTGCTGGCATCCCAAATATATTCTCTTTTTTATTTTATTTTTGACAGGCAGAGTGGACAGTGAGAGAGAGAGAGACAGAGAGAAAGGTCTTCCTTTGCCGTTGGTTCACCCTCCAATGGCCGCCGCGGCCAGCGTGCTGCGGCCGGCGCACTGCGCTGATCCAATGGCAGGAGCTAGGTGCTTCTCCTGGTCGCCCATGGGGTTCAGGGCCCAAGCACCTGGGCCATCCTCCACTGCACTCCCGGGCCACAGCAGAGAGCTGGCCTGGAAGAGGGGCAACCGGGACAGAATCCGGTGCCCCGACCAGGACTAGAACCCGGTGTGCGGTGCTGCAAGGCGGAGGATTAGCCTGTTGAGCCATGGCGCCAGCCCCAAATATGTTCTCATTTGAGACCAGGCTGCTTCACTTTCATTGCAGCTCCCTGCTACCACTCATGACAAAGCAGTGGAAGATGGTCCAAGTTCTTAGGCCTGTGCTACCTACACTGGAGACCAGGATGGTGTTCTGACCTCCTGGTTTCGGCATGCCCCAAATATCAGATGGAAGGTATAACTCTCAAATAAATAAAACATTTCTTTTAAATTATATAGCCTAGAACAAGAGGTAAAAAGTATAATAGCCTAATCAATAGTAAGTTGAAACAATTATAAAGTTAATGAAAATGCAGAATAAACCTTAAACATGTTTTTTAACATCTAAAAAATGAAGCAAAAAGTATTAAATAAAACTATTGATTTTTATGTTAGAAGGAAATTGTTCAAATAATTCAATGCAAAAATAATTTGGCGGCTGGTGCCACAGCTCACTAGGCTAATCCTCCACCTGCGGCGCCGGCACCCCAGGTTCTAGTCCCTGTCTGGGCGCCGGATTCTCTCCCAGTTGCTCCTCTTCCGGTCCAGCTCTCTGCTGTGGCCCAGGAAGGCAATGGAGGATGGCCCAAGTGCTTGGTCCCTGCACCTGCATGGGAGACCAGGGGGAAGCACCTGGCTCCTGGCTTCGGATCAGCACAGCGAGCCGGCTGCAACACGCAGGCTGTAGGTGCCACTTGCAGGGTGAACCCACAGAAAAAGGAAGAACTTTCTCTCTAATTCTGCCCATCAAAAAATAAAATAAAAATAAAAAAAATAATTGGCAAAATAGAAATAAAAGTTAGCAATTTAATGCTACTTATAATAAATCTACCTAAAACATAAAAATACACTCCTTAAGAGTCAACTAAAGGGTCGGTGCCGTAGCTCACTTGGTTAGTCCTGTACATCTCCTCCCTCTCTTATTCCTACTCTTATATTTAACCGGGGTAATTTTTCAGTGAAATTTAAACACCTAAGAATAATCGTGTGTTCATTAAAGAGTTCAACCATTGCTATTAAGTAGAACAACAACAACAACAAAATACTAAAAGGGGTAAAGTAGTAAGTTGTTCCTTGACAGGACAAGGGCTGATCAAGTCATTGTTTCTCATAGTGTCCATTTCACTTCTACAGGTTTCCTTTTAGGTAGAGCTCAGTAAATTATAAACACAGATTATTCTCTCTGATCACCCCACAATTAAACTACATGTCAAAATAAGTTATTCTGGAAAATTTAATATGTTAGGATATTAAAAATCCCCTACTAGAAAAGAAGAATTAGTAACGTATACTAGAATGTATTTTGGAGAGGTTGAAAACATAAGCATAACATATAAAATGTGCTGAGAAAGAAATCTATAGTTCCAATTCTTATTTTGGAAGACATACCTACGTCAGTAATCATAGCATCAACCTGGAAGAGCAGCAAAGAAGATCAATTTACCTCCAAAGTTTGCTTGAGAACTAAAATTAAATATATCCTAATAATGCAGAACAGAGTTATTTAAAGGAAGAAAAACATCAATAATCTGATTTTTTAAAAATAATAAAATGTAAACACTATTCACTAAGCTGGTGAAATTAAAAAGAAGTAAGATGCAAATAAATCAGTGAGAAGGAAATATTCTACGCAGATCTGTAGACTTCAAAGCTTCATAGGAGAGGATTCTCAACAACTTTATTCCAACACACTTGACAGCCCTGATCAAACAGAGAATTCCTAGAAGACACAGATAACCAAGAGTAGCTTAATAAGAAGGAATTGAATTCTTAATTAAAGACCTTTCCACGAGGAATACTGCAAGCCAGATGGCCACATTGCTGAAGGATATAAATAGAAACCATAAACAAAGAGGAAGAAATAATACCAACCACAAGTTCTTCCAAAAACGAAGATGGAGTATTGTCTAGTTCATTTTAAAGTTCATGCTGTGTAAGACAAAGACATTTCAAGAAAGAAAAGCTATGAAAGTATGTGAAAACCATCAACAGAATGTTACCAAATGGAATCTAATAACACATAAAATGAATTATAAATGAAGTTTGTTAAAATAGTTTTTGAAAAATTGTCAATACAATCAATAATGCTTACAGAATAAAGTATTCAACATTATATGGTCATTAACTCAGGAATTATAAATGAAAATCTGTTGAAATTTTAATGGAAAATCATGTAAATCACTTAGTAAATAAGAAAGAAGGAAACTTCCTCAAAAAGATAAAGGTCATCAATAGAAACGACAAAGCTAACATAACACAGAGAGTGAAATAAAAAGTATTTTTTCTGGGAGATATATTTAAGTATTGTAAACAAGTATTTTAAATAGATGTTTTAAAAATAATAATTTATGATTAAAATAAATATTTTAAATAAATATATTTTTAAAAAGTATTTTTGGGAGATACCTGTTGCCAAACCTTACATTCAGCATTATTTTAAAAATACAAGCTATTTCAATTAGGGAAAAGATAAAGTCATATGGATTATAAGAAGGAGAAAACTGTCTTTATTAATAAGTGATGTGACTGATAAGTAGCAAATGCTAAAGCAATACCAAAACCTCCACTAGTACTAAGTTTGCAGGATTTAGTGGTGATACTAAAAAGTTAATATATGTTTTATATGTTAGCAACTGGCAAACTGAACTTGTAAGTCAGACTAGCATTTTAACTAGTGTAAAAACATGAAATACTTGAGTACATTGATGTAGTACACAGGATAGGCTTACATTAAACTAAAAAAAAAAGCTGAAATTAAAGAAATGCTGATTAGACAGATATCCAGCTTTATATTTTGCACAGGCAATAAATTCCTTATTCAAACTAATCATAGTTATAGAAACATTACTTTACTGATGCATATTTACCTATACAATATGATACCAAGCTGATTCCAAAACTGTATTAAAATGCCAACACACAACAATATTTTGATTGGTTATTTCAACAGAAAAAAGCAAGTTTATTATTTAAATTATCTTGAAATAATTTTATATGCCAAGAAGTGGGAAACCTCATATGGTAATTTTGATAAACAAAATAATATTCAACTAAATGAAGTGAGCACAATTCATAATTAAGATTAATACTTTTAGTAATATTAGGATAATAAATACTGGTTATGAATAAATTTAAAAGTCATTATTTACACAAAACTCACAGAAAACACTGTAAAAATAAATAAAAATAATTCTAAGAACATTTATAATATTTCTGAGTATATCATTTTGTTTGAATGTCAATCCTACTCTATACGTTTAGAAATAAACCAATAGAGAATTCTACCATTTACATAAACACCAAAAAATATAAATATTTGAAAACATTGAAGTTTGTTTCTATTTTGAGAGAAAATATTTTAAAATTAATTCCACGTTTAGAGACAAAATAAATCTTTCAGAAACATTAATTTTTCACAAATTTTTTCTCTATTTAATGCAACTGAAGTTAACCTACCAACACAGTTTGTATAACATTTGATTAAGTATTTCAAAAATATATACAAGGAGAAATAATGCAATAATCCAAGACATTTCTGAGTGGTTAGTAATGGAGTCTTGTACAACAGAATACCAAGACTTACAAAACAATAATAAAGCATTTATTAGAATATAGTATATTACTAGAAGATAGTTCAATAATTTTAATTATAGAGTAGGATACAGAAACAGAGCTAGTCTTTATGTAATATGATGGAGCTATTCATTGAAGATCAATAAAGAAAACAGATATAAAATACATAGAGTAGGAAAATATTATTGGCAAAAAATAAATGTAACTGTATTTCTTTCTTATATCAGTAGCCAAAATTACATCAGTGTTGTAAGGTTGAATATCAAATTCAGTATTTTTAAATATTTGGCAAAAACTACAATTGCTCAACTCCTGAGCATGGGCAAAATGAAGCATTTCTTAAATAAGAAAAAAATTGTTTTTTATAAACCAAGAGATTGATAAATGAGATACAGTAAAATGCAGAAGATTCTACATCAAACGTTCTTTCCAGAAATTGACAATACAGGTTGCAAATTAGAGGAAGCTATTTGAAATAAACATAACCAGTCAAAAATAATTTCTACAGATCAGTATGAAGCTGACATGAGAAAGCACCCTACATTTGATGTTATACAATCAATGAAACTGATCACATTTATAATCAAATAAAGGCAAACTGAAACCAGCGTGAGATTCAATTTTACACACCTTTCAAAGCAATATCAAGAAATATGACTGGGGACCTGCGCTATGGTGTAGTAGGCTAAGCCTCCACCTGTGGCGCTGGCATCCCATATGGGCATCAGCTCCCTGCTATGGCCTGGGAAAGCAGTAGCAGATGGCACAAGTGTTTGGGTCTCCGTAACTGCATGGGAGACCCAGAAGGCCCTGGCTCCGAGCTTCGGACTGGCCCAGCTCTGGCTATTGTGGCCATGTGGCGAAAACCAGCACATGCAAGACCTGTTTGTCCCTCTCTGTTTGTAACTCTGCCTCTTAATTAACTAAAACCTTAAAAAGAAAACTTTCATGTACTTCAAAGTGTAGAGTTCATCACAATCTACCAACTTTTGTTGATACGATGCACAGTCAGATTGTACAGCCTTTAAAAATAATTGTGCACTATTTTGGTCCTGAGTGTAGCATAGCAGATAGAGCTGCCTCCTGTGACACCACCAGGATCCCCCCATATGGGGATCAGTTCATGTCCAGGCTGCTTCATTTCCCATACAGCTCCCTGCTAAGGGCCTGAGAAATCATCAAAGACGACTCAAGCAACTAGCCCTTGCTGCCCATGTAGAGAGATCTGGAGGAAGCTCCGGGCTTCTTGCTTTGGTCTGGCTCAGCCCTGGCCATTGCACACATCTGGAGAGTGAAACAATGAATGGGAGATACCTCTCTTTCTCTCCGTCTCTCCCTCTGTAACTCTTTCACATAAATAAATAAGTCTATTAGATGTAGTTTTGCACCATCTTATTAATTTTTGCATTTAATTTGCTAATATTAAATTTTGCTTCTAAGAACATAAAATATAAATGTATTCTAGGATAAAATTAAATACCAACACCGTTTAGAATAGCAATCACATACTCATCAAAAAGAGAATCTGTTAAAAATGTGGGATATTGGCTGGCGCCGTGGCTCAACAGGCTAATCCTCTGCCTTGCGGCCCTGGCACACCGGGTTCTAGACCCGCTCGGGGCACCGGATTCTGTCCTGGTTGCCCCTCTTCCAGGCCAGCCCTCTGCTGTGGCCCGGGAGTGCAGTGGAGGATGGCCCAGGTGCTTGGGCCCTGAACCCCATGGGGAGACCAGGAGAAGCACCTGGCTCCTGGCTCCTGCCATCGAACGAGCCCGGTGCGCCGGCCGCAGCGCACTGGCCGTGGCAACCATTGGAGGGTGAACCAACGGCAAAAGGAAGACCTTTCTCTCTGTCTCTCTCTCTCACTGTCCACTCTGCCTGTCAAAAAAAAAAAAAAAAAAGAAAAAAAATGTGGGATATTAAAACAATGAAATGCTATAAAATGCTTGGAACTGATTAACTACAGCTATATATAATGATATAGG
>CM027401.1:2502183-2513112 GCA_015711505.1 Sylvilagus bachmani | reverse complement strand
GTAAGAAGGATACTTGGAAATGGGTCAAACTAAATTTCTAATAAGCATAACTCTGAAGAGTTAAAACCATGGGTATCTTGGGTGGTGGAAGGTAGGGCAGTGGAGTAAGAACATGTCACTAAGAAGGAAAAGACCTAGATCAGTATTTTATTCTTTATGCTTTAATTTATATATATATGTATATTTACATATATGTACACACAAAATTTTTAAGTAAATCATGAATTGAGCAATGATAAAACCATGTCATGAATTAATGATGACAATTATAGTTTGGTGCATCAGATACATTTTCAATTAGGGGCCAACATTAGGGCACTGGAGGACGCAAGCTGCTGGAAGCAAAGTGAGTACAGACCGCAACAGCCCGTTGCTGCTGATACTTCCTGAACCAGAACCTTACAGACCACACTGATGTTGAGCCACCCTGGAGTCAAGGCAGGGTGCCTAAATAACCCTGTGAAAGACAAGCACATTTCTTTCACCCCATCCCCTCAACAAGGATGCCCGATGACCAGCAGGGACAAAGTGCCATTGTAATGACACTAGAGGCTACAGTGAGTCTCCAGCACATGACTAGGGGATTACATCATAGGGATAGATCCATATTCCCCACTTACTTTGAGTCTGGCCTTGAGTGATGGCAGGGGGCTGGGCACCCACTGAGTGCTGTGAGTACTCCCAAACCTATCATCAGCCCCAGGATCTAGCTGGGTCTGGAAATGCCTTGGCTCTCTCCATGGACAGAGCAGGCTCTGACTCAGAGGGAGTGACTACGTAAGACGTGGGTGTAACTTGGTCTTTGAGCAGTGGCTGTGTCTGGCCTCAAGGCTCAGAGCTCCCTGAGTGCCTGGGGCAGCTCCTTGCAGAGCCTTCCATGCTCACACTGGGGACTGCACAGATCCTTTGTTTTGTTAATGTGTCTGCATGGGTGGGGGTTGTAGCCACTGTGGGTAAATCCCAGGCATTGATCCTCTTGGACTGAAGGAGATCAGGCTATAATTATGCAACCAGAAGTGATCATATTATCCTCCAGCTGACAGTAAAGGAGCTCTAACTTGGGTGTCACCTGGACTCTCACCCTATCTTTTAGCACTCA
Organism: Sylvilagus bachmani; assembly: GCA_015711505.1. NCBI lineage: Eukaryota > Metazoa > Chordata > Mammalia > Lagomorpha > Leporidae > Sylvilagus > Sylvilagus bachmani. Next base: position 2,512,013 of record CM027401.1, on the reverse strand, counting down.
CCAGATCTCTCTGGCCCCATACAGCACATTCCTCCTGATATCTGTTGAAAGAGTAGACATTCTACTAAGCTGCAGAAGCACAGTACAAAGATAAAAGCCATTAGAGGAGAACACCAAGTGCTTCCACTTAATTTTTTTTTCTGCCTAAAAATAAACTCAGAAATACAAGAAGCAAGAACAAGGAATATGACTCTCCAAAAGGAACACAACAGCACTTCAGTAAGTGTAGAGAATGGCCCAAGAGTTCGGGCTCCTGCACCTATGTGGGAAACCAGGAAGAAGCTCTTGACACCTGGTTTTAGATCAGCTGAGCACTGGTCATTCCTGCCAGCTGGGTAGTGAACCTGCAGATGGAAAACCTCTCACTTCATCTTTTCCTCTTTTTCTCTGTAACTCTGCCTCTCAAATATTTTTTAAAAGGAAATCTATACACAATATGGATTTAAAACATTGCCAAGAGATAGAGATATGAAAGAAAAATCAATCTGAAATATTAGAAATAGGGAATTCAATATGTCGAATATAAAATATGGTGGAAAGTCTAAACAAAAGACTTTGTAAGGTAAAACAAATAATATTTTAGCTAGAAGAAAAATCCTTGGAAATATCTCAAATAAAAGAAATAAGAAAAATTAGAAAACCTGGAAATAATTTTTAAGATTTAATAATACTATAAAATGACTAAACATACATGTCTTAAGAGTTCTTGAAGGCACGGAAAAAGAGAATGGATTAGAAGGCCTTTTCAATAAAATAATAGCTTCCTTAAATTTGAGAAAGAAAGGGACATCCAAGTACATGAAATCCATAGAACTCCTAGTAGACATGATTAGAAAAGATCTTCACCATGATATATTATAAGCAAACTTTCAAGAGTAAAATAACCAGACAAGATTCTAAAATGCACCGAAGAGAAACATCAGATTACCTTCAGAGGATTAACAGTTAGAATCACAGCTGATTTGTCATCAAAAACCTTACATGATAGGAGATAAAGTCCAAGAGATGTAGTCCAAGGCCAAGGAAAAAGAAACTATCAACTTGGAATACTGTACCCAAAAAATTTCTCATTTATAAGTGAAAGTGGGAAAAAGACCATCCAAAATAAACAAAAATTGAAAGATTTGAAAGATGTTGGTGTGTGACCATCCATTCTTAGGGATGTGCTATTCACAGAAACAGACAATGATAGTCATCATTATGAAAGAATGTGAAGGCAGAGACTCTAGAAGAAGCACAAAGGAAATGCAAAACAAATTATAGGAATATTATGAGAAAATGGTAGTGCAAATCCTCACTAATAAATAATCACATTGAATGTAAATAGCCAAAAATCTATGGTTAAAAGATACAGGCTGGCTGAATAGATTAAAATATATTACCTATTTGCTGCTCACAAGAAACACATCTCACCAACGGATACAAAGCAGACTCAAAGTGAAAGGATGGAAAATAGTATCCCATGCTAACAAGATGCAAAAATAAGCAGGTGTAGCCATTTTAATATCAGACACAATAGAATTTAACACAAAAACTATTAAGATAGACAATAATTCTACAATGATTAAGGGATTATTCAACAGGAAGATGTGACTATCAAACGAGCATGCACCCAGTGTCAGGGTACCTGGTTATTTAAAGCAAACATTAATGGATCTCAAGGGAGACAGAGACACCAATACAATAATAATGGGGGACTTCAAAAGCCATAACATTCATCAGTGTACAAATTAGCTGAACAAATAATCAACAAAGAAACAGAGCCAATCTATACAATAGATCAATTGACATGCTTGATCTCTGCAGAAATTTAATCCCATAGTTGCTCAACACATGTTCTTCCCATCAGTGCATGGCCCTTTCTCCAAGACAGACCATTTGTTAGGCCATAAAGCAAGTTTCAGCCAATTTTAAAAAAAAAATTGAAATCATACCATGTATCTTCTCTGACTACGGTGGAATGAAGCTGAAAATTAACAATTTGAAAACTCTAGGAAATATGAAAACACATAGAGATTGAAAAAATTTGGTATACACTAAAATATGGGAGAATAGGGAGCTTTCTGATCTAGTCCAGGAGAAGACAGTTTAACAAAAGTGGAGACAGTGTAGTCTCAGCGAAGAGTTAGGGAAAAAACGGCAGAGGAAACTCTTCCGTATTAATAATGATGCGGTGAACCTAGGTGGAGGGTGCTCACCCATGGCTAGGGAGTCCAGCTGCCAAGAGCCTCCACACCAGTGCTGGAAAATGAGATGGGACAAGGCCTCAATAGCCCGAGACACTGGTGGAAAAGCAGCAGGAAGAGCATAGAGGGAACGTGGCTTGAAGCCTCATGGGTGAAAGCACACCAGCATAACTAGAGGAGAGAAAAAATGAAAGGCATGGTACGCACAAAATTCTCTCTCTCCAATCACCTTACAAAGGCATACAAACCGAGAGAGTGGGTGCCATTCAGGACATACTAAACAGCTGCACCAGCTCGTGTCTGCGCACAGCAATCAGCAGAGCAGAGAAACTAGAGACTTTGAGTAGTCTCGCCGGGAGATGCCACAAGCTTGGGCAGCCCACGCTACCTGGTGAGAGACATTACAGGGGAATCTGAACTTATACTGAAGACTGCACAGATCCTTTGTGTGGTCCTTGGGACAGAGCAGATGAATATTATACCCACTGGGGCTAGAGCACAGGCACTGGTTTCCACCAAGGAGAAGAGCTCAGCTGAGTGGAATTACTTTCTTTCTGATAAAAAAAAAAAAAAAAAAAAAAAAAAAAGAGAGAGAGAAAGATTTACCATCCCAAACCTGGGTGTGTCAGCTTAGGCATGCCCTTAACCTGAAAAGCTCTACAGAGCACTCTGGCCATACCCACCACAAGCCTCTAGAGATTCACTGAAAGCAGACAGTCCCCTTATCTACACAGTCATAGTACAATGAAAAAAGGAGTCACAGCAGTAAAGAACAAAAGAGAAGTAACCAACGAGTATCTCCACAAACCCAACACTCCAAGTAACAAGAATAAGGAAGACAACATGACGCTCCCAAAAGAACGTGGCACTTCAATACAAGATTATGAAGACAATGAGATAGAAGAAATGTAAGAAATGGAACTCAAAAAATTGATGATAACAATACGTAGAAGTTATCAAAAACAAACACACAAGCTACTGAAATCGATGCAGGACATGAAAGAAAATCTCTCATGAAAATGAAATCTTAAGGAGGAATCAAAATGAAATGGAGAATTCAATAGAACAAATAAAAAATGCAGTTAAGAGCCTTAAAAACAATCAGTGAGGCAGAGGAGAGAGTATCAGACTTACAAGACAGAACATAGGAAAATATACAGTCAAACCAAAGAAAAAAAGAGGAAATTAGAAATCTAAAAAATATTGTTGGGAATCTACAGGATACTAATAAAAAAGACCAACATTTGGGTTCTAGATATCCCTGAAGGCATGGAGAGATAGAAAGAATTAGAAGGCCTTTTTAGTGAGATACTAGAGGAAACTTCCCGGCTTGGGAGAAGGAAAGAGACATCCAAGTACAGGAAGCAAACAGAACCCCCAATAGACATGATTAGAAAAGATCCTCAGCATGGCACATTGTAATCAAACTCACCACAGTGACACATAAACAAAAGATTCTAAAATGTGTGAGAGAGAAACACCAGATTACCCTCAGAGGATCTCCAGTTAGACTCAAAGCAGACTTCTCATCAGAAACCCTATAGGCTAGGAGGCAATGGTGAGATATAGCCCATGTACTAAGAGAAAAAAAACAAAACAGCCATCCCAGAGTATTATATCCTTCAAAGCTCTCATTTATGAATGAAGGTGAAATAAAGACGTTTCATAGCAAGAGAAATTGAAAGAATTTGTCACCACTCTTCCAGCCCTGCAAAAGATGCTTAAAGATGTGTTGCACATAGAAACACAGCCACCAATATCAAAGAAGGTAAAGGAAGAAAATCTCCCAGTAAAAGACCATAGGACATTCAAAGCATATATTAGAAATATCTTTGGGAAAATGACAGGGAAAAGTCACTACTTATCAATAGTCACATTGAATGTAAATGAACTGAACTCCCCTGTTAAAAGACACAGACTAGCTGAATGGTTTAAAAAACAAAACCCATCTATTTTCTGCTTACAAGAAACACGTCATTCCAACAAAGGTACATGCAGAATCAAAGTGAAAGGTTGGAAAAAGATATCCCATGCCAACAGAAACCAAAAAAGAGCTGGCATAGCCGTCTTAATATCAGGCAAAATAAACTTTAACCCAAAAACTGTTAAGAGAGAAAAAGCGGGGCACTATATAATGATTAAGGGATCCATTCAACAGGAAGATATAACGATTATCAATGTATATGCACCTAATTACAGCGCACTGAGCTATTTAAAAGATATGTTAAGGGACTGAAAGGAAGACTGAGACTCCAATACAATAGTAATGGGGACTTTAGTACTCCACTTTCAGCAGTAGACAGATCAACCAGACAGAAAATCAACAAGGAAACAGCGGATTTAACGACACTATAGCCCAAATGGATCTAACAGATATCTACAGAACTTTTCATCCTACACTTGAAGAATACACATTCTTCTAAGCAGTTCCTGGAACTTTCTCTAGGATTGACCATATACTAGGCCATAAAGCAAGTCTCAGCAAATTCAAAAGAATTGAAGTCATACCACACATCTTCTCAGACCACAATGGCATGAAGATGAAATTAGCAAATGAAGGATCCCTAGAGCATATTCTAATACATGGAAACTAAACAACATGTTCCTGAATGAATAGAGGGTCACAGAAGAAATCAAAATTGAAATCAAATACATTCTGGAAGAAGAAGATAACACCACAGCAAAAGCAGTATTTAGAGAAAAGTTTATAGCAATTGGGCCTACATCAAAAAATTGAAAAGGCACCAAATAAAGTATCTATCAGTGCATCTCAAGGATCTAGAAAAACTACAGCAAACCAAACCCAAAATTAGTAGAAGAGAAATAATTAAAATTAGAGAAGAAATCAACAAAATTGAATTGAAAAACACTACAAAAGATCAGCAAAATGAAGAACTTTTTTTGAAAAAATGAACAAAATTGATACCCCATTGACCCAACTACTAAAAAAAGGAGAGAGAATAAACAAATAAATAAAATTAAAGATGAAAAGCTGGCGCCGTGGCTCACTAGGCTAATCCTCCATCTTGTGGCGCTGGCACACCGGGTTCTCATCCCGGTCAGGGCACCGGATTCTCTCCTGCTTGCTCCTCTTCCAGTCCAGCTCTCTGCTGTGGCCAGGGAGTGCAGTGGAGAATGGCCCAAGTGCTTGGGCCTTGCACCCCATGGGAGACCAGGAGAAGCACTTGGCTCCCGGCTTCAGATCAGCGCTGTGCGCCAGCTGCAGCATGCCAGCCACGGCGGCCATTGGAGGGTGAACCAACGGTAAAGGAAGACCTTTCTCTCTTTCTCTCTATCCCTGTCCACTCTGCCTGTCAAACAATAAATTAAAAAAATTGAAGATGAAAAAGGAAACATAACAACAGACACCACAGAAATAAAAAGAGTCATCAGAAATTACTACGAAGAGTTGTATTCCAACAAACTGGGAATCCTAGCAGAAACAGATTCCTGGACACATACCACCTACCTAAATTGAAGTATGAAGACATAGAAAACCTAGACTGACCCATAACCTAATCAAAATTGAGTAAGTAATAAATGCATTCCAACACAGAAATGCCAAGGACCAGATGGATTCACTGCTGAATTCTACCAGATATTTAAAGAAGAACTAACTCCAATTCTTCTTAAACTATTTAAAACAATTGAAAGAGAGGGACTCCTCCCAAATTCTTTCTATGAAGCCTGCATCACCTTAATTCCTCAACCTGAAAAAAATGCAGCAGAGCAAGAGAATTACAGACCAACATCCCTGATGAACATAGATGTAAAAGTCCTTAATAAAATTCTGGCCACCAGAATTCAACACACATCAGAAAGATCATCCACCCAGACCAAGTGGGATTTATCCCTGGTATGCAGGGATGGGTCAACATTTGCAAATCAATCAGTGTGATACACCACATTAACAAACTGTATAAGAAAACCATATGATTATCTCAAAATATGTAGAGAAAGCATTTGATAAAATACAACACCCTTTCATGATGAAAACTCTAAGCACATTGGGTATGTAAGGAATATTCCTCAATCAAGGTATTTTATGAAAAAAAAAACACGGCCAGCATCCTATTGAATGTTTAAAAGTTGTAAGCACTTCCACTGAGATCTGGTACCAGACAGAGTTGCCTACCCTCACCATTGCTATTCAATATAGTACTGGAAGTTTTAGCCAGAGCCATTAGGAAAGAAAAAGAAGTTAAAGGGATAAAATTTGGGAATGAAGAAGTCAAACTATCCCTCTGTACAGATGATATGACTCTTTATTTAGGGGAACAAAGAACTCCAGTAAGAGACTAATAGAACTCATAGAAGAGTTGGGCAAAGTAGCAGGTTATAAAAATCAATGCACAAAAATCAACAGCCTTTGTATACAAAGGCAGTGCCATGGATGAAAAAGAACTTCTAAGGTCAATCCCATTCACAATAGCTACCAAAAAAATCAAATACATTGGAATAAACTGAACCAAGGATGTCAAAGATTTCTACGATGAGAATTACTAAATCCTAAAGAAAAAAATAGAAAAGAATACCAAAAAAATGGAAAAATCTTACATGTTCATAGATGGGAAGAATTAATATCATCAAACTGTCCATTCTCCCAACTGCATTTTATAGATTCAATGCGATACCAAACAAAATACCAAATACATTCTTCTCAGATCTGGAAAAAATAATGCTGACGTTCATGTAGAGGTAAAGGAGACCTCGAATAGCTAAAGCAAACTTGTACAACAAAAACAGAGCAGAAGGCATAACAATACCAGATTTTAAGACATATTACAGGGCAGTTATAATGAAAAAAGCCTGGAACAGATACAGAAACAGATTGATTGTCAAAATAACAGAATAGAAACACCAGAAATCAATCCAAACATCTACAACCAACTATATTTGATCAAGGAGCTACAAGCAATTTCTGGAGCAAGGACAGTCTATTCAACAAATGATGCTGGGAAAACTGAATTTCCACGTGCAGAAGCATGAAGCAAGACCCCTTACCTTACACCTTACACAAAAATCTACTCAACGTGCATGAAAGAGCTAAATCTATGACCCAATGACGTCAATTTATTACAGAACATTGGAGAAACCCTGCAATATATAGGCACAGGCAAAGACTTCTTGAAAAAGACCTCAAAGGCACAGGCATTCAAAGCCAAAATTAACAGTTGTGATTACATCAAATTGAGAAGTTTCTGTACTGCAAAAGAAACAGACAGTAAAGTGAAGAGGCAGCTGACAGAATGGGGAAAAATATTCACAAACTACACAACTGAAAAAGGATTAATAACCAGAATCTACAAAGAGATCAAAAAACTCCCTGACAACAAAGCAATCAACCAACTTAAGAGATGGGCCAAGGAACTAAATTGACATTATTCAAAAGAAGAAATCCAAATGGCCAACAGACACATGAAAATTGTTCAGGATCACTAGCCATCAGGGAAATGTAAATTAAAACCACAGTGAGGTTTCACTTCACCCCTAGTTAGAATGGCTTAGATACAGAAATCTACCAGCAACAGATGCTTGCAAGGATGTGGGGGAAAAAGGCACACTAATCCACTGTTGGTGGGAATGCAAACTGGTAAAGCCACTACAGAAGACAGTTTGGAGATTTCTCAGAAACCTAAATACAGCCATACTATACAACCCACCACCCCACTCCTTAGAATTTGCCCAAGGGAAATTAAATTGGACAATAAAAGAGCTATCTGCACCTTCATGTTTATTGCAGCTCAATTCACAATAGCTAAGACATGGAATCAACCTAAATGCCCATCAACAGAAGACTGGATAAAGAAATTATTGGGTATGTACTCTATTGAATACTATATAGCAGTAAAAAAAATGAAATCTGGTCATTTGCAACAAAATGGAGGACTCTGGAAAACATGCTGAGTGAAATAAGCCAGTCCCAAAGGGACAAATATCATATGTTCTCCCTCTCCTGTGACAACTAACTGAGCACCTATAAGGAAACATGTAGAGGTGAAATGGACACTATGAGAAACAGTGACTTGATCAGTCCTTGTGCTGACTGTTGATGAACAGCTTACTATTCAATTCTTTTCAGTATTTTCTTTTTCTACTTAATACCATTGGTTGAACATTTTAATTAACATATATTTATTCTTAGTTGTTTAAATTTAACTGAAAATTGAGCCTTGCTAAATATGAGTGGCAATAAGAGAGGGAGGAGATGTACAGTTCACACACACTCACTCGACTTACCCCAATGGTAGAGCTAGAGATGTGCCATGGCACTGCAAATCCTTTAAGTTGGCATGAACAATGCCATATTACCAGTTAAAGTTATCAGTTTAAGTTCATCATTGATCATCAAGATAGGATGTGTCAATAAGACCAGTGTCCACTAATAATTTATACAATTAAAAAGGAGAGAATGATCCAACACGGGAAGCAGGATACACAGCAGACCCATAGAATGGGCAATGCCGTAAGCAGCATGCTGGCTTCAGAATCAGCCCTTGAGGCATTCAGATCCAGCTATAAGAGAATTTCACAGGCATGGAAAGCCAAGACGATGTGGCAAAAAATGACCTAAATTAAAGATCTCTGTGAGTGCGATGCCAGTGGAAAAAAACAGGTCATCAAAGAAGGAGGTTCCTTTCTCTGAAGGGAGGAGAGAACTTCCACTTTGACTATGACTTTGTGTAAATAAGATCAGAGTTGGTGAACTCAGGAGGCTTCCATGGCCTTGGCAGCTCATGACAAGAGCCTAGGTTGATTACTGATTCATAAATAAGAGTGTCAATTGTTAAATCAACAACAGGAGTCAATGTGCACTTACTCCTCATGTAGGATCTTTGTCCATAATATTTGTACTATGCGAATTAATGGTTAAACTAGTATTCAAACAGTACTGCATACTTTGTGTTTCTGTGTGGGTGCAAACTGTTGAAATCTTTAATAAATACTAAATTGATCTTCTGTATATAAAGATAATTGAAAATGAATCTTGATTTGCATGGGATGGGAGAAGGATTGGGAGATGGGTGGGTTGTGGTTGGGAGGGAAGTTATGGGGTGGGGAAGCCATTGTAATCCGAAAGCTGTACTTTGGAAATTTATATTTTTTAAATAAATGTTAAAAAAGAAATCTTTACTTAGTATATACTAAGTTGATCTTCTGTATATAAAGATAATTAGAAATGAATCTTAATGAAGAATCAGATGGTAGAGGCAGTAGGAGACACGATGGTTTGTGGGTGGGAGGGTGGTTGTGAGGGGATAAACTGCTATAATCCCAAAATTGTACTTTTGAAATTTATATTTATTAAATATTTTTTCCTTAAAACTGAAAGAAATGCTCAAAAATAAATAGTTGATCACAGAAAAAATCAAAAGTGAAATAAAAAATGCTCAAAATGAATGAAATTGACAGCAGAACATATCAAAACTTGTGGAGCAGAGCATACCAGTGTTAAGAGAGACATTAATAGGCCAGCGCCATGGCTCACTTGGCTAATCCTCCACCTGTGGCACCAGCATCACATATGGGGGCCAGGTTCTAGTCCAGGTTGCTCCTCTTCCAGTCCAGGTCTCGGCTGTGGCCGGGGGGGGGGGGGTCAGGGGGGCAGTGCACGATGGCCCAAATTCTTGGGCGACTGTACCC
>CM027401.1:2438022-2502083 GCA_015711505.1 Sylvilagus bachmani | reverse complement strand
CCTAGCCTGAAGACCCTATATCCCATGTTGGTGCAGGTTCTAGTTCCAGCTGCTCCACTTCCCATACAGCTCTCTGCTATGGCCCAGGAAAGCAGTGGAAGATGACCCAAGTCCTTGGGCCCCTGCACTCGCATAGGAGACCCAGAAGAAGATCCTGGCTCCTGGCTTCAGATCGGCACATCTCTGGCCATTGTGGCCAGTTGAGGAGTAAACCATAGGACGGAAGGTATCTCTCTCTCTCTTTCCCTCTTCTCTATGTGTAACCCTGACTTTCAAATAAATAAATCAATCTTTAAAAAGAAATAAAATGAAACCTAAAAAGGACAAAATAAATCACTGAAACAAAAAGCTGATTTTATTTTTTAAATAAACAAAATTGATACACCATTGGCCCAACTAATAAAAAGAGAGAGGGCCCAAATTAATAAAATCAGGAATGGAAAAGGAGATGTAACAATTGATACCACAAAAATAAAACAATAATCAAAATCATTACAAACAGCATCAAGAAATGGATAGATTCTTGGACATACATAATCTACCAAACTTCAGTCGTGCAGACACAGAACACCTAAACAAACCAACAACAAAGCACAGATTCATTCAGTGTTAAGACAATAAAGACCCTCCCAACAAAGAAAAGCCCAGGAACAGAGGGCTTCATTGCTGAATTCTACCAAACTTAAGAAAAACTAATTCCAATTTTTTCAAGCTATTGAAATGGCGGGAATCCTCTCAAAACCCTTCTATGAGGCCAACATCACCTTAATTACAAAACCAGAAAAATACAACAAAGAGAACTATGGAGCAATATCACTGATGAACATAGATGCAAAAATCATCCTCAAAACACTGACTAATCAATCAAATCCAACAACACTACAGAAAAATCATTTACCCAGACCAATTAGCGTTTATCCGTGGAATGTAAGAATGGTTCAATATACATAAATCAGTAACTGTGATGCATAATACTAACTGAAGAATAAATAACATGATTATCTCAATAGATGCAGATAAAGCAGTTGATAAAACACAACACCCTTTAATGATTAAAACTCTAAGAAAATTGGGTTTAGAAGAAACATTGCTCACCACAATCAAGACAATTATGACAAATCCACAGCCAGCATCCTATTGAATGGGGAAAAGTTGGAAGTATTTACATTAAGACCCAGAGCTAACAAGAATACCAACTTTATCTACTGCTAATCAATAGAGCCCTGGAAATTTTGGCCAGAGCCACTAGTAAAGAAAAATCAAAAGGCATACAAATTGGAAAGGAGGAATTCAAATTATTCCTGTTTATAGATTACATGATCCTACATATAGGGAAACCGAAAGAATCCACTAAGATCGTTGCAGCTCATAAAAGTTTGGTAATGTTGCAGGATATAAAATTAACACACAAAAACCAATAGTTATAAACACAGAACGCCATGGTGAAAAAAGAAATTCTAAGATCAATCCTATTCACAAAAGTTACAAAAAACTAAATACCTTGAAATAAATTTAACCATAGAGTTTAAAGATCTCTATGATGAAAATTATGAAACATTAAAGAAATAGAATACAAAAAAAGAACGAAAATACATTCATGTTTGTGGATTGGAACAACTAATATCAAAATGGACATACTACCAAAAGCAACTGACATATTATATGTAATCTCAATCAAAATAGCATTCTTCTTTGATCTAGAATAAAAACTATTCTAAAATTCATATTAAAACACAGGAGAGGCCGGCGCCTTGGCTCAGTAGGCTAATCCTCAGCCTTGTGGCGCCGGCATACTGGGTTCTAGTTCCAGTCGGGGCGCCGGATTCTGTCCCGGTTGCCCCTCTTCCAGGCCAGCTCTCTGCTATGGCCAGGGAGTGCAGTGGAGGATGGTCTAAGTGCTTGGGCCCTGCACCCCATGGGAGACCAGGAGAAGCACCTGGCTCCTGCCATCAGATCAGTGCAGTGTGCTGGCCGCAGCGCACCGGCAGCGGCAGCCATTAGAGGGTGAACCAACAGCAAAAAGAAAGGCCTTTCTCTCTCTCTCTCTGTCCACTTTGCCTGTCAAATAACAAACAAACAAAAAAAAGCACAGGAGACCCAGAGGAGCTAAAGTAACCTTGAACAACAACAAAAGCTGGAGGCATCACAATGACGTATTTAAAGACATTCTATAGGGCAGTTAAAATCAAAACAGTGTCATACTAGCAAAGTAAATCCCAATATAGGTCAATGTAATAGAACATAACCCCAAGAAATTAATCCACGTATCTACAATCAAATAATCTTCAATGAAGGAACTAAAATCAATTCCTGGATAAAGGACAGCATCTTCAGTAAATGGTGCTGGCAAATTTTTTTTTTCTCCATGTGCAGAATTATCAAACAAGAAATCCATTTTGTACTTTATACAAAAGTCAACACAAAATGCATAAGGAACTAAGTCTATGACATAATACTATCAAGTTACTACAGGAGAACATTGGGAAAATTCTCCAAGGTATTGGCAGAAGTAAAGACTTCTTGGAAAAAAAAAACACAGAAACACAGGCAATCAAAAAGCAAAATCGAGGGGCTGGCACTACGGTGTAGTGGGTTAAGGCACCACCTGCAGTGCCTGCACCCCATCTGGGTGCTGGTTCAAGTCCTGTCTGCTGCACTTCAGATTCAGGTCTCTGCTATGACCTGGGAAAGCAGTAGAAGATGGCAACGAGAGAATTCTGGTTGTCTTCTTGGAACTGTACGTACAGAAAGCCTGAAATCTGTCCTATTTATATTAATACAAAATTTAAAAAAGACATTTCCAGTCCTGAGTATTACAAAATTTAATGAGTCTCATTATACAGAACCATCAGAATTATATTGTTATTGCTATTATTCAAAGCATATTTTGAACGTTTCTCCCATACCTTGTGTTGACATTCTCTCCGCCTGTCTCTCCCTCTGCCCTCCTCCCCAGCCTTGTTCTCTTCCACAGCCACTCCCTTCCTGCCTTCCTGAGACCTCGCCTTTTATATACTCATCCAGGATTTTAACCCAGTTTACAGCAGGTCCTCTTGCCATCTTTCTCAATTCTTTCCATTAGTGACCCTGGACAGAATCTGTTCCCAATTCCCTTGTCCTTACCAATGCACTTCTGTCCTCTTATGTATGTCACTTTCCCTCACTGTGCTAAATTTCATTTCTATGTGGCACAAGAAAAGCTAAATCCTTTAAAAATGTTTCTGTGGGATCAACATGTCATTTAAAAAAAAAATACTGCAGTGTGCTTACCACCTGAACTTTGCTAAAAGCAGAGCCTCAGATCTAACAAAGAAACAAGAATTTTATCTACTCAAAAATGAGCAATGTGGACAAAGATATGACATATAGGCATTAATTTCTGTGCTTTTTATCAAGGCATCTGCATTCTCTTTTTCTTTTCTTATTCTCATGATAACTAGGGGGCAAATGTTACTAGCTGACTTACAATACCTATCCTGTCTTCAATCATAGTGATGGAATTTTCACATTTACATTTACCAAATACAGGAAAAATTCCTATCATACCAGTCTTCCTTTTAGGCATGTGGGTGGAAGGGGACATTCTGTTTAATGCTATAAACAGACTGTCACAAAGATTCCTGGAGACAAAGATTGATAATACCTGCCCCATACTTCCTTCTATATTGCAGACTAATAATCAGAATTGGGAAAATCAACTGTCTATGTAGACACATGAGTAAATTTTTGGACCAACTATGTGAGATTGAGTTGCAAAATTCATAAAACTTTTTGTCTAAATAATTTTTTCCAAAGAATAAGGACATTCATTTATTCAAACACATCACTATGACTACACCCAGGCATATCAATGTTTATTTTTAACAGCAAACAACAGAGTTCACCATTTTTCCTCATTTTTCTGCTGTATTTCCTCTTAAACCAGGAAGTATTCACAGAATGCATATAGATTTTTATGCCCCTTTAATCTCTAAATACCCATAATATGATTATCCTTGTCCCAATCTTTTTTTTTTAATGCTACAAAATATTTAGATATGAAAAACGATCTGGCTCCAAAACGAACTGGCTCCAAGAATACTCTGCATATGGATTCGACTTGCTATTCCTCGAGACTGGATTTGGGTTCAAGGTTTCTGACAAAGCAGTGCTGATACTGAGTACTCCGTATCACAGCAATAGCTAGGAAATCCCATGCTGTTCTCCTACTGGTGATGCAAAGCTCGATTTTCGTGAAAGTCAAAGTGGAAGATATCTCGATGGAAAAGTGCATTTTTCCTTTGTAATTAATAAGTAAGAGGAGTTGCCATTTTGAAATTATATGAATATCCTGTCTCCCAGCAATTTTTATAGAAAGCTTTTATTTAATATAAATTTCCTAAGTTCAATTTTGGATTATATCAGTTCTTCCCTGCACACCCTCCCTCCCACCTCCAAACTGTCCCATCTCCTAGTCCTTCTCTCATCCCATTCTTCATTAAGATTCATTTTTAATTATCTTTATATACCGAAGATCAAAATCTTTACTTAGTATAGAGTTGAACAGTTTACACCCAAACGAAGTATGAAGTACTATTTGAAGACTGGTTTTACAGTTTATTCTCATACTATAAACACATTAAAGACAGAGGTCCTACATGGGGAGAAAGTGCACAGTGACTCTCGTTGATTTAACAATTTACACTCTTAGTTACAATGTCAGTGATCACCCAAGGCTCTTGTCATGAGCTACCAAGGCTATGAAAGTCTCTTGAGTTCACAAACTCCGACATTATTTACAGCCATAATCAAAGTGGAAGTTCTCTCCTCCCTTCAGGGACAGGTACCTCCTTCTCTGATGGCCTGTTCTTTCCACTGGGATCTCAGAGATATTTTCTGTATATCATTTTTTTTTTTGCCACAATGTCTTGGCTTTCCATGCCTGAAATGCTTTCATGGGCTTTTTAGCTGGATTCAAATGCCTTAAGGGCTGATTCTGAGGCCAGAGTGCTGTTTAGGACATCTGCCATTCTATGAGTCTGCTGTGTGGCCTGCTTCCCAGCAATTTTTAAACCATGGTTTTAGCATCTGTTATTGATCTTTTCTAAGTAAATGATTCCACTAATGGTTTCTCATTTTATTATCACATATTTTATTAGTTATCATTGTTCATTACTGAACTTTCAACTTTTCTTTCCTTTTCCTCATGGCTTAATTAATTTTTTAAAAAATTAACAGATCCATAAAAATTGTACATGCTTTTAGGGGTAATATGTGATGAATCATTTTCTGTATACATCATTCAATATTTGATCAGGGTCAATATATTTATCCTTTTCATCATTCAACATTTCTTTACAGTGAAAACAAAAATTCTATCTTGTACTTTTCAAATAGAAAAAAAAAAGTTTTTTTCGAGCTCAGATGACCATTAGCATTTCTTAGCAATAAAGTATTATTTAAGATATGTATTCTATTTTCCTACATAATGCCATTGTATGCATAACAGACTACAGTGTAATAGTATAAACGTAACTTTCAAATGCATCAAGAAGCCAGATTTTTTTGTGACCCACTGTATTACAATATTTACTACACTGAAGTTGTCAGGGGCTTAACCTGCCATTTCTTTGAAGTATTCCTGTAACATTTTTATCAACGTAAAGTAACTTTGGAGTGTCAATTGTTGCATAGTAGGTTAAGCTACTGCTTGGAACGCTCATATACCATTTTACACTGCTGGGGTTTGAATCCACTTTTGCTTACTATCCATTTTCCTCCTAATATGAATCCTAGAAGCAAACAGGTGATGGCCCAGCTACTTGAAACTCTTCCACCCTGTGGGAGGTCAACATGAAGTTTCTAAGTTCTGGTTTGGCCATGTCCAGCCCCAGCTGTTTTAAGCATCTGAGGAGTGAAACAGCAAATGGAGGCTCTTTCTCTTTTGTTCTAGCCTTCAGATACAAAAATATAAATAAGCATTTAAAAATAAATGGAAAGACACTTGCTTTAAATTGGACAATATTGTTAAATCCTTATTAGTATTCTGTAATTGTTGCATTATGGTTTATTAGCACATTTTAAGAAAATCAAATAGATTTTTCAAGATGTTAATTCTAATTAATTTTGACTACCTCAACTATATTTTACATAAATTTCTCCATTTATATTTCCATGAATCCATCTCCCTGGTTAGTCTCTCATTACCATTCTTTATCATGAAGATACTTCGCATGGTCTTTTATTTTTCACCTCATTTGTTGGGTCATTTTTTAAAAAATTTTCCTATTGCTTGATGGAATTAGAATATACATTTGAATTTTAAGTGTAGAAATAAAGCCTTTAGGAAATTCCAATCCAAATCTCAATTCGAATGCATTTTAGTATTGTGTTTCTATATGTATATGTACTTACACATATACATCAACATGCATTTTGTGGGTGTAAGTACAATACTACAAATATAAGTATATAATAATGTACATAGTAATACATTATTTTTGCTTAGTTTAATTTTAAGCTAAATATTTTAATTTTGAAAACAGTCTCACGAGTCCTTTATGTTGCTCTTACCAACATCTGCTACAGTCAACAACCAAAGAAGTTATTTTGATGATGGTCAGAGGTACTGCAAACCCTGAGCCTTTCAGACAGTATCCTGGCTTTTTGCTGCAACCAACTTGATACCCGTGTGCAGTGTCATTGTACACTTAATTCGTAGTTGACAATGAAATACCAGTAGTCTCTCCCAAGGCCTCAAATGGTGTATTGGAACCAAACATAATGATTTTCTTTATTTTCAAAATCACAGAATTGTCTAAAATGGATGTCTTTTATAGCAATGGGAAGCTTCACCCCATATATTCCTTCTGGAACATCAGTGTTAAAAATCTATATTGACTTGGGAAAGCAGCAGGTTGTAAGATAGAAAAATAAAAAAAAAACAAACCACACACAGTTATTGTTCAGGGAGTAAAAAGAGCCACAGACTGTTATTAGGAGTGTGGTTTGGGTTATAGTATTTACTTAATTTGATGGCTGTTCTACTTTTTCTGTATCCCCTACCTTTTTCCGATAGCGAGTTCTTTTCAGATTTGGTAACGTCACCCCCCAGGTTTACTCAGAAATAAGGCCTTTTATAGCAGTATCAGTTGGAATATTCCTTTCAAGTTTCAAAACATATTTGAAAACCAATATAAACTTGAAGATACCGTTCCATCTCCAAAATAGGTATGCACATGAAACATTTTAAGTCAAATAATGCCAATTTGTATCCTATTTAAATCAGGAACTCCTAAATAGATCCCTACCATGAATGCTGCCTCCTTGTTAAATATATATGGTGATCTTCTGATGTGTCACCATGGCTAAACTACAATCTTCCGTGCCTCTGTTAAGTTCTAATCTACATGTTGTCTTGAAGGCATTCTGTAGCTGCGCTGAAAACACAGACATTACTTTAAGTAAGGAACATTGTCATGAAGCACATGAATGCATGTAATTTTGTCAATTGAAAGGCCTTAAAATCAGGGTCAAGATTTTGCTAAGGAAGAAAAAGTCCCCCTCTTCCCAGCATATTAAACCAACCCACAAGAATGGCAGCCTGTTCTTGATAACCTGGCCCATCATCCTCCCTATCAAATACGCCAGGTTATAATAAATGTCTTTCAAATATATCTCCTACTGCTTCTTTTCAGGTTGTACCTTAACTAGCATGGATGTGCCCGGACAATATTTTTAAACATTGTTAAGAATTGTTTCCAAATACTCTAAACAATATTTCTTAAAGATAAATTTACTGAATAGCAAATTGTAGGGTCTTTTTAAGATTTATTTTTATTATTTGTTTTTATTTTCTTATTTTTGACAGGCAGAGTGGACAGTGAGAGAGAGACAGAGAAAGGTCTTCCTTTGCCGTTGGTTCACCCTCCAATGGCTGCCGCGGACGGCGCTCTGCGGCCAGCGCACTGCGCTCATCTGATGGCAGGAGCCAGGTGCTAGGTGCTTTTTCCTGGTCTCCCATGGGGTGCAGGGCCCAAGCACTTGGGCCATCCTCCACTGCACTCCTGAGCCACAGCAGAGGGCTGGTCTGGTAGAGGGGCAACCGGGGCAGAATCCGGTGCCCCGACCGGGACTAGAACCCGGTGTGCCGGCACCGCAAGGCAGAGGATTAGCCTGTTGAGCCACGGCGCTGGCCTATTTTTATTATTTGAAAGGTAGAATAACAGAGACAGGGAGAGACAGAGACAGAGATCAACCTTTTGCCGGTCTGTTCTCCCAATGGCCTCAGTGGCCTAGGCTGGGAAGGCTGAAGCCAGGAGCCAGGAGCTTCTTCCAGTTTTCCCACATAGGTGTAGGGGCTGCTTTCCCAGGCTCATTAGTAGGAGCTAGATCAGAAGTAGAGCAGCTGGGACTTGAACCAGTGCCCATGTAGGATGCTGGAGTGGCAGATGGCAGGTTTACCCACTACCACAGAACACCAGCACTGAAAACTGTAGGCTTTCTAGTACTGATTCTATAATTTGATTACCTTTAAAGGCACTAGTAACTATTCCAAATGATAAAGGAGGTACTTGTAGTGCTAAGTATAATGGCATTAGACACACACACACACACACACACACACACGTCAGAGGAACTCCTAATCAAACAAGTCTGAAATCTGAGCTTCCATTTATTTGCAATATTAGATGTTAGATATTATATATTAAGATATTATTTAGTTTCAATATTAGGTGTTAAATATTATAGATTAAGATATTATTTAGTTTCAATGTTAGATGTTAGGTATTAGATATTAAGCAAAGTAATAATTTCTTCTGGTTGCTCCCAATTGTGTTGGACAAAGTAATGAAAGAAAAAAATAACTTAGGTGTTGCTCACTTTCCTCATTAATGACAAAAGACCTTGTAAATCTTCCCAGAAACATCCTATTTTAGCTGTAGTCACAGAGACAAGACTTACCAAACCAAACCCTGAGTCCCATCCTGAGATAGGATGATCTCTGCACGTGCCTCCAAGGCCCTGGTGCTACTCACTTCAGGAGCAATCCCTGACGTCCCCCTTTAATTCTCATTTTGTATTCAGGTTCAAACCCCAGCAGGACAAAGTATAACCCACCACAAGTGTAGTACACTCTCAAACAGCTTCACACGGGGTTGGCTCTGTGCTTTAGTGGGTCAAGCCACCACCTGCAATGCCAGCATCCCATATGGGGTCAGTTTGAGCCCAGGCTATTCCAAGTCCCATCCAGCTCTCTGTTATGGCTTGAGAAAGCATGAGAATATGACCCCTAGTTCTTGGGCCCCTGAACCCATGTGGGAGGCCTGGGACAAACTCCAGCCTCCTGGCTTCAGATCAGCCCAACTCCAATCAGTCAACTAGCATTTCTATTCCTGAAATCATTTAGTCTGATTTTTTCTTCAAATCTTAGGCATTATGCCAGTTATCACTTTGTGTACTCTTACTGTACAATGTCAAACCCCTTGGACATCTTGTTTAGTTAGCTAAGAACTTATTGTGTTCTCCGATTTCTGCACCCAGTCCAGCCACTCCATCACTGGCTACAAATAGATCAACTGGCCCATTTGTTTTCCTCTATCCAAGGAAGCATTTCCCATCATTAAAAAAAAAATAAAAAAGTTAAAAAAAACCTTTGGACATATTTATTCAAAGCTGGCAATGTTCAGTATGTCTTTGAACTAATCATTTTCAATTTGTATCTGAGTATTTTTAGAATGTGTCATTTGCTTATTTAATCATTTCAAACACTTAAGGCACTTCAAAGTTTGTTTTATGACTTTCTCCCTCAGCTCTAAGTATCTCATGTATGTGTTTTCAAAAGCAGAAGCCTTAGGGGCCGAGGTTGTTAAGCTGCTCTTTGCAACATGGGCATCCCATATCAGAGGTGCTACTTCAAGTATCAGTTGCTCTGCTTCCAATTCAGGTTCCTGTTAATTTATCTGGGAAAGCAGTCAAAGATGACTCAAGTTATTGGGCCCCTATCACATATATGGAGGGCCAGGATGGAGTTCCTGGCTCCTGGTTTCAGCCTAGCCCATACTTGCCTACTGAAACCAGTTTGGGGATGAACCAGCAGATTGAAAATATTTCTCTTTCTCCCTCTATCTCTTTCGCTGTTTACCCACCCCCTGCTTCTTTGTTTTTCTTGGTCTTTGAAATCAACAATTGAAAAAAAGTTCAAATGGTCTTCTGTGTAATGATCAATTATTTTCTTCATTGCATTTATTTCCATCTATCAACGTTCAAAATGAATTAGATTTCCTTAGTAAAAGTATATAACTTAGTACATTAGTGAATCAGAAATTCTGATCACACAATCAATACAACTAAGGAATGTGATTTCTACTTGAGCCACTATAGAAGTTATCCAGTTTAACAAGTACACATATGTCAAGATACTGGTGTTAGGGTCTGGTGTTATAGCATAGCCAGGTAAAGCTACTACGTTCAACACTGGCATCCCACGAGGGTGCCAGTGCAAGTTCCAACTGTTACACCTCTGATAGAGCTCCATATTAATGGGCTGAGAAAGCAGAAGATGGCTCAGGTGATTGGGCCCCTGCCAACCACATGCCCCATGGCAGACCCTGAGAAGCTCCTGTCTTCTGGCTTCATTCTGGACCAGCCCTGGCCCTTGCAGCCATTTGGGGAGGGAACTAGCAGATGGACGTTCAATCTCTTTCTTTCCCTTCCGTGTGTGTGTGTGAGTGGCAGAGAGAGACTTTAACTCTGCCTTTCAAATAAACAAAATCTTTAAAAAACAAGAACAAAAAAGATAGGTGTTAATGACTGAACTAAACTCAGAATGAAAATATTAGATTATATTTCCCATTGAAACAGAATTCAATCTCAACATAATTTAAAGAAAATGACAAAGAAATTTATAAAATCAAATATATCAATTTATTATATAAAATGATGATGAATTTAAAGAGAAACATCCTATCTGCTATTGTAAAATGGGCCAGGCAACAATAAATGCAAATCTCATTGGTAAGCGATATGCCTGAAGAAACATATGTTAGGAATATTTTGAATGAAGTATATTGTGAAGAAATAGTGGAATTGTTTGGAAGTCTAGTACTATGGTAGAATGCGAGGATTGCATTTTGCCTGTTAGAAGCATGAATGGTTTGTTCTTTATTGAAATCAATGGTATACTGGGGCTGGAGTGGCAAAGTGGAATACACTGCCTGCTGCAACACTGGCATCCCATACCAGAGTGCTGGTTTTTGGCCTGGCTGTTCTGCTTTCAGTCCAGCTCTCTGCTGTTTTGTCTGGGAAAGCGGTAGAAAACGGCCCAGGTTCTTGGGTTCCTGCCCCCCCATGCAGGAAATCCTCATGGATCTCTGAGCTCCTGGTTTGAGCCTCAGCCAGCCCTGGCTGCTGTAGCTGCATTCCTGAGGGTCCACTGCTTCTTGATTTCTGAGCAGACACTTCCAAAGAAAGGCAAAGAAGGGGCCAAGTTAGCAGACATGACATAAGAAAACAGGGTGATCAGCTGATAGGAGATAGAGACAGGACATAAGAAAACAGGGTGATCAGCTGATAGGAGATAGATTCCATCAGCATACAAAGTGACATTTCTATGGAAAAGCAAAATTCTGTAAGTAACGAAAAACAATAAAAAGTCACCACAAATCCTGCACTTTTTTTCAGAAACCACGTACCACAGATATAGCCACTGTCGTGTCCCTGTCTAGCCATTTTTGCTGATTTCTAAAAGGGGTTCTTGAAGGAGAAATTACAATCTTGGTAGATTTCAAGTGGAACAACAGATCAAAGGATCAGTTACTGGTACAGAATTTATTTATAGCCATCCTTTTAGAAAAGAAGTAGCCACAGAGTTTAGGCAGTAGAGTAGATCTCACACATTAGCACTGAAGATGGGAAACAGAATCCTACAAAGATAACACAGCAATAATACCCCTAAATTCCTACAGTCTGAATGGGGCCTACGTTACATCTGAACTTTAGAATCAATCTTTTGATTGTTACTGATCATGAAAAAGTAGAGATTCTCTAAGACAGAGAGGGAGTTACACTGAATTCTGGTGAGGAAACTCACTTTGAAAGACCAAACCAAGTTCAAACCTTTTCACGAACTATGGTGAACTGTGTTCTCATAATGTGCAGTCAAAAATGAAATGAACACAATGTAGAGGTATCACTGACAGTGTAAAAATGATCAGGAAAGTGCGAGGAGGAGGAGGAGTGTAGCTATGCTTCCCAGACAAGAATGGAAGTTCAACTCTTAAGTATGCAGTAACAGATGTCACCTACACAATGGCACACCAGGGGCCAGATGGAGAGGCACCTTCTTGAAAGGGGACACTCAGCCATCACCCTGCTCCTTTTGAATACCCCTTGTTTTTAGTAAATTTTAAGAAAGAAAGATACATCCAGCAGCATATACCCATACAAACAAGGAAGAAGCCTGAGGCTGACTCAGCATGGTCCTGAGTCACCTCATTCTTCTCTCCAGGTACCTTATTCTTCCGCACAGTTGACAGAATCCAGGACAACTGTCAGCAGACTGTGCTCTAGGCGCACCCTCTCTGCTTCCTCAGATAAGGAAATACTCTTTCTACACCGTGCTAGAACTTGGAGAATCGCATTAAAATTTTAAAACAAAAACCTATTGAATTCATTTGCTGATGACTTTTCTGAAATACATCCTTCCCTAAAATATCAAGTGCTGAGTCAAAAGACAAATTTTTTAAGACGCTGTGTATTCAGTTCTTCTATCTCAAAAATCTGTCGGCATCCCTCTTAATATTTTTACAAATATCTGAGTTATTCTGAAAGGTAATATAAGCTAAGCTACAATGAACGGTGTTTTTTAAAATGCAGTTTAATTTTAACTAACATCTCTTTTTCTTTCATTTGCCTGAATATCAAAGGCTAGAGCCCCTACTGCATTACTCCTGGTGCTTTTCAATTCTCTCTACCTACAATCTCGGTCTCTGTTGAAGTGTCACTGGGATGTCTGGATATGTGATTTTCTAAGTTCCATTTCTTCTAGGACTAACTTTAAAATTATCTTCTGGCCGGCGCTGTGGCTCAATAGGCTAATCCTCTGCCTTGCGGCCCCGGCACACCGGGTTCTAGTCCCGGTCGGGGCGCCCGATTCTGTCCCGGTTGCCCCTCTTCCAGGCCAGCCCTCTGCTGTGGCCCGGGAGTGCAGTGGAGAATGGCCCAAGTGCTTGGGCCCTGCACCCCATGGGAGACCAGGAGAAGCACCTGGCTCCTACCATCAGATCAGCGCAGTGCGCTGGCCACAGCGCGCCAACCGCGGCAGCCATTGGAGGGTGAACCAACGGTAAAAAGGAAGACCTTTCTGTCTCTCTCTCTCACTGTCCACTCTGCCTGTCAAAAAAAATTTATCTGCTTCTAAGCTTTGTATGGATATGGCCTGATTTGTAATAATCACCAAGCACACATGATGAGTAAATTATTCCAAATTCTTGATAATTTTTTTCTAGCTCCATGATTCAGCAAAAATTCAGACATCTACACACGTCATAATTTAGATATAATGGTGGTATTAAGGCCAAAACCTAGAGTGAATCCAAATTTTTCACCAGTGATATGTATCTATTAAACATGATTTTAATTATTAGGTAAGTTCTATTTGCATAAATTTGAGATTGCCTCCAATGCACTATGTATCTGGTTGAGCTATTCCAATAACATTCCACTTGCAATTTCTCAAACCATTTTTTGTGTAGTCAGACTTAATATTGCTTTAGTCTGACTTTATTCCTGATGTGACACCTTGAAAGTGATGCCTTGTGTGTTGTAGAAGAAGGACTAAAAGCAGATTCAGTAAGCTGTCCAATTTATATCACACACAACATCTGGGGACAGTGCGCAATAAGACAACAGTGCTTCTGGCATTCCAGGGGACGTGCTGGATTTTTAAATCCCCAGGGACAACATTTGTTAGTTGTTTGTACCTCACTTTCCAGAACTTGCTGATTTTAGGAGTCTCTAGTTCCCTACAATTTGCACTACATCAGAAACTTACCTTGGAAATATCTGCCGTCAAATTTTAGCTTGTTTTCTTTCCAGTGTTTCAGAGGTAGGGATTTAATAAACACACAATTTCTTCTTTTAATATTAGTATGATCCTTATGAAATCTGCTTTAAGAAAAAAGCACACTTACTTGATACTTGATAATCGTACGTAGATATTCATGCAAGATTAGGAGGCAGCGAGGAGTCAAGGTCTGTACAAAAACAGAAAATAGTCACATGTTTCTGTAAAATGATGCCTATGTGAAACTCAGAAACCAACTATATGTACTTTGATTTTCATTTGAAAAGAAATGTGGTATCTCAGTGTATTATTCAAATTTGTAATGTTCACAATACATTAACAATGCCTTACTTAGATAATCAGTAAATATTTAATATAACAAAGTGAAAGTCCATTTCAATGTGAAAACTAATTTCAAAGTCAATTTCACAGTATTTGGAGCAATAATTCAATACTATCTTATGGTATTGTATCATTCAAGTAACTGAAGAAGTTAGTGAAACTCAATGATAATATTTCATTTGTGTGAAACCTTAAACAATGATTGTTTATAAAAACAAACAAAACGAAGTAACAAACCATTTTAGAAAATATCAATTGTTATCAAACCTATGTGTTCTTTACCAAAATCAGATGTCATACTTAAAATATAACTGCACCAGCCGGTGCCGCGGCTCACTTGGCTAATCCTCCACCTGTGGTGCCAGCATCCCAGGTTCTAGTGCCAGTTGGGGCGCCGGTTCTGTCCCGGTTGCTCCTTTTCTAGTCCAGCTCTCTGCTGTGGTCCGGGAAGGCAGTGGAGGATGGCCCAAGTGTTTGGGCCCTGCACCTGCATGGGAGACCAGGAGGAAGTACCTGGCTCCTGGCTTCAGATCGGCACAGCACTGGCTGTAGCGGCCATCTGGGAGGTGAACCAACGGAAGGAAGACCTTTCTCTCTCTCTCTAACTCTGCCTGTCAAATACACACACACACGTGCACCAAATCACTTTAATCTTCTGTCATGTTTCTATTTATGTTTAAAAAATGGTGTGTGTAGACATACATATATATATATATGTGGAATGCATTTTTGATATCTCCAAATGATTATTTATATCAGATCATAAATCTGACCTTCCTTTGGGGTGAGAAATGCTTTATGATTCTCATATTCACCTTCTGACACTTAAGCTTTAGCCACAAAATGGACTAGAACTAGTGCCCTCAGGTAAATGTCATATTGTATTGTGTGACCACATTTTCAGAATATAGTAATGACACTACAGTCAAACAATACAAAACATGTATATAGTTTAGTGGAGTCGAGTTTTTTGGTAATTGAGATAGCAAGTCTATATAACAGACATTGTTCTCATGTTCTATACATTGTTCACTGAAAATATAAAAACGATTTCCTTACTTAAAGAGCAAAAATAATGCTATTACATTTAATACATTGTCAAAATGAAATTTACCTAAAAATCACTTTGCAAAAATGTGAATTCTGCTTTGCACTTATTCACTCTTAAGATTAACAAGTATTTGATTTGTTTTGAAAATGGATAGCTTAATAATCCAGTGCCTTCAACAGATGATAAAGTAATTTCTATTGTTTCTAAATGACTTGGATTTAGAAAAAATTGATTTCTAAAACCATTCAAAGTTATTAGTTATAACGAATTATAAACTATTTCAATGAGAAAATTCCACAAGTTCTTAATGAACATAGTGGCTTGACTTGGTAACAATATTCATCCACCGTAATGCGATTCATTTCCCTGTGATTCTGGCAAGCCTGGAAGCTAGGAATAGCAAACTCGAGAACTCCGATGCTTACTTGACCCAAGGTAGGAGACCATAGGAAGGCGCCGGTTCCTCATAGTGACTGTTACTGTTTTCTAGGGTCCCGCTCATCACTTTTAAGCAAAAATCACAAGTATTGCAGTTTCTGTTCACCTGCTAAATCTTGCTCATCCTCAATGTTAGTGGATTATAACCCAGAACTACATAACAAAAAGAACTCTGGGAAATGCTGTCCTGGTATAAGCAATGTAAAATTGCACCATGCACAAATACACGAAGATAATGACCTTTGTGGATACGTATGATTGTGAGTCACCATTAAGCAGTCCTTCCAGTCCCAGCACCTATGTATGAGGATGTTTTCACTATGAGGCTGAGCAGAACTTCCTACACGGGTCTGAGATTCTCAAGATCCAATGTAGAGCTGTGACTCACCCACCAGTACTTTGAATGAGAATCCAGTAGTATCAAGAGCTAATGACTGAATACCATCTTCCTAATACAATGTGTGTGTGTGTGTGTGTGTGTGTGTGTGGAGGTGCTTTGACAGCTACCTTAATTATCTCTATGCAGCAACAGTAACCATGATAATATCAGTAGTTTTTACTGTCAAGAGTTTACTATTTTTGGCAACAGACAAAATTTGTGGTGTCTAAATTTTTGTACCAACATATCTTCATGTAATTCCCCTCACTGAGAGCCTAGAGCCCATTCTGTGCATCTCATGCACCTATCAAGTGCAGCATGGTATACTTTGTCCTGTGATTATTTGTAATTTTTTGTTTAAAAATATTCTTTGTATCACGAACACCAATGTTCTCATTTTTAATTTGGTTCTCAAGTGTGACATGTATATTGAGAAAATGGGCCTAAGTTCAACATTTTTCACAATTTACAACCAGTACACAGATCCAGATAATTATCTGTAACTCAAGCCCAAATTATGCTCCCCTTAACATCTTTCACAGAGCAATACATATGCTGCCTACCAGAAGTAAAGTTAATTCTACTATTTTTGTAATTTTCATAGTACAAGATGAAGAAATTTTATATATACAGGTTTATGAGCATAGTGGTACTTCTTACAATACCATCCCTCCTGCTCACACTACCACCCTTCCTCCTCCTCTTATTCTCTCCTTTAGTTTTCATCTTTTAAACTTAAAAGTATTTATTTACTTGGGGGGGGGGAGGAGAGAGAGAGAGAGACAGAGAGAAAGGTCTTCCTTTTTCCATTGGTTCACCCCCCAAGTGGCCACTATGGTCAGAACTACACCAATCTGATCCAGCTTCTTCCTGGTCTCCCATTTTGGTTCAGGGGACCGAGGACTTGGGCCATCCTCCACTGCCTTCTCCGGCCACAGCAGAGAGCTGGACTGGAAGAGGAGCAACCGGGACTAGAACCTGGTGCCCATATGGGATGCTGGTGCCGCAGGCGGAGGATTAGCCAAGTGAGCCACAGTGCCGGCTGCCCTCCATCTGTTCATTCAACTTCCCAGATGGCTGCAATTACAGGTGCTTAGCCAGGCTGCAACTCAGAGTTGGGAACTCAGTCGAGAACTTTTTCCTGGGTGGAGGAAATCCAATTACTTGAGCCATTACTTCTGCCTCCAATGTCTGCATTGGCAGGAAGCTGGAGTCAGAACCCAGAGCAGAACTCAATCCTAAGCATTCTGACAGAGGATGTGGGCATCCCAAGGAACATATCCTAAGGAGTAATTAAAGTGACTACACAAAAACATCCACGCCCACACATGCTTTTTGATATAAGGAAAAGACTCCATGTGCACCTTGATTTTGATACAGCTTTGAAATATGTGTTTTTTTGGTTTTGTTTCAGTTTGTATTTGCATATCACCCCCCCCCCATTTACTCTCAAGCTCTCTATGCTATTATATTTAAAGCACATTTTCTTTGGAACAAGTTTTTCTGCACCCGATCTGACATTCTCACTCTAGAACTCGTATAAATTAGTTCAATTGCAACTCATAGTTATATATATGTATATGTGTGTGTTTCAACTATAATATTACACTTGATTTCTATTTGTCTAATGCCTTTTGCTCTTCTTTCTCTCCCCTTTCTCTGGATTTGGATTAACCTGTAACTTGTCATCCTTCCATTTTTCAAATCTTAAATTTTAGTTAAAAGGATATGTTGAAAACAAAGCACTAGAATTCCAACAAGCATTCTTGACATATTGTAATCAATATAATGATTATTTTAAATTATTATTAGAGGAAAATGAGTCTTTCTTTCCTTCTACTATTTGTTCATTGTGCCTTTAGTAGTCTGTGAGTTTACAATGATGTGGCTAGGCATGGTGTTTCCTACTTCTCTGGTAGGCATTTACTATGCTCGTTTAATCTTTATTTCTCCCATTCTGAAAAACTTTCTGGCCATTACCATTTAAGTATTCATTCTGCACTTTTCACACACTCTTCTCCTATATGTAGTCCTATTCCTAGGACATGTGATGTCTTTGCTCTTATCTCTCTCCCTCCCTCTCTGTTTAGAACACTCCATGTCCATCAATGCTTCACATTATACTTTCTACTGGCCTGATTCTAGACCAAGAACATCTCTATTTTTCTACTGTATTTTTAAAGTATTTTAATAGGATATTAACTTTAGACATTATATTTTTAACTACTATACTTTAATAATTTGACTTTTCTAGTAATCATGTTACTTTATTCATTTTTCTCTATCCTTCTCCACACACTTTCAAGATGTTACAGTTTTTAAAATTCAAAAATAGCTAATATGCAGGTTTGGTTCACCTATGAATTTCTTCATATTGTCAATTTTCTTGATTCAAAAACCATATTTCACTGTCTTGTCATATCTAGTAATTTAATATCCTAAAATTCTTTATATGCAAAAATTACATAAAGGCTCAAAGAATGGACTCTATCTAGTGGAAAGAAGTCATTCTTCTACTTGTGTGATTTCTGCACATCATCATTAAATCAGAGGTTTTCCTATGTCTAGGCTGAAATCTTTACCAGAATTCAGCAATATCCTGAGATAAAAACTAGTCCAATCCTTGAGGTTCCCAAATTTTGTTACTGTAAAAAGTGTTGGTTTCTCTCTTCATTGCCAACCTACAGTTTTCTTGTTTAGAGCCTCAGCCTCCTACCTACATCCACATAAGCAAATGCCTTCAGGGTGAACTTGCTGCAAAAATCAAATTACCTCCATGAGATTCTCCCTTCAATTTCATAGCAAATAAAATCCACAATCACCTAGCATTTATGAACGACTTTCACACATTCTGCAATTTTCAGTGTTTCTAACTATCGTTGTCTGGACTGCTGGGATGGTTTAAAATATTTCATCTCACATAGAAATTGAGTTAATCTCTGGGGAACATTTTGATATTGAATTTTATCTTACCTTGCCCCCTTAACTGCCACTGACAATTTCGATGACTAGCTTAGAAAGATTGAATTATTAAATCTTAAAATAATCTGTCATCATCGATAGGTTGGGTTCACACTCTGACTTCTGACTACCACTAACATCTACCTAAACATTAAATTAGGTATCAATATATTTACAAAATGATTTGCTGCAAACTGTGATATTAAAGTGGAATATTTTTCAAATCCTCATGCCTCATCTTGCCTCCCAGATCAAAGTAAGCAAAAGTTAAGGCTGAGCAGTTCAAAATTCAGCTAAAATCCTTGGTGTTTAAAAGGCAATCTCATCTGGAAAATAAAGGTTAATGTCATTGTATTTTATTTTCGAGTGGAAGCAATATGATGTTTAGAGTGTTAACTTCTGTAAAAGCGTAAGATTTTTAATGAATCAACAAATTCACTGTTGCTATTGTACTTTATTGTCTCTAATTTTTATTCTATTTACTGCATTTGCTTATATATTCCTAGTTAAGTAAACTTCTGTGATTTTACAATTTAATCCAGCAGCTCACTAGGCTAATCTTTTGCCTGCAGCGCTGGCACCCAGGGTTCTAGTCCAGGTTGGGACACCGGATTCTGTCCTGGTTGCTCCTCTTCCAGTCCAGCTCTCTGCTATGGCCCAGGAATGCAGTGGAGGATGGCCCAAGTGCTTGGGCCCTTCACCTGCATGGGAGACCAGGAGAAGCAACTGCTCCTGGCTTCAGTTTGGCACAGCACGATCTGGCCAGAGCAGCCACTTTGGGGTGAACCAACGGACAAAGGAAGTCCTTTCTCTCTCTCACTAACTCTGCTTGTCCAAAAAAAAAAAAAAAAAAGTTTCCGTGAACTATGTATACAGCATATTTGTTGATTTGTAGGCTTTCCATGTCTAGTTGCTTAAGCATTTCTGATCAGAAAACATCTCCTAATTCTGGACAATGTTATACCAGTTAAAGACAAGTTTAGTCTTTCTATTTTCAGGTCCAGATAGGACATCCCTCAAAACATGTCTTCATTCTTATTTCCTCCCAACTGTATGGGATCAGAATGAACCCTTTAGTTATTTTCCAGAACAAATTTCTCAATGATTTTCCCACACTTGGCATGGATGCCAGAAGTATTCTATCTTGCTTTACCAGATGAGACTCATGTCTCTCTCCCTTCATTTTATGATCTATTCATCATCTGATTTTTCACATAGTCACTGAAGCAGGTCTGCTTTTTTCTCCAAGATGTAAGTAGGGGATAACAAAACATGTAGAGTTTCATTCAAGAAGTGTCACTGATTTGAGGTGACATCGGAAAGATGAAAGAAGATCCAGGGAGATTCCAAGATGCTGGAGCAGGGTGGGACATTACTGCTCTATCCCTGGAGATGATAGTTTAATAAAGTGGAGATAGTATAGTCTCAGGGCACTGTTAGGGGAAAAAATGGCAAAGGAAATTCTACCGAAATTAGAGGGACACAATGGATCTACATGGAGGGTGTGGGTGCCACAACTTGGGACGTCACCAGCGAGAGCCTAAGCACCAATTGGAAAATAAGGTCAGACAAGAATGCAGCAGCACAGCCACGGGTGAAAAAGCCACAGGGAGAACCTAGAGGGAACGAGGCTTGAAGCTCCTTGGGGAAAGAGTACCCGCCAAACTAGAGGAGAAAAAAATAAAAGATGGAATGGACACACCTCTGTGATCACTTTACAAAGGTGTACTATAACAAACAGAGTAGGCACCATTTTGAACATACGTAACACCTGCACCCCAGCTCATGTCTGTGCCCAGCAACTAGCCAGGCATAGACTCCTGACTCTGGTGGGGAGACCTTACGGGGCTTAGGAGCTTGCTACTGTGTGAAGCTTCTGAACTGGGACTGTGAAAAAAAAAATGAGGGTCTGTGGGAGGACGCATGGTATGGCTGGGACTTTGAGCAGTCCCAGTGGGAGACACCACAAGCTCCAGCAGTTCTGGTTATCTAGAGACAGACATTGCTGGGGAATATGAACTTATACTGAGGACTGCACAGATCCTTTGTGTGGTCCTTGGAACACAGCAGATGAATATTGAACCCACTAGGGCTAGCACTCAGGCATTGGTCTAAACTGAGAAGAGCTCAGCTGAGCAGAATATACCTACCTTTTGTTTAAAGAAAAAAAAAATCAGAAGATTCACCAGGATAAACCTGGGTGTGTCACCTTAGGCAAGTCCTTAACCCCTGGAGAACTCAACAGAGCTCTCTGGCCACACCTACTACAAGACTCTAGAGATGCACTGAAAGCAAAGAGTCTACTGATCTACGGAGTCATAGTACAAACATAAAAGCTGACATGGCAAAAAATAAAATTAAAAAATAAATGAAAAATATAAAAAGCAACCAATGGGTATCTCCACAAATGCTGAACAATAAACACACCAATCCAAGAAACAAGAATAAGGAAGACAATATGATGCTTCCAAAAGGACACATCAATACTAGACTGTGAAGCTGAGGAGATAGAAGAAATCCATGGCCGGCGCCATGGCTTAGCCTCCCGGTCGGGGCACCGGATTCTGTCCTGGTTGCCCCTCTTCCAGTGCAGCTCTCCGCTGTGGCCTGGGAGTGCAGTGGAGGATGGCCCAAGTGCTTGGGCCCTGCACCCCATGGGCGACCAGGAGAAGCACCTGGCTCCTGCCTTTGGATCAGCGTGGTGCACCGGCCATGGCAGCCATTGGAGGGTGAACCAACGGCAAAGGAAGACCTTTCTCTCTGTCTCTCTCTCACTGTCCACTCTGCCTGTCAAAAAAAAAAAAAATAAAAAAAAATAAAAAAAAAAAAGAAATCCAATAAATGGAACTCAAAAAAATGATCCTAAGATTACATAGAAGTAATCAAAAGCAAACTCACAAACTACTGAAACCCATGCAGGATGTGAAAGAAAATATGTCTCATGAAATTGAGATCTTAGAGAAGAATCAAAATGAAATGAAGAATTCAATGGAACATGAAATTGAGATTTTAAAGAGAAACCAAAATGAAGAATTACATAGAACAAAAACTGCAGAAGAGAGCCATAAAAACAGAATCAGTGAAGCAGAAGAAAGAATATTGGACTTAGAAGACAAAGCACAGGAAAGTACACAAGTAAAACCCAAAGACAAGAGGAAATTAAAAAACTGAAAAACACTGTTGGGAATCTACAGGATACTATTTAAAAAAAACAGACCAAATAGGATTTATCCCTGGGATGCAGTGATGGTTCAACATTTGCAAAATCAATCAATGTGATACATCACATTAAATTGCTGGAACAAAAAACATATGATTAACATTATAGATGCAGAGAAAGCATTTGATAAAATGCAACACCCTCTCCTGATGAAAACTCTAAGCAAATTGGGTATAAAAGGAACATTCCTCAATACAATCAAGGCAATTTATGACAAACGCATGGCCAGCATCTTATTGACTGGAAAAAAGTTGGAAGCACTCCCACTGAGATCCAGTACCGAAGAGGGATTCCCACTCTCACCCCTGCTATCCAATATAGTCTTAGAAGTTTTAGCCAGAGCCATTAGGCAAGAAAAAGGAATCAAAGGGAAAAATTTGCTGATGATAATATTATTTATATAGGGGATTCAAAGAACTCCACTAAGAGATTTGAGTTCAGTAAAGTAGCAGGATACTAAATCAATACACAGAAATCAACAGCCTTTGTATACATAGATAATGTCATGGCTGACAAATAACTTCTGAGATCAATCCCATTCACAATAGACTCAAAAACAATCAAGTACCTTGTATTACATTTAATCAAGGAGATCAAAGATCTCTACGATGAGAATTACAAAATATTAAAGAAATAGAAGATACTAACAAAATTGAAAAATCAGCCATGTTCATAGATTTGAAGAATATCATCCAAATGTCCATTCTCCTGAAAGCAATTTACAGATTCAATGCGATATCAAAATACCAGACATTCTTCTCAGATCTAGAAATAATGATGCTGAAATTCATATGGAGGCACAGGAATAGCTAAATCAATCTTATACAACAAAAAACAGAGACAGAAGCATCACAATACCAGATTTCAAGACATACTACAGGGGAGTTATAATAAAACAGCCTGGAATTGGAACAAAAATGAAGATAGATCAACAGAACACAATAGAAACAATGGAAATCATTAAAAACATATACAAAACTTACATTTGTTCAAGGAGCTAAAATCAATTCCTGGAACAATGACAGTCTATTCAACAAATGGTGCTGGGAAAACTGGATTTCTATATGCAGAAGTAGTAAACAAGACCTTTTCCTTCCACCTTATACAAAAATCTGTTCAACATGGATTTTTGACACCATAAAATTTTTAGCGAAGTTTGAAGAAACCTTGCAAGATAATGGTACAGGCAAAGACTTCTTGGAAAAGAGCCAAGAGGCACAGACAGCCAAATCCAAAACTAATAACTGAGATTACAGCAAATTGAGAAGTTTCTATATGGCAAAAGAAATAGCAAAGTGAAGAGCCAACTGACAGAATAGGAGAAATTATTTTCAAACTATAACTGATAAAGGATTAATAGCCAGAATCTACAAAGAGATAAAGAAACTTCACAACAGAGCAAACCAACCAGTTAAGTGATGGGCCAAGGACCAAAACAGGCATTTTTCAAGGAGGAAATCCAAATGGCCTACAGACACTTAAAAATGTTCAGGATCACTAGCAATCAGGGAAAGGCCAATCAAAACCACAATGGGGTTTCACCTCACCACGATTAGAATGGCTTTCTTATAGAAATCAACAAACAACAAATGCTGGCGAAGATGTGGGGAAAAGGTACACTAATCCACTGTTGAACTGTTGTTGGGAATGCAAATTGGTCAAGCCACTATATAAGACAGTTTGGAGATACCTCAGAAATCTGAATATGGCCCTACCGTATGACCTAGCCATCCCACTCCTCGGAATTTACCCAAAGGAAATTAAATAACCAAATACAAGAGTTATCTGCAAATTCATGTTTATTCCAACTCAATTTACAATAGCTAAGACATGCAATCAACCTAAATGTCCATCAACAGAAGTCTGGATAAATAAATCATGGGATATGTGCTCTATGGAATAAATAAAGTATCAAGGACATGTTGAGTGGATTTTATCAAGGACATGGGCCATCTTCTACTGCTTTCCCAGCTCATAGCAGAGAGCTGGATCGGAAGAAGAGCAGCTGGGACTAGAACGGGCGCCCATATGGGATGCTGGCACTGTAGGCCAGGCTTTAACCTGGTGCACCACGGCACTGGCCACCAATAAATAAATCTTTCCAAACGGAAATCTAGAAAGGAGGGAAATGAGAATCTCATCCCCTGCGTAAGATCAAATGCATCTAAATTGGTAGAAAATTTTGTCATCTCTCTTCAGCATTACCTCTCCCGTAGCTCAGAATGACTGACAAGAAAGCCTACCTTCTGGTTTCTGCTCCACAGAGTAGTAGAATAGTGTTGTGTGTGCCCATCATTTTTGATCATTTGAAAGGCCAAGAGAGATAGAGGTAGATAGACATGCACACACAATGGGAGAGAGAGAAGAATCGAGCCAGAGAGGGAGAGACGACCCCATCCATTGGATCATTCTCCCAAACGTCTGCCATGGCTGGGGAACACAAAGCCATGGGCAGAGAACTCAGTCTAGGTCTGGAAACCTATTATCTGAGCCATCACACTTCTATCTCATTGTCTTCATTAACAGGCAGCTTGAACCAGGAGCAGGTATAAAAATCCAGTAGAGCCGCCACCATCTTTACTGATGTTTTCTCTTTTAGGCCAAATTCCCATTCCCATTCCAGCTTCTAGAGGGCTACACAGGGACAATTTTTGTCTCATCTGTCCAGGAGCACTGATGGGACCAGGAACACTCTACATATCTGTTGACAATGGAGAACTAAAAAGAACAAGATAGTGGTATAGCAGGTCTTAAGGAGCAGTAGCAAACTAACGGAGGTTCCCCAGACTGGCAGTTTCTCTTGGATGAAGAAAAGTGTTTTGTGTTCATGTAAGATTGCTGTTCTTCAGGTGGATTACTGGAGAATGAGTTTCTATCGTACCTGTCTCAGACTACTAATGGGACTTTGAAAACTCTGGAATCCTGGGACATTATGAGAACACTAACAATTAAAATGCACACAGAAGATGTTTGGTATCTACAATACCATAGGCATGCATAGAAGAAGCAAGAAATATGAGAAATCGAAAAATGCAAAGCTAGCTTGTAAAGGTAAATATATGCATACTTATACAATATTGTTAATACTGTGATGGTGTTCTAACTCTAATGTACACTTTGAAAGATGAAGACAAAAGTTATAGATCAATATTAATGCATACATAATTTATGTATTGTGACAGTAACAACAGAGTGTGGTAGGAAGAGGTGAAAGCCCAGTTTTTCCATGTGATTGACTTTACTAGGGTAAAATAGATTGTTAAAAATGTAGTAGGTTTTACTTAAGTCTCATGGCAACCACAAAGAAAGTACTAATAGAAGGAACTCACAAGAAAACAAGCAAGGAATGGAAGCATGTTGCCGCAAATAGTCAACAAAACCCATGAAGACAACTGAAGGCTAAAGAAGCACAAAATGTTAGGGATCAAAAACAATTATGGAAATACCAACTGAGTCCTTCTCAGTCAATGATTATTTTCAAAGTAAATGAATTGAACTCCCCATTCTAAATATATATGGTGAATGAATGGATTAAGAAAATAAAAAGGCCAAGCATGTTGTCTGGAGATACTACACTGTCTGAAAAACGCACACTAATGTAGGTACAAACAGAGATGGAAAGAACAGAAATTTACTTCCTGTAAAGAGTAAATAAAAAACTGTCATAGGTGATCAAAAAAGTAATTAAACAAGGAGGGAGGAGTCAGTCACCTGGAAGATGTAACAATTATGAATACGTATATACCTAGCATCGGAGCACCAAAGCGTAATGTTGTGAACCTGGGCATCTGTTTGGAGAACTAGTCAACACTACTGACAGGCATCTGGCTGGAGTTCTGACATAGCTGGTAAAGTTGCCACCTGTGACACCAACATCCCTTGTGAGTGCCGGTTTATGAATTGGCTGCTTCTAACACACCCAACAAAGCAGCAAAGACAACCCAACCACCTGGGTCCTACACCCACATGGGGGAATTCAAAGAAGCTCTGCGCTGCTGGCTTCAGCCTGGCCCAGCCCTGGCCATTGCAGCCATTTAGGGAGTGAACCAGATGATGGAAGATCTCTCTGTCTGTCACTCCCTCTCTGTATGTAACTCTGCCTTGCAAACAAGTCAATTGATCTTAAAAAAATAATTTCAATATCCCGAATTCAATAATGGATAGAACAACCAGCCAAAACATCAATAAGGAAACAGAGGACATAGACAACAGTACAGACCAAATAGGTACATTCCACACAGTACATTCCACTCAACAGGAGCAGAGTACTTATTTTTCTTATGAGCACTTCAACATTCTCCAGGATTGATCACATTAGATCTCAAAGCAACTCTTAACAATTAACAATATTGAAATTACTGCAAGTTTATTTTCTGACCACGGTATAATAGAACTAAACAATAGAAGAAAAAAATAGAAAATTTACAAGTATGTGGATTTTGAGTAATACACTACTGAGCAATAAATAGGTTAAAAAGAGAAATAAAAGGAGAAATTAGAACATATTGAGACAAAGGGTAACTAAATTCAAATTCTAGAACCCATGGGCTACAACAAAATAAATACTGGAAAGTTTGGAGGTATATAAAGCACATTTGAAAAGAAGACAGAGCTTAAATAAATGATCCTTTACCTAAGGATTATTCCTTTACCTAAGCAACAATATATAAAAACAAAATACAGAAAACCTAAGTCCAAATTTATAAGAACAAAGTATCACAGATGAGTGATAAATAAAAAAAAAAGACTAGAGAAACTCAATGAGATGGAAAGTTGGTCATTTGAAAAGATACAAGAAAATCTGATCTATTAGACTAAAATAGGAAAAAATGAAGATGGAAATAAAATAGAAACTTAAAAGACATAGTAACTAGGTACAAAATCAGTTTGTAATAGACTGTTATGAATAACCATAGACCAATAAACTGGACAACATAAAATGAGTATATAAATTTCTGTAAGTCTGTAACCTATGAACAGTGCTATAAAGAAAAAAAAATACTGAAATATAGATATACACTGTTTCACAAATGAATTCTGCTGTCTTAATCTGGTTTCTCTTGTTTTAAAAATACCTAAAACAGGATAATTTACCAAGAGTAAGTGTATTTGACCTCATGAGTACTAAAGTTTGTTCAGCATCAAGTGAGGGACTTCTTGCTGCATTGTACATGACAAAAGGCACCCCATCACTAGATAGATGATTTATGATATCCTTGTGTCCTCATATGATCTTAATTATCTCCCAAAGGCTCCACCTCAAAACACTGTGTACATATCCATCTTGGTGTTAAGTTTCAAACAAATTTTTGGGAATGATTCCAAACCAAAGCATCTGTCAAATATTTAAGGAGTAGTGGACATCAATCCTTCTCAAACTCTTCCTACTAATTCTAGAGAAAGAACAGCTTCAAACTCAATGAGGCCAGTATGACTGTAAGATCAAAGTCACACAAAGAATTTTTACAACCTTAGCGAATACGGATTTGAAACTCAACAAAACACCAGCAAACTGAATCCAGCAGCACATTAAAGAGATCATACATCATGACCATGTGAGCTTTATTCTTGTGTAGTAAGGATGGTTCTACATAGGAGTATCAGTCACTATGACACACCTAATTAACAGAACAAAGTCTAGACTTCACATGATCATTGCAATAGATTCAAAAAGCATTTGGTAAAATGCATCATCCTTTCATAAATAGAAGGCTTAGCAAACTAGGAATGGGCGGGAATTACCTTGACATAATAGTATTTTCAAAAACTCCACACTTACCAGCATACTCAATGGGCAAGCTTTTCCATTAATCTCAGAAAACGAATGCCCACTTCCCCACTTCTATTCAGCATAGCACTGAAAGTCTTATCTGCAGCAATTATTCATGTAGACATAACAGACAGCCAAAGTGGAAAAAGGAAGCAAGTTATTTTTGTTCATATTATAGGATCTCATACATTGAAAGTTCAAAAAGCTCCAGAAAACACCTTTTAGAACTAAAAGAAGCTCAGAAAACTTGTAGGATGCAAAATCTGCATATACTAATCAGCAACTGGTAAACAAAATTTAGAAAACATTCTTTTATACCACCATCTTTATTCTTTCTAGAATAAAACCTTTAAGAATAATCTTAATTAAAGTAAAAAATTAAAAAAAAAAAAAACTTTTAGCTGAAAATTCAAAAATGTTGGTCAAAGATTTAAAAAGACACAAATATATTGAATATATATTTTGTTTTCATGAATTCTAAGATTTAACATTGTTAAATGTCTGTAATGCACAAAGTGTTCTATAAAAAGTCAATGCAATCTCCATCAAAATCTCAGTGCTATTTTTTGCAGAAATAGGAAAAGCTATATTAAATTTACATAGAACTACAAAAGATCTCCAGTTGCCAAAACAATCTTTAAAAAGAAAGCAAACCAGGGCTGGTGCTGTGGCACACTAGGTTAATCCTCCGTCTGCAGCGCCAGCATCCCATATGGGCGCCGGGTTCTGTCCCAGTTGCTCCTCTTCCAGTGCAGCTCTCCGCTATGGCCTGGGAGTGCAGTGGAGGATGGCCCAGGTGCTTGGGCTCCTGCACCTGCATGGGAGACCAGGAGGAAGCACCTGGCACCTGGCTTCAGATCAGCACATCTCCAGCTGTTGTGGCCAATTGGGGAATGAAACAATGGAGGGAAGACCTTTCTCTCTCTCATGGCCTGTAACTCTACCTGTCAAATAAATAAATATTAAAAAAAAAAAAAAGAAAGCAAACCAAGGGCCAGTGCTGTGGCATAGACAGTAAAGCTGCCTCCTGTAGTGCTGGCATCTCAAATGGGTGCCAGTTGGAGTCCCAGCTGCTCCACTTCAGATCCAGCTCTCTGCTATGGCCTGGAAAAGCTGTAAAGGATGACCTTGGGCCCCTGCACCCTTGTGGGAGACCTGGAAGAAGCTCCTGGTTCCTGGTTTCAAATTGGCACAGCTCTAACTATTGAGGTCAATTGAGGAGTGAACTATCAAATGGAAGACCTCTTTCTCTCTCTCTGACTCTGCCTCTCTCTAACTCTTTCAAGTAAATAAGTATTTTTTAAAAAAAGGCAAAAAAAAAGCCAATCCGCTGTCACTACATTTTTCTGATTTCAAACGTGTATCTTTCCCTCCCACTCCACTCCCAGACAATACAGATGTGTAAGCTTCAGGTTATAAGTGTGATGGACTTGTGTTTTGTCTGTTCAGAAAGTATAACTAACTAGCCAGGCACAACAACGCTAATAAGTCATACTGATCCCAATGCAAGGCCATTTGAATTGCTTACCTATTTTAGTTATTTTTTCATTTATTTGACAGAGTTAGACAGTGAGAGAGAGAGAAAGGTCTTCCTTCCATTGGTTCACTCCTCAAATGGCCACTATGGCTGACACTGTGCCGATCTGGAGCCATGAGCCAGGAGCTTCTTCCTGGTCTCCCATGTGGGTGCAGGGCCCAAGCACTTGGGTCACAGCAGAAAGCTGGACTGGAAGAGGAGAACCGAGCCTAGAACCCAGTGCCCATATGGGATGCTGGCGCTGCAGGTGGAGGATGAGTCATGGCGCTGGCCCCAAAATATACATTTTAGTTACTATGGATAATGGCTTTATATACTATTATAAATTTATTTTAATGAATAGAATGTATTTTTGATGGTAAAATTTTAATTCTGCTAGGTGGTGTCAAACAGATTTACAAACTAATAATTCACGTGTTCATTAGATGACAATACATTATCAATAAGTAATCCCAAGTCTTGGCAAGATTTCTCCAAGACAAGGTGCAATAAAAGAGAAGAAAGTAAACAACTCCTAATATGTAGCCCCATAATCCGAGATCATCTTTGACAACTAAATGAAGGCATTTTCAGAGATCGTCTTCCACATGGTACTGTAACATTCACGTTGCAGGAACAGGAACTCCCCATACAATGTTCTCCTTCTGCCAGAAGGCACACAATGGTGACTGAGTGCTTACTCTTGGAATGGGCATTGTCAATTTTGTGCTAGTCCATCACCCATTCAATGCTCATCACACAATACAATCCCAATCAATGTGTGAAAGAAATATTCTCTTCCTCAGGGGAGAGAAGAGAGGAGAGAAGGAAGAAAGCTTGGGGCAAGTGTTCTGACTAGTGGAGAAATGATCTTGCCTTACTTCCACATAGCTGGCTTCACAGTCCAACTCTGCACCCAAACCCAGTTTCCTGCCAGTGCAGATTCTAGGGGGCATCCAGTGACCAGGATGTCACTTCAAAGTACTTGGGTTCCTGGCAACCACATGGGCTCCTTGCACTGGACTCAGTCCAGCCCATGACAATGGGCTCGTTGTCCATCTCTGCCTGTCTTTATCTCTGTCTCTCTGCCATTCAAATAAAAAAAAAAAAGTTTCAAAAAGTTAACCTACCAGAGATATTCATAAGTTACATGAGTTTGACAGAGAAATCAAGGTGAATTCAATTGACCTTTCTTTGGAAATGAGCAAAATAATTTGACAAAATCAAGTTAATGAACTTAATGTGCTTTTAAAAGAGATTTGCTTACAAAGCACAAATATAGAAAAAACATTTTTAAAGTAGCATATTAATTAAGCAGACCTAATATTTTTATAGCTGGAAGTATAATAAATTAAAGATTTTATAGACAACTACTTACGAAAAAAATTAGAAATGGAAACCACAGGAATTTCAATATTCAAAGTAATCATGCTTAATTATCAAGGTAAAAAAGCCTTCCATTTTATAGTACTAATTACATACCCTAAAACAACTGCATATTCATTTTCCAAAACTCTTACCACATGTTAAATATCTACTGAAATTCACTAGCCATTCTAACTGGAGCAAGGCCATGCATTACTGTGGTTTTGCGGTACATGTACCTGATGGTTAAAGATGAGTTTTTTAAAGTATGTTTTTTGTTCCTCTGTATATGTTCTTACAAGAAGTGTATTCCAATGATGTGTTCATTTTAGGTGGGCTATTCATTTCCTTTCTCAAGAGGTAGGGGACAGAGAAATACATTGAGCTCCCATCTGTTGGTTCTCTATCCCAAAGCCCAAATTGCTACAGTTGAACTAGGCTCAGCATCAGAGGCTCTGAACACAACCCAGGTCTCCAGTGTCAGAGACAGAATCCAACCATTTGAGCCGTCACTGCTGCCTCCCATGTCTGCATTGGCAGGAAGCTATAATCAGAGCAGAAAAAAAGTATATGGACCTTTGTATTCTGATACGGGGCAACATCCTCAACACCAGCCCAAAAGGTCCCTGTCCTGGAAGTGTTCTTGATGCTATAATAATGTGCAAATGTATCAGAAGCCATAATTCTGATTGTTACCAGAAAGCCCGCCAGTGACCTCTTACCTTACTATAACTCCTCTCTGCTACATGGTTATCACAATTAGACACCTCCAATACTGATCATTACCTGATCATTACCTCTTAGACACCGTCTCCTCTACCCTGCACCTACCACCTTCTCAGTATTCTCACTACTAACTCAATTATCTAGAGTAAATGCTCTAGTAAATCATCACTTATTTAGATCATGTTCTTCAACCATGTTACATCTTTGCTATACACTTAACTTCGCCACGAGTCATTTTCTGTCTAGTTGACTGAGTTGAAAATAGCTCCCAACTTTCCGGTCTTCTCGGCATTACTTTTTTCCTTAGCGCCCACAACTCGCATCATGCTTTTCAGAGTGTTTAGTGTGTGTCTGCTTTAAGTAAATGCACACACACCAGCAAGAGTAGAGTTGTACATGTTTCATTTCAGTATTCATTACTTCCCCATTGCCTACCCCTAGTGCTACATCATGCTCAATGAAATTGCTATAACAAATAGAGTAAATATACACTGTAACACTTGGAACTGCAGTTGTGTACAAAAAATACCTTCTAGATATTACAGAAGCTTTAAGTATTAGTATGATTTCCCTTAATTCACTGAACAAGCCATCAGTAAAAGCACAAAAATGTCTAAATAAAACAAAAGCAACACACATGCTAATTAACTCATATTCAACACAAATACAAAAGTATATATTCAAGAAAGCCTTTGTAGTAACTGCAGGTATAAAG
Organism: Sylvilagus bachmani; assembly: GCA_015711505.1. NCBI lineage: Eukaryota > Metazoa > Chordata > Mammalia > Lagomorpha > Leporidae > Sylvilagus > Sylvilagus bachmani. Next base: position 2,469,556 of record CM027401.1, on the reverse strand, counting down.
AAATACTACATATGACTATTATTCTGGCCATTCTAATTATATAAAATATGAACAAAATGGTACTTTAAAGTACTAACACATGTCTACCCAAAGATAAGCTGTACCGCATGAAAGCTATGAATTCTCTGAAGTATTGAGAGGTTTTGCAGAGAAACTATAAAATAGATGCAAGAATGTCTCATACTATAATACAAGTAAAGCAAAACCAATTCTCAAAAACATTGGATTCACCATTAAATCTCTTGAAATGGAAAGGCAAAGATTAGGATAAAGCTGGCAGAGGTCACATTTTCGTGGCATTAACCGATTAACAATCCGTTCTATCCTCTTGTCCTTGCCTCTGCAGTCATCCAGGTCAATTTAGGTAATCCTATTTAACTGTTCCTTTAGACATAGTTATTTTATCTTTTACAGGTTATGTCTATAAACTCATCATTAATAAAAACTAAGAACAGGATTATGGGTTCTTGTGATCTATTCGTCACCACCAATACAATTAATGAATTTTATGGACAGAATAATCTCTTAAAATCATTGATCAAAAATGTCATTCTATTAATGATCAATAATTACAAAGGTAAATGCAGGATAAAATAAGATTTCACTAAGAAATTATAAGACAATTATTAATGTACCTTTGCAATTTACTAATATTGTTCTTTTTCTTCAGATGCCAAAATGCTGGTGAAAAGAAATCTTGCATATTTTAACATTTCAATTTTTAGTAACATTTTTCCTTCACTACTTGTGTAGCCCTTCTGTATTTCCCTATAACTTTGCTAAAGATCAAAATATGGGACAGCGCTGCAGCACACTAAGCTAATCATCCACCTGCGGCACCGGCACCCTGGATTCTAGTCCCAGTTGGGGCGCCGGTTCTGTCCCAGTTGCCTCTCTTCCAGTCCACCTCTCTGCTGTGGCCCGGGAGTGCAATGGGGGATGGCCCAAGTGGGCCTTGCACCTGTAAGGGGGACCTGGAGGAAAAAAAAAAAAAAAAAAAAAAGGAAAGAAAAAAGAAAATCGAAATACGGCATTCTTCTCTCTTCAGAGCAATGGGAGTATGTTTTATTTCATTGTTTTTATACTTTTTAAAATGGTTTATACTAATGATTCTTGAAATAAATATAGTATACCTAAATACTATTTTTTCCCTAGATTTTCATTTTCAGGAGAGAATTAGGTTTAATTATGGAGTAGAACCATATCTTTTTAATGTCTCCATTTATCCTAAACCTTTAAAAATTACTGTATGCCTAATTGGAAAAAAATTCAGGCAACTGAACTAGCAGTGTTAAGAAAATGAATACAAATTTGATAAAAATATGAGCATTTTCATTAGTAAACTAAAAGTATGTATCTTGCGAAGTTTTTGTGGAAAATGGTAAACAATTAGAATGGGAGAAATGATGGCCATCTTTAGGCATCTGTAAGCATTTGATGAGAAGTGGCTGTTTTTAATTGGGATAGACAATGTTACAGGAATACTGTGTGACCATTCTGTCAATCAGGTGGTGAGTGTTTCTGGGGCTAATTATTTCCCCTCATATAAAATGAATTTGCCATGGCATTTAGAAAATTCCTATCAAATTGTCTTCTGAAATGTTGATGTGTATTTGATGTAAATTCAAAGTATTATCTCAATGTATCTTTCTGTTCATCCTAAGGGCTCAAAAGCTGCCGTGGACATCAAATAGCCTTTTGAAAAAAAAAAAAATCGGGTGATAATGAGGTGAGGATGTGCTAACCAAAGGCACAGGATATAATAGAGTTCACTCTGTGACCACGTCCAACATAGAACCTACAAAAAAAGAAAGACTGAATAGAAATTGCCAGACATTGGATCAAGAAACTGTTTCCTTACTAAATAAACAATTTGGAACTTGCATCACATTTCAGTGCATAATCGTATGTCATCTCCAGTAACAGTTCAAACCTGATTGTGGGATTTCTGGCTAGATCCAAGTTTCACACATTATCTTCTTTCTTCTTTAAAGTACTTGGGCTATGGATAAATCTGTTGGGTATAAACCATGCTGCTGAGACTTTATCAGGCCTGCACATCTCACATCCACGTCCCCAAAATGATGTCTTACAGAGTTACAGAACAAATCATTTCCCCAATTCCAGTGTAAAACTCTATGAATAAGTAAACTCTCCTGTTATTCTTGAAGTTAGTGAGGAAACTTGCCTTTCAGGTTATGTTATTCATAGGAAACAAAGAGGAAAAGGGAGCTGTTGGGGATTTCTGTTCTTTTATGCATTTGAGTCATCAATTTCTGCTTCATCTTTGTATCTTATCTGATTACCACCCTGAGTTTTGTTGTGCTGTCTTCATTTTTAGCAGCTGCTTGATTCTCGATTAACAAATTGTCATTCTTTATGCCTCTTTCACTTTTCAGTTTCAAACAATATCTACTCTAAGGACATTTTAATTAAAATAATTAAGAAAAATACACACCTGTTTAGCTTATTAGCATTCTACATATGCCTAACTACAGTTAATTTTTAACATTATTCAAATCTAAATAACCCTTTGAGTTTCTAGGTCTTTCATAGTCACTGTATCCTCTTAACGCAAATGAAATAGCTCCAGCTTAAACCCTACTTCATTTTGATAATTCCTATTACTATTGCAAATATTACTGATGATAGCTGAGTAGTTTGTTATGTTTACCTATAATTTCCAGCCCTGATATCTGCTTCTAGACCGTGTCTCAATTATCGCTTGTAAAACCATCATTTTTCTTTCTTCTGCTCTGTACATTTGTGCATTTTTCCTTATTTTGAACTTCTCAGAAAATAACTAGTCTAAGACTATGGTGATTAAACTTTTCCTGAATTTGAGAACAGGAAGAGTATGGTAGGAAACTAGATATTGGAGGTCATATCAGAGCAATGTACTAAGTACTAATTCTTGCAAGTCCTTTCACCATTCCTCCTGGCTAATTTGTGTTTCTTACTGTTTATACTTTTCCCCAATCCCAAACTTCATACTATCTCCTGGACCACCTCCAAATTCCCTACAGTCAGTTTTCTACAGATTATTAAAAATCTTCTGTATTCTAGATTCTATTAAATAAAGTGACTTAACTCCTAAATTACTTTTTTAAAATTCTGTACACTTTTGATTATCTTCCAAATGAATAAAAACAAATTTGTTGGCAGTGTTTTTTTAAAAAGTCATTCCTTCTACAAATGGATCTACTAACCATACTTACAAGTCATTTAAGATTTAAAATGTAGATGCCTGGACATTATCCCAGACTTATTTATTTGGAATAGTTAATGTGGGAATAAAATTTTCCTTTCAGTAAGTTTACAAGTTTCAAAATCTCAAGGTTTGACAGGTGCCTGATGTCATGGTTAATTTTATGTGCCAAGTTGTCTGGGCCATTGGAGTCCAGATTCAAGATTGGTTGATGTGTCTGGGAAGGGGATTCTGTAAACGATTAACATTGAAGCCATTGAGCTGAGTAAGTGCACTGCCCTCCCTGGTGCAGTTAGCTGCTTCTGATCCATTGAATGCCTGGACAGAGCATAGCAGGAGTACCCAGGAGCCCTGAGTTTCTGCATCGCTACTTGTGCTACAGCATATGGTTTACCTTCCCCTGTCCTTTAATTTGCATTTACAATCATTCGCTCTTCTTGTTTCCAGGCATTTAACTGAAATGGAATTCTCTCTCTGGCACCGCAGCTCAATAGGATAATCCTACGCCTGCAGCACCGGCACACTGGGTTCTAGTTCCGGTCAGGGCACCAAATTCTGTCCCGGTTGCTCCTCTTCCAGGCCAGCTCTCTGCTGTGGCCCAGGAGTGCAGTGGAGGATGGCCCACCTGCACCTGCATGGGAGACCAGGAGAAGCACCTGGCTCTTGCATTTGGATCAGCTCAGCGCAGTGCGCTGGCCGCGGCGGCCTTTGGTGGAAGAACCAACGGAAAAGGAAGATCTTTCTCTCTATCTCTCACTGTCCACTCTGCCTGTCAAAAAAAAAAATGCAATTCTATCACTGACTTCCCCGTATCTCCACTTTACAGGGGACAGACTATGACTTTTCAACCTCATAATGCCATGACTCAAAGCTTAGTAGTAAATCTCCATATGTAAGACAGACTTGCCATACATATCTATACACAAATATTCATTAGTCCTGCTTTTCTAGAGAACCTTGTCTCCTATACCCAGGCAAACAGTTGCATTTCCCTCTTCAGAGAACTGTAGCAGCCTCCTTCATGCTCCTCCCACAAGAGCAGACTTAGATATTTTTAATCCTTTGCCATTTCCACTCTTGGAACATACCATTCTTTAAAATCTTTAATTATTTCATGAGAAAATAACAACATTAAATGACAACCTGATTCATAGTCAATTGTATAAATGAAATATGCCATCTCATGTATTATTTGTCATTAACTATTCCAAAACATTCAATCTATTCACCTTATTCAAAATCTTGTGCTAGATGTTGTCTGATATTTATTGGCTAAGGAATGGATACATAAAGGTTATCAAACAAAAAAATTTGGTAGCACCTATAGGAATAGGAGTAGCTTACACGGTCAATTTTGTAGAGAGAAGTCATGTTATCTGTAAACAATTTAATGCTGCATAATTGTTTTTTTAAGCTGTTAGAAGCACTTGTACATTTGTAAATAGTAAAAGACAAATGATGAAGGCAGAACCTACTGTGTTTGTGAAACCACTGCTTAATAATCAAGATTACCTTTTAAGCATGTATAACCCAGAGCTTAACAACCTAAGAGATTTTAAACAGATACTATTTCTTAATTATAAGGTAAATATTCAATTCCATCATGGATAATTGGGGGATATATCTAAACAAACATCGAATATGGTTTGGATATAAGATGTTTTACATAATAAACACTTAATGAATAAATGTTCAATACATAAATGGAATGACAATTATTGATACTTTATGAAAACACAGCTGTTGAACTCATATAAAGTTTAAGTGTTAGAAAATCGATTTTATGTATTTTTAACTGTAAATTATAAATAAAATCCTAAAAACAATCTTCAAATTTTCTTGTGAAAAGCAATGTCTCACAATAGGCAGACAGAATAATTATCTTTCAAAAACACTTTCATTCAACCTTTTAAAAAAAGGGAAATTTTTAATTAGATATACTTATTTTATCAAAATAGCTGCTGCCATCTATAATTCTAAACACATTTTCAATTATTTATCTTCTGTAACATGCTTTAATGAACTATAGAAACAATCTTTAATCCCTGATGTGTTTGGCATGCAATTTATCACTGCATGATTTTTTGTATAAGGTTCAGTAATAACTATCCTCTACAGAGATGACAAATTGAGAATAAAACAGACATAAAGTGATTTCCAACACCTCAGATAGTCTCTAAAGAACATCAGTAAAATTGAGTGTTTTCTAAGCACTGTCATCAACAGTAGGGCTCAGGATGATGGAACTGACAGTCAATTAGAAACTCAAGGGCATTGTGAGATGATACATCTGCTGATGACATGAGGGCTTAACACTAATGCAGAGGAAGTGGTTGATATCAAAATGTGATGGAATGACAACTGCTTAGAAATATCAAAGAAAAGAGTTTCTTTGCAAGAGAGGCTACAAGTTGCAAAAAACCTACAGTTCAGTCTGATTTGTACCAGTGCAGGCAGAAGAAAGTACAGGGGACATTTTTAAAGCAGGACTTGTATTAAGACTATGATTGGACAGAGAACCTACAATAGTCAAAGTCAGACTTGCACAAAGAAAAATTAATGTGCAGTTTATTTCAACACTTTAAAATCTTACAATTGAATTGCATATGGTAATTTTTAAGTTAATATATGGGGCCAATGTTGTGCTATAGTGGGTAAAGCCTCCACCTGCAATGCTGGCATCTCCTATTGGGACTGGATTGTGTCTTGGCTACTCAATTTCTGATCCAGCTCCCTACTAATGGCCTCAAAAAAGCAGCAGAAGATTACGTTCTTGGAGCCCTGCCATCCACATGGGAGACCCAGATGAAGTTCCTGGTTCCTGGCTTTGGACTGGCCTAGTACTGGACATTGAAACCATTTTCAGAGTGAACCAACAGATTGAAGATATTCTCTCTCTCTCTCCCCTCTATCCCCCTCCGTTTGTGATTCTTACAAAATAAATTTTAAAAGATTTTAAAAAAAAAACTAAAGTAAATTTAGAAAGTGATTTTACTAACATAACTTGGATACAATGGAAGTTTCAGAAAGAACAAAAACAAACTTGGTAGCATTTTAACTAAAATAGAAGACATCATTGGATGAGTAACCTTAACTTTTTAAAAATTGACTGGCAGACATAATTGCCTCTCTGATTCGAGATGTGTGTGTTTGTGTCTCCCTCTCTCCCTGTAACTCTGCCTTTCCAACAAGTAAACCTCTATAAAAGAGTAAACACAAGTTTGTGTATATGTGTATTTCTCCTCTGAAGTGCTACATTGGTTCTTGCTGTCTCACATCCTCCGTCCAGTTACAGGTGATAGCACATGGCCTGAGTACTATTACAGGCCATTTGGAGACCGCTGCATGGCCTGGATTCTGCTGCGGGCATGCTTGGCCAGGGTGCAAAGGTGATCAGCTGAGTTCTATCGAGGCAAAGGTCACTTGGCATGTAGCTGAGGCAGCTAAGGAAATGCTGAGGACTCTGGGTAAACAGTAAACAGCAAGTGGGACGTTTGTCTCAGCTAATAATTAGGCTCCCTCAAGATCCTTCTGCAATTCTCTTAATCCCAGTTTCCAAGCAAACAAGGCCTTCCTGTAAACACTGACCCTCACCATTGTTCCGGGTTTCACTGTGCTTAAACCCTTTCATCATGAAATCCTGTTTTCACAAAACTGCATTATTATGATTCATCAATCCTATCACCATTGATGATAAATACGTGGGGTAAGCAAATATCTGGGCCTCTGCTTCTGCCTCTACCTTTGGCAGTGGATAGTGTTCCCTGGTTTCCCCCCATTAAAACCTTTGATCCGAGTTTGCTTCCTTAATCTGTTCGACGCTGTTCCTCCTTCAGGATAACCTGACCCCCTGCTGTGCTGGACATAGAAACATGGAACTCAAAAAATCTCATGGAACAATTTTAAGATAATCTGCACGTTCCATGAATTTTTTTATTCCCTGTGGTATATGAGCTGTCATTTAAAAAGTAGAGCAAACATATAGTTTTGTTAAATTTTGAAATTGTTAAATTGAGAATTCTAGGTGGAAGAAAGATCATTAATAAAGTTGAAAAGATGAAATAAATTTACATATTTTGGGAAATTCAGAACATAGGATGAGAGAATAGGGGGTAAATTGAGGTAGAAATGTTGGCTAATCATAGTGGCTTTAGACTCAGAACAGCCAAAGTGATCCTGAACAAGAAAAATCAAGCTGGAGTTATCAGAATACCTGACATTGGAGCTTACTGCAAAGCTGTATTTATTAAAACAGAAAAATATTGGCATAAATACTGTTACATACATCAATGAAACAGAATAGAGCGCCCGGAAATTAATGCACATGCATACAGCCAACTGACTTGACCAAAGTGCTCAGACCATACTGTGGATTAAGGATAGTCTCTTAAAGAAATAGTGTTTGATGTATATATGTAGAAGAATGAAATTAGATCCATACGTCCCACCACATAAAACATCAACTCATGAAGGATCAGAGACTTAAATATCAGACCCAAGACTATGAAGTTGCTGGAAGAAAACGTAGGCGAAACACTCTAATGCATTGGTTTAGGGGATGCCTTTGTGGACAAGATCCCCAAAGAACTGACCAAGGCAAAACTAAGTGGGACTATATCAAACTCACAGCTTTTGTACAGCAAAAAACATAAAATAAAATAAACATAGTAAAGAGACATGCACAGAATGGGAAAAAGTATTTGCAAACCAACCATGTGACAAAGGGTTAATATCCCCAATACATCAGCAACCTAAAAACCACTGAACCAAAAAAAATCCCAACCAAGAAATAGAAAAAGAACTTTAAGAGTTATCAAAAGAAATACAAGTATATGAAAAGAATACTCCTCATCAGTATCCATCAGGGGAATGCAAATCAAAACCACACGGAAGTATCACCTTACCCCGTCAGAATGGCTAAAATCCAAAACAGACAGTAGCAACTGCTGGTGAGACCAAAGATAAAGGGGAATACTTATACACTGCTGGGTGAATGTAAATTAGTACAACCAACATGGAAGACAGTGTGGACACTTCTTAAAAAACTAAAAATAGACTTGCCATATAATCCATCCCACTACTCACTATATAACCAAAGGACTTGATCACCATGCATCCAATAGATTCATGCATCAGCATGTTTATAAAAGCACTCCACAATATTCAGAATCTAGAATCAAGCATGATGTCCATCATCAGATGAATGGATAAAACTATAGTATATACACACCATGGAATATCATTCAATTATGAAAAAGAATCCAATTCTACCATTAGCAGCAAAATGGATACAAATGGAGGACATTTGTTGAGTAAAATAAGCCCTTATATATGGGAGCTTAAATTAAAAAGAAATGTCTATCAGCATTACTGCAAATAGTTTTGTAAAACTGTTTTAGACTTTTGTGAAAGAAAAGGTTAAGAATGTTATAATACTGTAATTCTAACCATCTGTGGTTACTTTAAAATTTACTGTGCATGGGTGAAATAGTTTTTTTTTTGTTTTGTTTTCACAGGCAGAGTTCGTGAGAGAGAGAGACAGAGAAAGGCCTTCCGTTGGCTCACCCCCCCAAGTGGCTGCTCTGGCTGGCATGCTGCACCAATCCGAAGCCAAGAGCCAGGTGCTTCTCCTGGTCTCCCATGGGGTGCAGGGCCCAAGCACTTGGGCCATCCTCCACTGCCCTCCCGGGCCACAGCAGAGAGCTGGCCTGCAAGAGGGGCAACTGGGACAGAATCTGGCACCCCGACCGGGACTGGAACCAGTCTGCTGGTACCTCAGGCAGAGGATTAGCCTAGTGAGCCTCAGCGCCAGCCTGAAATAGTTATTTGCTATTTAATTAATTTTTATAATCATTGCTCATATTCCTACTAAACTAGGGTCATTCTGCACTTTCTTTCTTGAACTTCTTAGTCAAGTATTAAGCACTTTTACTGTAATATCATTTTAAAATATTAAAAATTTTAAAAAAGGAATGAAAGGAAGGAAGAACGAAGAAGAATGGGAGGGAGTGTGGGGCAGTGAGTGATAGAGATTATTATGGTTTTGGAATTTATCTGTAAAGCACATCGAATTTGTTAGAAATAAATTAAAATTTTAAAAATCTATAAAAAGTAAATAATAAATATGACATTATTTAGATGGTAACTGAAGATGCACTGGGTGAAATATGCAACTCCATAAGTAGAATAAAATAATGAATTGAGGAGAAATTTCAGATGATTCAATTTTGAATCGGTGATATATTAAGGTGAAAGGGAATCACATTTACCCAAATTATCAGTCGTATTTTGTGGTAGTATGACAGTAACAGGATTTAAACAAATAACTGTAAAACAGACACTTATAAAAGGACTAATAATTTAAAAATCACAAAGTTTTAAGCTATTGATTAAGTATCCCTTGGAGATAATTAACAGAAATTTTATAAGAGCTTCAGAGAAAATAATTTTTGGAGTTATTTTTACTTTTGAGTATTCTGAAGCAGCCTGCGTTTGTTATGTTTTGGTGTGTAGAAAACCGTTTTAAAATTTAGGACTTTAAAGAAACTGATTTTTACTGACAGTTTAGATCTTGCTTTAAAGGTTGATCCAATTTCTGGACTGCAGTTTCTCCTTCCCCGACAATCATATGCACCCTTCAGGCGCGTTCCTTGAGCCTACTGGGAATCCCAGGGCTGGACCGCGTATGAGCCTTTAGTGGGGACCACTTGGGTGATCTGTCACTCTTCACGTGGTTCCATCTTTCAGCTGCATCCCCACGGTGTTTAGAATCCCAGCAGAGGAAGAAGTTTACAGAGGCTTGCTTTTTTTCCCCAAGATTTATTTTTTATTCGAAAGGCAAATTGACAAAGAGGTAGTAACACAGGTAAAGACAGAAAACTTCCACAGGTACCCGCTCTCCACGTGTCCACACCAGCCAGAGTCTCCCTCCAGCTGCATCTCCCAGGTGACCATCAGGAATCGCAATACTTGGGCCATCATCTGCTGCCTCCGAGGCACAGTAGCAGAAAGCTGCATCCGGAGTGCAGAGCAGCAGGGACTAGAATCGGCACACTGATAGGAGTTGCAGCTGTCCCAAAGCTGTGGCTAAACCCATTGCTCCTCAACACCTGCTCCATACAAAGGCTTTTTCAGGACAAGGTGCAGTTGTAGCACAGCACCAGATCCTTTGTATTTTATTCAAAGAAAATCACAAGGTCACTCCAAATTCATAAGAAGGTAAACGAACACCCGCTTTTAATGGTTGGCACTATTGCAAAGGGGCTTAGAATAAGGATGGATACAATGGAAGATTCTGCAGGATATATTCTCAAAGAAAAATACAGGTTAATTTTTTAAAAGTTGCTCAAAATAAGACTTTTTTTCTATGTTTTGTAGAATGCAGAAGTTGTGAAGAAAATGGATTAAAAATAGATAAAGTCTCAGAGTACAAAGAATGTAACAGAGTTGTTTAAAGAATTGCAAATCAATTGTGGATCTAAGGGATATTGAAAGTCTTATTTCATGTATTGAATTCTCCTCAGTCACCTCTCAAGGCATGAATGATGAGAAATATAAAATTGATGACTAAATATAAATGTGTAGTAAACATGTTCTGTGTGCTGAAATTCAGCCTGTGCAAGACCAGGGCTGTGGTATAGTGGACCTAGCCTTCGCCTGCAGTGCTGGCATCCCATACTGGTGCTAGTTCTAGTCCCAGCTGCTCCACTTCCGATCCAGCTCCCTGATGATGGCCTGGGAAAGCAGTACAAGACGGTCTAAGTAGTTGGGCCCCTGCACCTGCATGGAAAACTTGGATCAAGTTCCTGGCTCCTGTTTCAGATCACCTAGCTCCAGCCGCTGCAGACATGTGGAGAGTGAACCACCGAATTCAAGACCTCTCCTTATGTCTCTTACTCTATGTAAGTCAATCTCCCAAATAAATAATATCTTCTAAAAAAGTGAAACTCAGCCTGTGCGATTTCCTGTTCATTTACACTGTCTCCTTTCTGTTCTCCATTAAATAACCTGGTATGACAATCCGTCTGCTTCATTTCACTGCTGGCAGTTGTCTGATGGAGTTGAGAATTAACCTACAATTCTGTAAAGTTATTAGTCTTCTTTCGTATCAAAATAAAAACATTAGTTCATTTTTATGTTTACAAAAAAAACTCCAAAACTTAACATGGCATTCTTTTTGCATGTCTAATTCCATGTCAAATTTCCATATTTTCAAAAAACTTTTATTAGGGTGAGAGAGAGAGAGAGAGAACAAGTGCCTACCTGCTACGTCCCTCCCCAAAATTCCTACACAAGCCCAGGGCCAGAGGTCAAAGCCAGAAGCCAGGAACTCAATCAAGTATGCTCTTTGGAGTGGCAGAAGCCAAATTATTTGAGCACCCTCTCTGCCTTCCCAGTGTCTCAACTGACAAGAAGCTGGAGTCAGCAGTCTTAGGTGTGTAGAACTCAAATATTCTAGTGTGGGACATAGATTTCTTAATGGATTTCGTAACCACTGAGCCAAACACCAGCATAAATGCCCCCGTTTTGTAACGGCACATTCATGTTGGACTAGGGTCCAAACCAGTGCCCCCATCTTAACTCACAGTTCCTGTGGTCAATTTAAACCACACTCTGTGTGTTTGGAGGGTAGGATTTCCACATAGGAAGTCTTAGGAGCCACAATTCATATAGAATACATGGTTATGGGAATCCAGTTGTTAAACAATTAAGAACTTAGTGACAGATACTGAAAAGTAGGGGAGGATCAGGTTATTCTACGGCATGGGTCAGAAGGGAAGTGTAGAGGAACGGTAGTCTAGATGTGGACTAAGGAGCAGAGCAAGTTGTCTGAGGAGTGCATATGTAGAAATGATATAGCCCGAGAGGAAAATGGCAAAGAAATGGGGATTGCAGGCTCCGGCACTGCAGCCCACATACAGTGCAGCCCTTTGTTTTTCTCCCAAAGCCCAATCCCTGCCACACCAATACTTGAGAGCCAGTGGCAATGACAAATATCTGACATGGTGCAGGCTGGGTTCCTGCAATTGCCGTTAGGTCAAAGAATGTTATTCTAATAAAATAGCCATGGCTGACACACCCATTTCCATCATGCACTTGAGGACATGATACCTGCAAAATCCCTTTGCATGTGCTGCATCCCCACAGGCAATTGGAAACTCAATCCTATCATGCGCCTGAAACCAACATTTGAGATTTTTTTTAAAAAAGCACAGAAAAGGGTCTGAGTGGTATTCAATCCCCCCCCCCCAAGACTCAACATCCTTGAATATTCAATTAAGCTGCGCCCCAGGCCCCACCATCTAAGCTTCCTGTTACTATGGGAGGACAGCTCCATACTTTGCTAATGGTAACACACATTCTCTATTGAGATTGTCCATACTCCCTCCCTCCTAAGTGTGTTTTCTCCCTTTGCCTTTAAATAAATCTTGCTTTGCTGATCACCTTCTCTATGGATTTGTCCTTGAATTCTTGATTTAATTTGAAAGAGTTACACAGAGAGGTATAGACAGAGAGAGGTCTTCCATCTGCTGGTTTACTCCCCAGATGGCCACAACAGCCAGGGCTGTGCCAATCCAAAGCCAGGAGCCAGGAGCTTCTTCCAGGTCTCCCACGTGGGTACAGGGGCTCAAGAACTTGGGCTATATTCTACTGCTTTCCCAGGCCATAGCAGAGAGCTGGATTGGAAGAGGAGCAGCCAGGACTAGAACCAGCACCCATGTGGGATGCTGGCGCTTCAGGCCAGGGCTTTAACCCACTGCGCCATAGTGCTTACCTCTCCTTGAATTCTTTTTCTCATGGAGACAAAAATGTGGACAGAGTCTAGCCAGGAGCTACCTCTACAGATACCAAAGCCATGACAGTTCAAGGGAAAGTCCATTTGATATTACATGCACACATAAAATGCCAAAGAATTGGATATTGTGAATGAGTAACACAGAGAAAAGGCCGAGTAGAACAAGAATAATGTGTTGTTGCAAACGCAGATCAAAGAGCCGTCCCTGGCAACCCAAGCAGGTGCACACACTCTCTGAACTACACACTTCTTTGCTCATTGTCCCATCATATTTACTTAAACTGAAATTGCAATTTATGTCCTCTGATACTCAGGAGGAAAAGGTCAAACTCTTCTCCCTGAAGGATTTTGAGATAGCTGTTTTCTCATTTGAAACATGATATTTGCATGCCTGGGTCATTAATATCATCCATCTCTGAGCTTAAATGTCAGCAGCTCAGAGAAGCCTTACCTGCCAAGGAAATCCAAAATGACTATCTTGCCTATATTTATCACTTCAGACCTCATTTTAACTATTTGCAAAGGGAGCATAACTATTTAGCCAATATCTAATTTGTTTATATTTTCTATTTCAACCAAGGTTGAAGTGAAAAACTTAAAAAGGAGCCTTAACTCTTAGAGTTGCGTCTTAATAAAAATCATGAAAGCAGTAACTGACCAGGGAAATACTTCAGATGCATTTGTTCAATGGAATCTGATGTCATCTGGCTCATTGTGTAATCCTAGTATGTGGCACAGATCCTGTGATACACTTGGCGCTCAGTAAGTAGTTTTAATGTACAAATAAACAGTCAAATGTAATAACCTTTTCAATAATGGCCAAAGCTGATATAGATTGAGGGACGTGACATTTTTCCAGCTCAAAGTTTTCAGAATTAGTTCCACCAAAATTCTAGGTATTTTGATTAAAAAATAGCCCATGAACAGATACTTAATGCAAATCCTTAAGACCTAAGAAGAACTAATACTATGGAGTAAAAAATAAAAATAAATTAAAAAACTTTGAAGGTGTGAACAAATTAAGGTTCTTAAGATCTGCAAATTTTAGTGGATTATTTGCTGTTCTAATATAATACTTCTTAAGAAGCAGTGGCAGGAGAGGCGGAGTCAGGCGAAAGGCGTTTCGATTATAGAATCAGAGGGCAGCAATCCCCACTGACACACGAAGAGGCTCCACGGAGGCTCTGAAGATGAAGGAAGAGGCCACAGCCAAGGAATGGAAACTTCTGCAAAGCTAAAACAGCAGATTCTCCCACAATACGTGCACATGCCATGCTGCCCTGTGTAACTACTTCTACTTCATGGTTCTTGCCGCCCCCCCCCAAGTGACAGGAGAGTTAGTGTGTACTTTTAAGCCTCCAAGAGTGTGATAAGTGACTACAACAGTAATAACCAGTCTATAGTGGGTGAGGAGCTATCCAGCATGGGTCAACAGAAAAGCCCTGCACGCCACTGCCAGGGAGAAGAAGCAGATCCAGGAAAGCTGGAACCCAGTTCTAGTAGATTGACAAAACTTCAGCAAAGAACGGATGCAAACTCCACAGCAAAGAGACTCAGCAAGCCAGCAGTGAGCAAAGAACACACTCAGCTCAGGTTCCGGCTCCCTGACCTGGGCAGGTCCATCTTCTTGGGGAGAGCTAAGTGGAAAGGACCATGACTCCCACCCTTGCCACAGACCAATAGCCTTAAGTACAGGAGAATGCCGACAGTCCTCCTGGCCATAAATTCTGTCAGGAAAGATGATTAGGATCTGAATAATTGTTTTCCCCCCAAAAAAGTTAACCATATTGTATCCCCCTGTCCCCAAAGTCTCAGGCCTAGGCTATTGTGGTACTTGTACTGCCAAACTCCATTCTGCCTTGGAAAAATTCCAGCAGCCCCACTGCCGACAGAAGCTACTTCCAGCTTACACCAACCCCAAGTTGGAAAGTTTCACATGGTAGCTATCAGGCTTCTCTGCATCTTGCAGCTGTAGGACTGCTGGGCAGATGACCCAGCACCATGGTCACTCACTCTGCCTGATCTCGGCGTGTTCTCCTTGGCTTCTCCAGGCTCAGCACTAGGAGAAGCCAATGCACTGGCCAAACAACCAAATCTGATGAAGTTTTCTCCTGCAGCCCTAAGCACAAGGTGCTAAGCGGGCAGCACAGAGACCCCAGCATCACCCTGTGTGCACTGTGTCCTGCAGCTGTGAGACCGTGCCAGCTGGTGCTACCATCCCCAGAGTAACTCAATACACACTGACAGCACTTGAGGGGTCCTGTCTGCATTCGTCTTTCAGGCTGGTGACCACAAGTCCACAATCTCCAGAACAAACTTCATTTGCATTAGGAGACTGGGCAAGGACCCTACTGCTCCCAGAGCTGTTGGACTCTGTTGGTTCTGTAAGCCCCAAGGACACCTGTGCCCACTCATAGAGAGTGGGTGGGAAAGGCCCTGTCCTCACTCCCACACAAGTCTGCACTTGCAAATGCACAAGCTCCAGTATAACCTGGACCGTTGTGTGGGGCCTGGGAAGGTACCCTCCAGACGTGCAACTCTGACTGTTGGAGCTAAGTTCCACAGTCACCTGATTTCACATCAAAGGCTGTGGGTAAGGATACCACTGTATCCCACAACGGTGGACCTCTCAGTTCATTCTGCAAGTTATGGAGACACATGTGCTTGTGCATGGTGCCTGGGGAAGGTACTACACACATGCCACTCACTCAGGCTTGCATAGGCTAGAACACAAGCCCCAGCATATTTTGTGATCCAATACCCTACAGCTCGGAGACTAGATATATTTCAGTTATATTTCAGAGTCAGGCGCATTCACCCAGTGGAACTGGAGAAGACTCCTTCTGAATTCCACTGCTCCAGACACAGGCCTGACAGTGCACAATCCCCAGAGTAACTGTGAAACTTCAGATGTGGCAGAGTCTCTACTTCTTCCTGCATTGGCACTTCATTGTCCATGTAAGTCCTGGAAACACCAGCACTTACCCTGTAGGACCACGCAAGGCTCTCTCTCCATTCCACTAGCTGCGGGTCCAGGGCTCCAGTGCACAGTGCACAGCATAGCCAGTGCTTTTCTGTTGAGGGCTGGAGAACACACTCTCATATAGGTCCTTGGATTCCTTACAGCCCATCCTTCAGGGCTTGGAAGATCCTGCCCAGATTCCCACGGCTCGCCATCCACACCTGCATGGCACAGTCCTCAGAATACCTGCATCACCCAGGAGATCTGGGCAAGGGATCCTGCACATTCCCAATGGGGGACTGCCCCAGCATCACTCAGGTTTTATTAGCTGCAGAAGTCAACAGTGCCTATGTATCCCACACCACCAGAAACATGGTTATTTGCATCACAAACTCTAGTGTAATCGGACTCACTGGGACCTCAGGACACACACCTTTGACAGATCAACATCCACTTCAAAGCCATCCTACTACCTCTGTGAACTGCTGTGCACAAGCCAACTGTGGCACTCACATGCCTCTGCCATCGATTGAAGATAAGGAAACTGCTCAGTGGTTATATTTCTGAGCTCATCCAAAATGAAAGCCACAACAGCAGCCCAACTGACCTGCATTGCACGTAAATCAAAGTCTTTTCCAAAACAAACTACTCATAAAGGAGGAACTTTAACACCGAGTGTGCAACTGCCATTGCAGAGACAAGAAAAACGAGGAAGCAAACAAGTATGCCACTTCCAAAGTAACACAATACTTCTCAGGAAATAAATTCCTTTAAAATCAGAATGCATGAGATGACTGAAAAAGGAAGTAAAATACTGAATCCAAGAAGTTTAATAGGGTCCAAGAAAACACAGGAAGGCAATTCAAAGAAACTCAATGCATGATAGTACTGAGAAATTGAATAGAAGTCATTAAGAACCAGTAAGAAACTTCAGACCTGCAAACTTTAATCAATGAAATAAAAATTTAATTGATGTTTTCAAGAACAGACTAGAACAAGCAGAATAAAGTATTTCAAACCTGAGGACAAGACTTTGAAGTAATTTAGTAGGACAATGAGAAAATAATGGACAAGAGTGAAAAAATCCTCTAAGACGTACGTAATACCTTTAAGCAACGAATATGTATATCTAGGGATACCTGGAGGAGAAAGTGAAAACATCCTCGAGAACCCACTGAATGAAATCTTAGTTGAAAACTTCAGTTCTTGAATGAAATGTAGACATCCAAATACAAGAAGCTCAAAGAAAGCCAATCAAGTTGAAATAAAAGGGCATATAACTGTTAAGTGATCCAAGTTGTCCCAAATTAGAGAGAATCCTGAAAACCGTGAAGAACATACACCAAATTATATATATGGGCAAACCAATTAGATTAATGGCATGCTTTTCAACAGAAACCCTACAGCCAGAAGAGAATGAGACGATCTAATCAATGTCCTGGGAGAGGTGGGGTGGGACTTTCTAACCAAGAATTCTAGATCTAGCAAAGCTTTCCTGTCTATGAGAAGGAGAAATGAAATACTCCCTAGGCGAGCGTAAATGGACAGAGTTAATTACCAACATATCTGCCCTGCAAGAAATCCTGAAGGGAGTACTATATTGGAAGTAACAGAAACATAGCAACCATCACAATAACATGTTAGGTTATATAAGTCACAAATAAGATACAGAACAGAAAAGAAAAACAGGGGCCAACTATCGTGACAGAGAGTTACCAAAGTGCAAAAAGTTAGATGGAAACAGATTATATAGAACAATTAATAAGCAAATCGGCAATATGACAAGAGTTAGTTCTTATCAATAGTAAACTTGATGGTAAATAAATTTTCACATCCCAAAGTTTAAGTTGACTGTCATATATGTGTATGTGTATATATATATACATATATATATGTATATATATATATATATATGTATGTATGTATTTGACAGAGAGAGAGACAGAGAGAAAGGTCTTCCTTCCAATGGTTCACTCCCCGAATGGCCGCTACGGCTGGCGCTGCGCTAATCCTAAGCCAGGAGCCGGGTGCTTCTCCTGGTCTCCCATGTGGGTGCAGGGCCCAAGCATTTGGGCCATCCTCCACTGCCCTCCTGGGCCACAGCAGAGAGCTGGACTGGAATAGGAGCAACCGGGACTAGAACCTGGCCCCCATATGGGATGCTGGTGGCCACAGGCGGAGAATTAACCAAGTGAGCCATGGTGCTGGCCCCGAGTTGACCGTCTTAAAAGGAACCAACTTCTGGCCAGCACGGCGGCTCAATACTCTAATCCCCCACCTTGCAGCGCCGGCACACCAGGTTCTAGTCCCAGTCAGGGCGCTCGATTCTGTCCCGGTTGCCCCCCTTCCAGGCCAGCTCTCTGCTGTGGCCCAGGAAGACACTGGAGAATGGCCCAAGTGCTTGGGCCCTGCACCCCATGGGAGACCAGGAGAAGCACCTGGCTCCTGGCTTTGGATCAGCATGGTGCGTCGGCCGCAGCGTGCCATATGCTGCGGCCATTGGAGGGGGAACCAACGGCAAAAGGAAGACCTTTCTCTGTCTCTGTCCAAAAAAAAAAAAAAATTTCTACTGCTTACAAGGCTACAAGAAATGCAATTCACAAGGAAGGATACACATATAAAGTAAAGGATTGGAAATGAGATAGCCTGCACATGGAAGACAAAAACAAGTAAAACTAGCTATTCTCATAGCATATAAAACAGCCTTTAATTCAGTAATTGCAAAAAAGGTAAAAAAAAATGCATTATATATTGCTGAGAGTTTCTCAAGAGATTTAACATTCATGTGCACCAAGCAGAAGACCACCCAAGTTGAAATAAATAAAATTAATATTAGGTGTGTCTTTAGGCCCCACGGAGATGGAGGTCCATAAATTGCAGTTTACAAAATGAACATAAAAGTAGAAAGGTGGTTCTGGCAAACCTGGAAATACATATATAGGGAATGGAATTAGAGTTATGTCTCACCTGATTCTGTGAAATTGCTAGAAAAAAAAAATAACGAAGACACCTCAAAGTGGTTTCTTAGTTAAGACTTCGAAGATGCAGGCAACAAAAGCAGAACTTGGTATGCGGGATTATGTAACTCAGAAGCTTATTCAATGCAAAGGAAACAGGCAACACAGTGAGAAGAAATCTTACAAATGGTAGAAAAGTATTCCAAGTTACTTATCTAATCAAAGATTTGTATTCAAAATATCATGAACTCCAAAAAAAAAAAATCCATCCAGTTAACAAATGGGCAAAGAAACGAAACAGTTACCAGAAAAATTCATAAAAATAGCCAACAAATATGGAAAATGCCCCTTATCACCATCCACGAGGGAAAAACAAATCCATCAAAGTATCACCTCACCCCTGTCAAAATGGTTAACCCCCAAAAGACAGAATAACAAATCCTGGTGAGGAAGAAGACAAAGGAGAATGCTTACACACTATTCGTTGGAACCCCAATTAGTATAGCCAAGACTAGAAAATTGTATGGAGATTTCCTAAAAAAATTATGAATAGAACTATATGATCCTGCAATCCAACTACAGGCATATATCCAAGAGACACAAAAATCACTGTATGAAAGATATGCCTGTCCCACTATGTTTACCAAGGCACTGTTTACATATCCAAGACATAGAATCAACCAGTGTGTCCATCATCAGATGCATGAATAATGAAGATGGGGTCAATACACACAATGGGATATCTTCAGCATTAAAAGTGAATGAAATCCTGTCATTTGCAGCTAACTGAATGGAAGTGGAGGATACTGGGTTAAGTAAATAAGTCAGACACAATGACAAACACAGGCTGCCCTCATATATGAAGGCCACGAGAAAAAAAATCCAAAACCAAAAACATTAATATACTTACATTAAATGTCTTATATTTGAATGATGACATTCAGATATAAATAGTTCTTTATAAAATTACTTAAATAAAAGTGATGGAAAATGTTAAAACAGCTCCCGCCGCTTGGTTGATTAAACCACCTGATGGAAAGCATGACCCAAAACTTCAGAACACTAGCCAGCACTGTGACATGGAGGGTAAGGCCTCCACCTGCAGTGCCAGAATCCCACGTGGGTGCAGGTTTGAGTCCTGGCTGCTCCTCTTCCAAACCACTTCTCTGCTAATGGCCTGGGAAAGCAGCAGAGGATGGCCCAAGTTCCTGGGCCCCTGTTGGGGACCCAGAGGAAGCTCCTACTTCCTGGATTCAGATAGAAACAGCTCTGAAAGTTGCAGCCATTTGGGGAGTTAACCAGGAGATGGAGGATCTTTCTGTCTCTCCCTCACTCCATCTGTAACTTTACCTCTCAAATGAATAAATAAATCTTTAAAAGAGAAAGTTCAGAACATTGCCAAAGAGAAAAAAGTCTAACAATTTAAAAAAGATTTTAAAAGATTAAGCAATATGCTTAGAAGAAATCATTTCTAATAATTACCTTGTATGTGCCTTTTTAATAGATTTTTAAACTATACATCTTAGAAATTTTCTATAGGAGAAAATGATTTATTTTAAGCGACCTAAAGTTAATCTTACTTATGGTATTATTATTCACTGGCACTGGAAGTTTTTTTAAGCTTAAAAGAACAGCCATCATTTTTTAACAGTTTATATTGGATATAATTTTTTACTCTAGTTCCTCTACTCATCCTTCAAATTTGTCACTTAAATATGCACTATACATAATGTCATTTTGTCACGGTCAAAATATCACAAATTTTTACAATACAAGAATATACCTTTATTTTCTCTATTATTTAAGGTATTATGAGAAAATGCATTTCATGTAGAGTGGAATTATGTACACCACATATCAAGCATGCTTTCATTCCATAAAATAAACCCTTACCTAAAGGTTACTTAGGATAACTTATTGTTATCTATTTTAGGAGAAATGGAAAAGAAACAATCTAAAACTCAGCAGTTGTGTGAGAGTAGATATATACCTTAAGCAGTATTAACATAGTACATAATATATATAATATAGTATTAATATAGGTAGGTCAATACTACTACATATAAGTCAGAAACCTTCTTTTTCTTAAATATCTTTTTATTTGGAAGGCAGACATATGTAGAGAGAAGGAGAGAGGCAGAGAAAGATCTTCCATCAGCTGCTTCATTACCCAAATGGCCAGAACAGCTGCAGCTGTGTCAACCCAAAGCCAAGAGCCAGGAGATTCATGTGGGTCTCTCACATGGGTGCAGGGGCCCAAGCACTTGGGCCGTTTTCCACTGCTTTCCCAGGTGCAGAGTAGAAAGCTGAATCAGAAGGGGAGCAGGAGCGACTCAAACAGGGAACCCATATGGGATGCCGAAACGGGAGACAGAAGCTTAGCCATCTATGCAACAGTGCTGGTCCCAATACACGGCTCTGAATATCACCATAGTAAAGAAACCGAGACATATATGAGGAGTAGGAATGAACCTGGAAAGTTCAAATGCAGCGTGATGCACACTTGGGTAAGTCAGAGAAGAACCTCTGACTCAATTCCTGATTACTACACAAATCTGCTGAGGTCATCAAACTTCCAGAAATTTCCCTTTCCTGCTAAAAGGTAGTTGTATTCACTCACATTCCAAGCGTAAAATTGAATGAATTGGTTAATATTGCAATAATTTTGCATAGAACCAAATGCATACATCATCTGAAAATTAATCTGAGTACTGTCTTGATTTTTCAAATTATATTTGCATGAGAATAACAAGGTTATTAGTATCATGTGTATATAAAATACACATAGGTCTATATTTAATTCAGAGACACCACCACTGAAGTATCAAATTAATGAGTCAATACTTTGCTGTACTGAGCATTTAATTTAAACATAGGCACTTCACTTCCTTTCCAGGAACATCTGTTACATTGAAAATGAGATGTCATCTCTTGGAATCAATATTGGGAATCAAATGATAGGGATCACTCACGGTATCATTTCTTTGCATGTGGAACAGAGTCTGAAGTGGACAAGACTTGGGTCCCGGCTTCCGCAAGAGGATTTCAACGTCAGCATCCTCTCTGCACGTTCATCTTTGTATCTGCAGACATAGATCCCAGATGTAGAGTCAAGACGCTGTTGTAATATTTGTTATTTTCTGTTTTATCAAACACCAAATCAATAGGGGGAACACTCGGGGAAAGTAAGAGGCAGAGGTCATCTCTCCCTGCCCTCCCCCTAAGCATCTGGGATTTAACCCCATGGAGCAAAAGTGATGCTACTGACAAAACACAACACAGATAGAAGAAGAGGGTCGCCTATCACACAGACCCACCTGAAGACATAAACAGGTGCCCCGAGGGAGTTCACTGTAGCTCTGGGTCCAGACTAGCAGGAGGAGACATCACAACCTTATAGAGAAACCTCGTACAGGAGTCTTCTGCTTCCAGACAGGCAGCAGGAACTTCTCTAAAGGGTCTGCTGGTGCCTCCTTTAAATTCCCTCCATGCGCAGCCTCACAGAGAAATGTCAACAAGCCTGCACCTGCCTCCCTGTTAAATACCACCGCTATTGGTTTTATACTCAGGTGAAACAAATTATCACAACTAGGAAGCTGAAAATAGCTTATTTCAATCAGGGGTCAGGCCTGGCCTACCTGGGTTTTCTGCTTCTGGGTCTCCCCAGGCTACAGCTGGGTGTGAATTGGAGTTGTGGTCTCATCAAGGCATGACTGGATAAGATGCACCTGCCAGACCCTGCAGCTAAAACTCACTGAAGTGGAATCCCTGTTTCCTTTCCAGCTCCAATCCAAGGGAAGCTCTTAGGTCTAATCTGCTTCTACTCTTGCACTATGTGACCCAAACATAGTTATGTCAAATATGACTGTTTGCTTCCACAAATGCAAGAGGACAATCACTCTGACCTCACAATGGCCCAACTCTTCAGGGCTTTAACCTTTTCAGTGTGAGCCCCACATGGGATATGCCTCACACTTAGAATTAACTGACTTTGAAGTCTTAATTACATTTTCAACAAGACTGTATTCCTTGCATATTCTATGGATAAAAGCAAATCGCAGATTGCACCTGTAGTCCAGAGGAGGGGATTATTCAAAAGTTTGAAGCGAGGCTGGGCCGTGGCTCACTTGGTTAATCCTCCGCCTGCAGCACTGACATCCCATATGGGCGCCGGGTGCTAGTCCTGGCTGCTCCTCTTCCAGTCCAGCTCTCTGCTGTGGCCCAGGAGGGCAGTGGGGGATGGCCCAAGTGCTTGGGCCCTGCACCTGTGTGGGAGACCAGGAAGAAGCACTTGGCTCCTGGCTTCGGATCAACATAGCGCCAGCCGTAGCGGCCATGTGGGGGGGTGAAACAACAGAAGGAAGATCTTTCTCTCTGTCTCTCTCTCTCACTGTCTGTAACTCTGTCAAATAAATAAATGAAATCTTAAAAAAAGTTCGAAGCATTGGGGGAGATCTAAGGATGTCTCCACTATACCTTCCATAGATTTGAAAAATTCACTGAAAAGTGAGAATGTGGTATCGAGGAGGAGAAACATGACCTATCTGGGACTAGAACTGATGAGCTCCATCAACACAACCATATGAAAAAGCCTCAAACACAGTTACTCCGGAATTTTTATACTTTCAGGGACAGACCACTTTACTTCACTCATACTGATTAGTGTAAGAGGAAGGAATCAGCTTCCACTTTCTCACAGCAGAACCATTGCATCTTGACGAATTTAAGGAGTTTTATGCTGAGGCCAGTAGCTTTGGTTGACTCCAGAGAAGCAAAAGTCTTGCCAATGATTACAGATCTCACCCTTAAGGGTTATAGTTTACTTTTTATTCCTTCACCTGGTGGCAAATACCAACAAGTTCTATAATTTGTGGACACCTGTAACCACTGTTTCTTGTAATTTTCTGGGATGCAGACTCCCAGCAAGGCGTCTCATGAAAAATATTTAGATTTCAAACATCTGAATTTCAATATTCACATAACTGTAACTCAAATGCTGAGAAATTTTTGGATATAATGTAATAAACAATGGCTGATAGCTCAGTGGGATATCTGAGTACAGAAAGATGCCTAAATTATCATTATGAATACTACATATGCTGTTACTATTCAGTTGCCTATATTTCATTTTCCTTATTCATGAATATAACAGATACACAGCCAAAATTCAATTTCCAAATTAAAGCTTTAATATCATGTCTAAATAATCAAATTTATGATCTATCTCCATATTTAACCTAAATATGCTAAGAACTTAAAATACTCAGATATTTTAAATTCAGCTCTATATAAACAGTCTCTACTATGTCTTCTCTTTCCTTTTTATTTATTTATTTGTTTATTTATTTATTTATTTATTTATTTATCTGACAGGCAGAGTTAGTGAGAGAGAGACAGACAGAGAGAAAGGTCTTCCTTCCGTTGCGCTGAACCGAAGCCAGGAGCCAGGTGCTTCCTCCTGGTCTCCCAGGCGGGTGCAGGGCCCAAGCACTTGGGCCATCCTCCACTGCCTTCCTGGGCCACAGCAGAGAGCTGGACTGGAAGAGGGGCAACCGGGACAGAATCCGGCACCCCAACTGGGACTAGAACCCAGGGTGCGGGCACTGCAGGCGGAGGATTAGCGTAGTGAGCCGTTGCACCGGCCTATCTCTTCTCTTTCAAAATAAATTATACTCCTCTAATGTCCACCTGCCTTTGGATGGTAGGTACACAGGGTTAGCAAACTGGCCTACTCTTCTTATTTCAGGGATAAAGAAATATTATCAAGTATTTGATATATAGGACTGCAATTTATGAAACCAACTAAGGCCACACCTTGTGCTTGTAACCCCATGGTTTCTGAAAACATGAGCTAAATTGCTTTCCTACTTCAGGTGTGAAAAATAAGAGATAGAAGGAGCAAACGATTCAGCTTTGTTTAATATTTCATTGGAAGTTTGGACGGGCCTAGTGCAAATGTATGCTAACTTCTTCTACTCATTTTCTGTGGCTACTTTTGCAGTCACCATCTGTTACAACCCTGATCCCCCTGAAGGGCCAAATCATGGTCTACAGCATGAATATTTCAAATAACCTGGAACAACATCTCCCATTCTAGGTACTCAGTAGGTAAGTGTTCGTTGAAACGGTGAGTGAATGAGAAAAAAATCATTTAACTCATTAGTTAATGATGTATGTAACATAATAAATAATGAAAGGCACAAAAAGTCTAATTCAGATTATTAAGTTATTTGTACTAAAGCAAAGAAATCAAAATAATAAACCGAATTTTGAAATTTAAAAGTTAAGCAATGGTTACACAATAAAAAGGTGCCCTTGCCCAGTGTATGGAATATACCTCCTCTAAAATATATTATTCCTGAAGCTTCTGATTTTTGAAAATGCGTTCTTTTCAAAGGGAGCATAGCACAGCTTGCCTAAGACTTTGAAGTTAGATGACTAGCTTTAAACTCCAGTTCTTTTTGGTGGTGAAATCCTTGGTTGAAGAGTTTGCAAGTCTGCAAAAATAAAAATAAAATAATAGTAATAAATTCCAGAGAGTATAACATATCTACATCACCAATCACTAGGCTACAATGAACTTAGATTACAGAAATTCAGTCAGGTTTGAATTCACATTTTAAACTGAAAAATACTGCTGAGATTTTCTTTTTATAATATGAGAATGTTTATTTTACTCTAATTCCTGGCTTAGTTTTTTTTTTTTTTTTTTAGTAACTGTTCATGTCGATTTTTCTAACACACATTTCACATGATCATAATTTTGTTACAATGTATTATGTTTTCCAAATATTTTAGTAAAGAGAGATGATAAGGAAATAGGAAATATTTGAACATGTTTCATCAGGCTTTTATGTAAAATCTTCAAAGAATTTCAGAGAAAAGAAAAGTATATGTGATTATTTTACATGCAAGTATCTTAAAGGGAAAAGTACATTCAATGACACCTACCTGGACATCATAAGTATAGACATTGTTTGCTGTTGTGTCTCAGATCTGATTCCCATTGATGAATGACTCAGACAAATATAACAAAGATAATTTAAGCAAATACTAGCTATGTAAAAAGCACAAAAGCCATATTTATTTATAAATGCATGAGACCAGCTCTGTGGTGCAGTGGATAAAGCCACCACCTGTAGTGCTAGCATCCCTTATGGGCAAAGCTTCCAGTTCTGGCTGCTCCACTTCCCATTGAACTCTCTACTAATGCATGTGGGAAAGTAGCAGAAGAAGGCCCAAGTCTGGGCCTCAGGACCTACATGGAAGATCTAGAACAAGCTTCTGGTTCCTGGCTTCAGATCAGCCCAGCCCAAGGTTGGTGTGGCCATCTGGGGGTGAACCAGTAGATTGAAGATTCTCCCTCTCCCCCTCCCCCTCCCCCTCATTCTTCCTCTCTTCCTCCCCTTCCCCCTTCCCCTCCCCCTTCCCCTATCTCTCTCCCTCCCCTCTCCCTCCCACATCCCTCTCCTCTCCCCTCACTCTTCTTGTAAATCTGTTTCAAATAAATAAATAAATCTTTGCTTAAAAAAAAAGAATTTCCTTACTGCCTATTTAAAATGAAGCACCATAAATATGAGGATTATAGAACTACAATTTACTGCTGTCTAGCACAGTGATTTACTATTCAGGTTCCAATTCATTATTATTTATGGAACTATTAAAGATAACTAAACTCACTAAAGGAAAATGCAATGGAGAATTTCAGGCAAACTCTAAGGAATAATAGTAACAATGTTGGTATTGAACCAGTTTTTTTTTTTTTTTTTTTGTAACTTCCTACGAATCACTAACTGTGAGGAAGACACAACTAAATTACTTTTGAGAGCCCTGTGGAAATACACCCTGAATAACAAGTGGCCTGGCTGAAGTATGCTTGCCTCATTGTATCTTACTAAATGCTTATTTTTTGAATCTGATCTTTTTTTTTCATTTTGAATTCTGAGAATATGGTTAGAAAGCAGAATTTTTTAACTCATTTCTTCTTTCTTTTTTGTTTCATTTATTTATTTATTTGTTTGTTTGTTTTGCCTACTAGTAGCCATTGTACAGATGAGGTTAGAGAGTTAACCGTAAAGCTGACTAAGTAGTATACTGAACACTTTGGAGTCTTCATGAGCGCCACAAGATCTCTGAAAATTTTTGAGGAACAAAGGCAGTATCATATCTGTATTCCAGAAACTGCAGTCTAATCGAAGAGATAACATCTAGAGTCTCAATTCTTTACAAGTCAAAAGAGACAATGAGGAGACCATTGGCTGAAGTGAGTAATGAAGGCAGCCTTAACCCTGTACAGGGAAATAGATCTGAGAAAAATTCTGAAGGCTCATCGGATGGATGTAGTGAAATGTCAGACATCAGATGTTTGATAGATGGGAGACTACAGAATGGGAACATTCTCAAATCCCAGATTTATTGTCACATCCTCAGACTTTTCTCAATGTCTCAATCTATTATTCCTCTCTGAACACTCCATTAGAATGATAGATTCATCTTTTATTGTGCATATCAAAATTTACAACTGTACATCATTTCTGTACCTATCAAATATACATTGACATATATACATTCCATACACACTTTGAACAATTTCTAGTTACACTGATTCTAGAGTTTAACATAAATATTTGTAGATTAATAATTTTGAATTAAGTAGGAATGAAAACATGAGCTCCAACTGTGTAAAAAATGTAGTTATACTCTGCTATCAGGGCCTACTTCCAGCCAATTTGAAAAATTTTGCAGCCATTAAGATCTCTTTTCCTGCTGGGATGTTTTCTGATTCCTTCTGTGGTCATCCTCATCCCTTGCTATTTGTATTTCCTCTTCCATTCTATGCCAGTATCCCAATTATACTTACTACTAAATATCTTGTTTTTAACTCTTTTAATACATTAATGTGGACAAAAGATAGAAACACTGAGTACATGGAGCCTAATTAGATTATCACCCAAAAGATGCAAAAACAAATAATGCAATGCAACTTTATCCCTGTAAAATTTAGGAAGAGGTCTAAAGCAGTTTCTGCAAAGAGCAGTGGGCAAGCTTAGATATTTATCCTATGTGAGAATAGACCTAAAAAACCAAGAGAATGACAATGACATGGTTATGTCTCCAATCATATGTTATACGTTTCTGTGGTTAAATAAAAATTTAATGCAGTGGCTTTCTCTTGCAGTCAGAACACAATGAGAGTAAACAAAGAGCCCTAGTTATAGTCTAAGTCCTTCCTCTCAAAACAAATAAAAACTGTACAAAATATATACAATATTATTTTCAGACTCTAGAAATTATTCTGCCTAGGATTATTACCCATGAGAGAAGGAAAAGAAACAAAATGATCCTAACAATCCCAATTTGCTGCTTAGAGATCTAGTCTGAACCAGGAGGCACACATCATAAAGTTTCCTACAGTCTCGACACATTAGGAAGAAGAAGGAATGGAAGTGGGCAGGCAACCACATGGCTAGTATGAAGAGCAGAATACAGAAGAGGAGGGAGTTGTGCCAGGGCCGTGTTGGATGCAATTCCAAGAGCACAACAGAAAAATAAAACAAAACAGAACACAATAGAAAAACTTCCAGGGAAAGTAGCACTGCTAGTGAACACTTTCACAAACTGACATACAGTTGAGGAATGTTAAGAGTTAGAAGCTTTACAGTGGAGAACCTCATGCTATGACCTTAACCTTCAGAGAAGAGAATGCAAGTGATGCCATCCCTTCATACCACCACTGAATTAGCCCCAGAGTAGAGCAGATCTAGTCTCATCCCGACATGGTTTACAAACCAGTCTCGCAGGACTTTAAGCTCATTAGGAAGTAGCTCATCTATTGCATAAAAATACTTCCACATTCTAATGAAGAGCCCAAGAAAAATCTTTTAAAAGTCAGTGTTCGTAATACCCAACAAATGTTAAGAATTATTAAACAAAAAGAACTGACAATTATGAATCCCAATCAGAATGAAACAGTTAATAGCATCAAATCAAGAAATTATATAATTAGTAAATGAAGATCTAAAAGTGTCTGTTTTATTCATATATAATATTATATATTATGATATATACTATATATTAAATATATATAAAGAATTAAGGTAAACGTGTAGAATGACATGGAAGTTATTTCAAAAAGAAACAAGTGGAAAATTTTAAAACTTGAATATAGTATTTAAAAAACACAAAAGTACAGTGCATTAACTTAAAACATTATGATTCCAAAAAAAATACTAGTAAACTTGAGAACATATCAAAAGAAATGGTCCAATTTGAAGTAGAAAAATAAAAAAAAGCAGAAAATGAACACACTTCATCACCCTGTGACTAATATGAAATTGTCTAGCATCTACACACTCACAGAGAACACAGGAAAAGGGCAGCACAATGCGGGAGAGCCGAGAGAGGTCCACACAGATAGTCTTGGTCAGGAGCCATGTAGCAACATGGGTAGGCGTGCAGCTATGGTTAACAGGCATGCAGGGGCCAGGGATGATGTTGGGGCAAATGAAAACCAAAGTCTGTGTGTCTGGGCAGAAGTCACTACTAAAGGCATTTGGTCACAAACTGGTCTATGTGCTAGGTAGTTTCTACTGTGAACTCTTGGGAATATATTTGTGGGGTATTAGAATAGATTAATAAGAAAGATGATGAAAGCATGAACAGTCTTTGGGGCCATCTACTACTGTTTCACAGCAGGAAACAATGAGGGTCTCAGTCCTGATTCTCAACGGGACGATGGGTTGAAAAATGTTATCAAGGGGGCAGACGTCTGATGCAGCAGTTAAGATGCTGCACGAGGCACTGATGTGCTGTATGAAAATTCCCAGGTCTACATCTCAGCTCTACAATGCATTCCAGCTTCCAGAAATCACACCCTGGGAGGCAGCGGGTGATGGCTCTAGTGCTTGGGTCTCTGCTAGAACTCAGGTCAGACTGAGTTCCTGGAACCTAGCTGCAGCTTGGTCCAGCTCTGGCTATTGAGGGCATTTGGGGAATAAATCAGTGGATGCAAAATCTCTCTATCTCCACCTCTATCTCTCTCATGAATAACAAAAGTTAAAACTTTATTGGCTGGCACCACAGCTCAATAGGCTAATCTTCTGCCTGCGGCGCCGGCACACTGGGTTCTAGCCCTGGTCGGGGCGCCAGATTCTGTCCCGGTTGCCCCTCTTCCAGTCCAGCTCTCTGCTGTGGCCCGGGAGTGCAGTGGAGGATGGCCCAAGTGCTTGGGCCCTGCACCCCATGGGAGACCAGGAGAAGCACCTGGCTCCTGGCTTCGGATCAGCGCAGTGCCAGCTGCGGCGCCCACTGGAGGATGAACCAACGGTAAAGGAAGACCTTTCTCTCTGTCTCTCTCTCTCACTGTCTAACTTTGTCTGTCAAAAAAAAAAAAATAAAAAAACAAAAAACAAAAAAAACAAAAACCAAACCAAAACTTTATTAGGGGTCACATAGAATCTTAGCCCCTCATAGAATTAGGAAGATGAACAACTCATATTATATTTGGTGTTTTGAAACATCAGAGAAAGAAACATTGTGAAAAATAAATATCTAATGCTTACATGTGAGTAATTCAAAGTACTAACAAGTCCACATTTTGCTAAATGTTGTGAAGGGAATGCAAATTTGGATTTGGGAGTTATTTTAAGCATCTTTATTTGCTCCTCTTAATGCTGAAATGAGACTATGTACTTAGTAAGTTCCCAAGAAAATGATATTATGTGATTAATTAAAATGGTTTGTGTGATCACGTTTTGAGCAAGTGATAATATTTCCCACTGTGAGTGATAAAGGAGAGCATATCCTAGGTATCTAGAAAAACTTACAGACCAAAGCAATAATCAAACAAAAAATAGTCGTGGAATTCACTGCAAGATTGGTTGTAACACAATTTTATAGCACATATTTTGAATATTATCAAAAAATCAAAATGTTATAGGATCGTGGGTAGAAGCTTTACCTGAGAAGTTTGGATGTGTGAAATTGAACAAATAAAAACAGAACAAACTAATTTTTCGTTTTTTATTAAAGAAAAGGTGAGATATTGGGTTTTCAACCAGGTAACAAAACAATGAGAATAAAGTTGGTCTGAGGTAATATCTCACCATAACCTTAAAATGCAGAAATATGAATATTTCCAAGTGTTAGCTCTTCCACTACATAATACAGCAATGTATAGCCATAAACTAAGCACCTCCAGAACAGTCTAATATTAAAAGCACTGAATAGGAGGAGCTTAGTGATTGTGGCCAGGGTATGGAACCCAGTGCCACTGTGATATTTCCAATACGCTGTCTCAACAGCTTTTCCATTGTGAAGTCCGTACGTTGGGTATGGTCTGTGGCACTGCTACTCTGCTATCAAAGTTGATTCATCCAGATCAATCTTGGGTATCTAGAGGTTATTAGACTGTTTATCAAAATGGTACAACCAAAGTCAGCAGTATTTCATATCAGTTGTATGAAGACAATTATCTTATTAGAAGTACTGTGATTTCCTGCTTGTCAATTAATTTTATTTCAGTACTTGCAATTAATAAGCACTTAAAATGATTTGTTTATCACTCCAAAAGGCTCACAAAATTCTTATTGTGCTGGTGACAAAAGTGTCTG